>CM042846.1:8422500-9092500 GCA_023653725.1 Bungarus multicinctus
TGCCGTCATCGATCTCCCGTCACCCAGTGTGCTCCCGTAGGGCGGGCCTCCTCGGGGTGCCGCCGGCTGGATGGCTGGTGACCCCGAGGGTGCGGGCCTTCTCCTTGGGGGCACCCTCCCTCTGGAACGAATTGCCCCCGGAGATGAGGACCATCCCTGACCTTTTGGCCTTCTGGCACGCATTGAAAACATACCTATTTCATCAAGCCGGTCTGGCCTAGGGTTTTTATAGGGTTTTAAATTGGTTTTAATTAGTTTTAGTCTTTTATATTCTCGATTGAGTTTTTATCTTTGAGCCACTTTATTTAATCTTTTTAAATTGTTTTTTAAATATTGTATTTGCACTGTGTTTTAACTTTGGCTGTATACCACCCCGAGTCCCTGCAGGGAGAGGGGCGGTATAGAAAACTAATAAATAAATTAAAAAAATACATGTACTCCAATGTTATTATGTAAATAACCAATTAATAATCATATTCATAGGAATGAAAATGAAAATAAACATATTAAATCCTTCACTCTAATTTGTTTTGTTTGAAATTTCTTTAGTGGTGTAGCTCATGCTTTAGAAGTTTAGATGCAGACTGCCCCAGGGTTTCATTTTGTTTTCTGTATCTCCTAAACAATCTTATTAGCAAGGATGGTTAATCACACTTTTTCAGAGACCCTGAAAAAAGAGCCATCTTTTTCAATCTTAGAATCATAGGACTGGACAGGACCTTGGAGATTTCTAGTTTAACCTCCTGCTCAAAGCAGGAGTCTTATACGGAAATGGAAATATGGGATTTCAGATCTGCATCTGATTTTAGTTTGGAAATGAAGGAAAATGCACCTTGATCATTCAATGGTTTTAATAATTATTTCAATACAGAACAAGCAAATTCTTCAATATATTTCCTTTAGTTCTTAAAAGAACAGAATTTCACCCACCTGAGATGACAGTAGTCCAGGCAAACCACATTCTTTATTATGTTGTGTACAACCAATGATGCTTATAGCAAATGCATTGTTCCATCTTTCTTTCTTTCTTTCTTTCTTTCTTTCTTTCTTTCTTTCTTTCTTTCTTTCTTTCTTTCTTTCTTTCTTTCTTTCTTTCTTTCTTTCTTTCTTTCTTTCTTTCTTTCTTTCTTTCTTTCTTTCTTTCTTTCTTTCTTTCTTTCTTCAATCAACCAATCAGTCAATCAATTTTTCTCTTGAATGCTTTTTGCTTTCCAACTGAAAGCATACTCTGAGCCCTTTTTGAGTCTCTACTTTCTTCCTTTTTGCTAATTAAGGATAACCATTTGGAGAATACTCATTATTAGCATTTACAGTTGAGATCCTGCTACAAAATGTCACTTGTTGGGCACAGCCTTGTTGCCTATGGAGTGATAGCTCAGGGTCTTGGTTTGGTCAGTTAGTTTGGTGACTAGTTTGGCTCAACTAATCAACATCTTCAGATTTTCCCTCCTCAGGTGAGAGCTGTTGTGGGTGAAACATCTTTCTTGACAAAGGAGGAATAGATTTAAGTAGTTATAAGCAGCATCTTCAAGAAACTATATCTACAGTTCCCGCTTCACAGAGTAAAACTTTACAGTTGTTAGTTTTAATCACCCCAGGCGTTCATGGAAACTTCTAGGTTCCTTTGACTCTATTATATATATGTGCACTATTTTACTCCACTCATGCTGGTTAATAAACACAAAAAGTACCCATTTCTGCAACTGGTACATCAAGGAACTTTGAAAAATGCGCAGATGATTGGAACATGAGTGTCAGAAAATTTGCTCTGAATAATGGCTTAATATTAGGAAGAATCAGTAATGAATACAGTAATAGCACAAAATCATCATCATAGCACTTGATGGGAGTGATGATGACAAGGATACAATCCTTCACCACACCACTGCTGCATCCTCACAGTGCCATCCAGTGGAGATTTTTTTAAAACATAGTTTAGGATTTTTAGAATGGGATTGTTCTCCTTATAAAGGTTCAGGTTCAAATTTTGGATGGGTGCTCCTTCATTGGAAGAATCTTTTTGGAGCACAACACCTTTCCTTGGTAGAAGCTGGTATACAGCTATGGCATTCTCTGAGAGAGCTCTCTTCAACAACACTTGCTCTTGTCATCACAAGATTGTATTACTGTAACATGACACCCCAAAACAGGAAATGCACCCCAGAAGAGAACAAATAAGCCCACAGACTTGCACTGAAATGTGTGCAATTGATAATACACATATATTCATGCTATAATTTAGAAATAATTGCAATAATTTGGGATACACAAAAGACAGCTCTATTGCCGTTAATAAGCCCTTGGTTGATTTGCAAAAGATTGATAAAGAGAACTAATTCCTAACTGCTTAACAGTAGCAGCAGCAAAGGAATTTCTTTTCTGCTTTTGAAATGAAGAAAGGAGTAGATTGCAAGTTCTGTTTGTTGTTCTATTTAAAATCAGTCCCTAGATTCAGTATTCCTTACTTCCTTTGGACTAATTGGTAGATTTTGGAATCTTAAGCAACCAACATATTAAATTCCAAAAACTGGATGTCTGATTGTTACTAGAGTACTTTTGTTGAAATGCAATTCATTCCACCTTAGTTAGATACATGCCGACTTTCCTATGGATTTTGCTGAGTGTTAATTGTTAATGAATAGCTTCATTTTTCTTATGGTTCTTTATCTTTAAACTAGATTTGGACCACACATCCTTTCAAATATATGAAGTGTTCAGATGTATGAGGATTTCCCTTTAAAACTAGGATGCATTGCTACCCTATTAGAAGCTGCAATTAGTTAGCAAGTAAATAAATTAAGTTCTGCTGCTAAATACTGATTTTATTCTTTAAAACCTTTCATAAATTAGAACTGAACTATCTATATATAAGAATATTCCGCACAGGTCTTCTGTGCATATAACATACTTTGTGATATGATGAGTTTTTCCTATTGTGTTACCTTAATTGTGGAATGGTGTTCCCCAAAGTTGGCAACTAGTTTGCTGCATTTTATTTAAACAAATGAGTATTTTTTCAATTTTCTTTGGAACAAAGGATCTCATTTGTTTATACATTTATTTTGCTCCTTCTATAGGCTTTGCTTTTAGCTGTTGTTTATGTGTGTGTATAAAAGATGAAGAAGAAATGTGAATGAGACTGCTTTTCAGATATATTGATAATATGAAACAGTTTCAACCCTTTTATTGGAAGAAAAAAATATGTTGTAAAATAAAGAAAACAGGAAAATAGAAAATAAAATAAATTCAAAAAATGATTATTCTGTGAATGTGTAAGCATGCCAACAAATCTTTAACTTTCTATCCATGTAATTGAAGTATAGCCCAATTGGACACTAAAGTCCAATTGGAATCATCTTGTTATAAAAATATCATTGTGATCAGAGGTGGTATTCAGCTGGTTCTGACCAGTTCTGGAGAACTGGTAGCGGAAATTTTGAGTAGTTCAGAGAACCGGCAAATACCACCTCTGATTGGAGATTTTATAGTAGCATTCCTTGCCATGCCCACCAAGCCACGCCCACAGAAATGGTAGTAAAAAAAATTGAATCCCACCACTGATTGTGATACTGCAAATATCACTGCAATTCAGTTACTCAGGCATTTTAAGAATATGGGACTAAAGTTTAATTCTGTGGATTTTCTGTGTCTCTGCTCTAATTCCTTCTCAAGTTTCAAAAAAATATATGAATTATTAGGTAGGCTCATGTGTACTAACTCTAAAAACCTCTGCCCTATATTTTGAGAAACAGGCTACCTTAAGAACTGTATTTTGAATAATTAACAACATGAAATGTTCTGTAGGCCTTTATTCATCAAAATCCCCATTCTAATTTATCTTTGCTGGGCCAGCTCTGATGTTATCTACATTATACAGTGTTAAATTCTAGGTTCCATGTACCTTGAACTGGTGACCAAGAGAGATATATGGAGAATAAAAAGGATTCCCCTATATTTTTGTTGCTTAAGATCTGATCTAAAGGTTCCTTAAAGATCCTCAATATCAACTAGCAATACAATCGCCTCTATGACAATTGGGAATATGTTACTATGAAAGAACAGTCAGGTTGGAGAAAAATTAGAAATTTCAAAGATAAATAAAATTAGTAGCTAAATGCAGCAGAGTTCTGCCCTTTGGGGAAAAGTGGGGGGGGGGAAATGTGGCAGTGGGTTCAAAGTGAGAAGAAAATATTGTGTCACAGAACTGGGCCATTGTGTAATAAGGGTAAAACAATTAACATTTTGCAGGTAGCTAGCCTTCCAACATTGAGAGGTATTTTATTTATTTATTTATTTGTTCATGCTTCTATACCGCTCCCTCTCCCAAAAAGGGAGGTATGAACAGTCTCCCAATTTTTATTGAAGAATATTATAAAGTGGTCAGCAATACAAGACATTATGAAACATCTAGAAACATCTAGAATCATAGGGCTGGAAAGGAACTTGGAGGTCTTCTAATCAACCCCCCTGCCCATATTGTCATTCTTATTTCAGTGAATATGATAGAGAGTGCTCTTACACAGGTTAGATCTTCCACTACTATTATGGGAAGTGGGCAAGTTGCAATGGCTGCCATCATCTAAATGTAATTTAAATTTGGTGACCACCAAATGCTAATTAACAGTTGCCTCAGTAAATTAATTGA
This sequence comes from Bungarus multicinctus, assembly GCA_023653725.1. Lineage (NCBI taxonomy): Eukaryota > Metazoa > Chordata > Lepidosauria > Squamata > Elapidae > Bungarus > Bungarus multicinctus. The sequence goes on from CM042846.1 coordinate 8,427,146, forward strand.
CTTGCTGAAGTTGTACTGGCATCCTTATTGTTTTCCGTTTGGTTCACATATGATGCTGTATAGACTCCATATTTGTTACCTGATATCCTTACCAGTATCTTTAGGAAAAATACGACCAGTGAACTAACCTCATGTTCTTGGGTACAGCCACTTTCTTGTCATGGCCACACTATTTTTCTACTTGGCCTTCCTCTGGGCCCAAATTCACAATATTGAGCAGAAGAAGAGAAAGAAAGGCAGATTGTTATTTACTCAATCAAATTCTTTATTACAGGTTAGCAGTCCAGACTAAATAAGACTTACTAAATAAAAACCTATCGCTATGATGGCGAACCTATGCCACGCATGCCGGAAGTTGCATGTAGAGCCATCTCTCCAGGCACACCAGCCATTGCCTGTTGCTCTTTTGGGTTCCACCACATGCATGCATGCATGCCAGCTGGTCTTCGCATGCACGGGAGCCCAGGAAACCAGAGGAGCAGCTTCCTGCATGCGCTCCCATTTCAGCACTCGGTGCCGAAAAGGTTAGCCACCACTGATACAGCTATAAAATAGAACATATAAAACCAAACAAGGCATACAAGATTTTAAAAAATCCACTATTTCATTATCAATGTGTGATAATGTGCATATAAACTATGCAGCAGTGAAAGTAACCTTGGGGTACTGTACAAGTTGAATATATATTTGTTTATTCCCTCCATGGAAATGGAGATAGGAGATGCATTAATAGCTCAGTACATATGTCTCAATCACAGAGGCTGCTCTTCCTTTTCTTTTCCATTGCTAGTATGCATACAATAGGAGGGACAGAAAAATAGTCAGAAAAGGCAAAGAAAATGATTAGAAATGCTGGGAGTAGAATCAGTTGAGATATGGTCCATTACAGATATCTAATGATGCCAGCTCTGATGTTGACCCTGAGGATTTCAAGTATTTATCCAGGTTTGTCCAGACCTAGATGGAAGTTTATAGTTTGTCATGAGCACTTGGGCAGAGTGTTAACTTGAATAATTCAATAATTCCCTCAAATCCACACTCAGTACATTGTAAACCTTCAGTTGAACACATTTTGATTTAGTGGACTTCAAAAATTTTCTTTAGACAATCACCCCAAAATAATGGACAGGCCATTGATTTCTGTATGGCAGACAATTAACGTAAATTACTCTATTTGCATAATTTGCTCATCACACAAATTATGCAGATTGATGCAAATGATATAAATTCAGATTTAATGGACATTTGGGAATAACATATATCCTCTTGTTCTAATGGTTTAATAAACTAGTTTCCTATATCTTGACTGAGTCAAAGTTTCCAGAAAAGCATATGCCAGGTTTACTTTCACTCAGGTTCTCATGCTTTAATTCTTAATTTTTATGTCAGCATAATTTTTAAATAAAAAAAAAATCAACATAAATTGTGCAGTTTTTCCAGTGTGCACATGTTGTTACAATATTCAATCATATGTACAGGCCTAAAGTTCATTTATATGTGCCTTTTCCAACAAACAGATTTCATGCAAGCAATTTTCTCTCCGGTGCTTTCATCTATAATTTCCCCAATATATACATTTTATGTACAGTATTTTATTAAGAATTTTGCAAATCTTGAAATGTTCAGAATTTAGTTTATGAATGTGATTTAGTCCATTTATATTCAAAAATACAAATGGCAAAAGCTTGTATTTATAATGAGAGCTGAATAAATGGTCATCCATCACTATTTATGGATGGATAAATTTTTGTTCCCTACCAAATAAAAAAAAATCTATAGCTTAGCAGTAAGGAGACTGTGCTGCAGAAGTGTCCAGGGCAGTGTCTGGTTCTATTCTTTTGATTACTTTCAGTTCTTATGTCCCACAGATCAAGAAAAAGAGCTTAGTAGACTTTGGTCAATTATTTTGCCTCTATGGCTCATTATAGCTCAGCTCAGTCCAAGAAGGGGTTCAGCCTCATTAAAAGAGCCCTTGGTGAGATCATTCCTGGAAAGAAAAAATAAATAGACCCAGATGAAACAATGAAAATGAACAACTGAAGTTCTCAATCAATGGTGTCTAAATAAATCAAATTTTGTAGATCCATTTCAAGCTAGCTTTAGGCCTGGTTTTGGTTGTCAAAATGTCAAAACCAGGGGCACAATGGCCCTGTGGGCAAGATTTATGTTGAAGGAGAGGTGGAGTCTAGAAACCCAGTGAGTGTTCTGGATCCTTCAGCAGTTTTCAGTCCTTCCAGCCACTACCTCTTTTTTTCAGAAAGGTTATCTGAGTTATCTATGATTTGCAGTAACTCTGTTCACATCTAGATCATCATTTCCAGAACTGCCTCCAGGGCAGAGGTGGTATTCAGCAGGTTCTGACCAGTTCTGGAGAACTGGTGGCAGAAATTTTGAGTAGTTCGGAGAACCGGCAAATACCAGCTCTGACTGAAGATTTTACAGTATCCTTCCTCTGCCACGCCCACCAAGCCACGCACACAGAACCAGTAGTAAAAAATTTAAATCCCACCACTGCCCCAGGGGGTTTCTGCTTGACTTTGCGGCATTTACAAGAAAGCCTATCAAAAAGTTCCATTTTATTTCCAGCATTGTATGACATTTATTTAGATTTAATAATGTATTGCTCCATTTGATCAGATCGAGGTAAAGCAGTGGAAATAATCTCCTTTAAGGATCAAATTCAACATTTAGAGTGCTTTTAAATCTATGATTAGCAACACAAAATTATTCTGTAAAACAGAAACACCTTTCACCAGTTTGTGCTGTGTGTCTGTTATGGTCTATATCAGGGCTGTCAAACTCATGGCCCAAGGGCTGGATGCTGCCCTGGCAAGCTCCCACTTGGTTTAGTGAAGGGGGGGAGTCACAATACGTCACTTGATGATCCTGTGATGACACGAGTTTGACATTCCTGGTCTAGATGGTAAGCCATCTAATCCGTGATCCATTAACTTTTTGTATAAATTATTGCAAGGTATTGCTTGTTCTTGAAGAGAATCCAGAAATTTTAATTAGCACACAATGGTTTTATTTATCTTTATGTATATATTTATCAATAATTGTAGCCTGCCCCATTTTGATAATCTCTGATCAAGTTCATGATCATCAAAGAATAAGAAATGCAAAGATAGTAAATAAAGGAGTAATATCTGTAGTTCAGGGTTCCTTTGGTAATCTCTGAGTTTGATTGTTTTTTCTTGCAGACATTTCATTATCCAAACTAGGTAACATGATCAGTACATTTGGGTAATGAAACATCAGCAAGAAAAAAATATTTGAATGATTATTCATGATCTTGTTTTAAAATTTCATTCATGACTAGAGGCCCTTTGTTATGTTTTTTTTTTTTTTCAGAGGCTGTTTTTCTCTCCAGGAAAAACAAAATCTTGAATTATTAAACTATTATGGAACCTCAGTTTTAAAAATATAATGCCATTAAAAGCCACTGTTTTGTCATCTAATCTTGGGTATCTTGGTCCTGCCAGAATTGGGGATCATATGACTCATGCACCACCACCATTCTTGTTGTAAGGGGTGGTTGAGGCATACTTTCTTACTTGGCAAATATTTGATGAGAATAACACCAAGAACAGTATGCAGAGGAGGAATACTCAGTGGAAGAACTGCTATCCTTTCTAAATTCTGTTGGGCTCATACTGATCACATCAAGGGGATGTATTTTCTTTTCTTCAGTACTTCCCTCCTTCCCAACTAGTGTCAATAGGAGAGGGAATAAATCCAGAACCAGTATAATTTTTGCCATTCAGTGAATTGGAATGATTGGAGGAGAAAGCTGATATAATTATACTTTACTTAGCAGTGAAAAAGCAGCTGATATAAGTAGACCAGCCTTTCTATTTAGGAAGAAGAGGTCTATATATTCAAGGTTCCTTTATTGTCTCTTAAGAATCAAAGGATGGCATATGTGATTTTTCCTACCTTTAAAGAAAATAAAGCTTCAATTGCTAAACACACTACTAGAACATGCAACCTGTGGTTTTTTGGAGGGAAATTTGGAATATGCCTACCAGCCCAGAAGAAACATATAATAAATTCAAATAGATTTTGTTAAATGAAAAGCTGACTTCATCTATCTTAGAAAAGTATAAACCAGTATTAAAACTAGACCAACAATCAAATAGTAAACAGTATCTCAATTAAGAAACTACCAAGAAGAAAACAATAGTTCCGCCAACAAACCACCATATATAAACAGAGAGGACACTCACTCCCTACCAGTACTGAAAATGTTATATAGATGCATAATGAAGCATCTGCAAGAAAATGACCAAGTTCAGAGAGCACTAAGGCCTCCATAGTTCAATGCTGAGCTATAGTTATACTCTACTATTGGTGTCTCAGAAAAGCTACCTAATGTTTGATCTAGTTAGCATTTCAATGAGAGATCATCAGAGCTAAAAACCAGACTGTTAAAGTTAAAAAAGAAAACAATGTCAGCTGTATTGTTGCTAATAAAACTACATACACATGTCCCTAAGATCAGTAGATAACCTCAATCCAAAAGAGTCTAAACTGTTTAAACTGGATGATAAGAAGAACCAAGTGACGAGATGACAGAGAGTAACTCACCATTTCACCTTTAGGGAACTGACTATAAATTAGTAAGCAAGATCCATAACAGCCACATCTTTAGAATACTCATGACTCAAACTTCCAAAAGTGCCTAAAAATTAGAATCACTATAACAGGGGTGTCAAAGTGGCAACCCGCGGGCCAAATGCATCACGTGCAGGCCACGCCCACCCCAGCTCCACAAAGGGAAAAAACATCACAAAACATCACATGATGGCAATGTGATGCTGTGAGTTTGACACCCATGCACTATAGTATATTGTGAATTCCTGGCTTGGTTTACCCATCATATTTATTGACAGCATAATCCTGATTCCTTAGAACATTCTTGACACAATATAGCATAGCAGCAATTGAGTTCTGCGGTGCTGCATTATCTTTTTTGGTATGTTATACTAATTACAATTTTCTTTTCATATATTTCCTCATTTACAATGTGCTTCATTGATCTCACTCAGCCAGCTCAATCCATGATACAAAGAGAAAAATAAAAGGCAAACACATTTGTGTTGTTTTAAAAGAAAAGTCTGTAGTTAAACACGCCAAGGGATAATTTTGCATTCATTTCTTAAGATTGTTGCAATGACACAAACTATTAAGAACTAAAAAAACAAAAAGAAACAAAAATGGGTGCAGGACCGCATTCTGCCGGTGATCTCCAGCAGGCCAGTGCGTTCTCACAGAGAGGGCCTTCTCCGGATGCCGTCAGCCGCCATGTGTCATCTGGCGGCCCCAAGGAGTAGGGCCTTCTCTGTGCGGGCCCCTGCCCTCTGGAATACTCTGCCACCTGAACTACGCACCAATACGGACCTGAGGGCCTTCAGGCGCGCGTTGAAGACCTGGCTCTTTGAGCAGGCTGGCCTGGGCTGAGGTAGTTTTTTAAATTGTCTCCTAAATTTTTGGTTTTTAATCTGGGTTTTAAAGTTGGGGGGTGGGTTCTATTAAATACAATCAGCCACTATTTAATGACTTTTTAATTTTTGTATTGTTTTTGGGGATTGGATTTGGCTGTAAACCGCCCTGAGTCCCTAGGGAGAAGGGCGGTATAGAAATCCTAAAAATAAATAAATAAATAAATAAATAAATAAATAGATAATGTGGATATTTGCTGATTATTTTCTGCAAGCTTTGGCATAGAATTCTCATGCTTGTGCTTTATGAATTTTTCTTGGCACTTCATGGCATTCTCACTAGGTCTTCGTTCTTGAGTTCTATTATTCTAGAAGTCCTATAGAAATTAATTTTGATGTTTCTAAGCCTGTCCCTAGCACACTTCTCACAAACACAAATAAAATAAAAAAAAAGCATATTCCAAGCAAATATCATTTTGTCAGTGAAAAAAAAAGTCATAACTACATTTTACAAACACGAATTACTACTGTTGTTAAAAGATGTACCACATAACTGACTACTACTGGTAAAAAAAAAGGCATGCCATACTATCAGAACTGAAGGATATGTTTTAAGAAAGTATTGAGTATGCTATATGCAGAAATCCAAGACATTTTGTAACATTATAAGGCTCATTTACATTGAAAGCACATTGTCTAATCAAATAATCAGTACTCCAATAAACATACATATGCAGTCTTAGTGTCCCTGTGAGTATTTAAAAGAAAATCTGTATTACAAATATTTTATATCAATGAAATTACATATGTGAGGAAAAATCTTAGGCTACTCTGGATTTCACATTATTTAGAAGAGCCATCCGTATAGACATTGGTAAGCCCACTTCACATTGCTGTCAAATGCACAGCTAACACATGTTCCAGATCAAGTATCATCTTTGTTGGAGATGTGTGTAGCTTAGTTTTGGGGGGACCAAGGTAGTATTCAGCAGGTTCTGACCAGTTCTGGAGAACTGGTAGTGGAAACCACCTTTGACTGGAGATTTTACACTATCCTTCCCCTGCCATTCCCCCCAAGCCACGTCCACAGAACCGGTAGTAAAAATTTTTGAATCCCATCATGAGGACCAAGCCACATATTACCTCTTGCTTGTGTCATATGATATCTCATTTTGCATCTACTACCATTGCTTGTGTCATATGATATCTCATTTTGCATCTACTACCATTGCTTGGGTGCACAGCATTTGAAAATCCTCTTGTTTCCTACTTTTTCAACCTCAGCTGTGCTGCGCAAAAGAGCTGAGGAGGGAAAACCAGGGAATAAAGGACAGCCTAGAGCCCGGGGAGGCAGGTGGGCCAAACACCAAACCAGTTCGATGTCAGCTGCTCTTCACAGCTACAGGTTCTATAGAACTGGGCTGAACCAGTAGCATCCTACCCCTGCTGACATTTTTTCCAGTAATCAAAAGATAGCTTTAGTTTTGTTCCATGTTTGACACACAGGAGTCAATTATGAAAGTCTATAAATATCACACATACATAGATGCATTCATTTATACTTAAATACAGTTTAGATATGGAAGTTTCTTGACAATGCATTCGATTGATGAAAAAGCTAAAGATAATACAATCTGATTATTGGAGACAGCCTATGCAACTGTGGGTCTTCTTTTACAGTGGTGCAGAAGTTACTTCCCTGAGGTACTTTTTAACATAGCTACAATAATCCTGTAATGTCTTTTGAAACATGTGAGTGAAGGAACAGTGATGCTGTTGTTCCTGTCCTATCCAATGGTAATTTGGCTGTTTATAATCCAAATATTACAACTGTGAGTCAGGGATAAATAATCCCATAAAAGTATTTCTGGAACATTGTGGTGTTATTATATAAAAGTATAGCAATCCTATCCATGTTCCATTAAAACTCATTAGGGATTCCTTTTTTTATTTAAAAAAAGACATATATTATTGCACTGAAATTTTAAATGTTTAAATGGGAGAATAGAGATCTAACGAAGACATTTGTCTGTATTAAAATTATCCAGAATATTTCTTCATTATGGTTTGGCATTGATCTAAATGATCAATTTAGATGCTTTCAGGAATAGTCTATAGTTGTCTGTAATACACCCAACCACCCAGCATTCATGGTAATGCAGACTGTCAATCCTACAGTAAATAAAAGATTGAAACAGCAAATATTATCGATGTCAGATTCTCAATATAAATGGCTCCAAGGTGACTTCACTAGTGCCTGTAGAACAGCGCATGAATCTCAGACCTTCAAGGAATTCCAGTTATCCAGTAGTTAAAATAATAGTTTAACAGCCTGATTCTTAATAGGTTATCACCTTTCCCATTTGGCTGCCCCTCTGTTTGTCTTGCTCCTTGCACTCTGTTAAACAAGGAAAAATGTTGTGACCCATAATTGCGGGCAGATTCACAGCAGGTTTTTGAGGAGCGTTCTGCACCACAGTGTCCGAGCCGCCTCCATCTGCTGTAGTCTTGTATGCTTCCCACAGGGAACCTGGATAATTTTTCAGTCAATTAGCAGAAGGGCTGCTTTTGTTCTCCAAGTGCACCCTCCTGAGCTCCTCTTACACCCCACTCTCCCCATTCAGTTCTTGGCAGTTTTGAAATAGCATATCATGTTATTTTTCTCTGCTGACCTCTGTGACATTGCTGACTGAATGCGACTGCATGTAATCATAGCCTCTTGCATTAACATTGTGCAATTGGAAATGTATTGACTTCTTTAAAATCAGGGTGGGGAATTGCAACTAATTTCACCTTTCTGGGGAGCTTATTTTTTAAAATTAATTTGTGTTATTATAAAAGTTGAGTTAGAATTAAAATTGTTCAATTGTTTTTTTAAAAAAAATCTAAGAAACTAGATGATTTTCAAAGTCATTTCTCATCTAATGGAGGTTAACCAAATACATTATTGATGTATGTTGTGAAGTACAAAAATAATTATTCAAAAACAAAAATAAGTTCAAAAGAAGAATCATATTTATTTCCTCCCTACATTTGTTCTACAGTTTATGTCAGAGACCTCAAAGGCATAATTTAGTGCTGCTATTTATCTGTAACAAAACTAAAATTTTATTAATTTATTATACAAACAAGCAAAATAGCCATAATTTTAATGTAATGTTAGTAATGTTCCAGATCAACTCTTTAGTTTCTGTTTATTTTATTTTATTTTATTTAAAAAGATCATTTTTTAAAAAAAATGATTGTTTAATCATTTAAATCAATATTTTTCAAGCTTGGCAAGTTTAAGATGTGTGAACCCTAGCTGGCTGGGGAGTTCTGGGAATTGAAATCCATACAATTTGCCAAGTTTGAAAAAACACTGATTTTAAATTATTTTTTCTATGCTATCACTTCATATTCTTCTGGAGGTGACCAAGCCCCCAATTCTAATAGTGTGAGATTATCTCATACACTGTGCAGCATCATATGGGAAAATTAATCAGAAAAACAAGGGATAATGCTACCATCAGCCCAAAGAAAACAAATTGGTGATGGAAAATTGGCAAAACTATCTAAAGATGAAATGAAACGTATTGATGGGAAATGTTTGATGTAAACCTGCTTTTATTTAGAGAATATAGATCAGTTTATATCAGATTTTAGGCACACAGCAAGATTGTGAAGTGATGATATTGCTTCATAAAGATGTTAGTACGCTGGTATTGAGAAAGTGTGGTATTCGAATTCTCCAATATGGATCATTCTATTTGCCTGGCTGCTTGCTGAACTTTAGTTTGCACATGGAACTAAATAACACACAGATTGCACTTTGCCTTAAGAGCAACAGTATTACTTCCCCTCCCTTTCCAGTTTCAATGTCATCTATTTATTACAGACTTTTTCCTTCTCTGATGCAAATGTTTCCTGACACACGGAAGAGATACACCCTCCTGTCCAGAACCTATTTCCATTGTCATTCATTTCTTCTGCTGTATGAGATCAACTGGTTTTGCCTCTCTGTAACCTTCCCGCCGCCCAGCCTCTTGGCTATACCTTTCTATAGTTAATAAATATCCCTTTTCTACAGTGTTCAGCAATAAAATATTCACTGGGTCTGAGCTGGGGTTAACAGATTTCTGAAAATTTTATTGCATGACAGCCTGTCCTGCATAATCCCCTCAGCTGTCTCATGTTCTGGGGCAGGAACGATCTTATATGTCACTCTAATAGTCTAGAATTACACTTGTATCTCTGTCACCAGCATATGGGTTTGTGTATACCCCTAGGCCCAGCTCCCTCTCTTTCACGGCCTTTAAAATGATAACATTTGGCACAGCCAGTTTTGACAGAAAGTGAACTCTCCTTTCTGCATGTGTGACAAAGCCAGCCACCAGAGGCTTGACACCGAGCAGCCAATCATCACACTCTTTCCCAGATAATGATAGCAGGTTTCACTCATCTTAATAACCAACCTCTGTGCAGGGGGGACTGGAATGCAGGAGTTTGCTTAATTATACAGTTTTCATCTTAAGTGTTTTATTCATATGGAGGTGTAGGGAGGGTCTGCAGTCTCCTCTTTTCCCTCCATTTCAGCCACAGAATGTACTGATTGCTGGAAGTTAGTGGCGGCAAAAAGGCTGCTCTTGGGGTGGAGTGGGGAATGGCACAGAGGGAAGGCAAGTTGACTTGTGCACTCTGTAGTTCAGGATAACAACAGCAGTACAGTAGAGGACTGAGTTCATTACATTCTAGAATCTGTCTGTGTTAGTTGACTTCATATGTCGCAAGTTTCCTTTAGTCAAAACATTAGATTATGGTTCTAGAATTGAAGCTTTCCATCAGATGTGTTTCCCATTTTTATTTATTTATTTAGGCAGTGACTAGGTAACCATCTTTCAGGACACTGTATTTCTCAAGAAAACAAACTTCGCTGTTGGGATTTTTTCCCTGACTAATGCTGGGATATGGGGCTTGTTATACCCCAGTGGCTTTTTTCTTTTTCTTTTTGTAAAAGTTTTATTTGAATTTTCACAAAACATAATGAAAGTAAAACATCTTTTTTGAGAACAGCATGATTCCAGGTTATCACATCTCCATACAAACATAATCTCAGTTACATATTCATCTTATATATTCAATTTCACATCTTGTCACTATTTTACCAATTTCTCAATAATTTTTCCCTTCCCTTACTTTCCTCAACATTATTTTATGATTGTATCATTCCTTTCTAATTCAATTATATATCTTTTTCTAAATTTCAATATCTTTCTAGTCATTATACTTGTACATTTGTCTGTCGTGTTTATAATTTCTTACATTCTTTTTCCACCATCATCCCAAAAGGGAAAGGAAAAAAGATAATTCCCTTCCCTTCCAGGCATTAAAAAGCAAGGTTTCCCCTATAATTACCAAGTAGAGTTTGTCACCTTTAAATCTTACAGTTATTATCCTTTCAAATCTCATTAAACATTTAATTTATACATTATACAATTATAACATTCAGTTTCTAATATCTATTTTATATCATATAATTCTTATCAATCGAATTCCGCTTGGTACTTTCCCTTAAGAATATATGCTAAATTCTAAAAAAACAAAAAAATAAAATAAAAATAATGAATAAAATGGTTATTCTATTCAAATTCATCCTGGCAACTGATATTGATTTCATTATAAATGTTTCGCATTTCTTTTCAATTGTATTTTATAAATTATTAAGAACAATTAAAGTATTTTCATTCCTTCTTATTTCCACTTCTTTTTCTTTTATTCCCTTTCTCTCTTTATTACATTTAATTATTAGTAAGCATTCCATTACATAATAATATCAGTTTTGTCTTTCACTTTAATCACCTATGTTTCATATTTTCTAGCTCATTACTATTTCTAATATAACAATACTATCTCTTGTACCCTTGCAGAAACCTCTCTTTTAATTTATATTTTAAACCATTATCTCTATGTCTTTTAAGTAGGCTAATACCTTTAATCCTTGTACGTTTCCCATTTCTTTATTTCCTGTTTCTGTCCCTTATAACTTATTTTCCTTTTTATCTTTCCCCTTTTTCTTACCACCCTTTTTGTCCCCCTCTCTCTCTGATTCTCCCTTCTGTACTCCTCCCTCCTGCTTCTTCCTAATGTTGTGTTTATTTTTCAAACTATTCTTTTTTTTAATTGTTTCCTCAAATCTTGAATTTTTAACTCCTTCCCCCCCCTTTCCATTTTACCCCACATTGCATTGTTTGCTCATTAAAGATGGCTTCTTCTTTGTCCAACCCTTCTTGTTCTTCAAGCATTTCTTGTTGTTTTTCATAGTTCAAAATCTCAATTTCTAAGAATTGAAGTACGAAGCCAAAAGATCCTCCTTTCTCTTGCGACTTGTCTTTCATTTTTTTAAGTTCCATTTTTAATTCCTCAAGGAGTAAAATTGTTTCTTCTTGCTTCTTTCTTCCACTTTTCCTTTCCGGAGGCTCTGTTATCTTTTAACAAAGTTTCAGTTACAGTATATCCTTTGAAAGTCTTTTTAAAGTTTCATTGTTAATTCCTTTTATTTCCAGGTAACACTCTCTATGATATCCAAGTTCCACCCTTTATTTCTTTTTCCTCCACTTTCCTCCTTTTAAGGGCTTTAGAATATCCAGAAAATCTTTATTTTCCCTTTGACATTTTAATTTCAGCTTAAAATTGCCTGTTAATGTCAAAGTAAATTAACACAAATTTCTTACTGAAATTTCTTCTTTTTAACATTCAAAGCTGATTGTAACTGTCAATATGAAAAAGAAGAAAAAAATTTTCCTTTCCCCCTCTCTTCCACCACTTTAAAAATCTTCTTTTAGGAATAACACTCTTAATACTTTTAGTTCCAAGGTACCTTGCATAGATGTCTCTGCTTAGCCCAGTCTGTCAAGCTCTCCCCTTTGTCTTCCCTCCTGTTCAATCTTGTCCGGTCGGGTTCCTCTTTGAGGTGACTATTTCTGACCACTGCTGCAACCACCTTTGGGAAAGGGAGTAATGGCCAGCCGAGGAGGAGAGATGTGGCTCCCCTCAACTGAGCTGGCAGTCTCCCCCCTCTTTGCCACCTCTACGGGGTGGCTTCAGCCCCAAATCCAAAAGATCGGGGTGCTCCTGCGGCAAGCACAGATCAAAACCATGCACGATCACTGATTTTGGTCTGTCAGTGAAGAAGCTCAAACCTAAAGACCTCAGTGGCTTTTTTCTTTATTCATTAATTAGAGTTAGGGATTTTTTAATTAGGGATTTTTAAAAGTATTCTGCTCTGGTGGGTAAAATACCAGCCTGTGACTTGATGAGTGTCAATATATTTTCTAAAAATAAAACACAAAGAGCAAAATATGGCTCATTCAATTGATTTCATTGAGATAATTAAGCAGTGCTGTATAAAAAATTAAAACATGGAAAAAACATGGAGAAGTGCTGAACTTTGGAAAAGTGCTAAATTGTGTATTAAGGATTTCTACATTACTATATTTTTTTCTTTTTCCAAAAAGAAAATATTATTTCAAATAAGAATGTACTAAAGGCTAATACTTGAAAAAAGATATATTTATCTGTTTTAGAATTTATACATAAATTATTTCTAAAAGAACAAAGCAGAAGACAGAAGACAACCATATCTGGCATACAGTACATGATGTAAGAGATGAACAGGCTGAGCTGGAAGGCTGGGTTAAATGTGTAATCAGTTTGAAATCATTGTGCAGTCCCAAGAGACTCCAGTCCAGTCCCGTGAATTCAATTGACCCTTATTTAGTGCAATTTAGCTTTGACCATTAGTTGACCAGATTCTTGCATATAGGTAGCAATAATAAACTTTTCAGTGCTTTGGATTCAGCAAGTGTTCCTGATTCTTTGTGCCTGACATGTATGCATCAAACGAATGGAGAACATGGATGATCACATGAGTTCCAATTCTGCACCATCTCTTACAGAGTCACTTGGAATTATCCCCTGAACCATCTCAACAATTGCAGATCATATAAGCTTCCCTGCACCTTATCTATGGTTACAATCATTTTACTATTTTTTCTGAACCAGGAACATACAATATTTTGCAGAGTACACAATTTCCATTGGCGTTTCCATTGAAGATGGATTGGAGACAGCGATCGTGCACAGCTTCAATCCGTGCTCTACTTGTCAGAGGGTCCCAAAAGGGACCGGATCCACCCTGGAGGGGTGGTGAAAAAGGGGGAGACTGCCAGCTGGGTTGAGGGAAGCCGCATCTTCCCTCCCTGGGTAGGTATACTCCCCTTGAAGACAGGCAGTAGCGGCAGTCTTAATGGCTGCCCTGAAGATGAGGAACTATCCGGGAATTAAGTTTGTGCTGGAGCAGTGAGGAAGTGGACAGCATGGAGACCAGGCATAATATATGGACATAAAGATACCCTGGAATCAAGGTATAAATATTTTTTTGAAAAAGATTACAAAGCGGTGACCAGAGAGAGAAAAAAGAAAGATGGAAATAAATTTAAGAGAATTTGAATTTTGACAGGACCTAAATTAAAGGAAGAAGCAAGAAGAAAATTTGGATAAACATATGATTTTGGCACTGAATAGGCATAATTAAATGCTGAACTTGAATCTGCCAAAAAGAAATAATTAATAAATTGGACTTACTGAACAAATGAAACTTAAAGCCTCAAACAAAGGGGGGGGAGTGGAAAGAAAGGGTGGAACTTGGATGTAACAGAGAGCGCCACCTAATGGTAAAGGAAAAATTACAGTGACTTTTTAAAAAGTGCTTGGTTCTTTCAAAATTGGAACTTGATACAAAATAAGAGGAACTTTGTTACAATAAAATAGAAACTAGAATAAAATAGAAAATAGAAACCCTGAAAAGTGAAAACCCAGAATATTAAGAAAAAAGAAAGAAGCATGAAGAAATTACCTTGGGGTTGTTTGGTGATTTTGACATAAAGTTAAACTTATGGATATTGGATTATTTGATGACTTTGGGAAAAAATTAAAGAAGAATTAATAGAAGCTGATCATTAGAAATAAACATCAAAGACGCTAGTCGAATTAAATTACTGGAAAATTGGCTTGGACTTAAATATTTTAAAAAAGGGATAAAGAAAATATAAAAGAAGTGTATAAAAATAGCAGAACTTTTCTTGGAACTAAAAATGGAACTAAGAAACATAAAGGAAATTCATCATGCTGTATTGCCTTATAATACATGCTGTATTGCCTTATAATTAATAGAAATGGCGATTCTGGAGAACAAAAACAAGGAGGGCCAGAAGGGGAGGAGTTGATTAAAGAAGAAGCCAGCTTTAATGAACAAATGAAACAATGAATATTAAAATGAAGGGGAAAAAGAATGGAAATTAAAACTAGGAGATTTAAGGAGATAATTAAAAAGGGAAATGTTTGAAAAGCCAAATAAAGAAAAAGGAAATAGCAGAAAAGGGAATTGCAGAAGAAGGTTTTAAAGAGGGAGGGGGATAAAAACTGGAGTAAGAAATGGAGAGGGAAAATGAAAGAAAAAAGAGATAATAAGAAAAAGAACCAGAAAATAAGGAGATATGAAAACTGAACAAAAATGAAAAAAAAAGTTTAGTTAGTAGACATAGAAATAATGGGTAGATAAAGATAAAAGAAAAGGGATTCTGCAAGGCAATGTGTTGTAATACATAAGAATGTAGTTTTCAAAAGCTAATGGAACTAATAATTCTTTTTTGATTGGCTTCTTTTTTAAAGGATTATTGTTAATTTATATATGGACATAATTGAAATACATGTGAAAATTGGAAGCTATAATAAGATGAATTATACTTAATAAAACAAAGAATGCAATTAAAATGAATTATGAGGATTTTAATGAAAAGGCTAATATTCTATAATTAATTGAATAGATCAATATATTTGAAATAATAAATGATTTAGAAAGTAATTGAGAGAAAGAATACTATACAGAACTTAACTCTCTCTCTCTCTATATATATATATATATATGTATGTATATATATACATGTGTGATATATAGTAGTTAGGAGATTATTGTTATTAAACCAGAATGTGATAATTATAAAGTGATTATATTATGATAAACATTGATTATGGATTAAAGGGGAACAAATTGAGGGATGTATGAGACAAAGGGGTGGTACACTCTAATTGGTAATTAAAGGGGGAAACTTTTGGAATTATTAGATTTAAGATGAAACTTATTGAATAATGAAATACAAGTATGTGATAAAATTGCAAATGTGACAGATAAAAGCATAAAGGTACAATGAATTTAGAATAAAAATAAAAATGTTAGACTATAAAATAAGATATGAGAATATTTAAAGAAAAAGGAATTAAGTTCAGATATAAATTGAAAATGGATTTAATAAGCATAAAGAAAATAAGAATATTGGAGAAAATTTATGGGAAAATGGAAGTAAAGATATGATATAGAATTGAATGTGAAAGATAAATATATTCTAAGTTCATGTATTGAAGTGTAAAAATCTGTAACCCAGTGTTGGTATTCAAAAACTTTTACTACCGGTTCTGTGGGTGTGGCTTGGTGGGTGTGGCCATGTGACTGGGTGGGTGTGGCTTTTGTTTTTTGCAGTCCCCACCCATTTTTGGGAGCTTCTTAGCCACAGAGGAGCCTCTGGGGGGGCGTTTTTGCTCCCCTGAGGCTCAGGAAGAAAAAAAAAACAGAGCATGGGAGGGGCATGCAGCACTCCTGCAAGCTCCATTTTGGGAGCTTTCTAGCCTCAGAGAAGCCTTTGGGGGGGGCGTTTTTGCTCCCCTAAGCCTCCTCTAGGGCTCTGGAAGGGAAAAAATGGAGCGGGGGGCTGATCTCCTCCCTCCATTTTTTGTCTGGACCACAGAAAGAGGAATCCTGGCACACTACCTACAGCTGATTGTCAGGAGGGGAAAACAAAGAAAGAAATACCTTAGGCGAATGTCAGGCAGGCGGGCAGGGATTGTGAGGCAGGCGGGTGGGGTGAGTGAGCATTGGGCGGGAGGGCGATCCGGTGGGGGATGTGGCCAGCCAGAACTTACTACCGGTTCAGCAACCCATGTCAAATTCTTGCTACCGGTTCGCCCGATCCATTGCAAATCAGCTGAATACCACCACTGCTGGAACCACATTGTTCACTGAAAGAGATGTTTTTAAAATGTAAAAATAAAAAAAAAGTATTACAAAAAAATATATTTTGCAGAGTACACTTGATCTTTCAGTAGCGGGAGACCTTCCCAAATGTGGACAGATTCACGAAACAACTAAATTTGTCTTACTTTAATTAAAATTGAATTAAAATGACATTAATTAAATACAGTTAATATTATTGCTCCTGATGTAGTTTTTAAAAATTTCTTCCATTTGCCAAATTAAAAATTACTGTTTGCCAGTAATTTAGGAGTATTTCTGGGTAGATTTACTCAAAGTTTTAGAAAGTTGCCTGAGACTGTAAGTTTTCTACTTTTAACAACTTCCAGGCTTTAGATACATTAAAATAGAAATCAAACTCCTATCAGATACCAAGGTTCCATTCTGAAGGGAATACTAATTAAAATGGGATCCCAAATTTAATGGGGCTTTGAATCCATACTTGAAGAATGAAGCATGGCTATGGCCTTACTAAAGATACATGAAGATACCAGAGAGCCCAATGGCACCACTCTTTGTGCTTGTTCTGTTCTTACACAGATGTAGATTTATAGCTATGCAGATGCAGATAGATAACTCAACAAAGCTTCCATAACAAAGTTCATTTATTGGTACATCAGGTATGCTCATAACTCAGTGACGAAGTTCCTCTTTCAATGACCAATCCTTTGTATATCTGCCTTGTACCTGAAAGATGGTTATCTCCTAATCCATCTCGTAGCAATAGAAGGAAAATATGTTATCTGTCCATGAGTGCAGGTAAGAATGGAGGGCAACCTCCTTCAACCCCACGAGGGTCAATTTAGTGGCCAATCACGATTACAGATGTGGCCACGTGACATGAACTACATTTCCCAGGATACCTTTAGCTACATTTCCCATGATGCATTCCCTTAAGGGGACAGCTCATAATTCCTAACTAACTAACCAATTCCCATAGACTGGCTGGGACAGCACAGTGTTAGAAGAAAAAATATTACCTGGATATACAAGTTACAGGATATTAATGAAGACTGTCAAAAAGCATCACTTACTAACCCAATCAACAAATAAAAGGTGTAAATGCTTAAGCAGAACTAATGAATAATATGTAAAATCAGATATCATTTTTAAAAAAGATAATCTTATTCAATTCTGTTACAAATAGAATCACTCCAAAAATATTGATTTTATTTCCTGAAAGTCTTTTTTTTTAACCTATTAATGTGAGTGTCAATGCAGGGTGTGTGGGAGCTACAGTAATTTAAATGTAGACAGAAAAAAACAAGTGACAGTTTATGTCAATTTTATCATCTTGGTGCACATTGTATACATTTCCAAGAATGCTCCTGAGCAGGCTCAATAGAAAGTATGGGAAATATTGATTAACACATCTGGAGGGCACCAGTGAGAGGAAGATGTCTCACAAACTTTACAAATGATACTGATAATGAAAAAGGTTGACAATAATACTCATAGGTAAATTAATGGGTTTATACATCCCCCTTTTCTCCTCATTATTGAAGATAGATAACTCATTTTGCTCTTTCCTATTATGCTAAAATATCACCCAACCAAAGGGGATTATTAGATCAAAATTTTATATGAACATCTGCTGCCAGAAAACAGATGGGCTATAGTAAAATGTAATCTTCATCGCTAGACAACCCATGCCCTGTTGGGTCATCATTTCAGTGATATTTCCTTACCTAAACAGAGAGACAAAATGACCATGGGAGGACAAAACAGTGGTGGAGTGACTTCTGTTTTCTGCCAGCCTACCCCACTGAGTTTCCTTGTGGGAAGCTGCCAGAGAGCATCAGAAATCCTTCCTTCCTTTCTTCCATCCATCCATCCATCCATCCATCCATCCATCCATCCATCCATCCATCCATCCATCCATCCTCCCACTAGAGGTGGTATTCAGCAGGTTCTGATCAGTTATGGGGAACCAGTAGCGGAAATTTTGAGTAGTTCAGAGAACTGGCAAATACCACCTCTGACTGGAGATTTTACAGTATCCTTCCCCTGTCACGCCCACCAAGCCACGCCCACAGAACTGGTAGTTAAAAAAAAATTGAATTCCACCACTGCCTCCTTTCCTCCCTCCTTTTTTTTTTTGAATTCCTAACATCCCACCCTGTTTGTGGAAAGCTTGCATAGAGAAGTCAGTGGGGAAGCCAGCAGCAAGGCGAAGGCAAGCAAGGTATTTTCACTCCTTTAAAGTCCTCTGATTTCAGCAGATCTGTTTTACTTGACCCCCCCCCACTCCAATCTCTTTCTCTTTTCCACTTGTATATTACCAAGTTAATTATGAACTTGCTACAGTTTACAAAAACATCAGCAACAAAGAAAATCCATAAATAAGTTAAATGTCTATGGTAAATGTAAATTAAAATAGAAATAACTGATTTCTAAGGAGGAGGAGGCAGAAAAGGAGTAAAATTGGAACAGAAATGAAATATACTTGAAGGTCCGATAGGAAATATTTGTTTTGGGGCTGAACTGATAGAAAATTGAAAATGGAAGGAGAAATCCATGGATGCATCCTCATTTATTCCATGCAGGCACAAGAAAAACACATTTTCACAATTGCTTATGGAGAATAATTAAAATTTCTGTTCTTGGAGGAAAATATTTATGAATTTGGAGCCAGAATAAATAAAATTATCATAGACCAACTGGTTATGGGTACATTTGGCCAAGATTTGCTTCAAAAGTTATAGGTGGAAAATGCTTTAAACTTAGAAGAGGCGGTGCTGAATATGAAAAATCTGAACTGATGAAGAACCAAGAAACCTGATGAGTTGCAAGGGCATGCTGGAAGATTTCAGTCTCCCAAACAAATAGAAGCCATCATTCCTGTGGTCATTAACCAGTATAAATGAGTTAAAACAATGGATCTTATGATAAAACTAAATAATTAAAATAGGTAAAAGGGATAAGGATGTAAGGAAATATTACTTAATAAAATATTACTTAATAAAAAGTATAAGTCAGTCCTAAACTTAATGGTAGGAATAAGCTTTATCTAGTAGAATATAATTGAGTAGGTCAGCTGCTTTTAGTTATTGTATGCTTTGTTTTACATACAAGCACCCAAAACCTGGTTATATGTTGTCTCAAAATTGCTGTCAGGCAGCAGAAACTGTGCATATTACTGGGTGATAAATCAGGTACTCTTATTCACAAGGAAAATAATAACTCTTTGGGACAAGAGGACAAGCTCAATGGGTTCTACGTGTCCTAAATGACATGAGATATACATAAAATGTCCATGGTATATTCTGGCACCTATTTTTCAGCAATGCCAAATTGAAGGCCTTGCCATAAACTACCATAGAAGATGGAAGAAGTTTGATCAAAGCACCCTGTGGTAAAATAGACAAAAAGTTTAGATGCTGTCCCAGAATCTGTCAGAAAGAATGTACGTTTCCTAAGGTATTTTATAGCTGATACCCAATACAGAGGCATACAACATTGAAACTAAATCTATGCCTTCTAAGCAGTTTAAGTCACTACAGACCTATTGCACCATGTGGAGAAACTCTTCAAAGCTTCACAGAGTTTTTGGAACCTCATTTGTTTATACATACCTACATATGAGTCAAAGGATGTGCAACTCCTGACAATTTTACAATTGAAAAAGTAAGGCTGGTACAACAAAAGAAGCTTACTAAACTTCCATCAGTAAAGATAAACTTTAAAGTTGGAGTTGATATCCATGCAATTCATTTCAGCACTATGATACGATTTTTTTCTGTGACTCAAAATATGGGATGATTCAAGCAATCAGTGGGCCAATGGACTAGAACTCATTTATAATGACTTTGTCCAAGAAAAATAAGAATAGTTTGCTTATGTCAAGGACTGAAATAGCTAAAGTAAGCTTTGAAAAAAAAGAGAAGTGCATTCTTCTTATTACAGATAAATTTTCAGGTGCTCAATATTCTTGTTGCTTGATTTTGCTAATGATATAGCAGATCAAGTTAATTTGTGTCAAATTAATTATAATTACTAAACCATTTCATAGATATTTTTTTCCTTCAAAAGACCCCTTTGGGATTTTGTAGCACTTCTAAAAAGAAATATCTGCACTTGTGTAAAAAGTTTAAGATGCTTCAGTGTTGATGGAATGTTGGTATTCATGATAACATCTTGGTTTACAATCTTACTTATGGTCAGAAACTATAAAGCCTTGGGACCTATAAAGGTCTCTGAATAAAGCCAAACATTTTGTACATCTGGTAGAGCTCACACATGTTGAACACTGCATAAATAAATGTAGAGTAAGGTCATACTAAGCAAAGCTGTCTTAGGAATCATCTCCTAGAATCCATCATTCAGCTAAGGTATAACTGGAAAAGTTCTTAATCTTTTTAGTGAACTGCTTAAATCAAACAGCATTTGGCAGTGGGGGAATGAAATTTTCAGGAAACTCAAGTGGATTGCCCAAAGCTGAACTTCTGTATTATGTGATGTCAATTGATATAGTAGGTATGAAATAAATGAAGCATTACTCCAAGATCACGAAAGAGAACTGATGCCAATAACCTCTTGGTCTAGAAGACTTGCAAATACAGAAACATGGAATACACAAAGGAAGAAAGAATTCCTTGAAGGAGTGCTAGAGTGTCATTAATTTTCATAATAGCTTTATGTAAGGAAATTATTCCAGCTGTATACATATTATAAGCCAAAGACCAACCTGATAAATTGCAAAGATTTAGACCAATGTTTCTCAATCTTGCCAGATTTAAAATATAGGGACTTCAGTTCCCAGAATTCTCCAGCCAGTAAAATAATATTTATTTTGTATATATTTATTTCATTTACTATATTCCTTCTACTATTTTTCCAACATTTTTCTCATGATGACTCTATTTTGCTTTTATTCCAGAACTCCCATATAATATAGCTTTAATTTTACCTTGTATTGCAAGACTTTGCAGCTCATAAATTGAATTATTTTACACCGAAGTATGAATGATGATTTTTTCAGAAGTTAAAAATAAAAATGACAAATATGTATTGTATTAGAATGAAAATTATATCATACTACTTTTTGACTGTATGTGTTGGCACCAGAGACAAGGTGCTGAGCATTTATTGAAAAGATTAGATTCCCCAAAAATGATGCTTTAAAAAAAAAAAGAATTGTGCCAAACTTACAATATAATTATATGAGCATCAGAAAAGAAAGAGCGAAAATTGTATTTGTGCTCACATCAGTCAGATAAACAATAGTTTTCCCAATATTTTTTTAAGATTGATTAAAAAGGAAGCCTGAAAAAATAGATTCTAAAAAGGTTTTCTAACATTGAAGTGCAAAATGTATTTTCTATCCTTCCCAAATAATTTCCATTCAAGTTGTGCAAAGCTTAATATAATACTGTTTATTTTAATTTATCTTATTACATAAAATTGCACCATTTTATGCACTAGACTTTAGACAGAGCTCTGAAACAAGGCAATACTAACATTGGGAAGAAACTGTGACATTTTACAGTTTCATTCTTGGCCAGTTCCTGATTTCCACCATAATGGTAGATCTTTTAGAGCATCAGTGATGATACAAAATTTCAACCACTTCATGAATCATGTAGGCTTTTTTAAAAAAAGTATTTGGCATGTGTTAGCCAGGGATCACTGAGGTGGCTGCCTGCCTATGTGAAAGAAATTTTTTCGGGTGGTGTTATCTTTACTTGTGGGATGCCTGAATGCCCGTAGGCAATCGGGGGAGTCTCCTTTCTTGTCCCTTCATGGTTTATTCACTCACAGGAATTGAGCTACCAACCCCAGCGGTGCACAGGCCCAGCCCCTGTGGTGGCTCATGTCTTACCACATGAGCCACCACAGCCCACAGTCTAAAGACCAGCCCCAGGCACCTGCAATCAGAAGAGGAAGCAAGGACAACAATCATGACTTTCTTAGATCATAGACAACTGCTGCCAAACCACCAGACTCTATGATCAATGGTTTAGTTAAATACAAGGAGAATATCTGGAATCATAGGTATAGTTCCCACTTGTGAAAATGAGTTTCTATGTATATGCCAGAGTTCCATTATGTACTCTGTTATGGCGACCAATGCTTGAACTAGTGCTCTACTTTTTCAAATTAAAAGTAAAGGAATATGTAGCTTTTTAACTAATTTTTTTTGGGACAGGCATATAATATTGCTGTCAAGTATTGGTGAAAATTGCTGAGGTACCTCAGTTAAGTTACCCAGGGATAGCAATCTTCCTCTGGTTGATGACATTTTGAACAATGCTTTAAAGGTTAAGGTTTCTTTCCCCAGTGAAGCATGTGGTAACAACTGGGGGCCATTCTGCATGCTCAGTTTAATTTACTGAAGCAAGAATTTTGTCAGTACTCCACATCTGCAGAGTTTTTTTTCCTTCCATTCAATCATGTCTGATTCTCAGAGACTGCCTGGATAAGTCCCTGTAGTTTTCTTGGCAAGTTTTTTCAGAAGTGGTTTATCATTGCCTCCTTCCTAGTGTTCCTAGTGTTGAGAGAGAGTGGCTAGCCCAGGGTCACTTACTTGGCCTTGTATGCAAAAAGGGAATAGAACTCTTAGTCTCCCAATGTCTAGGAAGATTGAATAGGATACCTTAATCACTACACCAAACTGATTTTCTGATGGAACGTATAGGCGTATATATGATGATTCTACCTTGACTAACAGAATTGTTATCCCAGAATTACTATATATGTCAACACCCAGTATGTGTGCTTAGAGAAATGCTTGCCAAAATGAAGAATATTCTTCACCAAAATAAAGAAAGTGCCGTAGAAAATTCTGAGGTCTTTGAGACTGTTGAAAGCCATATGAAGACAGAATAAGACATTTCATCTAGACAACTAGACATAGAAAACTGTGGAGAACAAAATTATAGGTAAAAACAGAAATATATTCTACTAGTAGTAACTTTGAAGTAGAGATCTAAAAGTCCAGGGTGGCCTACAGGCATTTTTAAGAGACAAATTGGTCACTAACACTGATTCCTGAATGCACTAATACAATCTTTTGCCTTGCAAGAATTTCTCTATTTCAAAGTGTTAAAAAAAATTCTGAGCCTCAATTGCATTATAAATATGTTCATAGAACTAGCCTAGTGTGAAATATTACTTTTTATAGATGAACTGATTGCAATGAGACTACAGTGACCCTCAATCTATAACCATTTGTTTAATGATGGTTCAAAGTTATGAAGGCCTTGGAAAAGCAACTTATTAATTATACTCACACTTACAATGGTTGAATCATCCCCAAAGTCATATGAATGCAATTCAGCTGCTTGGCAACAAGCTTGCATTTATGATCATTCACAGCATCCTGCAGTCAAATGATCACTATTTGCCACCTGTGTTTGCTGATTTCAGCAAAACAAAAATGGGAAGATGACCACCATACAAATAATCATAACATTGGATCTGACTTGACTTATGACCACAAAATGATTCACAAAAGAAATTCCAGTCCCAATTGTGGTCATAAATCAGGGACTATCTGTATCTGAACTTTTAAAACCTGTGTGCAATTTAGAATCAATCAAACAATCAATTCTTCATTAACAAAACCTAAAACCATATCTGGGAAGCCAGCCCAAATTATAATTCCCAGATTACCCTCTGATGAATAAATACCATCCATGTATTTCATGCTAAGATTTCCAGAAATAATTTTCATAAAACAATCAGCTGTTTTACCACCCTCATTGACAAAGCTCAGGCACACCCTTTGCTTTAAAAAAAAAAAAGAATTGTGCCAAACTTACAATATAATTATATGAGCATCAGAAAAGAAAGAGCGAAAATTGTATTTGTGCTCACATCAGTCAGATAAACAATAGTTTTCCCAATATTTTTTTAAGATTGATTAAAAAGGAAGCCTGATTTAAATCCTGGCGGAAGGTGAATTGCTCTTCAGTAATGTGAATTGCTCTTCAGTAATGTGCACTTGGTTTTGCTTCTTGGTTTCATATGCACATTGATTAGATGTGGGGTTAAAAACAATGCCTGGAGAATGAGAGTGAAAATGTTGCATAGCATAACAGACCCCTAATTTCATTAAACTCTCAACTGTTAGGAGGGAATGATGTCTATTAATTATGAGGGTTTTCTTTATTGTTGTTACTGTTATTTGTCATTTTGTAAGCTGCCCTGGAGATTAATCTTATAGATTGGAATCAAAAGTTTGTGAAGCCTTTGGCTCTGGTTCTGTTTAATATTATGTGCATCCATTGCAAGACAATTTGACTAGTTCAATATCTGTGTACTCTGCCATTGACACATATAACCATACTACTACATGGTTACTCTAATGCATTTCTTAACCTGATCAATAATATGATTGATCAGCCTTCTACATAACCAAGTTAATCATGCTATTGATCACCTTTGTAAATCTACTGCTTCACTTCAGTAGCATTTCTCTGTTTCTTACCAAAAAATGAACACAGGGGAGAGATTTTATAAAAAGAATGTGCTTGAGAAGGGAGCCCCAAACATATCTGCTCAATTCCTAGAAGAAGTAAAGTTGAAACAATCACAAGCTGAAGTTGCTTCCACTTTCCAATTTTTAAATCCTAACACATTACCAGAAGCTTGCAAATTTTGATTCTCCAACTTAAGGTTAATTCTTAAATAACCTCAATGTACAATTATTCTTACCATGAAGCAGATCAAATTGCAATTGCTTGCTAGACAAACATCATGAAATATGAAGGGATTGAAGCTCAGACTTCTGAGAAGTCCATATCCACAGCCATCTTCCCTAATGGACAAATCTCAGCCTTTTTTCACATTGCAATTTGCATTCCAGTTTTTATGATGGATGGTAGTTGGATAACTTCTTCTGAAAATCAACACCTCCACAAGCTGAACAAAACTCTCACATATCTCAAAACAGAAATATTTCTTAGTTTGACTTAATACTTGGGCAGAAAGACTATCTTCTCTACTTTATCCAACACAGTTGCAGTACTTTACCATGATATGATCATAAACTTGCCATTTAAGTCTATCGTCATGCTGGGAAAAACTTAAAAATACAGAACCACCCATTGGCATTTGAATCTGTTCCTCCAATCTACATTTTGCAACTGCATCAAAAATGTGGAAGAGAAGATATTAGTTTCCTAAACATTCACCAAAGAACAATTATATGTTGTATATAGGGTGCATCAAAATTTTCCCAGGACTAAATACCACCAGCAGTGTCTTATGTGGGTTCATGAGAAACACATGTCAAACACATAAATATATAAAACTGTAGTAGATTTATAGTGGCCAGCAGCTGGCAGTGAGAGTTAATTTAATACTACTTGGAAGTACCACTTGCCAGTGAATAGTGGTGAAAACCTGTTAAGAAATGAATCCATATGGCTTTCCAGGAAATTTATAGGAGAGCAGGGCTACCCACCCCCTTATCTTTGCCTTAAAGTGGCCCTCTAATAAAAGTAATTGTGAATTACACTCATAAGCTGGGGAGGGGGTGCCGCTGGGGGGGGGGAGGGAAGCAACTTTTAAGAGAGCTTATATTTTCCTTAGTCCCAGATTAAGCATGAAGCAATGAAGCTTCTCTTTTTGGCAATTGACAGAGCGTGCATTTCTCTCACTGAACATAATGAAACCTTAATGCTATCGTATATCCAGACTGACAGGTTCAGAGTGGTAAATATCTACTTCACTATTCTATTTATATACAAGGCCACCTTCAAATGTAGCTAAACTGATCTTTTTGCTTTTTTGCCATAACATTCCTGCTTGTCAGGTATTCACTACCAATACAGTGTAATTCCTCCAGATCTATTTATTCTTCAATAATAGCACCAAAACAGGTGAGATTCCAATGCATTTTCTAGTAGCATTGTGAATAATTGTGGGTTAGGGAAAGGAGAGGCATGGATCCTGATGCCTCAAGCCTTGCCTATAAAACGGAGGCGGCGTTGCTTTGAAAAGGCTAGATAATTTCATTCTGCTTAAGTCAGCAGAGAAGTAATATGTATAATGATCTTTTCTTCAGCCGGAGGGCTTGTACAACAATGGTTCCTCATATGGATCAAGGTTGCTGCTGCTTTCCATATAGCTTCCAAAGGACAGTTGGAAATTGGTGTGCAAGAATTGTACAGGAGCCTGAGCTCCAGAAATGACTGGCCTTTGACATGCTTCATTGCTATTCTAAGACTTCAGCTACAGTCAGTCACTGGGTTTTGTACTTTCACTGAAAACTCTGAAGAGATGTTAATACCCTAAAAGCAATGAACTGAGCTATTTATTTAAAATACATCTTGAGAATATAGCACCCTGTGGTTTGTAGTTGTCTTTGACTGACAGTGTCTATAGTCTCTTCCTCCCCTCCCTTAAAAATTAAATGAGCATTTATTTCTCCCAGTCACTTCTAGTTAAGAAACTGTTCTCACCACTCCAGGATGACCCTAGCAATGGATCAAAGATTTAAGGACTAATGATTTTCTCCCTACTTATTTTAGAAGATTATTATTGCATTGTCATCTGGGACATCCCAGAAATATAAGAGGGGAAAAATAGAGACAGACGGACATCAAGGAGTTTCTAGGAAAAAAATGGGCCTGTTCCACGCAATAATAAAATAAACAAATAATACCCAAATTAATGAAATAACTTTCTCCAGGAAAAGCAATTGCAATTTTAAAGTATAGCCTGAATAATATAATTAAAATGTAATTATGAAAAAATTGAGATAATTGGAGATGATATAAGTACAATTATTACATAAACATTCTAACTATTAATGATAGAGCAAGCTATTATTTTAAAGAGAGGATGAAAATTATTTACATAATTAAAAAGAATACAGATTAATATAGATAGCTTTAATATACATTTATATGATGGAAATTCCTTGATTTTTTAAATAAGAAAATAATATTGAGTAGAGGTTGGCATAAAACTGTACCTTCTGATATGACAAAGACAGTAGCTACTCTAGAAGAGCAAAATATTATCCGTACAATTTGTAAGGTGGAAGGAATCATTATTTCTTAGGCAAAATTATGGTTGGTGCCAGTTTATTCAGGAAATAACTACATTAGATGTAATCTCAAGTGTTATGCAAACGTTCAAATGTTAAGGAACTCATAATTAATGAAGGAGGGGGAGGAGGAAGAGGAGGAAGAAGGGAAGGAAGAACACTATTGTAAATACTAGGATCAGTTCTGGCAGTCCAACTCATTCTACAATTGTGTACCTTATTCACTACTAAAAAGTTGTCTGGCTGTGAGTCATCCTAAAAGGAAGGAAAGTTGATGGAACTTTTGTTGGATGGATATTCCCCTTCAAAATTAATTTGACTGATGCTTACTGTGCCTGCATACCTGTCATCTTATTAGACTTGACTTCATTTGCTAAAGATACGGAAGGTTGGGAATGTAGTAGCAAACATATGAAGACAATCACAGTGGGTGCTTTGTGTTTAGATATGGACATGAAAGCCAATAAATGGGTGATTAAATGAGTAACAGATGAATCAGGGTTACCAGACCTGGCCTGTTCAAATCCTGAATACAATTAGTTGGCAGCACTGAGTTACAATTTGTTGGATGCTGCTTAGAAGTGGTCATCTGGATTTTTGCAGCTCAGATCTAGTAGCCCTAAAATGAATGGATACAAAAAGAGATGAGGAAAAAGGAAAGAAAAGTATAAGCATGTCCATTTCTGCCTTGACTCCACTATAGTACTTTTCCTCTAAGACAGGACTGTCAAATTTCTAGCCTGCGAGCCAAGAGTTATGTAGTGGCTATACCAGTGGTGGAATTCAATTTTTTTTACTACCGGTTATGTGGGTGTGGCTTGGTGGGTGTGGCAGGGGAAGGATACTGTAAAATCTCCAATCAGAGGTGGTATTTGCCGGTTCTCCGAACTACTCAAAATTTCCTCTACTGGTTCTCCAGAACTGGTAAGAACCTGCTGAATACCACCTCTGGGCCACAGCCACACCTGTTTTAGCAAAGGGGGAAAAGTCCCTATGCCTCCATGACAATGTGAGATTGACACCTCTACTCTAAGAGAAAAATATGATCTTTAAAGTTGAGAACACTGTCAATCCCTGATGTAACCAAATCTAATTAATGTCACAATGCTACATAGCTATGCATTCTGTGATCCCTAAGTAATCTGGATCGTTTTCTTGGTAAGAGGAAAATAAAATAAAATAGCTTATTTAAAACAGTAGCAGCAGATTGGGTAGCAAAATGAAGATGGGAAATATTTTGGTCCCTAAAGCTCTCAATGGGCATTATGGGCAAACATTCAACCTACCTGTCAACTCATAAAATATTTCTATGGTCTTTTTAAAATTGCCAACAGAATGGGAAGGGGGAAAGGAGTTTGAAATTGGGGTAATTGCTGGAATCCTGACACTTCCTCTGTTTTCCATTTCAGCAGAATTTTCATAACGTAACCATCCTACTGTGCAATATTTTGATTTCTCCTCTGCCTGTTCCAGCTCCACTTAGCTCAGTTTGAGCAGAATGGGGACTTTATAGGGCTTTGATTCACAAAACTGTTTATCTACTGGGTAATCATACTGACATCTAGCAAAATGAATCTTAACACTGAGTAAGGCAAACTGATACATATTCTGTGCAAAATGTGTTTTTAAAAAGAAAGCATGTAATAAATAAGAGCTGACTATACCTAAAGGACTTTGAAAAAGAATGTTGGTAATTGGGAACCCCTTATAAATACACAAGACAATGTGGTGAAGCCATTTCCAATTTGTGAAATTGCTCAGATCTACACAAAGACTCACAGGCAATAAATCTGAGAAAATTGTGTGATCATGGAGTTCTCTGCTTCTGTTTCACTTGGAATATGTAGTCATTTATGCTCTGTTTATAAAATATTCTGCATTAATTCAAATGGCTGATAGAAAATGCCAGTATAGCAGACTTATATGTTGCTTATAATGCCTTTAATAAAACGCTCCAATTATAGAACAGCATAAAAGATTCGATATTCTAGGAAGGAAATTTAATCCTGTAGAAATAGCTGAAGTTGAATAGAGTTAAAAGACAAAGATTAAAATACTAAGATAGATACAATGAGCCCTAGAAGATCTATAAAATGCAGAAACTGGGTATCTGAAGCATATAGAAAGTATAGCAACAATTCTGGTGATCATCTGGACTTTAAAATGTATAATGTCCACACTGCTGCAAGTATTTTCAGTTCAGCACATTTCATGACATAGTTTCATAGAAAGACAAAAAGAGGTTTATACTGGAATCTGTAAAAATTTGTAAAAGCTATGAGACTTTTATAAAATGCATGCCTTTAAAACTTAAAAAAAAATATATATAAAAACAAAACTAGATAGACTGATTGAGTCATTATGCCCCATCAAATCAATATAAACTCTTAGCATCCAAATTGATAGAACTGCTCCGGGATGTTATGTCCCCAACCTAGTCCTTCAGATCTTCTAACTGTGCATTCATCACCAACTCCATTCATCTTGCTGCTGGTTGTTTTATTTCGTTCCACTTTTCCCAGCGTTATAAAGATCTCAAGACAGTTAGGCCTTTGTATAATATGCCTAAAATAAGATAATTTGAGATTGGTCAATAATTGATCTATTACTAGAGGTCCTTGGAAATTAGAGCTTATCTTCTAAGGTATTTTGGATGTTGACATCTCTACTATACAAAATTTCAGCATCTTTTATCTTCTTTAAATCAATTACTGTCTGTCCACTGGTATTCTTTAGGATACCAATTTAAGGCTGGAACTGTGGAGTTCTTGGTTCTTGAAGAAGAACTGAAGGTGTTACCTAATATTCGACCAGTGCCGGTACCTCACACTGAACATGCCACCCAATTGGGTAAAGAGGCATCTGCAGCCAAACAACCAAATTCACAGAGCACCAATGAGCCCACAGTTCAACTCTGACCT
This sequence comes from Bungarus multicinctus, assembly GCA_023653725.1. Classification (NCBI taxonomy): domain Eukaryota; kingdom Metazoa; phylum Chordata; class Lepidosauria; order Squamata; family Elapidae; genus Bungarus; species Bungarus multicinctus. The sequence goes on from CM042846.1 coordinate 8,457,632, forward strand.
ACATATATTCTCTTCTATTGGTATGGAGAGAATATATATTTATATTCTCTTCTATTGGTATGGTTGCAATATCTTTCTAAATTGAAAGACTTCCTTTATTTTTCTGAGGCTGTTCCATCATCAGTGTCTTTACAGATGTTAGAATATTGCCTCTTATGTCTCTAGCAATTTATTTGTTTGTTTGTTTGTTTATTTATTTATTTTTGTTAACTTTGTTTCTGAAAGGTTTGCTCTTTTTGCTTTGACTTCTTTTTATTCTTGGCAATTGGATATCATGATGTCTTGGATACCATGTCCTCTGATTTCTTGTCAATGGTTATTGATGGACCTAAAATAAATTTCTGATGTTCTCCTGAAAATGATTGATATATGGTCAAGATCATATTATGAAAACTCTCTGACTTTGCTCTTCTGCTTTAGTTTGTTTTGAACCTTGCACATAAACAGTTCATGATCTGTACACAATCAGATATTGGCCACAGCTTGCCATTATAAATGAGTTCTTCTACATCTGCATAACAATAAATATTCAATTTATATATACTCCATCTATATATAGATGACCATGTGGGCACTGTTTTGGCAGTCTGAAGACTGCACCCCCCAAAAAAAAATGGATCTGTAGAAATTGAAAAATTAAACTCCAGTTTCATCTCTGTATCCTAAGTCACACTTTCCATCTACATTTTGGTCCTACTATTTCCAACTTTGGTATTCCAATAAGCAACCACAGGCAGCACATCTTGCTTGCACGTTCTCTTGATTTCAGATTGAACTTGACTGTAAAGTTACTTTTTTCTGCATTAATGGCTGGACCACAAACATGGTAATTATCATATCATGTGACCAACTATTAAGTCAACCTGATATTATTTAGTCACTTAAAGTATTCCATTAAAGTAGTGACTTTGCTTTACCTTTCTTAACTATGAAAGAAATGCCATTTCTTTGTTGTCTTTGTGCCTGAGTAAGTATATAGTATGGTCTTCTGACTGAATGAGTCAAGTTTCAATTCATTTCTAGTCAATGATACCTAAGATCTCAGTATGCAATTACTTCATTTCATCTTCATGGTATTTAATCTTTCCATATGCTTCTTTTATTCCATCTTATTACTATAATTCTGTCTTTGCCACTACACATTTTATTTTTTCTGACAAGCAACATCAGCATCTAAATGTTCTAAAGGCTGTATCATGACCATCATAATTACTTCAAAAAATTCTCAACTTTTCTTCAGTAGTGTGTTGAATGCCTTCTGTGCTGAGGGGCCCATAATCTGGCACTATATCATATATCATTTTAGATTGCTTATCCATATGGTCTTTCTTTGTGAAATTATGCCTTTGCTATTGTCACCAAAATCCATGTAGCATCTTCCTATACTGCTTCTGCCTAGTACAACTGCCTTCTTGCTTTAGGTGGACAGCTGCACGAGCTTCACATCTTCAGTGACCTTGATGGGAATATATATTGTTAGTATGCATTCTATGGTAGACAGTCTTCCTAATTTCAAAGCCCCATGGATACCTTCACAACAAACCTCCAACATGTTGAAGCAGCATAGCAAACCTGATGAGTTAAGTAGGCGGAACCTAGGACTGTTATTGGACACAGGGCAACACAGGATTAATATGCATGGAATGTGTGGTGAATCTACTTCATATACTGTATATTGGGTCTTGTCTAGTGATACATTTTGGGTAATTCAAAATCAGTTGTTTTGAAGGGAGGAGCAAGAAAAAATCCCAGTTCCACTGTCTTGCTCAAACAGTGCACTGTTAATATTCTGCATGCCTCAAAGCCCCAGTTGCTGAATTTTTGAAATAATAGGCAATTTAATAAGGCATTAACCTTTTCTTGTGTCTGCAAGTGAATTTGCTAGTACAGGAGCATTCGTAACTTTACAAGCACGATGACTAGGGAAATATTTGATGGTTGTTTCCATTATCTACCACTTATAACTAAGTTGGAATAATTATTCTTGACTCATGATGATTCAAAATAAGAATGAATAGTACTTTATTTAAAAAAAATCTCATTGCATGAATATATTTTTAAATAACAAATATCAAGTGGAAAATACAATTGTATTGGTTGTAGATAGATTCAGAGCTGGGGTTCACAGGTATATGTCTTTACTCTTTCAAAACAGCATCAATTTTCATCTCTCCTGCTGTTTGAGAAAGCAAAAATCTAGCAAAATAGAGTTTTAACATTTATTATAATTTCATTTTAATGAAATGAAAGCAGCCACAGAATAAATTTATTGTAAAGCCAGAAACAGTGTATTACTGTATTGTGGTTTCTTGGTAGGAAAAGAAATCTTGATGATAAAGATAAAAATGACAATGATGATTTGTTAGATTCATATCCTGCCTTTTTATTTAGGATTGCACTATGACTTACATGAGGAAGACTGATCTGAGATTAGTGACTGGCTCAAAGTCACTGTCAGCAGGTGCTCCCTTCAAAGTCCAAGAAAGAAACACTTAAACTCCAATTGTTAGAGTAAAGATATCTTTTACTGGAAATTAAAGTGGTAGCAACAAAAGAATTCTGAATCTGAGGAAATGAGCGCGAAAAACACATATACAAAGTGATGGCAACGTTCCCACCCCCAACAGTCCATATTGCTCCTCCAATGGGAAATGGTGCATAACATCATGTGGGCATCTTCAGGTGGTGATGAGGCCTCTGTCCGTTGACCTTGGCATAGTTTGATAAAGAGTCGCAGTTGAGCATAGCAAGGAATAGAAAAGCAAGGAATAGAAACTTAAGCAAGACTCCCCCTCCCCTAGATATACAGTTTCGTTTCCTACTCACTCCAGCACGCTTCCCAAATATATCATGGCCCACTGCCCCCTCCCGTTACTTATGGCAGCCGAAAGATGCAAGCATAAGAAAGGAAATAAAGGAAGAAATCTTGAAGGCTGACAGTCACCCAGTAAGTTTTTATGGTGGACTTGAACCTGGATCTTCTCAGTCCCCTTGACAACTGGCAACCATATCTATGGTCACTTCCAAATAACAGGGAGAAGCCCATGGAGCACAAAGCCCTATCTAGCATAAATCAAAGTACATTTAAGCATGTAATAAATGAAGCTCCATGCAATTAACTTTAAATTTTCCCAAACCATAAACTCACTTCTCCAGGAAATTTTTCTTTCTCAGATGGCACAGAATTGCACCCAAAACAAAGAAATCTGCTTTGAATGCAAGACCCATTCTAACATATGAGATATATATAAGTATACTGTGAAATGTCCCTTGGACATTTATAAAGTCCCCATTGGCTATATTTGGTATTTGAAACTCTGTCATATGCCTAAAACAAGTAAAACTTTACATACAACTGCAGGCATAGAGATTATGACAATGACTGTTAATATTAACAGGTGTTAATATAGTAAAGGAAATTTACCAGTGGTAAAAGAATTATAATTATTTTTTGCTGATAATGAAGAAATGTTAAATGTTCAAAAAGCAATTTACTCCTGTTTTCCAGAAACTTTTGTGGGAATCCTTTGATTCCATAAAAGCAAAGAAATGATAATACCAATCACTTATATTTCAGCCATTTCCCATAACAGTTTGTGAAACTAGAACTTGTTTTGCATTCACCTGGACATTGCAATTCAAGTGGAGTTTCCTACATTGGACAGACTTTATTCTGCATTTTAAAAAATTAATAAATTTGTCCTTGCCACATTTTTATTTGAATGATAGAATAAAAGCTAAATTTAGCTGTGCTACCCCAGAAGGTTCATTCTTGAATCTACAGCATCAGTGGCAATACAAGTAGTTCTCATCTTACAATTATTCATTTAGCCTGCAATTACAGTGGCCTTGGAAAAGGTCATTGCAAAATATTACCTCACCATCCCATGGTCAAGATGTTTGCAATCTGGGTGCTTGACAATCTGTCCATACTTACAACCGATTGCCAAGCATCCCTTGATCACCATTTGACAATCTTCTCTGTCAGCTTCCAGAGAAAGTCAATGGAAGAAGTTGGCAGGGAAGGTTGCAAGCTGCTGCCATCTGGAGAGAAGACTCCCTTTCATCTCTGGGGACTGGATGAAAGAGTTCCCTCCCAAGGTAAGTTGAATTCCTTCAGCAGGTGGAAGCAATAGTGATAAAATTCAGAGGATTTTCATTTCATTCATGTACCCCGTCAAAGAAGTTTCTTTCCTTGCATGGAGGGGAGCTGAACTTCTTCAGCAAGTAGCTCTTTCAACCAGCCCCTCAAAATGAGACAAATGCCAAGGACAGAGCAGAGTCACAAGGTTCTTCTTCTTTGAGTCAACAGTACAGAAATAAGAGCAACTGATGCAATCACCATAAATTGATTAGCCTGTCTTATCCACTACTGCCCCACACTGGCATTTTACATATAGTTAAACTACAGTTCATCTCTCTCTCCCCCTCTCTCTCCATATCTCTCTCCCTCCCTCTCCCTCCTCTCTTGATATGAATAATTTTGATATTATCTCCTATATGGATACTTATTGTGTTGTGTAGTTATGCTGAATTCAAAAATTCATCTTACAATGGCATTATTGATGGTTCATTTTAATTTGATAGGTGTGTATTACTACTCTATTATCAGTAGTAAGTCTTCAGGTGAATGAATGTTATTTCAAAATCAACTTTTTTTTGTAAGTGTCTCAGAGTCACCTGGAGTGAGTAGGTCATATAATTTCAATAAATAAATAAGCGAACAAACAAATAAATAAATAAATCAAAACCTTGATGTTAAAGATTCAGGAAAAAAGGAAAACAAGTATCCCAGCTACCTGGGGAGTTTTTAACAAACATAGTTGTGCTTTGGCCACCAAAATTTAATTTGACCATTAGAAATCAAGCCAAAAAGTAATCAAAGTTATAATCACTTGTAACAATGGAAATGAAAGTGTAATGCTAATAATCCTAGGTGAATGTGAAAAGGCATGTGCATACTGGAATTAAAAGCTAAATACAATAATTGTGTGGGAATTTCAACGCACAAAGCTGGAGTGTCACTTTAATCTGAACAGAGTAACTTCACCACACAAGAGAAGTTCATGCCACCTCTGTGGAATGATATAAAAAAAGATCTATCAAGATGGGATAATTGCAACTATCTTTATGGGATAGAATCTCTATAATTAAGATGAACGTTTTATCAAAGATGTTATTTTATTTCGATTTCAGACTTTTCAATATTTGTAACTGATACTCCATTTAAACAGTGGCAAATGGACAATTCTATGTTCATATGGCAAGGAGGGGAATCAAGAATTAGATATAAATTATTGCAAGATGCTAAAGAAAGAGGAGGTTTGGATTTATCAGCTTTGAAATTGTACTTTGAGGCTTGTTGTTTGATCTGGCTTAGAGTGGTGGCTCTCCAAAACAAGAGGTTATTTATCTGGAGGGCCATGAATTAAAATTTGGGATGGCATGCTTACTTATGGTATGATAAGATTAAAATAAGTGTTGATTTCAACAACCACTTTGTAGACGTGCCATCCTAAGGGCATCCTAAATATAAAGTAAGGCTCTCTGCAAAGGTGGAATATATTAACTAAGCTTACCAGAGGATTGTCCTCACTGTATTAGAAATAATGCTTTGCCTACATTCATTTAACACAGTGGGGATACATTTTTGTAGCTAGGAATTACAATACATGATTTGGCGGAGGATAAAAACCCCAGTGAGTGAAATAATAGGAATGAGTAGAATCTCACAATATGCATGCAGAATAACAATTTCTTGATTATGGGCAGGAAAGATTTTTGTTTTTAACTATGTTAAGACTATTTTAGGGCTTACAGCAGTTGTATTTGTTATGATCTGATCTAGGCCGCCTATATAGAGTTCTTCTCCTTTTAAACCAAATAATAGTTTTCCATCTTTGCATTATCCCTTTTCTCAGAATTTTAGCAACTTTATTCATGTCATAATTCCATGACATTACAGCTCCTCAACTAATGGTAAGATGCAGCTGATTCTTAGCTGATCTATATATAAATATTTACTTTTATATCAAGTATAAAATAGATTGTATGGAAGCCAGGAATAAATATGGCTTTATTTTATACAGGATGTAGCTGGGCTTTATAACTATCCTCCCTGTAGTTTTCTTATCTCGGAAAACTGATGTGTATTGGAAAGTGATCTTTTTGTGCTGTTTGTGATAAGTTAGATATCTCAGAATTGGTTAGTGGTTACCTTGCCTACAAAAGATGAGTTGGAGATTCTGATCCGTAACAAAGAAATTGGTGGGAGGCAGTTTAAAAGAACAGGGTGCAGGAAGAAACGACAAGGAACAGCAACAGAAGCAACCACAGATGGATAACTTGCCCTTTGCCTGTTTCAAATAGCAACATGGCCTGGTTGAGTCTTATCAGCTTTGTAGAAATGGCAGCATACATTTAAGCTTTCTCTCTAGAACGCATACTGTAAAACCTTTCAGCACTGCCTTAACCCTATAAAAAGAAAAGAGGCGTGCAAGAAACAGAAAGTAAACAAAAGCTATAGTCACCTGTTGAAAAATTCTTCAATGTGCAGAAAACAGCTAGGTTCTGGGTGTAAAAGGGAAAGGGGGAAAAAAAACCACTTCAAAGGAATAAAATAAAACAAACTCATACTGATGGTAGCAAAAGTGTATAAATAACCTTGAATTATCTTTTTCTTATACAACTGAGTATAAACCAAGTTAAATTGTAATCATTTGTCTAGACAGACCTATGGTAATAGGTACATTTGCCATAGAATCTTAAGAACTATAGAATCTCTGGGAAATTGTTCCTAACATTCAGCCACTCTTTTGTACTTGTTCTTTTACTGAGAAACCAGGCCATTCTCCTTAATTTAGATACGTATTTCTTCCGCCCCGACACAAGATACATATTGCTTTTATTGTACTCTCAGGATCCTTTGCAACTGCCAGATTTTTTATTTCAAATTTCTCTCTCAGAGAGTTCAGTGTGCTTGTTAATTGTCCATGGCATAACTGATCCGAAACTAAGCTTCATAATACTTCTGGCAGAGCTTCTGTGTCTTCTTTTTCTTGAAGGAATTTGTTGATCAGTATTGAAGTTATCTTTAAGGACTGCTAAGGAATGAGACAGCCATTTTGGAGAGTGGGACATATCTTTCTTTCCTTGTATTACTACTCTCTCCAGCTAAACAAATTATAATCCAGTTGCTTTGAATTTAATTTATCATTAACTGAAATTAAAAATAAGCAAACTTCACTTCAGATGTATTCCTAAACTAAACTTGTTTCTTTCAACTTTGTCAGAAGAAGAAACTAGATGAAGTAATTATACAGAGTTTCCTCATAATGCTAAATCATGGTTTTTCATATGAACTATATGAATGTGGAATAGGTACACAATAGGGAATAATGTTCTCATGAAAACATCAAATTTCTTGACTGTCTTTTATTACTTGTGAAATATTCTATGAGACCCCAGATTACCTGCAATGATGAAATACATTTATATTTGAATACAAATATAGCTACCTGAAAGATAGCTGTAACAGTGCTACACACATAATATATTTCTCCAATGAATTTTAACAGAAAGGCAAGTGGGCAGCAAAATAATAGAAAATGTTTGAAATGTTAAAACTGGCCTTAAGAGACTTTTCAGTTATTAAAAGTTGTAAAATATAGATGCCAGAAACTATGAACTAATATAGACCTCCAAGGTCAGATATACTGTAATTTGCACAAACAAACAAACAGAAAACTTTACATCAAAATTGGTAAGGTTAAAGTCTAAAAGAAGACTCCCATCTCTTAAATTAGCCTTATCACACATAGGACTGTACACCTGATTCTATGGATCAGCTTCAGCCATAATTTATGTTCCCCCTGAAACTTTAGTATCTATTCAAGATACGTACTTTTGTTTTTCCATTGCTAATATACTTTGTTGTGCCAGCACTTATTTCCAATTTTAGCATTAGCAGCAGCCAAGCAAGTAACCACAAACAAAACATAAAAACAGTAGGTATTTCTGTCATCCTGACAATTGCTCATTGGAGGGAGGCTGCCTTATAGCAACAAAAAGATTTCATTTCCAAGAACAGGTCTGTTCTGAGTCGATGGCATTCATCACACATTCATGAAACATGAATTCTATAACAGGTCATCTTATGAGGAAGTATTTTCTTTGCTTCTTTCTGGCTTCTATCAATCAGTTTTAGTTGATCTTGGGTACTAGTATCATAAAAAAAGAAGGTAGACCTGTATAGGCAATTGAAGTTAAGCATTGGTATGACTGTGGCATGTTTTAACATATCTATTCTCAGTCATTAAAGGTACAGTACACCAGAAGCTTTATATATATATTGTATACCAAATTTTTGGTTCCTCAACATATAATTAAGAGACCCATACATTTGGACCAGGGGTGTCAAATTCAATTTCATTGAGGGCCGCATCAGGATTGTGTTTGACTTTGGAGGTCTAGGGTGGGCATGGCTAGTTCGATATCATTCGTGTTAAGGGTTTTTGTGGTGGCCTGAACACTCTGCCAGTGAAAATGGGCCCCTGAGCTCCATATTCAGCTGTGATGGCTTCCTGCAACTATGCCGGTGAAAATGGAGTCCTCCCGAGCTCCATTTTTGCTGGCAGAGGCATTGCGGATCTGGCCCCACACCTTGAGTTTGACCTCCTGATTTGGACCATTATAATAGTTCCACTTCTATTTTTTGTCTATTTTGTTGAAAACATACTGTCATCATCAGAAATAGAGCCATAGGCCAATAGAATTGTGGTCATTGTATCATGGAAAGAAAACATTGAAATGGTTACTATAGCATTTATTTCTTAATGGATATGTCTGTACAATGACTTTTCAAGGCTATAGTGCTGTTAATTTAGCAGCAAACCATATTGAGTATGGTATTTAAAAATATGTTTTGGATAAACTATATGTACACAGTTGCTAGGATATTTTACATACATTAGCTGAAATGATTTGAAGCTATACAACTAAAGATATTATACAAAAGTATAGTCCAAACATGAAAAAAATATTCCTTAAAGTGTGGGCCTGAATTTTTGCTTCACTAGCTTTGGAGCATAATTGGATGCATAAGTCTCTTTTGAAACACAAAGCAAATAATTAATGGGAAAAGCCCCTTAATTATATGTTGAGGAACCAAAAGTTGGTATACACAAGCTTCTGGTGTACTCTACCTTTGATGACTGAGAACAGATATGTTAAAACATGCCACAATCATATTTTTAAGAGATCAGATAATCTATTCTTTGTGTAGTTTGTGTTCAGTTATTTTTAATTCCCCCAAGAATGCATATTTTTCATAATTATAGTTCATCCATAGTTCTTCACTTCAATACAAAAAGCCATACATTTAATCCTAAAAGGAGAAAAATGGCAGATTAGGCATGAGGCACCCATTTCTTTTATTCTATCTGTTTAAACTGCACTTTATTTAGGCCTGCACCCTCAAACCAATTGCATTTTCATCTTTCTCATTCGGCTTGCTGTAATTTTCTTAGCAAAATTCGAGGTGCACATTTTTGCTGCATAAATGTAAACAAATTGAATCCTGTATGTCTAAGGGCAGGGTTAACCCTATATATTTTGGTTGCAACTAATAGGAAATCCCTGGCTTGTGAGCCATTTTTAGCCCCAGACATTCCTCTGGAGATTACCTGGAGCTTATTAAACTGTTTTAATCTAAATCTAGCATGAGTTATTAAAGGCATGATCTCAAAATATTGTCATTGTTTGGCAGCTGAGCCAATCTATTCCCACCTCAGGTGAAAGACTATAAGCAGTGCACTTGTGTCAGACTTCCTAGTAGAAGCACTGGAATTCTTCAGGACTTGGCAACTAAACTATGAAATCTTGGAGAAATCTCAGAAAAAGGCAGTGACCATCAATATCTATACTAATGCCAAAATAATTATGTGAATTTCTCCATCTAGCCACCAAGATTTGACTTTGATTTGATGCAGTCCATATGGTACCTTAAATACAATATAAAATATTTGGTTGAGAAGTCAGAAAGCCAGAGGCTGGGTATTCTAAATGGGAAGCAAACAGATATTTTTTCTCATTCACTAATGGATAGCTGCAAATGCTCCAGGGTTCTCTGTTTCCCAGGACATTTTTTTTACATTGGTTCTAAATGAATTATTGTTCCTATGATTGCTTTGCTAGCATGTCCCTTTGCATGCAGTCAAAGGTGTGATGATACCTATTCTCCATGGCCCTATCAATTCAGCAGGCACCTATGTTTATTAAGTTCCATTTGGAAATTATTTCTCTTCGTTTTAATTTTATTGCTTGGACAGGAATGAATATCATAGTAGACCACTGATGCAGGGGTGGGATTCAATTGATGTAACGAGTGAACCAGTTCACTCACAACTGATCTTTGGAACTACTGGTTTGCCCGAACCGGACTGAACTGGTAGAATTCTATTCTTGCACTGGTGCCCTACTTTTCCTTTTATCAATTTTGCCTTCTTTGGAACCAGTTTTACCTGCCAGAGAGTAAATCTCTAGATCTTCCACATGCAGGCATACCTCAGTACAAGACTTGTCCTGGTAAGTGGCCAATTCCACCTGGTCCTGACCTTATTTCCTATCCTTCATTTTGTAAAGAAATTAATTGGTACACTATGCATCCATGGACTTGTGTATCATTTATTTATTTATTTATTTGTTTAAACTTCTATACCGCCCCCTCTCCCAAAAAAGGGACTCGGGGCGGTGTACAGCCTACTAAAACATACAAGATATACAATAAATACAATTAAAAATAAATTAAATAATTTAATCCGGCTGTCTAATTCAGATTCAATTTAAAAGTTAAAAACTAAAAACCCCAATTAAAATTTAATTAAAAACCTGAAACACAGTTACTGGGCCAGGCCGGCCTGATTAAAAAATAACGTTTTCACCGCGCGCCGGAAGGTCAGGATATCCGTCATAGACCGTATCTCCGGGGGAAGATCATTCCATAGGGAGGGAGCCCCCACAGAGAAAGCCCGAACTCTCAGGGCCGTCAGCCGACAACGGCCAGACGGCGGTACCCCAAGCAGGGCAACCCTGTGGGAGCGTACTGGGCGGCGGGAGGTTGACGATGGCAGTAGGCGGTCCCGTAAGTACCCAGGTCCCGAGCCATGGAGCGCTTTAAATACCATCAGTACCACCTTGAATCGAATCCGGTAGGCCACAGGAAGCCAGTGCAGCCTGCGAAGCAGCGGTGTAACGTGGGAGCTCCGAGGGGCACCCACAATCACTCGCGCGGCTGCATTCTGGACCAGCTGTAACCTCCGGAGACTCTTCAAGGGGAGCCCCATGTAGAGAGCATTGCAATAATCCAGGCGGGATCATGCAAGTAATACAGTAGTATCCTTATAAAGCTATGCCAGAAAAATAATGATCTGTGAGCTAGAATGTCATCATGCAAATGACATGTAATCTTGTCATGATATCTAACATAAGTCTATCAGTTGTGTCATTTGCATGATGAAATCATAATATATCTATTGTCTCTCACCTCATCTGTGGACACTAACATGTGCAATATTCTATATTGGACTAGGAATCTTAGCAAAAGGTACTCTATAATGTACCACAGTTTGTTCCAGAACGGCATAATGTGGCATCCTGTGGAGAATTCGTTCTCCCTTATTGGCATAAATTCAGTTCTTGATAGTTTCCAAAATCATATTAGAAAGACAGATGCAGAGTCTGCCCTATTTTTGCCTCTTTTGTGGTGAGTTTTTAATGGATTTGTGAAATGTATTATTTGTTCTTTGAGCATGTGAAAAATCACTTCTGCAGTTAGAAGGCCAAAATAACATTAAAAAAAAAACTTTAACTCACCGTACTCAGGCATTTTCTCATAAGAGCTGCCCTTTTATCACTTACCACTTCGATTAGCAAAAGTTGCAAATGTTTAGGCTGAGTCTCAGAGGTCTGAGAAATATATGCATTGATTTAGTTTGCTATCCCTTGAGGGGGAAAATTGTCTGTAGGCATATCGAAGAAATAAAGCATGAAGAAATGTTGAGTTTCCAGCATTTCAGTGCTCTTGTTCAGAAGGGATGCCACCTTCTGCATTTAAAATATGCACCCATGACCAACGAAATTGAGAATAATATAATTTTTTTCCTATAAAATTTGTTAGTTGCTAGCTTGTTATCATCAAATCGAATTAACTAACAGCAAGAGGTGTTTCTGACTTAATTTACTGAATCTTGAATACTATTGCTTATCTGCTTGCTTTAATTAATGTAACTGAAAATATTTAAGTAATCTCAGAATTACTTGAAATGGTATAATACAAAATTAGCTTTGAAAACTAGCAATAGCAGCAATAACAAAGCAAGAAACAGAAGCAGAAAGAATTATTGTGGAAACACAATAGTCTTTTAAATTAATCTGGCTTTCCAGATGAATTGATTTCTGTTACATTATTTACTCCAGTTTTGATTTTTCATATTGATTGACCTGAGTGATAATCAAGCAGAATAAAGAGTTTAAGAATTTAGGTCTATAAGTACTGTCTTCATAAGAAAGGAGTATTTTTTTATTCAACATTATTTCAAAAGTCAATAATGGTTCCTTAAACCCCTGTGGATCTGTTCTTGTTTTGTTTTCTTCTACTGTTTGCTCATCCATTTACAATTAAAATGAAATCCGCACTATAAACACAAGGTACAGTTTGCTTTATCTTAATTTCCCCGCCTTTCTGCTGACTGAAAATGTTGAAACTCACAGGATTTACAACCAGAACCCATGTTCCCATCAGGAAAAGTCACCAAAAATATCATTTTCTACTGAGCTTTCCTTGTTTTTAATCATACCCTTTTATTCTTTGATATACAGTTCCATCTCCAGAAGAACTGAGTATACGTTGGAAGAAGGAGGGGAGCAGGGGCCTTTCCAATTATTTTGATTGTTTTTTTCAGCATTTCCAATTTTTACTGGGTATGCTCAATAAGCCCAGTTGATTTATTTATTTATTATTTATTTATTATTAACATTTATATACCGCCCTTCTCCCAAGGGACTCAGGGCGGTGTACAACCGAATCTACCCCAATCGATACAAAAGTTAAAATACAATTAAATAATAGGCTGTTAAAGTAAAAACAACCCTCCCCCTAAGCATTTTAAAACCCAAGTTTAAATCCAAATTAAAAGGAGACAATTAAAAACTCGTGTCAGCCCAGGCCAGCCTGCTCAAAGAGCCAGGTTTTTAACGCACGCCTGAAGGCCCTCAGGTCCGTGCTGGTGCGTATCTCAGGTGGCAGAGTATTCCAGAGGGCAGGGGCCCCCACAGAGAAGGCCCTACTCCTGGGGGCCACCAGACGACACATAGAGGCCGACGGCACCCGGAGAAGGCCCTCCCTGTGGGAACGCACCGGTCTGTTGGAGATCACCGGCAGAATGCGGTCCTGCAGATTTGCAAAGAAGATACTATTTATGCGCCTTGCTTCCTATTAAAATTGCTTCAAAATTAGTCTTTATTTCATTTAGCTGTTTTCGCTAATCTTATGCTCTCACTAGATGGTGGCCTAATTTGACAGATGCTGTTTTAAAGCTGAGAAATCTTTAGCGCTTTTACATAAGACAATTTTAGGGCCAAATTGTCAGGCTTATATGAAGTAAAGAGAGTAAAACAACTCAATTATAACATTTCTTTTTCAGTGTGAGGAAACTGCATAGAATAATGGTTTGAGTCTAGCATTCACTGAAATATTCAACCTACAACTGGTTATATTCATTCAGCAGAGACAAAAAGAAATGTCCACTCTACGGCAGAGAGTTGTAATCCTGAAGACTTCTTTCTGACATCTCTTAATGTGATAATATGCAGTCAGTGCTACAGCCTGAAGCATATGGTTTGTCAATGAAAATTAGATTGACACCTAATAAGTCTGCTCTGGAGTTCAAAGTGCCTCTGGTGAGCATCTCTTCTACAGTGGGTTCTGACTAACTTACCTGGTGAAGGCAGAGTGAGCACCCTTAAATAGACTTAAATGTACTTTGTAGTGACCAGACTGGGATACTGAACATCTGCTTTAAACTTTGATTTAAATTCAATGAACTCAATGTGAGAAGCAAGCTATTATGGCTCTCAAACCTTCAGTAACTGAGATTAAATTTAAAGAGACTTTTAATGAATTTCTAAGGAAATATGTTAAGTGTTTTGAAAACTTAAAACTAAGTGATGTGCTATGTTTGTGATGTACTATGTTTGTGTATAGAGGGAAGGGTACAAGAATAAGAAGCCCCTTTGCAAGTTCAGCTGGGTTCAGCATCCAAGCATGATAGTCCCACAACTATCATGTGGGAAGGATGAAAAGGCTAGTGGTGAACGTGTGCATGATTGTTACCTTACCATCACACAGCAGCAGCAGCAGCTTAACTCAGCTCGGCAACTAAGCTGATGTTTTGCCAAGCTCCCTCCAGCCAGTTTGCCTTATTAAAATCCCAGCTGCTTTTGGGTACTGACTTTCCAAGGTGGGGTGATGGGGACTTTGGGGCGGGGGGGAGGACAGCAGCAGAGAGGGAGGAGGGGGAGGGGGCAAATAAGGTTAAACTGCATAACAAGTGTTGAAGGGAGCTGAAAGGATGTGGAGCCCAATTAAGCCTTCCGTGCAGCTCTGGCTCATAAACGTTTGCTACTTTTATTCCCTCAGGATCACCTCTCTGAGCCAGGCTGAGAGGGAACCCAGCAAGAACCTTTTCATGAAAGCTGCTACTGAGCCTCGGTCCAGCCCAGTCCTTCTGGGTGAGTGCCTTCATACTCCCTCTCTATTAATCATCATCTGGCCTTCCAGCACCTGGGACTGGCTTCCACCCCCACTGTTGCTATATTGACAATATTCCCTGTTGATTTCCTCATTTTCTCAGCCCTGGCTAGAATGACCTCTTTAAAATTCTTTATAAACGTCCGTAATTGCTGCATCAAACTTCAATTCATTACTTTCCTGGGCCTCATGTATTTTGATGATATGAAAGTTGACCACATTTACATGCAAATTGAAGTTTTTATATTAATAAGGGCCAATAAAAGGAGAAGACTGCATGGGTAATGCTCCATTATGACTTTTAAATACATTTGCCCGTGTTTTGCCACTCGGCATTAGCGTGGTCTGACCACGAGGAAATCATGTTGGCCTGATTGCAATTTTGTTTTCCAATTGAAAGTACAATTTCATCAGGTTCCCCTGTCATTTCTAATAATGGCTTAAGTTTGTTTGCTAAATTGAGGAATTTCTCTCAGTCTCTGGCTGGGCAAGAACACAGGTGAGCACTGGCAGCTGTTTTTCTATGAAGGAC
This sequence comes from Bungarus multicinctus, assembly GCA_023653725.1. Taxonomy (NCBI): domain Eukaryota; kingdom Metazoa; phylum Chordata; class Lepidosauria; order Squamata; family Elapidae; genus Bungarus; species Bungarus multicinctus. The sequence goes on from CM042846.1 coordinate 8,472,970, forward strand.
ATCATTATGAACTACACCAGAGTCAATCCTAGAAGATTTGCAAGTTAAAAGGAGCAAAATGACTGATGGCCCAGTGCTACAGAAGTTCAATATTTTTAAGCTTGTTTACTTTTAATGGAAAATGTTCAAAAATACAAGTTTATTATATTTATTATGTAGTTATTATGAAGAATATGTACACACAGACGCACATATCTTCCTTCCTTCTTCCCTCCCTCCCTCCCTCCCTCTCTCCCTTCCTTCCTTCCTTCCTTCCTTCCTTCCTTCCTTCCTTCCTTCCTTCCTTCCTTCCTTCCTTCCTTCCTTCCTTCCTTCCTTCCTTCCTTCCTTCTATCCATCCATAGAAAGGAACAGAAAAGAAAATTGGGGACACAGAGGCATAGAAACTTGGAAAGAATCTCAGGAGTAATATATTTGGAGATAATATTATGATGTCCCCTTCATATGCACCATTTTTGTTATCGATATCTGTTGCAGGAGGAAGAGTCTTCAAAGTTCACTTCCATCCCCTGTTCCCAAGGCCATAATACAGAACTCCTGGTTGTTTCTCAGTCCCCTGACAGAGGGTAGCATAGAGAAAAGAAACAATAATTCTCATATATAGTTTTTGGCTCCAGTCATGTATTATTTAAATTAATCTGGGGTCTCTCTCTCTCTTTCTCTGTGTGTGTGAAAGAGAGAAGAGAGAGAGAAAGAGACAGTGTGTGTGTGTGAGAGAGAGAGAGAGCGAGAGAGAGAGCACGTGTGTAATCAAATAGGATGAAACACTTTTGAAAAAGCTATATTTTATTTACTGATTAAAAATTGTATCAAAATAGTTCTGCAAGTGAATGGATAGGCTTCCTAGCAGGACCAATACAATAAGGTTATCCAAGCCATCCCATGCATAAATGAAATAGCCTATCCAATATGTGGATAGTCAAGACATGATTTTTAAAAACCTTTTACTGTCTCTTTCCTGCAACTTGTTTGCAGAGGTTTCAGCTTGGCAGGGAGTGAAGTCGAGATCTGAAAGAGACGAGCAAAACAGTGTGTCAGAAAGACAAAATGGGGGAATGGGGAAATGGGAGACAGTGATATCTTTTACACTGTTGGTCCCATTTATCACAATGTTTATCTAGTAGTCTATACACCACTCCTAGCTGTAAAAATCAGAAACAGTTACTATTTCATTACAGCTTCAAGAAAATGGAGGGAAAGAAATCACAATCGTGCTAGTTGGGGAATTCTGGGAGTTATAATCCAGGCATTTAAACGTTACCAAAGTTGAGAAACATTGGCTTGAAAAGTAACAGGACAAGCAGCAACTACAGGAACCATTTTCTTTAAGAAAATGGCAGCAACAAAGAAACCCCTGCCTAATTCCTATAATCACTGTAGAGCTTTGCCTGATGACATTCAATGGGGGAATGAAGGAAGCACAGATTGTTGTTGTTTTGATTAGGAGCTCCCATCCAGATTGGAAGTTTATATCAAGAAACAAGATGATGAAAATCACTCATTTCTCGGCCATCCCACTGACTTCCATTTGAAGGCGTTCTTATCTCTTTTGCTGTAAGATCTGCTAAATTTGATTTGTTGCATGAAATGTACAGTGTATGCTCCTTCTAAAAAGCCAGCCATTTTTTTTCCTAAAAATGTCATTTCATTCTTCTCCCATCTACCCTATCTTCTCACATGAGGCTTTTTTCTTTCCTCAGTGGAGGGTTTTGGATAAGGGCTTCTCCCAAGCAATAATGTACTGCAAGCAGGGATGGGATTCTACAGGTTTACACCTATTCGCTAGAACTGGTTGTTAACGTTCTAAGCAGTTCAGAGAACTGGTTGTTAGAAGAAATTACTGGCCTAATCCTGTAAGGAAAGCAGGAAGGAAATATTCTGGTGTTGCTTATATAAACTGCCTCTCCATTAACATTTATTACATTTTTGGCAGGACTAGACTTCCTGTCTCTGGAACTTCTCTGGAGATATTTTTCTCTCCTTTGCTGGTACTTTGCTTGTATGGAGTGACCATTCAAAGTTACAATGGCACCGAAAAAAGTGATTTATGACTATTTTTGCAGAATCCCCACAGACTGTTGCAGAATCCCCACAGTCACGAGAGGCCAGGCGAGGAGATACATGCCTCGATGTAAGTGATGTTGAGTTGGCCATGCCAGCCAGTCACATTACCACCAAGCCACGCCCACCAACTAAGCCACGCCCACAGAACCAGTTGTTAAAAAAATTGAATCCCACCCCTGACTGCAAGCCTATGTTTTTTTCCAAATATACTTACATTTTCCTTTTGTTTCTCTTGGTGGCCTGTTTTGAATACAACTTCCCTTAAAAATAAGGGAAGGAGTATAAAATCTCTTTTTCCTCTTAAAGAATAACCAACATAATTTTTTGCTTTTCCAAACTACTACATAAATAAATTGTCTTATAAATATATTTGTGTGTGTGTTTGTGTGTGTGTGTGTGTGTGTGTGTGTGTATCACACATACTAATTACCTGGAAGATTTTCAAACCTGAAGTTTCCTTGCCTTTTTTCAGTTGCTCATTCACTCCTATTTTTCTCCTCACTTGAAGATCATCTTTATTTCCAACTAGTAAACAATGTAAGTCGTTCCTATAACTCTCTGAGCCACTGTATTGTAACATCAATGGCCTGGAGCGTGCAGCTTCTCCTTACGACATTTCAATTTAAACATTACTGCACTGCAGCATTGTCACATCTCATTTACACTGTGGGACTCAATGGGAGACAGGGATCATTACGTGGAGAACATTGAGGAAAAAATGCATTACACTCTGATCATAACCATAAAAGTAACTAAAGAGAAGTAGACAGATCCAGATGCAGTAGCACTCGATATAATAAAGCAGAATAAGCATTGTGCTGAAAAAAAAATGCAGAAAGGGGAAAGTTTAAAGAGAAAACTAGCCACTTCTCTAAAATTGCCCAGCTTAAGTCAAATGACATTACTGCTGACACCTCTGGCTATGTTACATTGCTTTGAGAATCGGTTGCTTCACTTCTCTAGGTTATCACCACCAAAGCAATTGTCTCCTGCTTCAGATGTTGAGATTATCATTTCTTATCGTTGTTCTTGTTGTTTCTTCTCCTCCCCACCCCACTTCTTATTTTTTTCCCGTTTACTGAAAAGTAGTTGATGTGAGGATATAGGTTATATAGATTCATACTGCATGAATTATTCTGTATTCTTGCTTGGTCTGAATGCAGAGATTGGTCCAAGCGAGTCTGTATGCAGTCAATGTAATTTATGGAGTGCCTCTGCTTTGTCACACTTGCAATGCTATTTCTTTATCCCATAATTCAGGGGTGTTTCCATTTACTGCACAAATCATATTTTGTTCGGTGTTATTAATAGCATTCACTACTAATTCTCATTCACATATTAATGCAGAATGTCAATATGTCTGTGGTAAGAACTGTTAAAGAAAATCATGCATTTAACTTGAGTAAAATGGGTAAGGATACTTTACCTGTGGTGACACAGTGGTTAGAATGCAGTATTGCAAGCAAATTCTGCCAGGAGTTCGATCCTGACCAGCTCAAGGTTGACTCAGCCTTCCATCCTTCTAAGGTCAGTAAAACAAAGACCCAGATTGTTGGCGGTGGGGGCAATAGGCTGACACTGTAAACTTCTTAGAGAGGGCTGTAAAGCACTATGAAATGGTATATAAGTGCTATTGCTATTGCTACTTCATGTTATATAGCCAAAGCTATAAGAATTTTATTTGGCAAGTCCTAAAGTCCATTATGGACTCCATTATGGTCCCACAATGACCAAGCATAAGCCACTGGAAAGCCCTTCATATTATGGAATTAGGGATGTGAAGCTCATTTATTCTAATCCTGCAAATAGTCATGCTGAATGTAGTGTTATGAATGTGTCTTGTCATCTTTTAAAGCATCAAAGTTAGTAAGCAATACTGCAAAGTTAGTAAGCAATACTTACTACAAAGTTAGTAAGCAATACTGTTTTTATAGCAGAGTTCGATATAAATGTTTCCTTTAATTTGCTCCAACTCTCTCTCTCTCTCTCTCTCTCACACACACACACACACACACATACACACACAAAATCATAATTCGATGTCCCAAGTTCTAATATTTACAAAGAAATTGTTTTTTTTCCACATTGGACATAATATGCCCTCATCATGTTCTCCCATATTTGTTTATTTCATAAACTAAAGTTTCGTACATGGTAATTGTTTTAGGAGAATATGAAACCTCTACATGTGTTTTCTCATCTCTATCATTTTGAACAATGGTGACTAGAAATGCACAGATATATTTACCTTTATTTTCAGTGCTTATTCTAATGCTTCTGGATATGAATTGGTTCTGCTCATTTGATACTTCCATCTCTCTAGCCACCTCCCCAAACTTGCTTTTACTATTTACTATAGGAATATTTAAATACTATGCCTCCAATACTTCAATCTTTTGAAATTCTCTGCTAAATCTGTGGTTAAAGCAGAGGTCTCCAAACAGAATTCTGGGAGTTGAAGTCCACAAGTCTTAAAGTTGACAAGTTTGGGAACCCCTGGGTTAGAGGAAGTGGGTGGGATGTTTGCTTCACTAGTTACTTGCAAGACTTCCTCTTAGCTGTAATCTTATTCAATTAGCAATTCAATCCCTTCTGACATTTTTCCTTTGGGCTTATTGGAAGCAGGGGAATCTAGAGGGTCTGAAGACTATAGGAGGGATTATCGTACAATGAGGGACAGGATATTTGCATGTAAACATTTATTCAGCTCATTACTAAGTTCAGGAAAAGCCACACTCTGTTTAGGGGAATTTCTCCAAAATTTACTTCTCATTTGGAAAAATTGCTGAAGGAAATTGTCTTCCATCAAATTGCATGATAACTAGTAGGAAAAGAAAAAAAGCTTTGTTTGCTAATTGCTCCCTGCCCCCTTTGCCTAAATGTGCATCACTTTACACTTCCTCACTCTAAATTATATTTGCCATTTTAAAAATCATTTCTCCAGGCTGAAGAGGTCTTCAAGGAGTTCTTAACTGGCCCACTTTGTCATAACCACTCAAGTTAATTTGATGTCTTCAGTACCTCAGTGCTCACTCTTAATTTCAGATCATATTTCAGTTCATTTATGAACAAATTAAAAAGCACAAGGTTGAGTAGTCATTCTTTGGAAGGCCCACCTTTTCTCCTTGACAGAACTGTTCATTTTATCTCTATATTCTGGTTCCTATTTTTGAATAGTAATTGATTTATCAGAGGACCTCTTGCTAGGTCGATCCAAAGACTCTTTGGGAAGGTCTTTGTCAAAAGCCCTTTGAAAATTCAACTGAACCAAGTAGTAAAATAATGCTATATCTTAAAAATTGTTATTTTTTTTCAGCCATTCTCTTCAGTGATGGAAAAACAAAACCCCACTGCTTTCGATGTCCCTCCACAACAAATGGAAAACCTAGATGAAATTCTGATGTGGATGTGCGAACCTTTTATTATGAAATTGTATGGGATTTCTGATCTTCCTCACGTTTCCCATAACCAGATAAATCTAAAAGAGAAGATAATCATGATATCACATAGTCCTTCGTTAAAACACTATTTAAATGTCTAAATTAATTAAAGCCTAAAATAAGATGACATAAGCTACAAATTAACAGTGCATAAAATATTCTAGGCCATACCTTGAGTAAATTTCAGATCCTATAGGAATTGTTACTTTCTTTAAGGCACGTAAAAGAATGTTGAGTAGGTGTGATAACGATTTAGTAGCCTTATCCTCCCCCACCATTGATGTTTTAAAATCTTTAACATGCTTTTAACTAAAATGACATTTGAAAGTTGAGTCAAAGCAAACTTCAGGAAAACTTTTTTTCCAGCCCCCACTTTGCCATCCTTTTTCAGTTCTGCCCTGAAGGGCACACCTGGATTTATAGAGCTGCTATGTCTGATTCCCCTTTCTTTGGTGATGAGTTTAAGTTAGGATAGTAATGACAGATCATTATAGTGGAAGAGATTTTCTTTCTTTCTTTCTTCATCATTATCAGTATTTATAATACTTTCCCATACTTTGTGCCCCTACGGCTGTTGCCTAAGCACACTCTTCAGCAGTAAGATGTTTCTTCCAGAAAGATATATTTAGGATTAGTACCTTAATGCTCTCTCCACTCCTACTCTTCGATAAACACTGTGAACAAGATGAAATTGAAAATGTAGACTACTTAGGAACAGCCATGATGGATACAACTCAGAAATCCTGCATGCAGATCACATTAAGGCTCAGGAAACTTCCTTTTTTCTGCCTGCATTAATTTGTTTAGTGCCAACTGAGTCAAATTTGCCTCCTTGTCATTGCATAACAAAGTCCAGCTTTTCTGAGAACAAATCAGTACTCCAGTAATCCCTTTGATCTAATCCATCCTCATTATCCATTGTCTTCTTTTTCTTCTAGTTCCCTCAATCTTGCCAAGTATTGCCCATATATGTGAGTTTCTGCTTGCTCATCATTGCTGCAAGTCCCATTTCATTTGGTCCAAGATTGATTGTTTCTTTTGCTCTCCACCTTACTCTTAATATGTTTATCTCTAAATCCATAGTCTGAAGACATCTTTATTTCTTTTTTCAGTTTTTCTTAATTAATATCCAACTCCTATAGTTGTGCATTACCACTAAAAAGACCATTGGTTTCACTGTTCTAATCCTTGTTGTAATTGAAATTTCCTTATCCTTTATGATCTTGTCTGTCCTAGAGAAGTTAAAAAAGTAATTAATTGTAGGATAGAAGGCAATGACAAACTTTCCTTCCAAGGAATATTCTTTTTTTCACTTCTCAAACACACTGTCCATCTTTATCTATATTTATCAGTTATCTGATGTTAATCATAAGTTCATTAAACATGCTGGTTGACATTGCTATTTTAATATTGATCAGTCAGACATTGTTTCATTTTCCATTTTTCACTTTTCTTCTAAGACTTCTTTACCTTCAGCCAACAAGATGGTGTTTTCTGTATTTTCAGATAGTTTGTGTGTTACCCTCCAATTTTAATTCTAGGCTTCCTCTCGTACTACTCCTCTTATACTATATTTTCAGAGTAAGTTAAAAAGTTACAGGAACAATATGCAACTTGTCTCACTTTTTTCCCCATTCTGAACCACTCTTAAGTAAATACAGTTTTTAAGTGGCTTCCTATTTCATCTAAAGATTCCTCAGAAGAATAATCAAGTATTCTGGCACATCTATTAGTTTCAATATTTCATATTCTGACATGAGGCTTTGCTGTAAGATAAACCTCCCTGTATTTTATTGCTTTCTCAATTATCCATGATATGTTACCTATCCTCTACCTTTTGTGAACTCTAACTGTTCATTTCTATAGAACCAGGTCTGGAACCAGGTTGTACAAGTGAGCGAACTTCATCTGCGCATGCATGGGATCTAGGTAGCACATGAAAACATTCTACCTTCTGCTACTGCCACTGTGTCCAGTTTGTGAAAATATTGTTTTCCCTCAAACTGGTCCCTGATACAAAAAAGGTTGAGGGCCACTGCTGTATAAATTCTTAATCAATACTTTGATATACAGTATAAAGAATTCATACAGTGGTTTGGCAATTTGTCTGTTCTTTTTCACTTATCCACTCTCTAAGCAGGTTTCACAATCTTGCTTCATTTGCAAACGTGGAATTGCTAGCACTTTAGCTGCTGCTTCTACAGTTCTTAAACTGTTTATCAACCTTCAGTTCCATAGTTTTCACTAAGGTGCAAATGACAAGGATCAAAAATTTCATATTATAGACAAGTCATGCAAAGACCTAGCTTTGCTGAAAAGCCTATAATGCTATGAAACGTAGAAGGAAAGGAAGGAATGGTAAGATAGGTAGACTCTGTTGTACTGGTGATGGGTACATGATGAGACCCAAAAATCAGGGAGAAAGTCTATCTATGTTGGTTGTGAGACAACATCAATTTGGTAACACATAATCAATCAATCATCCATTCATCTTGTGCTTTCTTATTTAACAGCTGGTCTATTTTGGCTAGTACTTTATATTCCCATGAAGTTGGTTCCTGAATATTTTTTTCTGTATAAAATATGTTATTATCCTATAATCCTGTTTGTAAAGGGTTTCAGTATAATCTTTCCATTTTTAATTTATTTTGCTTATATCAAACCTATTCTGTGATTTCACTTGGGTACTCCTACTTTATCACTAAGTTTTCTTGCAATGTCTCTAATTTCCTCCTTCTATATTTTATTTGTTGATATTCTGGGCTGAGACATCGTTCCTTGTACTTCCTTGCTTGGTACTGAAAGTCTGTGTTCACTTGTCAACCATCCTTCATGTTACCTAAGGCTTGCATAAGATTTTAAACAATACAGGAAACAGGTAAGCATTTTTAAATGCCTGCAATATCTCAGTAATTCAAAGTTGTTACTTAACTGATACAAAATCTTCATGCATCCCAAAAAACATATAATGATAGAGGTGAAGAAACATAATGCTGCCTGGCACAATTTAGGATTTTTGTACAGCAGATTCAATTTCTGCTTCTCCAATCTCAGCTGAGAGAAGGGGACTAGGAAAGATCTCTCAAGATAAAATAAATGCTTTTCATATAGTAAACTGCAGATTCAGGGATTTGCTTCTCTTATCTCTGGAAAAGAATCTGCTCTAAGTCCTTAGAGAGCCATTGCTAATCAGAACAGTAAATAATAATGAGTTGAATGAGCAAATGCTTCTTTGCAATTCTGAAGCCTTTTCACACTTGGCCTAAAACATTGCATTAAGTGAGGGAAGAGAGTCCCCTGCTTTGGTCTCCATATAAAATACCCCTGTCTTTTTTCTCCACTTGATGGATTTGTTTTCATAGTTTGATGCAATTAGCAAACTAGTCACAAAAGATAAGTGGGCATAATCAGAACTCATTAACTGAAAAATATAGACAATGGAAATAATCATGAGACTACTTGTTTTCAGCCTAAAGGTTGAGGTTAGACATGCTTACTTAATATTGTTAAATGGTTTGATTCTGAATGGAGACTTATTACAGTGAAGTATTTTTTCCTGAAAGATAAATGTTTATGCAGGACTTATTTCTCCATTGGCAGCAGCTTTCCTTCCTTGTTCTCACCTATCCAATTGGTTTCCTTTGCATTCTTTTCATGTTTTTCCATTTTAGCCTTGTTAATCAATATGCTAATGATATGATACTGGTTCTCCACTGAGCTGTATCCCTTGTGCTTTCCAAACAGCAACAATTATTAGCTGACTGCTTGCCACCTAAGTCGAGGCTCAGAGTCATCTGAAAACAAGCTTCAAAAGTACTGGATTTCCAAAACAATGGGGCTTACCTAAGCTGAGATAAGTTAAGTAGAAGAGTGATTCCTTGGTGTAATCAGGCAAAGTAATGCAGTATCATACTGGAGATTAAAGCTTGATCTTTGAAACTGATCTCTCAAGCCTGGAGGATAAAGCTTGAATAGCATTTTGAAAACAATAGATGAAATGTGTATTATCTTTTATTCAGTGGTCAAATGATCACTGATTTCTCTTGAAGTCAGCCCTGAACTCCACAGTATTCCTACATGCTTTTATTGAAATGCATTACTTGAAAGATGCAATCTTGTGTATTCTTGCCAAACAATAAACCTCATAAAATACAGTAGGACTTACTGAGAAGTCTACATAAATTCCTGATAGTTGATAAAGTTTTAATCTTGGACAAAAGATATTTTTTCTGTTGTGAAGCTCAGGCTGGATTTAAGCAAGGCACTTGCTCTCAAGGCCCAACTAAAAGCCATGTGTCTGCCCTATTTAAGTACAAATTGATGAATCTTTAAGGCAAAAAGTCCCATTTTCCAGCATCATCAACTCTTGTTCTCAACAGGGAATATCCTAGCACTAAGAACTGGACTCTTGTGGCAGTCTTTCAACATTCGTGCACCAAAAGGGTCATTGTATTGTACAGTTAATGGTAGAGATTCTGTCTTCCATAATATGACATTCATAAATATCTGTTCTGAAAACAGGCAGGTTGCAAACTTGAAACTACTTCAGAGCAACTTTAAAATTTCTTATACACTATTTCAAAACAAATGGTATTATATTTTTTAAAAAATTCTAGAAATGCTTTTAAATAATGGCAAATCTTACCCAGTAGCTTCCTGTACTCCTTATATGATGACAGAAATGTATGCATGCTATCAATTTGAGTGTATTTGATCAAGCAATGGCATTATATTCAACAATCAAGGCTTTTCTTAGCATTGAATAGAGTGTCTTACAATGTTCCTGAAGCTTCATAACTTGTAATAGAATCTTATGTATACTAGAAGTCCTTGTAGATTGTTCTTGAAGAATTACATTTCTACATAAAATTAGATTGTATTAGTCTTGCTTGGTTTCAGAGACAAATCCAAGACAACTAAATTTCTGATGCAAGTATAATTAAGTATACTGTATATCCAGGAAATTAGGAAACAAACTCTCAAAAATTATTTCCAAGAAAAGAACATTAACATGAGTATGAAGTGACTATGGGTCAAGTCAACTTGAGGAAAGTTTTTCGCAGCAGTTATTTCATTCCGAAACTACCAGCTGCCCATGAGGTTGCTTCTATGATTTTGTTATTAAAGATATACCCAATCTTGATTGCAAATAATTTTTAAATTTTAAAAATGCAAATTGCTTTTTAGATATAGATATGGGTATAAATGTTTAGTTTAAATATGTGAAAAGAAAGATTATATATTTGTACCAAACTAATAGCTGACAGGGAGAGAGAGAGAGAGAGAGGGAGGGAGGGAGGGAGGGAGGGAGGGAAAGAGAGAGGGAGGGAGAGGGAGAGACTTTCAAGTCAGTGCTGATTCCTGGCAACTGGGAGATTGTGAATTCTAATCCTGCCTTAGACACAAAATCAGCTGGGTGACCTTGGGTCAGTCACTCTCTCATGGTCCTAGCAAGCAGATCATGGCATACCATTCCAAAATTTTGCCCAGAACACTTTGCAGGGATTTGTTCAGGCTAGTTGCCCAAATATACATACATACACAAACAAACAAACAAACAAACAAACCAACAACAATACTGCTGATTAAATTTTAATATGTGAAATTATCCTTGATGGTCTCAGACCTTGTTCGTTTGCTTGCAGAGCTTTGTTACCAATTTAGGTAATTTCTTCAATGCCAGTGTTTCAACGTCAGAAATTCTGATATATTTTAATAATTTTAATGTAATTGCAGTTTAGATCTAACAGATCCAGACTGTAAACATCTGGATGACCATTAGAAAAGAGATGCATTCAAATTTGCTAAACCTAGCCTAGTTATAGCACATAAGATCTCATATTTGATGTTTGTTAAAATAATCAAAAAATCTCAATGGATTTAATTACCTGGCTCTTATAAATGTTAAAGAAAATTAAATTATGCAGCATATGAAGATAAAATCCAACATACTGAAACTTCATCTAATTCAACATGCTGTGTTAGTTGCCTCAGAACCACTTTTGGTATTTAGTGATAGAAATATTGCAACAGATATGCACTCTTCAGGTCTCTAAAAAGCCATCCTTACCTTTTGGCTTCAATAAATAGTTATGGAGTAAAGCAAACCAAAAAAATTTCCTCTTATCCGCCAGTTTCCTTTTTAATTTTTTTCCCCAAGGTTATAGATTTATTCATACTATGTTTGGCCAATTGTTAATGGACGGTTTTGGTTGTCACTAAAGCACTCCCCCCCCTTACAAAACCTTGCTGTGGTTATATTGATATCTCCATTCTGATTTTCTCTGCCCACCTCCAAAAGGGCACAAGAAGAAGCAGGTTGCAGAAGAAGCAATAATAGTCTACTGTTCTGTGTAAAAATGGAATAGGATGACTAGAATAAAATATAATACAGTATAAAGATATTGAGGTTCAGCATGCTTAAGCAGCAGAACAGCCAAATCTAGAACCTTCTAATAGCAATGGCAATCAAGCAAAATTTATATTCCTAGAAATTTCAGAGGAGAACAGCAGGTAAAAAGTGAAAACTTTGGTTTCAGATCAGCCTATCCAGAGTCAGAAGAGGGGTTTTGAGTTCTGTACACCAAGCAGAATAGAGGAGCCAACAAGATAATTGTAGCCTCCTGATTTAATTGTTGTGTCAGAAAAGATGCATATATGTTTTGCATAAGAGATGTTATTATATCTCCCCTCCACCAATATCAGGGCTAAGGCAATGAGCCTTACTAATGTGTGTGCTCTTTTGTGTGTAACAAAAGTAATTCCATAGATATAATTGGAGATACTGAAAAGACTATGAAAGAGGACCTTGAGGAAGTAAGATGGAATTTTAGATCTGCCATTCTCTATATCTGGATCAAGGACTTTCTATTTATCTACTTGCACAGATTAGTCTATTCTAAGTGATATTTGTAATGGGGCAGAAAAATCATAGGAAGGTCAATTGGCAGTGGTCTTCTTCTAAATCAGTAAACATATCTGTTAAAGTAACTGGGGCCAGTGATTTGCTCTAGAGAGTGTGTTTTAGCAATATTTCAAGTGACAGCTTCTCATTTAAGCTGCTATAGAGGGGATAGCCAGATTCTAGCCAGAGAAATGGATTTGGAGTGGAGCAAGCAACTAACAAGAAGCATCTTATGAATTTAGACTGGAAGATTTCAAAATGTAAGGGATCAGAGAAAGCACAGAACTGGACCCCTAACTTCTCAACGCATTAGCATTGGAAGCATTAATAATAGTAATATATACAGTATGACTGCAGCAATAACTTTGTGTTGGCTTGGTAAGCTTGACACAAACAGCATGATTGGAAATAGGTTCTTTGATTTTTTTAAAGTTACTTGTTTAGTGGGATGGCCATTGGGTTTCCACATATGTTGGCAATGTTCCTTAGTTTTTTCAAAAAATAAAATCCTTTATTTTGGAATAATGTATGCCCAGTCAATGCCCAAAGGCTGCAATACAGTGCTAACTCAAATGAGGGAAAGCATGACTGTCTCATCTGTATAGAGGAGTGTGAAAATTGGTCTCTGATTTAGTTATGGGAGGAAAAGTGGAATCGACATTTGCAGAGGACCTGAACATCCCAGTAACATGAAAGTTGAATAAAAGAGGGAAGGGTTCAGAATGCACTTTCTCCTGACTCACTTTTATATGGGGATTTAACAGCACCATTGACAAGGCATTTAACTTGCATCGTAGAATCTTCATGTAGCATTTTAATTAGCTGCAGAAACTGGCAATCAATAGAAGAGGCAGCCATAGTCACTCCCAGGGGATCGAATCAAAGCCACCTTCAAGTCAATGAAGGCAGTATAGAGGTTCCCTCAGGGAAGTCTAGAGTATTTATTTATTTTTGGCTAAATGTTGCAAAGTGATGCGTTAATCAAAGATTGAGAAGAGGGGCTGAAAATTGGCTGGTCCTACAGATAAAATCTTTTCTTGGCTCAACCATCCTTCAGTTTCATGTAGAGATGCCTAGCATATATTTTGATGATTATTCTGAGCAGACTAATTGAGTGTTAATTGTCTGGATTAGACCTGTCCCCATCTTGAAACATTGAAATAGTTATTGAGTGATTCTACACAGCAGGCAACTGGACTGATTGCCCAAACTAGCAAATAAACATGCTGAAACAGGAGACCACCATTCTGCATTAGATTCAGATAGTTCAGATGGGAATAGGTCGACATCATCAACTTTGCATATTTTTAGCTGAGAAATTAGTTTAAGTGTCTCAGATACTGTGACAGCAAGGCTTGGAAAAAATCATTTAGTGGCAGGTAAACAGTGCCATTGTTAGACAGCTTGCTGAATACACCCTAAAACTATCTAACACAGGTCTCAGAGGTGACTGAGTTTCAGGTACCAAAGGCTGAACTGGTAACTAAATGCTAAAAGGTTGGTGATTGCTTGTTTGGGCTGTCCACGCCATGAGTTCCCAAACAGCCTTTTACCTCTACAGTTTCTTCTTCCCTTAAAGAACCCTGTATCCTGAACAAACTAAGGCATACAATCAGTCATCATTTTTGTTTGATGTTTCTAAAGGCAGTTATTAAGCTGCTTTGTCTAAGATGCATTCTTTGTCTCTGGAGTTCAAAGGTTTCTCTGTAAGCCTCCTTCCCACTGGAGTAGATCTAAATATTAGGTGTTCTTGTGTGAGCTTTAGTATGGATAGAAAGGGTTTAAGACTTCATGGTCATCCTTTGCTAGGTCAATCAACTTTTGAAGAAATGACACTTCATGGGAAGTTAGTAGCTGGGACATTGCCTCAGTACTGACTTTGGACCACCTAGAGTGGGGATTGTGTATCTCATAGGGATGTTAAGGGAAGTGGCCATGCTCAGGGTGTAAAACAATTTCAGAATCAGTTCTGTCAATGAATAATGATACTAGCATGTCACTGAAAATACTTCTTTCTCTAGGCCCCCAGAAACTGAATTCTCCCTCTAGATCACCAAGAACTGAGCCAATTAGATGTCTAAAATGGGTTGACATCCAACCTTGTGTTGGAAGAGGGGCTGGGGGCTTGTCAAAGGAACTGGTCAAAAAATGAAATGAAATATGAAAATGCAGAAATATGATTCATCATCAAGCCTCCACTTGGGTTTAAAATCAGAACTGAATTAGAAAATGGCCAAATCTGATATAAAATCCTCAAACAAATTCAAGGACACATTGGTCTGAGAAATCACCAACTACATATATTCTAAGGAAACAACTATAGAAGTGTAACCAGAAACAGCAAGACATTCATTTGGTAAGGACTCTCAGAGTAGTCCAACATAGGGATTAAAAGAGAAGGTGGAGGAGGAGAAGGAGAAGAAGAAGAAGAGAAGCAGAAATAATTGGCAACAGGTCAGGAAGGACTATGTCTAAGTAATCATAAGGGTCACAAGGTCAAATTTTGAATGTATTTCCAACAGAATCTAAACATGGAACAACCCTATCAACCTTTCATATGCAAAATCTGAAAGATGAAGTCAAAGATTCAGGAAATGCCATTAATTCATAATAGTATTAATGTACTACCAAAAATGCTCATATCAGTGATCTTTTCTCTAAATCTTATAATCTCTGTTAATTAAAGGAATCAATATTCACATTGATCAAGACCTGTTAATAGGAAAAGCTTTACCTTAATGGTATTCTGATACCCATTATTAGCCTGTTTCTGAGGATTTTTTAAAAATGTCTTCTAAACAACTCAATTGAATAAATGAACTAACTCATATATTAAAACAAATTTGGACAGAGTAGTTCATAAAAATGTCAGTGTGATGATAGCAGGGCAAATAATTGCAGCTGCTGTCAAAATGTGAACAAGATTATTCCTTGAAATTATTCTTTGAAAATTACCTTATCTCTCCTTTAAACAAGTTTCAGTTGTTCCACTGAGTAATGTATGTCCTATTTTTCACATAAAAACCCCTAGAAGATAACTCTAATATCTCTTGTAGAACCAGGATTTTATTGAAAATATTAATCTTTAATGTGGCAGCTGCTAAATTCTAATATCCATTTAAGCAATTTACAAATAATAATGGTGTTAAGAAAGATTTACTGTGCATTTGTACAACTCTCAAATGTTGCCATTTCCTTCTGGTGTAACTAATATTGATCCATTAATATAATGTCAGCTCTGCTAACTCTATTTTGTTAATCCATGTGCAAATTTAAGTCAAGGCAATTGGTAGTATATAAAATGCAGAGTTGCATGCATATGTTCATGTATGTGCACCTACTGTGTATACCTATTCATCTCTTCACACATCACAGACAGTCCCACTGATCTAGAAGAGGGAAAATGCTTCCCAATTATGAGTATATGTTGAGGACTACTTGCACATCTTTTTCCCTTGCCCTACTCCTTTTGCCTCTGAAAAGTCCCGTTATATATATATATATATCTAACAGGAAAAAAAGTTGATACATTTAATCATTGTCTTCCAAACATAAGGCAAAGAAAATACTTTTCATTCTTATCCCCAAAACTCTATGTTTAAGGAGAAAAAGAATTCAAATGGCCAAATTTTAAAAGAGCAGTTTCTTCTATTTTTTTTTTAAAGAGCCATTGCTTGGACCATGCCAGAGTAGAAAGAACTTCTTAGCAGATTACCTGAAGTTCAGCATTTCTCCATCAGAAATGAATTAATGACCAGGTTCATCAATGCATAGGTAGCCCATCAATATATTTCTTCACTGGAAGAATAGGTGGTCTTTTTTGTGGACAACTTATATTTTTTTTAAATAAAAAAAAATCTACATCTATGTATGCTTTTCCAAAATAGATTGTCAGAATAGTAGCTCAGAGAGAGTTCTCAGTATATGAAAACAGTTCAATCAGAATACAACTGGAAGGGACCCAGGAGCTCTTCTAGTCCAATCTTTGCTCAAACAGGAGACTCTATACCATTTCAGACAAGTAACTGTCCAGTCTCTTCTTAAAAACCTTCAGCGATGAAGCACCCACAATTTCTGAAGACAAAGCTGTTCCACTGGTTAATTGTTCTCACGGTTAGAAAGTTTCTTCTTAATTCCAGCTTGCTTCTGTCCTTGATTAGTTTGCATCCATTGTTTCTTGTCCTGCTCCCTGGTGCTTTGGAAAATAAGTCGACTCCCTCCTCTTTGTGGCATCCACTCAAATACTGGAATACTGCTATCATGTTCCCCCTAGTCCTTCTTTTCTGTAGACTAGCCAAACCCAATCCTGCAATCATCCTTCTTATGTTTTTGTGTCCAGGCCTTTAATCATTTTAGTTGCTCTTCTTTGCACTTTTTTCCAAAATCTTAACATCTTTTTGGTAATGAGGTGAGCACAACTGGATGCAGTATTCCAAGTGTGAATACTGGAATTCATTAAGACCAATATGGAATTGGGTTTTCTCTCTGAACTAGCACCTTGCACTCTCTGCCTTTAGATCTAATTTTATTTAACTCTGATAAGTAGAGTTCAGGTTTTAATATTAAAAACAAACAAACAAAAATCAATTCCTGCAAATCTAAATTACTTATAAGTAATCTAGAGGATATTAGAATACATCGGCTTCTATCTATTCACCCATCCTTTCTTAGATACATTTTGTTTCTGTCTGTAGAAACTGATAGGCAAAGAGAGCAGAAAAAGATCTAAAGTAGAGTAACCTTGTTAAGCACTGTGTTTCCCTAAAGTTGCTGTCTTCATCTAACTCAGAAATTGCCTGTTAGAAATTGCTTCCAATTTGAATTACATTAAGCAGCCTGGAGAAATGCAGCAGTGCCATTTTCCCTCTTTTTTCATTTAGTCAGAAATTGCAACTTCTGTACTGTGAGTTGCAGACTCACCAACTTTGTTATGCACTGGAAAGGAATGATGGTTTCCACATTCCCTTTAACCATAAACAGGTTCTGCAACAATCTTATCATATGGGCTGAGGATAATTGGCAGTAGTTCCACTTTGGAAGCTAAGAAATATTGGGTCTGACATTGTTTAGGGTATTTCTGCACAGGTCTTTGCATCCTTCTGGTATCAGTTTGAAACTATGTGTTTCCATGCTTTTATCATGTTTGGCAGCTGAGCTGATTCATTTCTAGCTTAGTTCCAGCATATTTTTAATTATAGAGAAAGTTATCTTTTCAGTGGCTATGCTGAAGTCCTACAGAGTTTGTGAGTAGTTTGTTTTCTCATTGGCAGACACCCATTCTTTACTTTCTTTCCTGGACTCTGATCTTCAGCTGATGGTTTATCTGGTTCACATACCCTTATCATAAAACAAATACCTTGTGCTTTCTTTATTTTTGTACTCATTCTTAATGTTATACTAATTAGAAGAATCATAATCATAACACTTGTAACATTGATATCCAAAACTGTATTTAATATAGCATAATAGTGTACTATAATCACACACACATACACATTGTAATTAATATAGTATATAGTATAGAATAAAAAATATTAACTATCTATAATTATTCTAAGACATCTAAATAATAGAATATTAAGAATGTAAGTATTCAAATAATACAAGGTATTAAAACTTGAAAGGTGCAGTAATAGATGGACTATGTGACTAGATTTAATGATATGTTAATAGTTGAATTAGTTCTATATAAATATTTTATGGCTTTAGTTCCTTCAAATGTTACCCAGTTAATTACTATTTTGTATATTCTTGATTATATTAGTGATGTTATATTTTCGGTTGTACCTTCAAGTTGATTTCCTCCTTCACCAATAAAAATTTACTTCACACACACACAAAAAAGTGGAAGGAAATGAGGAAAATATGGCTTGACCTAGCAATCTCTCTAGTATTTGTTATTTTTGTTCTTTTATTTGTTTTTTTTTTAATATAATCAGACATGCATTTCAGCTTTCTGTATCCTTTCATGATTGCAAGCACTCTGCAACAGAAATGGAAAGTCTTGAATAAGGCAAAAAATAGTATGATGTGTAGTTTTGTATTCCTTACTGATAAAAGGAAAAGAAATATTTGAGAGCCACTATGGGATTATGGTTGAAGACAATGGAATAGAAACTGTCCCATGAGTTCCAGTCTTCCCTAAGTCCCAAGCCAATTCGGTGACTGTGGGTGAGTCACCCCCTCTCAGGCATCGGAAGAAGGCAATGGAAGCCCATTTCTGAAAAATGCTGCTAAGAAGATTGCACGGCTTTATGTAGTCATCAAGATTCAAGACTGACTCAAAGGTGCCAAAGAAAAAAGAAAAGAAAAACAGATCAGTGGACATACTGATGGATTGGCTTAGTTAAATGTATGTTATATACTTTTTTAAAACAACAAACAGCTGAGTATGGAGGCAATGGCAAATCTCTTCTGAAAAACCCTGCCAAGAAAACCACAGAACTTGTCCAGGCAGTTTCTGAGAATTGGAACATGACTGAAAGGAACAAAAGAAAAGAAAAAAAGATTGTGTAGTGAATGGAAGTGTCAACAAACAGCAAATGTGGGCCAGGCATCCTTTCTTGGCCTAACCCACCTGCACAATCAGGAAAAGGGATTACCTGGTGGGACTGATATGATTCTGATACTGCAGAGCAGATATGGGTTTTCACCACTTCTTGATCATGGGGTTTCTATGGTCACTTATTGTCATCCAAAACTAATTCATAGGGCAATTGTCGTGAAGACAAAGGTAGAAAGGGGAGTGGGGGAGAACAACCTGTATGCTTCAGACGATATTCTCAGACTCAAACCTTTCTCCGAAGATGTGGACAAATGCCATCTTTATAGTCTAAATTGCATAGTGAGGTTGCTGCGTTGCTGCAAATCACATTTTTTTTTCCCACCAGCAAAACTAGCGAATTTGCCTTCCATTTGGAAAGCTTCAGAGACACTTTGCTACTTGCGATTATTCATGCCACAACATGGGGCCATAGAGTCCAAGCGGACTGTTTGTTCTAAGGCTGAAGCTGAGGCGTTTGAAAACTGCAAGAGACAACCAGAGGCCCAGAGATCACGGCTAATGTGACACCCCCAGGCCTAATCTTCTTAGAGCACTGGGATAAAATAAGGATCCATTACAAAATCAGCCTTCATCCTGCCCCCTTCTGTGCTCTGCCTCTCTGGTAGCCAAAGCTTGAGACAATTGCTTGATTCGGGGGACTTAATCAGGTATTAGCAGCTAATGCAGTACGAGAAGAGGCTAATCTCCATATTTACTCCATCTGTAATGGTGGACCTTGCTTGCCTGCCTCTGGGAGATCAAAAGGATCTGGCAAAAATCAGATTAGGGCTGAAGAAAAGAAAGGGAGGTCCAAGGAGTAGGAGAGGCAGGATTCTCCCTCTCTGCCTTTCTTGGTTGTGTATACAGTGACTTAAGATCCTGCGCTGTAATCCCTTCCCATTGTCTTTAACTTTTATCTTGCTCTTTTCATTTTGAAAATGGCTAATTCTGTATTTATTATCAACTCATAAAACGACAACATTAATTAACAGTAGAATGACACTTTCCACTTTAGCTTCTTGCCCCAAAACTAATTACTATAGCAAGATAGAATTTTTTCCAATCTGTCTCTCTCTCTCTCAAAAAAGGTAAATATTCAATTTTAGTACACTAAGGATTATTATTCTTGCTAGTGGCTGCTGTGTTCTGGTTATGAGGAATTGTATGAAAAATTACCAATTCAAACATCATATAATAAACAAAATAACCATAATCCTCTGCACAACAAAACTACCTACAAAACTACCTCTATAAAACAGATAACTGTTCTGTGCAGTGACTTTACAAAAAACAAATAATGAATTAATAAGGTTGCAGTAATTTATATTTTACCTGGAAATAGGGCAAGTTAACCACAGTTGAGCTTATATCATCTGAGTAAACAAGCAGAGAACTGCACTATTATATAAAGGAGCAGTATGTTTTGTACAGCCAAAAACCTATGCCTGTCTTCTTTCTCCCATTTGTGCTTTCTTTTCATTCTTATTGGCACATGCTATAAGTACAAGAAAATATTTCTGTACAGAGCAAAACTTACTAAACGGAACATCCCAGCTCTTTTTAAATATCTTAATATTTCAAGAGTGAAATAACATTATCAATTAACTAGATTATATGATGTATAAAATCAACTGCACAATATGGAGCGGGGATGGGAGGCAAGAAACCCCTATTCAGTCATTATGTAATTGTTATGAAAATATTCAGATTGTACCCCTGAATCTCTTAATTGAATGTCATGATTTGAATCTGGGGCCTCCTCCATAAAATTGTGTGCCTTTGCACTGAGCTATGTTCCCAGTCATTCTGTGCGGTTGTTCATTTGAAAAGTCAACTAAAGAATGGTCCTGATTTAGTCACTGCAACTTGGATGGCCGATCCTAACAATTTTGGCATCGGAAATGAAAGAAGGGGCAAGAAATATTTGTTTGCTTGACTGATATCTTACTTTTTCCCTGGTAACCCTTTCCTTTCGTTTTATTGTTACAGGTAGGTTGGGCTGGAAGAGAGTGATGTGCCTAAAATAATCAGATGGTGCCTTTGGGATATGAAAATGAGAGAATGAAACTGAGAATAAAATGCACAGGAAAGTAAAAAGAAAAAAAAAAATGCAAATCGGCTTATATAATGCGAATCTGTGACAACTGACTTGGAAAAGTAGGTATAATTATGCCACTTAAATCTCATCATAAAAACACAACGAAACGGGTTCAGGAGTTATTTACTTCCATTTAACACATTATGTTTCACCTTCCATGAGAATATGCCGGATGAATAAGGTCTACTTGTTCCTAGAGGGAAGACAGACTTGCTTCCAGGAACATTTATATTTTCTGTTATGATTTAATATTGAACTGGTCTCTCAGAAATGTTCTTTCCTGTGCAGTTTTCTTTATGTGGATGTGTATGAAATAATATTGCCACTTTCTCAACTTCACAAAGGGTTACTGTGACTCTAGTAATACAGATGGATGAGATAGAGGAGGAAAAGATATTGGAAATTCACATACTCACCAGCACCTGTTGTTACCCTACTGTTTGTAAAGAGCGGCACGTGTTGGCTGCAATGGGCTTCAAGCTAAGTGAAGCCTGTACAATAATGCAATAACTACTTGGTCCCCTTGGCTTGAAGTTACCTTAATGATGGCCACATCTTATCAAACTTGAAAGTCTTCCTGTGAGGAGATGGAAGGGGGAAAGAGGCTGAGGGCAGTAACTTTTCAAAAGGCTACATTGTCCTCCTTGTTGGAAGACGTATAAAGTCGCTTCTTTTCTTTTGACTTCCTTGCAAGCCCCGTGGTGCCAGGAGAGAGCTGTGGTGGCTGCCGTCTTTTTGGCAACAAAGCTCACCTCATTAGTGTGGATTAAGTCACAATGCTGCGAAGGATAAAAGGTGAAGAGCGAGAACAGGGGATGGTAAGGGAGAGGAGCTTGAGTGTCATTTGTATGCGGACGCCATTATTGACTGGAGCCCATGTGGGTCGCACTTTTCAATTACCATCTGCTAGAAAGGTGGTCCATAATTGCTAAGGCTGATGCCAGGGCTTTAAATGTCAGGGGAGCCTCCCTAACCTTCATCACCTTTTCTTGATGCTTGACTTGAGGATGTTCAAAGGCCAAAGCCACTGCCTCTGGATCCCCTGAGGAAGAAAAGGATGCCATTTATTTTGTTGTTGTTTTTCAAAAAGCTCTATTTAGCAACCACCCATTAAATTCACAGTCTGATGGCCTGATCCTGGCACATGGAACGATTCCCCAAAGGCTCTCCAACAACAGCATATGGTTGAGGTGTGCAGGGCTAATGCTTGTTCAGGAAGTGACTATCAGAGATTTGCAAACCTCCTCACTGGATCTTTTGCTTTTGAAATACAAGCTTCATGGAAACAATGAAGCATTATTTAAGCTGGTTTAAAATAACATTAAATATAATGAAGGGAAGGGAAGCTTTGCACTATTAGATGCAGGGGTTTGAAAAATGAAGGGAACATGATTCACCCAGCCTGGGATACCAAATGGGAGATGAAAAAGAGGAGACTCACAAGTCCATAAAGAGCAGATACGAACAGACCAAATTGTACTTTACTGTATGACTACTTTAACAGAATCTTGCATATCTAGAAGTGCAAATCTCCCACCATCCCTTTTTACAACCTGATAAGTTAAGAAAGATCCTTTCTGATTTTTCTCTCTCTGCTTGTTAGGCAGTTGCAACCTCCTTCCCTCTCCTTATTTAGATAGCATTTCTCCCTCTCCCCCTGCACCCCCAACTTTCAAGGGCATTCCTACTTACCATTACACGCACTTCCAGGAGGTGAAGGGAACCAAGGTCAGATGCTGCTGCTTTTTCTTTATGGTGACTCCATTGGTCCTTTTTGGAGATTAGACTTGTCCCTCCCTAGTAGCCTTCAAAAAATATTTAAAAAAAAAAACCAATTTATTCTGAAAAGCATCTTCATGATTTAATTTATTGCACCCCGTCATTTGGGTCATTTTAAACATTTTCTTTTTTATCATTTATTTTGATATTTTGCCTAGATATTTGTCATTGTTGCACACCTTATAAGTTGCTGAGAGTCAATCCATTATGGTGGAGGGTAAATCAAATACATGAATGAAGACTTGTGGCCACTTGTGCCAAAATCTTGTTGCTCTGCTTTGGTATTATTGCCCTCCCTCTCTAGTGCATAGTGCAAATATACTAAGAAGGAGCAGCGGTAGCAGCAACAAGTATATGGGATAGAATTGATAGCAACCTCACTGCAAAACAAATGTCAAAACCAAGAACAATTGGTGAATCAAGTCAGTGGCTATCAATTTTCCATCATTATTAGGATTCTGTTCAAGCTCTATATTGCTTATATCTTGATACATGGTCTTAATTACAGACTCATAAGGATGTCTAACATTATTCCTTGTTTATTCAAGAATATAATCCTGCATTTTTCTATTGATTTTTTTTTTGCAATTGCAGGATACTGGTTGATGTGGTAGCTGTGGTGAATTGCCAAAGAGTTAGGGTAGAAATATGGATATCTTGTATGGAATATGCTGAATCCCAATTCATTGCTTCTCTGTTTATCATGGGTAGCTCACACAGGAGAATTCCAGATTCCTTGCTTGTTCATGGATGACATAATGTGCTTTGCCTGCTTGGTTAAGCTAGTACTTTTTTTTTTCCAGTTAGCCATCTGCCTCTTTTTCTGTCTGCCTGATGTTGGGTAAAGTAGCAGCGCTCGATGGGTGTCCCAAAGCATGCTTGCATCTAAGATTGCTGCCTCTCGCTGTTTTGCTTTGCAGTTGTTACTTGCCTTCCTTGCTCCTCTGGCTGATCTCTCAGTGCAGTACCTAATTTGAAGCTCAGCATTAGTCATCACCAGATGAGAGTAGGTGCTGCTCCTCAGTTCATTAGTCACCTTAGTAAAAGTTTATCTTTAAAAGTGCAAAATAAAAATTCAATAGCATAAGGAATATCCTTCTACAAAATCTCCTAGACTTTATCTTTTTGAAATTTGCCAAGTTTTAGCCTAACAAATTTGGCAAGTTTTAGCCATATTTACAATTTTTTTTTTCAGTACAAACAAGATCAACCTATAAAGGAGCCTAGCACTAAAATTCTACATGCATCCTAAAATTTAGGAGACAGTATCTGCTCAGAAAATACTAAAGTGCTGCCAAATATCGTCCAATTTAATTTCTATCAAAAGCCACTGATTCATTTCCAGTAATAGACAAAGGAAGGGACAAAGCTTTCTGATTCAGCCCTGAGTCAAACTGGCCAGCTTCCAAAGAATCTCCAAGTTGAATCAGGCTGTTTTACAAATTTCTGGATTTAGCATGTAAACCTAATCTTGTAGTCAGGGCGGATCCAGTATCATGCTCTTTTTAGCATTTCTGAATATGAAAATCTCTTTTTCTGCTTACTCGAGTGATCAGTAAATTAACTAAGAGGGGTAGTCTTCAAATGGAGCTTATAGGCTTTCTGGCAGATTGATAAAACTGGTTATGCCTGGATTTCTTTTCCTGAACATTGTTTCTTTTGGTTGACACCAGCAACTCTGTAGTAGATGTCGTTCCTCTTTAAATAGCTTATTGGTGCTAGCTCAAGAGTATTTTTTTCCCCTTTTCTTTTATTACTGGTGACTCTCCAATAGACTCAGGGGAAAAGCTTTATCCCCCTTGGCTCTGAAAATTGATATTGAACATGGGAAAGGGGGAGGCAAAAATCTCACAAGCTGATAGCAATTAGCTAAAAAGGATTTGCAACTCCATGATTCATGACACTGGGGGAATCAAAATCATTTGCAGACACTGTTTCCAGGTCCTGCATTCTCCTCCAAAGACATATCTCTGTTTATCTTCACACCGTGATGTGACATTTCCTTTTTCAAGAGCCCTTTCCTTGGAAGTAGAGCAGCAGGCTGGTGCTACACCAGCAGTCTTTGATTATCCAATGTCTGCTTCTATGACCTGATGCCTCTAACAGCAGCCCATGAACAGTGTGCTCAAAAGGGGGGATTTGACTTGTTATTTGTATAGCTGTATGGACAGATCAAGACCAGGCCTGGCTGGCAGAAGGAAAAGAAGGTCCCTTCTTTTGCCACAATTCAAATGAAGGGAGCCGATAGCTCCAAGTAGATTCCCTGCAGAGTCATATGCAGTTTTATTTAGAGCTCAAAAGAAAACTCTTGGCTTGGTTTGCTTTTTAAAAAAAACAAATGTCTTCAGTACTTGCTGTAAATTTTATTCTTTACACTCTTGAGCTCTGGAAACTCAAATACCGTACCTCCATTATCAGGAAAAGAAATGGAGCAAGTGTAACAAAGGAATGCCTAACCCGTTGTTCACTTTTGTTTCAGGTTTTTTTTTTAAAGTATTAAGACATTCTTTAGGCATCAGTAGACAAGTATCTGGTTGTTCAGTAACTTACTCAAAATAAATGTTGGCAAATGAAGATTATTTCTTTTTTCCTTCCTCTTCCCACTGGTGCATTCTGTCCCAATTGAAGGTTTTGAGTTCAAGGGCAGCTCTAACTAGAGTTCATAGCAGCAGTTAACACTCTGAGGTGCCCAGGGCATGTCTTAAGAGATCTCAATTTTGGAAAGGACACTGCTGCATGTTCATTATTTTATATTGCATTTATAGATACATGAGAAAGGGGAAATATCTATTACTGTTACTTTGGTAATAAAACTAGATAACCCATGCTCATTGTGTCATTGTTTCAGAGTTATTTTGTTACCTAAACAGAGAAAAAGAATCATCATCGGTAGGCAAAAAAAGCAGTGGGAGTGAGAACAACTTTTGACTTCCTGCTGGCTTCCCCATTGAGTTTTCATGTGGGAAGCTGGTAGTGGACATCAAAAATGTCCCTTCCCTTTTCTTTCCTGCAGCAAATAAGAGCCTGATGCTGGGTGGGGAACCAGAGGGAGGGAGGGAGGGAGGGAGGAACTGCAAGACTGGCTCGAAAACTGTCAAAACTTTGAAAATGAAGATCACATGAGTGCAACAGTAATCCAGCATGGCAGAAGCAGCCAGCAGTACTGAAGTAGCCATAGGTTCTCCAAATTTCATTCCCTTGGGAATCATTGGTCCCAAAAATTGACAAGTACTGTAAGTTAGCCCATTTGAGGTACCTTGGTTCAAAAATTTAGAGTTTTAGTGGTAAATAAATATGTCAGCAATGGTACCATCAACTTTCTTTCTTTCTTTCTTTCTTTCTTTCTTTCTTTCTTTCTTTCTTTCTTTCTTTCTTTCTTTCTTTCTTTCTTTCTTTCTTTCTTTCTTTCTTTCTTTCTTTCTTTCTTTCTTCCTTCCTTCCTTCCTTCCTTCCTTCCTTCCCAGAAACTAAAGGGTAGCAAGGTAACCCATGGGAAAAAAAAACAGCTATGAGATAATTATAGCTCATATACAAGTTTAGAATGTGAACTTTGAAATCTAAAAGAGAATAAATGGATAGCAGATTACTGAACAGAAATATATAGGGGGCAGAGAATAAAAAAGATGGTCGTCATTTTTGACACTCCCATGTGTGGTAAACACCCCTGCCTGTACAGTACATAATTATGAATATACATATACAGTACATATACAGTGTATACACACACACACACACACATTATTTGGGTTCAAAGTTCAAGTAGAAACATAGCAGTTAGCAATTCCCTTTTGGGACTGGAAGGTCCACCACTGATCAGCAACCAGAAGTCTCAGTATGCAGGAGCAGACATGGGAGAAAGCATAAGTGTTTGTCTATGTACTTCTTAGGACAACAGAATAGTGTCCAGATAAAAAGATGAAGGCTCCCCAAAGGATTAATTTATAATTTTTTTCAGACAGAAAAGCTGGAAAAAGTACTACATGAGGATTACAACACACAAACTGATTTGTATCCAAATGAGTTGTATTGTATAAATGATGTGATATAACATGTCCCACTCCCTTCCCATCTTTTCCTAGTTATTCCACAGCCATATTCATTAAAGGCATGGAAAAATGGAAGTGTTTTATGAATTATATTCCAAATCAGTGGCAGTGACTATAGCATAGTTAAATGACTGTCAATTGTGATTTGTTCAGGTTTTACAGGCAGCCATTGTACTGTGCTTAGCAACTGAAATTTATGTATCTGGACTAATATTAAAACTCCAATCCAACAAAAATAAAAAGGTTTTCAGTATTGCCAACTAGCTGAATTTCTTCTGTGTTTTGGTTATTGAGAAACTAGCATTACTATATTGTAAGACAAATACGAGTACTAATTTAAGTTCTTTGTTGTGAATGAAAACAAGACTGCTTCTGCTCTGAAATGCATCCATCATCCCAATGTTTTTTCGGGGGAAAATCTATTGCATATAAGTTTCTCTGTGACTGTAGACGAATATAATGTTCATCCAGAAGACTTTTAAAAACAAGGAAAGGATACAGT
Organism: Bungarus multicinctus; assembly: GCA_023653725.1. Classification (NCBI taxonomy): domain Eukaryota; kingdom Metazoa; phylum Chordata; class Lepidosauria; order Squamata; family Elapidae; genus Bungarus; species Bungarus multicinctus. Next base: position 8,500,347 of record CM042846.1, read on the forward strand.
CCAATGCAGAGTTGCTCCTCAGGTAAGACATGAAGAATCCAATTTTTAATCTTTTTGGGATCTTCAAGTCATAAAGATAAAGTTCCTAGTAAATAGTGTGAAGCCAGGAGGAAAACTGCTTTCTATCACTTGCCTTTCAGATTTTTAATTTTAACACTATGGACTTTACAGTGCTACTGGGCCCTAGGCATTAACCTTTATTTGGAATTAAAATGTCCCTTATTTAGGAATAACTTTTAATGTTCTTTGTCAAGTGATTTATATGATATATAATTATAATTAGTATAATTTTATACAATATAATTTTGGGGGGTTCGTGGAACTGGGCTATTTTACTTTCCAGGTATCTAGAAAACAATCTATAATAAGTATTTTAACTTTCCCAAATCTTGGTTTCAAAGCCCAAACTTCTCATTTTCCATTGCAGGAAGTCACAGTGAGTAATGGCTAAGTCTTTCTGAGAGAGATCGCCTCTTTCCCTCTATCTCTTACACAGTCTCTCTCTGTGCAGACGGATGCTGTTAAGCCATCTTCTGCTGCTTGGTCCCCAGAAGATAAGGCAAGTAAAAGGAAAAATAATGAATATGGGGGAAAATCCCTCATACAAAACACATCTCTTCTCACTGTTGTAAAGTTTCCAGAAAGAGTCACAGAAGATAAGAGGTGCAGTATAAATGCAAGACAGTAATTTTGATTGAACTTATTATTAAAACTGCTTGAGATTGCTTGTTGTTGAACCTTATTTCTTTGAAATAGCATTTCAAAATTGTTATTTATTATTAAAAAAACTTCAGAGAAGTACCACTGAATGCACATATGAACCAGGTTTCCTCCAATAAGAGGACTGTAACAGATTGGAAATTCTTATACCATTGTTGTTGTTGTTATTTAAAAAAGCTTAACTATTAGGATTCCACCCCCCCAAGATAATCCATGTTGGTTGAAATCCATGGATATGAACCGAATTACTATTATGTTTTTTCCCCAGAATTTGGGAAAGAGATTGCAACATTTATCTATACAATGAATGCACAGTAAGTCCTTGACTTGCAACCACTATTGAGATCAAAATTTTTGTTGTTAAGCATGGCAGTTGTTAAGTGAGCCATGTGCAATGTTATGATCTTTTTGTCACAGTTATAAAGTAAATCACAGTGGCTGTTAAGTGAATCAAGTGGTTGTTAAACAAATCTTGCTTCTCCATAAACTATGCTTGCTAGAAGACAGCTGGGAAAGTCACAAAAGCTGATCATGTGACCCCAGGATGCTGCAACCTTTATATTTATAAATACATACTGATTGCCAAGAGTCCAAATTTTGATCATGTGACCATGGAGAGGCTGTGACAATTGTAAGGCAAGGATCAGTTGTAACTCATTTTCTTCCAGTGTCTTCGTAAATTTAAATAGTCACTAAACAAATGGTTGATGTCAAAGACCACCTCTATAGAAGTTAATATTAATACATGGCATGAACTTTAGAGGTTTTTTTTATTATGCTTGTTATAACTGATTGGAATGTTGTTTTATCAATAGATTTGTTCTATGTCGTCACCACACTAAGCTACAAACAGATAATAAATGAACCATTATTGACTAAATATATTAAGAAGATCTCCTTTAACATGTCTTGCTACTGGCAATGGACATATCTGACATCTTCACTTTTGCCCACAGTCATTCTTTCAGAATCTCAGACTCTCCCCATCCAATTCATTGAGCAAAGTATGCATTTTGGTTTATTCCTATAAAAAGAAATGACTTTGTCATCCATCTTACATTAAACCAGTTCAGTAAGTATCTGGTAATAAAAGTGCCATCTCGTATCATTCTACCCTTGTTGTTATTAAAGATAGATTTGGCAGAGAAAGGAAATTGTCATCCTAATTTACTGCAACCACCTTAATTTAAGTGCAGAAAAATCAAATTGAGATTTTAAGCAAACTGTTATTCTGTTTTTTATTTATTTTTTAAATATTTTAGAATATCAAATTTCTTCCATTTCATTGCTGAAGAAATGTAGAACGAGTAGTAAGTTCTTGAAAAATGGTCCCAATGAAATTTTCATTCTTTGTTATTTGGAATACTAAAATCTGGTTGGCACTATATTCCCAAAGGAGCAAGCTGCCAAGTTGGCCTAAGTTGCTTTTCCATATTCTTTAGACAACTTGTAAGACAATAACACAGATTGTTTTCTGACACAGTTAATGCTGCCCTGCTGTTCACATTAAGATTTATTATTGCCTAGCAATATCTCCCTGATGTACGCTAGCAGCAGGCCAAAACTAACACACGTGTTAGCTGGCTTAGCAAATGTGTGGGAAAAGACTTTTGGAACAGTCACTGGACCTTTGCCATGTCAGGAGGCACTGTGGGCTTCTTTACTGTAGGGCACGGGAAGAACACACAAACACATTAATTGACTTATTTCCAATCAGATTAATCGGAGGAACATAACATTGGCTTATACCCTTCTCCATCTGAATTGATATGCTTAATCTATGTATCTGTGTGTATGGTTTTGAAGATTTCATACATTAAGTAGGTTATTTTCCTTTGAATATGAATGTTTCAGTCAAGCCAACAATTGCTCATCAGGTCATTGGTATGGAGCTGGGGCCACTTATTCAATTCTGCTATTATGAGATTAGATTTTCCCCTTGACCTAACTAAATTTAAATATGCTTAAAAATCCACTGCCCATGAAAGCTGTAAGTCTGGCCTCTCTGCCCTGAGAAAAGTTGACACAAAATTATAATGTTTAATGTGATGGGTGAAAATAATAGGGATTAAATGTATCTTAGCTGTATTTAATTTAACTGTAACTAAAAAGAAACGTCGCCTGCTTTCTCACTTTTTGGAAAGTAGCTCTGCCAAAGTCAAATATAGCTCTCTCTTCTATTAATTTTCTGCATCTCAGTTCTAGATATTTTGTTCGTAAAGAAGTATTTGTAATCTGATTTTGTTGTTTAGCACCTAAGCAAGGAAAAGGGTCTAAAAACATTGCTGCTGCTCAAAAAAAAAAAAAAAACCCACAATTTTGTTTTTGTTGGCATTAATTTGTCTTTGTTGCAGATATATCATAGTGATTTTGAACAAAGAAACTCTGAAAAATCATTACCATGTGGGTTGTTCACTGATTTACTAAACTAAATCTATAAGGGTCACAACTAAATTATGTACATAATTCTTTTACCTAGAATTACCAGTGAAATTGAGAGGAAAAAGTGCTGAACTAGAAATGTCACTATGAATTTTGATTCTTACTATTGACAAGTCCTGTTAAGGGTTATGGACAATATGCCACAAGAGCTAACAATTTTGTGATCACAACCGTAGCTTTGCTTCACAAAATCTTATCCCTTTCATTGGCTTATTTTGAGTTTTTGCTGTCAACCTAGTAACATAAAATAATAATTGCATTTAGCATAATAGAGGGGTTTCAACTGTTCTACAGTGTTATTCATTGCAGTTTTATTTAAAGATCACTAAATGGTAATTTATATACATTGCACAAAATGTCATTTTAAAAACATATTTAATGTATTTTTCAATGTTTGAAAATTCATGATGTGTCTAAAAATGTCCATGGATTTTATATGTTCCAGCACTTATTTCTAATGGAAAACAATGAATTACATTAAGATGGGACACAACATTCACTGCATATTCAGTATTTGTCCTGGTAGAATAACTGGCAATAGGTTTCTTGTGAATTTTGGAAATTTTTAATACAAATATATCTGGGGGACACTAAGTTAGGGAAGGTCCCTTGGGAATGTAGACTGCTCTGGAACTCAACATATTTAATATAATTACAATAAATAGGTAACTGATATATCTTTACGTTTCTTGGATAATTTGAATATACCTTGGGTTTTGTGAATAAATGCAGATTTTTATAATTTGTCCATAATTCCAATAGCATTCAATAATATAAGCATATGTTTTACTTTTTAAAATGTTTCAAAATCTTAAATAAATTTGACAAATGCTGCATTTAACTGAGTAGCAATGTCCATCTTCTTATTCCATGCCGCTGATGGCAAGTACCATTTCCTGGAAGCAGTTAAGAAAGAACAGTAGATTAGTTTTCCATATAAACTTCATCTAAATAAACAACAAAAAAGTAATAATAAAAACCTAAATAAAATAAAACACCATATACATAGGAGGCAGTCCTTGGATCAAGTGGGAAAGATAAAGCACAAAATGTATAACCATATAATAGTGGTGGTGTTCCTTCCTCCCCAAGACTTAACCATGTGAGTTAGACAGAGCATTAGATCAATATTATTTAGACAAACAACTTGAGCCCTCTAGTCCCAGATTGCAAACCTTCCACTCATATTTCTTGAATTACTTGACAGTTCCATGGACTAAACGTGAAAACTTCTGTATTATTGCTAGGTTACAGAATCTCCTACTCATACATTTTTACATTATTCAATCTAATTTTCTTTAAGTAAAGCCTGTTATTTTACTTAAAGGAAAAATGCTCTGTAGATGGTGAAGAACAGTTAGATTAGTTGCTTTATGACCAGAACTAGCAAGTCTAAAGTGATCTCTCCCCTTCCCATTCTGTAATAGGAGGAGGAGGAGAAGGAGGGAGAGGGAGAAGAGGATCAATCCAAGTATTTTAAAGAAGATGAAATATATTCATGATAAAACAAAATATAAAATAAATAACATAAAATAACAACATAAAATGAAATGCATTATAATTATGACCTTTTCACCTGGTATGTTTTTTTTTCCTTCTCACAAAGTTCATCTTTTATGTTAAAAATGAAACTTTCACTATCCACACTTTTTTAGTGACTTTTCTGTATGAAACAGTCTGAGAAATGCGTTTCAATTTTAAAGGATTTTTTTTTTAAAAAATGAACAGATTTTTCATTTAATCATTTAGAAGTTTTAATTTTTCATGACAGTGTTGTAAATAATGCCTGAGTTACCCTGCCTTATGCATGTTTACAGATGTATTTACTTGGTAAATATTGCAAAACTAAGAACTATTTATCTCAGGAGGCTTTGGTTCTTCCAAGTGCAACTACCAAATACAGTCAAGTGCAGTTCAATGGTCTCCTGATTGAGATATGCAAAGTAGCTATGACAAACTTCTGCATATGCTTAGAAAAATAGCTCATTTGGGGAGTTGTTCAGAATTAGGCCCCAATGATTAGCATCCTTCATGGTGATGTTCTTGTGTGTAAACTCTGTGCTCAGGTGATGAATGCACAAATTATGCCCCCCTCCTTAGTCAATCTCATTGGTTACAGGTAGTGGTGTATATATGGAAGCTACAATGTGAAGCTGACAATATGAAGCAAAACAAATATAGCATCCACAAAAAGCACTGCGATGACTTTATCAGGATGAAAGACATGTATCTGGGAATTGATGTGTATTTGTAAGAGCTAATTTCCTATCTTTGATTGTTTAAGCATCTAATCAGATCCTATACAGACCAGGCATGAGGACAATTACCTCTTTGCCTTACATTCGAAAGAGCTGCCATGCCAAACAATGGAGGAGAAAAATGTTGCATTGTCCACACATTCTTCAAATGAGAGCATTTCTTTGGGTCTCAGATCTTAGATGAACCTGCCTATATTACATCCTTATTCCTTCCCTTTCTCCCGTCCCCCCTTAACCACCATTCAAGAGCAATGGGAGTGAAATAAAGATATGTCATACCACTCATACCTAGAAAGTGCAAAAGTCTACCCAGAGTAGCTGAACTCTTAATTGTTTTTATATTTTCTATTTGGTTCTCATTTTTAGAAATTTGTGTCCTGAGATTCACTTTGAATACTGGTGAACTGAATGGCAATTGGGGAAGAAGGAAGCAGTCAAGGATGTCCAGAAAAAAATATAGGAAAAGCTTATTATAATTACCTGTATATAAGTCTACAAGAACATTTTACCCATGTACAAGTCTGAAAGTTAACAAATCTAAAAGTTATCAATCATCCAAGCTTTTGTAGTGCTTGGGTGATTCTGTGGGTTTGTTACATAACAATCACAACGACATTAACTTAAGAAATGCATATAAATGTTACAATTTCAAAGTTTTCATTCTATTTTGTTTTTCTACATTATGCCAGTGTTGCAGCCCAAGTAATCACTAATAATAATACTTTTAGTTCAAGACCATTGGCATTCATAAATTGTTTCTCTTCCATTAAATCTGAAGGCATGTTAACACATGGGCATTTTTATTATAGAATCTGGACTTGGATTTTCAAACCATTGCCTGGATAACACTGTAGTTCACAAAATATCAAAATCTGACCATGTAAATAGCTGGGTTTCTGTTCTGTGCTGCCAGTTAAACACAAAACCAGCTTCTGATGGTGAACTTAAGGTATTTATTGCAGTCATAAATCTTTCACTAAAGTAACACAAAGCACACTGCAAACTCAAACTTTCTGCATAGAAAATACTAGGTATGAGAACTTGCTTTAGCAAGAATCTAAAGAGATAAATGTCAAGTCCAGAAAGTTCTAAGAGCAATCTGATTCTAGTCCAAGATTCCAGGCAATATAGCAACAATATATGAACAGTATCAGAGGCAGGAAATTTGAATATGTTTTGCCAGTCACAAAATCCATCTTTTTTACCTAATATAGATTATCAACATGCATTAACTAAGATGAGACCTATTTGTTTCTTTCAAATAGAAGTCAAGGCTTGACTTCCTTTATTCTTCTTAATTTGCAATATGTTGCTGGGAGGAGAACCTTGCCTGGATCAGCTGAATTACTCTGCACTTATATCTCTTCAGGCATGTTTTGTTCAGTTAATTTTTGTGCTGACTTTGATGTTCAGAGAGGTCAGCTTCTTCAGCTTCTGACTCTGAAGTCTCAAATAGATCCCTAATATCTTCAATATATTTATTTTGTGAACATTTTATGGGCAGCTGTGGCTGTAGGTATCACAACTCACTGCCTTCCTAGCTCACATGGCATGGCTACAATGATGAAGTAACAGACAGTGGTGGCAGTTTTCACATGTGTATTCAACAGCATTGAAATGGAGAGAATGTGGGACCAGCTGCTTATAGCTGATAAGAGCTTTTGTAGTACTTGGGTGATTGTGTGGGTCTGTTATATAACCATCACAATGACATTAACTTAAGAAATGCATACAAATAGCTATATTGAAGCAAACCACACTTGTCCAGCATTCATTAAGTACAGTTGTCATTTATTTCAGCAGCAGTGAAATTAAATGAGAACTCATTGCATGCATTATTTTAAATAGTGTAACAAATAGGAAGTCAGTATTTATCTAATTTAATAGATATGTTAGATTTATAAATATAAAATGCCACCCTAGTGCCTGAGTTACTATAGCAACAGTTTGGAAATAAATGAATTGACAATATGACTTTTTCGAACTTTAAAAAAGGCATCTTTATTCCCTTCTTTCTTTTTTCTTAATTTCAGAGTTAATCTTGGTTTTAAACTTAATTTATACCAGGAATTAACATTTATGAAGTCTAAAGACAGAACTAATAGTCCATCCTAAGCAGAGGTGGTATTCAGCAGGTTCTGACCAGTTTTGGAGAACCGGTACTAGAAATTTTGAGTAGTTTGGAGAACCGATTGTAACCTTCCCCCAGGAGTGGGGAGGGAATGGAGATTTTGAAGTATCCTTCCCCTTCCACACCCACCAAGCCCTGCCAGGACCACCAAGCCACAGCCACAGAACCAGTAGTAATTGTTTTTGAATCCCACCACTGATCCTAAGTTGACCAAATTAGTCTTCTATTTCTACTGAACAGCAGTTTGTATTCCTTGTATTAAACAGGAAGTAAATGATCCTCTAAATCAAGTCCTTAATTAATAGAAGTGGGTTAGCCATAATTTTTACAATTTATGGAATAACACATGCTAATGGACTTTGGGCCTCTTAATGGCATCCTAATCAATGACCATAATAAAACTATTACATTTGTATGCACTTGCAACAATTCCCGGGATCTCTGCTACATTGGACAAAGTAAGGCTCAAGGCAGAATCTCACAGATTCCTTTTGAGAACAGTATCATAGCTAAGTACCAGATCACAGGCAATCTCACACAAAACTGTGACTGGATGACACAATTGTAAAGCTGCTTCAGCTGCAGGGATAAATTAATATCAAGAGTGAAGGAAAGATTTATTCTCGCTCTGTGTGTTTGTCTCTGTCCCTATCTCTCTCTCTCTCTCTCCCTCTCCCTCTCTGTCTGTCTGTCTGTCTCTCTCTCTCTCTCTCCTCACTCTTGTATAATTTGACATCTGTCCCCCCTGTTTTCCCATGCATACTATTCAGGTAAATATTTTGATTCACATTGAGTAGGGCTCTTCTCCAAAATTGCTGTTGCTTTATAGTTAGTTCTTTTCCATAGACTTTCATAGCTTGGGTTGTATATATTGCTACAATAACCTACTGTTCTTGAATTACCATGTGGCCCAGCAAAAGGCCTTGAGTTCCCCTCGATTTCATTCCGTTGAGCTACTTAAGGCTACCAAAACATGCCCTAGCAAAACCTTTGTAGTTTTCCCCTATAAACTAAACACCAATTCAGTGGGAGATGACAGATTGCTTCATATAGCATGCACACAAGCCCAGACAATAGCCGTAGCCATGACTGATTGCCTCGCTGTAACCCACTTTATGTTAAATGCATTCTTGCTGTTCAATTCCACAACTGTAATTTTGTTCTTCTGCATCGCTCAGCCCTCTGTGGACTAACCAGGTTCCTTCAGTAATGATTTCTTTTCTATTGTATTGTTTTCTGCATAATCAAGTTGGTAGGTAGGGGTTTAGGTGACACAGCCATCTGTCAAGTTCATTTGCTCTGAAAATGCATGGTATAATGGCCTCTACAACTTCAGGCTATCTGTTATAAAGAAAGAATATCAGCTTTAACCCTGCCTCGCCTCACCTTATCATTTTCTTTAAATTTTTGCTTTTTTTCTGGACCAAAAGTGTAAAAGCCCCTCAGTGTGACTGATTAAGGCTTTCTTTTGTTTAATATGAGGCATATGATTGCCTTATATTGCAATTTATATAAATAATCCAATTAAGGAAAAAGAAAGTAATGTTTAAGCTAACATGCTTGTCTTGAAATTAAAGAGGCTGTTGCAAACTGCAGCATTTTTGAGTTATCATCACTGCTTCATTGACATGCTCACTGCTGTTTTTTTGACGTTTGCATAATATGCAAGAGGAAAGTAGCTTGGATGCCAAAGAGAAAAAGAGAAGATAGCGACACATCTTCCTTTGCACAAATGAAAAAGCTCATAATAACTCCTATAAAACCTTTATCAAATAGAGGCTGTTTATAGAGCTGACAGATTTTCATGAGGAGGAAAAGAACCAGTCATGATGCTCAACTTTTCTTTTTAGTTGCATTAAATTTAGGAGGGTTTGGGAATGAAGATAATTAGAAACTTAGAAAACCAATGTCAAAAAAAAAAAAGACCTAATGGTCCATTACATCTGCTCTTTGAGGTTTTTTATTTTTGTTTTCTTTTTAATTTATGTATTTTTTTTGTCAGTACATGTGTTTATCCCAAGCATGTTTAAACTCAGTTACTGAGGATTGTCCCATTACCACTGCAGGAAGTTGCTTCCAAGCTTTTGCCCTTTCACCATCCCCTTGTCTCCTCCTCACGACCTCTCCTGGTGGTCTCCCATCCTATTGCTGAGGTTGCTTTGGCTACAAAGCTGGGTCTCCTTGCATGGAGAGGGAGTGGGCCTCCCTCTGACCCACACGCTTTGCCCTCCCACACACTCCATGAGCAACCTGGCCAATGACAGCAAGCACAACAGCAGCAGCCTCGAGGAGGTAAGCACAGCTGGGCACCTCCTTGAAGTAACGGGGCTGAGCTGGGCTGGACTGTGGGGTTCTGGTGCCCTGGGAGTGCGAGGGCTGGGCTGGGCACTTGCCCTCTGCTTCCTAGGGCTCTGGACAGCCTGTGTTGCCATTCAGGAGTGGCCTGAGAGGGATGGCAAGACTCCTCTGGGGGACAAGGGTTTGGCTCTCTCCCTGATCTCACCTTCATCCACTAGAGACAATAGATCCTCCCAGCCCCACCCAGGCCACCACAGGCACCCCTGATAATGTTAATCTGGCCACTTCCACCCTGGCCATGCCTACCCTGCCCCTCAAGGTCAAAACCTTGATGGAGCATTCAAAGAAATCAAGTTTGACACCCCTGATGTAAACTATCCCAAGTAAACCTGCCTTTTGGAATTGACTGGTGGTGATTTTTGTCAATGCTGATGGTGTTCAAGTGGTGTTCCAGTTGTTTTGGGATTGCAACCAAGACATCTATTATTATTGATGCTACTTTGTTTTCTTTTGCCACAGTCATCCTACTTCCATTTCCAGGTGTTTGTATTTTTTTCTTCTATTCTTCTGTCTCCACATGTTGCAATGTCTGCTATCTAGACTTTTTTGTCTTTCTTATCAACAATTGCTAAGTCTGGAATGATCTGTGGCAGATGTCTATTTGAATTCTAAAGTCCCAGGGCACCTTAACTTCTTCCTTTTCTATTACTTTGTTTATTTTGTGGTTTCACTGATTCTTGCTTGCAGGCAAGTGGTATTTCTTGCAGATATTCCAATATACCATTGTTGCTACTTTATACTGCCATTGTTTATAGTCAGTCTGTGTGAATGTCTTGAAGTAGCTGACAAGATGGTCCCCTATTTCTTCAGCTTCTTTGTAGAAGCTGCACTTGCTGTCTATTGCTGTCTTCTCAATTCTGGCTTTATATGCATTTTTTTTCCCCTAAGGCTTGGTCTTGTGCAGCCAGAATTAACCTCTGTATTTCTTTCTTTCAACTTTCTTGCTCTTGCCAGGTCTTGTTGTTATCTGTTTTACCTGCTATTTTGTTTTTAATGTCCTGGTCATAGAAACCTTTGCAACGTCTTTTTTATTCTTCATTTGGTCTTTCCTACAGGATATTTTGGTCTCTATTCAATAAGGCTGATATGGTAGACATGGTATATTAGCTTCAATGCATCTTCTTCACTGTCCTTCAGATTTATTTATTTATTTATAAAAACACTTATATACCGCTGTTCTCCCGAAGGACTCAGGGCGGTGCACAACCAATTCTACCCCGATACATAATACAAAAATTAAAATGAATTAAATAATTTTGGGCTGTTATAATTAAAAGTCCACCCTCCCCCATAAATAAGTAAAAACCCCAAATTAGAATCCAATTTAAAACGGGAGACGGTTAAAATCTTGTATCAGCCCAGGCCAGCCTGCTCGAAGAGCCAGGTTTTTAACACACGTCTGAAGGCTCTCAGGTCCGTGCTGGTACGTATCTCTGGGGGCAGACTATTCCAGAGGGCAGGGGCCCCCACAGAGAAGGCCCTATTCCTGGGGGCCGCCAGACGACACATAGAGGCTGATGGTACCCGGAGAAGGCCCTCCCTGTGGGAACACACAGGTCTGTTGGAGATCAACGGCAGAACGCGGTCCTGCAGGTACCCTGGCCCAATGCCATGGATTGCTTTAAAGGTCAAAACTAGAACCTTAAAGCGAACCCGGAAAGCCACCGGCAACCAATGCAGCTCGCGCAGGAGAGGAGTCACATGGGAGCTTCGCGACGCCCCCATAATCACCCGCGTGGCCGCATTTTGCACCAGTTGGAGTCTCCGGGTGCTCCCCACAGGGAGCCCCATGTAGAGAGCATTACAGTAATCCAGGCGAGAGGTGACAAGGGCGTGAGTGACCGTGCGTAAGGCGTCCCGATCCAGGAAGGGCCGCAACTGGTAGATCAGGCGAACCTGATAAAAAGCCCCCCTGGAGATGGCCGCAATATGGTCTTCTAGAGACAGCCGTGCATCCAGGAGGACACCCAAATTGCGAGCCCTCCCTGTAGGGGGCAGAATCTCTCCCCCAATAGCCAGCGAAGGTGTCAGCTGGCTATATCGGGGCGCCGGAAACCACAGCCACTCAGTCTTGGATGGGTTGAGTCGGAGCCTGTTCCCGCCCATCCAATTCCGCACAGCCTCCAGGCACCAGGACATAGCCTCCACAGCATCGAAGCATTGATACTCTTCAATGTCCTTTTTACTTCTTCAATTACTCAGTTGCTACATTCCACACCCTCCTTTGCTCTTTGGTAAAATAAGCCTTTCAATGTCATTGGATGGATGAAGGACATGATACTGTACATTGTTATTATTTTTCTGATCTTCCTATTCATCTGACTTTTGTTATTTCTCGGTGCTTGAATTTCTAGTCATGTGGCAGGGAATTAAATGCCTTCTTATAATCAGTCCAAGTTACATTTTAGTTAATCTTCCTTCTTTATAGTTTTACAAAATTACAGGTAGTCCTTGACAGTTCACCTGGTGACCGTTTGAAGTTATAACGTCATTGAAAATGAGTTATGACCATTTTTCACACTTACAACAGTTGCACCATCCCCATGGCCACATGGTCAAAATTCAGATGCTTGGCAACTGACTCATATTCATGACCATTGAAATGTCCCAAGGTCATGCAATCACCTTTTTGTCCCCTTCTGATGAGCAAAGCCAATGGAGAAACTTGATTCATTTAATATCTGTGTTACTAATTTAAAAACTACAGTGATTCCCTTAACAACTGCAAGAAAGGTCATGAAATCAGGCAAAATTCACTTAACAAAATGTCTTACTTAGCAACATAAATGTTGGGCTCAATTATAATCGTAAGTTGAGAACTGCCTATATCTTGTCAATTGGGAGCTCTCTGCTCTTTGAGCAGTTTTCTTTCTGCTCAAACAGAAAAAGCTTGCTTTCAATTAGATGCTGTTGGATGGCATCTGCTTCCACATCAATTAATAATTTGACATTATTGATAAACAGGTAATAATTTTGTAGCTGCCTGATGCTGTTCCTTTCCTTTGATCTTTCATTATCAGGTAGGTTTTGCCAAATATTAAAACCAATCTTCAATTTCACCTCTTTACAGTTTGTTGTTGAACCATTTGGCAATGAGAGAGTGCAGACCAATCAGATATTTCAACCAAAAGCCATGCAGTTCGTCTTCACCCAAGTGCTGAGTAGTTCTTGATCTTCTTTGTCCTATTTTCCACAATTTCTGCTTTATTACAAGTTCTTTTCATTTTAACTTCTTCTTTTCTGCTCCACTACCTCCTTTATCCAGGTTGCATTCTTATTGTGTTTCTTAAGTTGGCCCAAAGATCGCCCACAAGTTGTCATTAGAATTGCAGTTTCTCCTTCATCAGGTGTTGGCTGGTTCTTTGCAGCCCATTGATGGATTGGTAGAAATGCTTCTGATTTGCCTGAAATTAGAGAGCCTGCTCTATTTTCTTGGCAATGGCTATTATTTGCTGCTTTATTATTTCCAGCGCTTTCTTGAGTTTTCTTGTCACTAGATAATATTTCTTGATCAGGCATTCTTTGGTTGTCTTGTTCTTCAACTTCTTTTCTTTCATCTGTTCAAGTTCACTTACATCTGATCTTAGCGTGTGGATCTTATTCTGCAGCTTGATCTTCCATTTTGGTGATGCACAGTTTGCCTTTTTTTTTTCCTTTGTTGATTCTGCATCTGAGTTCATCAGTTATAAGTGCAGCTGTGCTGTACATCACTTGAGTTGTTTCTTGCAGTGAGCTGGTGCTTATATTTGATATTACAATATTGGTATCTTTTAACACTTAGACTAACAGAGGGTTTTTTTTTGTTAACAAGCTTCATTGCAGGCAATCTTATTCTGTCATTCTAGATGCTGTTATTCTTTGTTTAAATTCCTTTTGTTTTTCCAGTTGGAGAACTTTGTTCTTTCTGAAGAGAAGGTAGAAGAGAAGGTATCTGGTTGGGAAAAAAAACAGTTCAGTAACAACGCTGGCTTCTTTTAATGCTGACTTGTTTGGTTTCCCTCTACTGTGTAACTTATTTTTGGCAAATCTTTGATTTCTTTGCCCTGGGTAGACCTTTGCAGTTCTTCCAATTCTACTTCTGTGAATAATTTATTTTGTATTATAAACTGACTTTAACTTGATAGCCTCTGTTCTGTTACTTCTGATTCTAGATGTTGTTCTTTCTAGAACATTTACTACTGCTACGATTACTACCATTACTGTTATTATATATAAAAAGTGTGAAATCACAGCTATCAGTTCTTTGGCTTCCCTTGCTTCTTTCCACCGGTCCCTCCCTCCTTCCTTCTCTCTCCTTTCCTCCTTTTGTTATTTTATTGAGGAGGTCCTTTAAGTATTGTTCCAAGGGCCCCAGTCATGATTGGTATAACAATGGATTTTTTCCCCCATAAGTATTCAGCTTTGAATTGCAAATCCTGGTATTTCATAATGATTACCAATTATTTTTCCTCAATCCTAGCATCCCTGTTAGGCTTCAGATCAGGAGTAATGCATAGTAATTCTTCCAAGCTGAATTTTTTATTTCACACCTATTGACAAAAATCCTGCTAGACTGAGCCATCTGCAATACACTCTGTAAACTCCTGAGGAGCGGCTGTCTTTGCCTTCTTTCTCTCACACATAATATCTGGATTGAGTTGCCTCTTACTCTTTTTTGGCCAATTCATACCCACAGTTTGTCTTAATCAAAATTGTTGCCAGTGGGCCCATTGATAGTAAAAAAATAATAAAGTTATATGGAGTATGTCATATAAAAAAGGATCAGCTGCCCAACTAGCCTCACAGTTTCTGGAAATCTGTACTAAAAGGCTACATTTTTATTGGAAAAGTTGGCTCCAAAGTTCTCATGCAGTTCTAGCTATGAGCCCTGAGATTTACATTCGTTATTGCCATTAGTAAATTAGTATTTACAAAGGATGGCCTTGTTTTGCCTTTTAAGTATCATTTTGCTTTTTGCAGTTTTGTTGTTTTAGTTCAAGGAGCTGATTATAAGAAATTTAACTAAGCTTGTTGTGGTTGGTGATTCATAGCTGGAGTGCTGTGACCCTGGATGGGTCTCAGGCCAACCTGTTTCAATTATAAAGGGAAAAACATTATATCTCCTTTTTAGAGGATGGAGTTCTTCCAGTCTCTGTGCTGATAGGCTTCACTATAGCAGTAAGATAGCTGTGTGGTCTCGACAGCTGGCTTTTTGCATGGAAGACTTCAAAAGTGGCCTGCGGTGGGATAAAAAATAATTGCTTTTGCCGACAATATTTTCCATACTGTTATATGCTATAATAATCAGGAATGTACATGGAAAGTGCCACCTGAAGGGAGCTTTCCCCAGCAGCTGTGTTGCTAGTAATGAGACCTGTAGCTTTGAAATAAGCAGTTCAGGGCCAGTAGCATCTTTCAACTTGGGCTGCAAATAGGTCCTCAGGAGTTACTGCCTTATTCTTCCATATCTGGGAATGTTAGTGATTATCAAATATGTCCTAGTCTCTTGGGACCAGAAGTCCCAAGTTTTGCTGTTGAGGTTAGACAGCTGCTGCTTTTGACCAACTTTTAACTACTGCTTTTAACTATTTTTCTTCTTGACTTTTGGTTCAGTTAATCTATTGAGATATCTGACTATGCTCTCTCTTTTGCACCTGCTCCCAAGGAGATAGTGGAGACAAAATGGAGGCACTGGTCTTTGGAGTTCAGCCTGTTGCAAGTGGAATTGCAGTTCTTCTGCACGATCCCACATATAGATTAGTGAGGATCCTGGAGGTCTGGATGATAGAGACATGTTGGCAGCTCAGGCGAATGTGACAATTAAGGCCTTACCTGAGAAGAAAATCAGGCTTGACCAAAGCCATTCATCTTCTTGATACAAGTTGAATTATTGCAATGCACCCTATGAGGGGTTACTCTGTGTTTGGAAACTTCAGAGATATTTGGACAGATCACCTGCTTAAGCTGAACTGGCAACCTGTTTACTCTGAGACTCGATTTAAAATGGAAGCCTGACCTTCTAATGCTAAAAATAATCTGACCCTCTCTTCAAAACCCAGAGGCCCTACTGCTATCTGAAATCCATCTGTAGGGAACTGCCAGGAGACTTTTCCGAGAGTAGGACTTGAGGAGTTGAATTATTATGACTACTCTTGCTTACCTTTCTTTCTACCTGTTTATCTCTCACTTATAAAGCATCTAAAATTTAAAAGGTAAAACAGTCCCTGCCCACAGACTAATGTAATAGATATGACGCAGAAGGAGAGGAAAGAAAGAGGGAGGGGAGATGAAAGCTAGCTCAGGACTGACATGCGTGCTGTCTAGCAGAGAAGAGAGAAGAAAGCTTTTTTGCAATTATTCCCTTTCTGGTCAATAAAAGCAGTGAAAATGGTCCTCTGCTTGTCATATCCACTTTCTGAGAGGTCTGTTAGTTCATAGTCCCCTGACAAATAGCAATGAGAGCTCCTAACTGCTAAGGATGTAACAAAGCCCACCCCCTCCCCCCCAGTTACAGCAATCATGCTGTAGCCACTCCAAAGGTGTAAGATAGAAAGAACAGTTTTTAGTGCTGTAATAAATAAAAGTGAGCATAGCAAAAAGCTGTAATTGAATAGGGCAATCCTAATCAACCCTTAATGATGCTGCTTGAGAAGAATCCTGTGTCTCATATTGTGATATTATCACTAATGAAGAGGTATTGTGAAGATCTGATTTAGAACACCTATCGGGAACTGTGAATAATGTTGAATGAGGCTTGTGGGCCATATTTTATGTATGCCTAAAGAGCAGCATCCAAAAATGGCATTATATTAGATACTTCCTAGAGGAAAGGGGAAACGAGACCAGTCTACAAAAAAAACTGGTGCCAAGGAGGAGGATCTTAAGATAATTAATGTCCCCCAATGCTGATGATGCTGTGAATGATGAAAACCTCTGAAAGCACTCACTACCTAATGTATCTGCATAGAATAATGAGCAGGAGAAGGAGGAGAAAGATGAATCCAACCTACTACTACTTGGAAAAAAAATGAATATGGCAAAGACCCTTGTCTGCCATTGGAAAAAAAGCTTAAAGTCCTAAATGAGACATGCAGAGTTGACACTCTATTCCATAGAGAAGCTGAGAGAGGGCATTAGTCTCCAAACTCTACCTTAGTAAAAAGCCTCCACAAACCTGCTTTTTGTCTGATGCTATGTGCAACCATATCACATTAGCAAGTGAATGTTTATTTCCAACAATGGCTGAATAACTCGCTTAAACCAATCATTTCTTATAAAATACTAATGCACATACCTGATGGTTAATTGAAGAAGTTTAAATTCAGATCATTCAGCCAAAAACCTGTTTCGATTCTCCTGTACAGCAGAGAATTGAGAAGAACCATCAGAACATCATCTCAGCAAAGATTTTGATGGAGCAGATGAATTTTTATTTATTTTATTTATTAAATTTATAAGCTTTCCCAAATGACCAAGAGGAACACTTAGTTCATGATAGTGTCATTATAAGAAAGGCTGGTAGAAGAAAATGGCTTTTTTATAAATCCTTTAGCTGACCTTATACAAGTTCAGAATCTAAGCAGGTTCAGGCTGGTTAGTACTGAGATTGGTAACCTGCAAGAAATGTAGTCAAGACTAGGAAGTTAAGGGGAGAGACCCCAAGAATGCAAGTTCTATTTCACTGCTAAGAAAATTAGATGATGATGGATATAGAATCATCCAAAATCATTCTTTTAAAGGAAGGGAGGAACTCAATAGAAAAAAAAATGACACGGTTATGACTTGAAAGCAGAAATGTTGAACATCCTTTAGAAACCTATTCTGATCTTAACTTTATTCTAGCCCTTGGTTGTCTCTGACATTCTTAAAAGGAAAAAGAACATTTTAACTCTTTTCCTGACCAAAAAAGAAAAAAAAAAGATGAATCTCTTTGGGGAAATTAAGATACTTCAGCCCCTACCCCCCAAAAAATCTGAATAGGTCTGACCTCCACTGCATTGTTGAAACATATGTTACCAGGTCCTGAATGAATATGGAGGTCTCTATCAAGAAAATATTAATTTCTTTCCTTAGGAGGAAGATAGCAAAACTCCTATACAACACGTGTTGTCCAACAGATTTATTTCTCTCACAAACATTTCCTGCAAATTTGCTGAAAGCTGTTTCCCACCTCTGCAGAACTGGTAATCTCCCACCTGTCGAGCATTAATATGGTGTACAGAATGGCAGATTTATGAATTGTACCAAAGACAAGCATGAAACAATATATTTTCCCTTTGCTTGATAGGGGCTCTGCATGAGACAAACTAATACATTATTGCAGCCGAATGCTCCTGTTAGCTGTTTTCCTTTCCAGAATTAAAACAAAGGGAAAAGGGAAAAGGAGATAAAACAAAATGGCAAGCAACACAATCTACCCTGAATTGTATGCATTCAGCCTAGTTACTGAAGCTTTAAAGTTTATTAAAGTTTATCGACTATGTGTATACATTTCTGGATTTAGGCTCAATTGCTTCTCTCCAAGCTGGAACATTGAATTAAGATGCAGAGCCTCGCTGTGGCTCTCATGGACTCCAACTGAGCTACAGGTAGCAGAAGTCTCCTTCAATTAGACATAATCATCACTCACAGTCAATAATTGTGCTAAAGGCTGCTTTCAAATCTGCGAGGGATTCGCATTTAATGTACTGATTCAGCTTGTCTGAGCCAAATTCACTGTGTACTGAAACCAAAGCAATTTAGATCTTGCCTACGGCCCTTCTGGCAGTTCATCTAGTACTCAACGCTGTTAGGACTGTGAGATACAATTTAATCGGAGACATCTGTGTGCAGAGAGGACCTTTTTCCTGTGGCAGGGAAAAGACTAAGTTATGGATAAACTGCAGGATTTTTATATGAAGAACCAGGCTTCTGAACATATAATATTTAAGATATAGCAGAAAGACAATGGGTGTAGTTAGAGAAAGAAAGAAAGAAAGAGAGAGAGGCAGGGAGGGCGGGAGGGAGAGAGAGAGACAGAGACAGAGAGAGAAAAGCCCACGTGATAATGTGTGTCATATTATATCAGAAATACACATCAGGGCAAGTCTTTCAAACTTTAAAGTATAAAATACTTGATAATTTGGATTCCTTGATTATCTATTTAATAGTATCATAATATTAACTGTCAGCCATATCAAAGTTGATGCAGAAATGCTTCACACTGCAAATTTCTAAAACAGATCACATTTGTCTGCAGATATGTATATGTTATAGAAGGGTCTTTGAAAGCTTCCTCTGATGTGCCAACTTTAAATTAGCTAAATTAACTTACACAACACTCTATGGGTTAGTTTGCAATTCTCATACCAAGAAAGAAAACAAGTTCATCTGTTTCTCTTAGTGCTTTAAGGAGCTCTTGATTAAATATCAAATTATATTATGATGTATAACATATATGAGAATATTTACAAGTAAATTATCAGAAGGTAAGAAAAGGATATGAAAGCCTGATGGGTTATGTTAAAGTATAAATCAAATACACTGCAAATAAATATAT
This sequence comes from Bungarus multicinctus, assembly GCA_023653725.1. Classification (NCBI taxonomy): domain Eukaryota; kingdom Metazoa; phylum Chordata; class Lepidosauria; order Squamata; family Elapidae; genus Bungarus; species Bungarus multicinctus. The sequence goes on from CM042846.1 coordinate 8,519,773, forward strand.
ATAAAATTCTTGCAGATGCAAGCATAGATTTTCCAAGGCTCTTTAAAATAGGGTGAGTCAGAAACTGGGCTGCACAAATGCATGAAGCCTTATCTACACATGCATAGGATGCACTCAAGCATGTGAACCCATGCCCCTTCTGGGCTGCGGAGAAAACTCTCTCCATGGAACTGGTCAAAGGTTGGGGGCTGCTGATTTAAAAAAATAAACAGTTATTGCAAAATTAGGTGGAATGGAATTGTACCTGAACACATGGGAGTTTTGACTTCCAATGGGCTGCACATAGCCACCAGCCTGTTATACACTATTTTGTACAAGCTCTCTGAGTTCAGTTATGACTCTGAAAACAAAGCCCTACACTCAGAAAATTCTAAAGATCTAATACTTTGGAAGTGTCATATTGAGAGTTTATTAAAAAGCCAGTGTAGATTAGACAGGCGTGGGATTCTACCGGTTTGCACTGGTTCAGTAAAACCAGTTGTTATGGTTCCCGGTAGTTCAGAGAACCGGTAAATCGGGCCTCTGGCTGACCCCGCCCATCTCCGCCTGCTTCTCCGCTCCCTATCAGTCAGTCCCTATCGCACATGTGCAACATCATGTGCATGCGTGACATGCCTGCAGCCTGCTTTTGCCCGCCCGCCAGGCCAGCCATTGCTGCCTGCATTTCGCTGTGGCAGAGTGAAACGTTTGCTCCCCTCCCTTCAGGAAACAGCTCCTGTCTGCTCACAGGTAAGCCTGCGAGTTGCACTATCCCCTCTCCCACTGTCCCTGGGCCTCACCCACCCTCCGTGGGCCTTCCCACAGTTTCCCAGGCCTCACCTTGACCTCCATGGGCCTCCCCCACCTTGAATCTGTGCTGGGCCTCCTCCTGCCTGGCCGCCTGCTTTTTTTACATGAGGGCTGAGCTAGGCACTGGGGATGAGCCTGAGAGAGGTGGTGGAGGTGTCCAAAAGGGAGGCTGGGAACTCCTGGGGGTGCTTCCCACTGCCACCCCCCCCCAGCTTCCACCAAAAGGGAGGGCAGATGGATGTTCCAGGGGCTGGGGTTGCTGCTTTTCATTCTCCCACCCCTCTGTAGCTCACTGAATCAGTTTGTCCCAAACCAGGTGTGTGTGTGTTATGAGAAAGAGTTTGGTGTGTTTGTGTGTGTGTGCGTGTGTGTGTGTGTGTGTGAGTGAGAGAGAGAGATAAGGAAGGAAGGAAGGAAAGAAGGAAGGAAGGAAGGAAGGAAGGAAGGAAGGAAGGAAGGGCAAGAGAGAGAGAGAGAGAGAGAGCAAGAAAGAAAGAGGAAGGGAAATAAAGAAATAAAGAGAAAGAAATAAAGAAAAAGAAATAGGAAGAAAGAAAGGAAGGAAGGAAGGAAGGGCAAGAGAGAGAGAGAGAGCAAGAAAGAAAGAGGAAGGGAAAGAAAGAAATAAAGAGAAAGAAATAAAGAAAAAGAAATAGGAAGAAAGGAAGGAAGGAAGGAAGGAAGGAAGGAAGGAAGGAAGGAAGGAAGGAAGGAAGGAAGGAAGGAAGGAAGGGGGAGAGAGAGAGAGAAAGAAAGAAAAAAAGAAAGAAACTTCCAGCACTCACGAGAAATCCAGGCTTGGAGCAGTTTAAAGGAGCGGCTTGAAAATGCATGGCTAGTCTGGATTCATGGCTTGCAGCAGCAGCAACAGTTTGGAGCTTGTTAAAAGGGACTGCACCCACAAAATTTTGGTGATCCACAGAGAAATCTCACCCCCAGAGCACCCCCAAAGCAATTAATCCAGGCAGCACGGGAACGCAAGGCTGTGCCGCCCACATGGCCCATGGGAACCCTCCCTGCCCATTCACTCCTTACCTGGCAAACTTGCTGTTCTGCTGTGCTGGGAGATTTAGATTAGCTAGAAAGTAGGAAATCGTTGGATTTCCTGCTTTCTAGCTAATCTTTAGATCTTTTGCTCTTTTAAGCAGAACCGAACCTCCCTTAGGACTGAAACAGTGCAGACTCAGAGAGCCGATGGCAGAAACACAGATCTCTAAGTGAATCTGTGATTCTGTGAGCAACTCAATCTGCCTGCCTGCACTGCCTGATTTTGGGTAAAAGCTGCTCTTTTTTAATTAAAAAAAATCAATATTTATATATATGGTGTATTGTGAGTTAATTTTGTGAGTTTGCTTGCTAACAAATTTTATAGCTTTGCTTGCAAGCAAATTTTATGTGACAGACTCAGGTACCCGATGGCAGAAACACAGATCTCTAAGTGAATCTGTGATACTGTGAGCAACTCAATCTGCCTGCTTTGCTTGATTTTGGGTAAAAGTTGCTCTTTTTTTTTAATAAAAATTCAATATTTATATAAATATTTATAATATTTACATACAAGCCATACCCAACCAGTCACGTGACCACTAAGCCACACCCACAAATTAGGCCATGCCCACAGAACCAGTTGTTAATAAATTTGAATCTCACCCCTGAGATTAGTTAATCATTATGTTAGATTGCCTACCTGTTTTTGGGGCCAGAGCAGGTAGCAAATAATACTGATATTTATTTGCTGTATTTATTGTCCACTTTTAATTCATGATCTAAAGGAAGTTTCCATAATGCCCCATCTGCTTATATTTTCCCCCCAAATAGTTGCTATCTTTTCATTTATTCAATTTATAGTCATAGTCTAAAATATAGAAAGGGTGGGGAGGAAAAGGGTTTGTTGTTGTTACTTTTGTTTAAAAGTCAGTTAAAAAAAGACAAAGACAAAAAGCAGTTAGTATTGTATCAAAGGGAGAGTATTTCTCTTGCTGGATCAGAATGTGGTTTCTCATCTTAAAGGCAGTTAAACAGAATTCAGCCACTGCCAGAAGTGTAAGATTATACTAATCATCCAACAGTAGTTGAATGTAACAAAGGTCTATAGATCCTGAGGTGCAAGTCACCTAATAGCTCTGTAGAAGAGCCAGTATAATCAAGTATAGCTTAGGGATTGCACTGTATTTGAATGCATAAGGACATAATTGGTTGTTATAAGGGACTTTTTTGAATTTCCTTTCCAAGATAGTAGTAGGCAGAGCAACATGGCAAGTCAGGATGAACAGCAATAACTCTGAGAAATAGGCTGGGCTGAGAAGGACTGACTGGATCAAAGAGATCAATGACCTTCCATGACTGGGAATCGATTAGAATCTGGACCTTCTCATCCTTAAGCTGATATCTTAACAGTATGCTTGCACCAGCTTTAATCTTTGACTTTCCAAATAAGCAAGCTTGTATTATGACTGAACAAAACATGTGAAAGAGATGCTTCACAAAGCATGCTTGCATGAACAAAGCACCCCTCTTTTCTTTTCTCACAATGTCAGGAGAAATTTGTGTAGGTACACACTCACATAAAAAACCAAGCATAGCTGTTGATGCAAATACCTTATAGAATTTGGCTGCTTTATCACTTTGAACAAAGATGCTTTGTTGGTGATAACACGCTTTGCAAAGGATCTCTTTCCATTGCTTTGCACTGCCCTAGTCTGCATAGGCCTTCATCCATTTACAACCAGTTCAGAGCATGGCTAGAGTCTCAAACAGCTCACAATTGTGATAATCACATTTCTACCTCTGCATTTCTGACGAAAGGTGGGTCCACAGATTACTTCAGGCCGGCTTCATTAAATGTTTCATTTATCTACAACTGAACATTAGATAAATGCTCAGTTTTTCTCTGTCCCTGTTCAGCCGGGATAAAAGGTATGGAAAGCCATGCCTCTGCTGGACTTGAATAGCCCCAAACCAAACATAGGAATAGATAATGGGATATTGAGAGTTAAGACAAAGAGAAAACCTACACTTGGGCTGAGAATCATAGTAGGATTAGAGTCCTGTTTTCAGACAGAATCAAAGTAAAAGGGACAATTATCATTAGACCTTAGATATGACAAATCTATAGGGTTTTATAGATTTTATACATTAATTAATGTATTTATATATGAAATAAAGATGTGACATAATATATATATATATATTTAAAATTATTACATATGCTCAAGGTTGGGCTTATCCCTCCCATGAGTGCCCTAAAAGGCATTTCTGATTTAAGCTGATTCACATTTCTGCTGTGATTTAAGCTGAACTCTTCCACTCAGTTTTACCAGTATCAAAAATATTGTAGCATGTAAAAGAAAAAATGTGAATTAAAATATCAAATTCTCTCTCCTCAGAATTTTCTCATGTCTTTGTGCTTTAAACCTGCATGGATGCATCCATTCACTTTTTTGGGAGGGAGATTTTAGATATTTCATTACAAACTTTTTAATTAACTTTGTTCATTTTTAATAGCACATGTTGACTTCTCTTAGTCCAACCCAGCAACCACCATGGGAGATACAAAGTTGGAACTGCTATAATATGAGCCATGGGTCAACAAGAGAAGGTGTTGTCAGACAAACAGGTCACAAATATTGTCTTGAAATCATTATGCTTTCTACACAGGAAGTGGCAAGTTCAGCGATAATTACCCATCTCTTTATGGTGCATTTAATTTTCATGATGCCACAATAGCTGTAACAGTATGTTCACAAAGGCAATGGAGTTGAAAGCTGGTAACCTTATAGGTGAACTTTAATTGGAGTATCCTTAAATTAGGACTCTAATAGATAATAAGATCATTATTGTTTAGGTCAGCTTCTGCTAATTTGTGTTTGTGTATTGCATGCATTTGCCATATTATGCCTGCTTGCCACAGTATCTGAACTCACACATATACAACTGCAATGTGTGTTAATTTGCAATGGATTTTTGACATATTTTATTTTAAAAAACAAAGAAAATTCCATGCAAGTTGCCATTTTCTCATTTACATGATTCATTTAAACCAGTTTTTAAACCAATGTCTCCAGAATGTATCAATAGCAAATCTAGGAATGCATATTACAGTTATAACTTTGTGGGAATGTAAAGGCAATCAGCTGAGTCATCAGTCTTAAAACAGCCATTCTGAAATGCTGTAGCCAGGTGACAGGAAAGATAATCATTTCCATGCCTAAAAGCTTCTGGTTGGCTATGATTGGATGGAAATAGAATGCTTCCTTTGGAAGCTAGACCCAGTTTTCGTTTGATCCAGCAAAGCATTATGCATTCATGTAAATGGCACTTTACTTCTTTCATAAGCATAAAAGCATAACTAAGTGCCTTCAAAGAGCTCACCTCCACTTTCCTTAGGGCAAAATATCATATTTCTAAGACCAGACAATGTACTTCTCATTGGGTTGACATTACCATACTAGAAGAACTGCACTTTTCATCTTTAGCAGTGTCGTTCTTTAATGTACCCCACACAATTAACTACGTTATATAAATTATACCACTCACAACAATGACTTTTGATTGTTTCTCCCATTATGAAAAAGTCAGGGGCAATTCTTCTGAATGAGGGAGAAGGTCTACAATTGTCTACTTGGAAAGTTAATAGCCATGCATAAGATGTGGGATGTCAGCTGATTTTGTGATGGTTTTGTTCTAAACTAATTCCACTGAATTTCCATTGTCGGTTGGCACAAATTGTGTAATTAATGTTTCACCAAGTCTTCTGTAAAAGCCCCTACTCATTTTTTTTTGTAACTTGTAAGTAAATGTCGAAACAGACAAAAACTGCATTTCTTCTTCTGTCTTACCTTTACAGTGTCTTTGCACAAGTCAGGGTGAGTAACAGAATCAACCACTCACTGAAATAACACCCCCCCCCCAAAAAAAAACCAATATAATAAAAACAGAAATGGTGGAACAAACAAAAGAGCAGCTTTGAATACATTTTTAGCCGAAGAACAGATCTCTTTCTAAACCAGAAAATGGTGCAACGGTATAAGAGAAAGACTTCATATAGTTCTAAGAGATTGTGCTGATCTCCTTGAAATTCTATTGCTCTATTGAAGTTCATTTGAGAGAAAATCCTTGAAAATCGCTCTAGGCAAAATCTGATGGTAGCTCAAGAATATATGCAGAGGTTCCGCAGAACTTGGACTGAAGTTCCTTCTAATAGCAGCTGTAGATAGATCTATTTAGCATGTTGTGGTGTCATGGGAAACCACATGACCAAACTTATGATTCTGGTTTCTTATGTACATTCAGTCCTGCCAGAGATGATCCATTACCTCATTTCAAAGGGTTGCTTGGATTTTTAGTTCTGGTAACACACACACACACACACAAACACACACCACAATAAATGTAGATATTTATTTCATGTGATTCTGAAATGTGTGCTTATCCCAGCCTAGTTTTGTATTTTGTTTTTCATAGGAAATGATTGTGTGGGTAGATAGTGTCCTGTTCCTCTGCCAAAAGCATATGCCAGATAGTTGCAAAAGGGCACCTAAGGTTAAATACAGATAAGCACAGTAATACAGTTCAGCATGCTGAAGTTTGAAATTGTCAGCAAGTATAACTAATCTTCAGTAAAGTCATCTCCCAGGCACAGCGAAACGCAACATTACTTTCCACTATAAACTACATTGAAAAGTAGCTATTAGGTATAAATACTTTCACTTACTGAATTGTTGATGCTTGCCCTTCGTAAATCACAACATTGCTAAATCTTTCCTAAGGTGAACAGTATAAAAAAGAGGTTTATGTTTCAGCAATTTGCTGATGACACATTTCTTCACCACTCCTTGGTTACAGTCTTTAAACATTCAGCTCATGTATTCAGTTCTACCCTTCCAGTTCATGCCGCCATATGAATTTGGTAGATCAAATTGCCTATCTGCCTATTACAAATCTGTCCCATTACCTTTGCATTTATATATAGTAGGGAAAAAATGAAGATATAAATAATAAATGCAAATGAGCATGTAGATGTATATATATATAGAAATAGATATTGGTTGCAATTCCTCTTTAAATATGAAAAAAGGCTGACTTTTTTTTGTGCACGTGTACAAAAACACACTCAAACACACACTTAGTACCTTATAGCCAAATAATTGTAGCTTTCTTGGAAGTTTCAATGCAATTTTTCCTCAGAATGAATTTTTGTATGGTTGCCATCTTGATACCATGGGTGAACATTATGATATACTTAGTGAACCACTTTTGTAAAAAAAAAAATATTGGACAGAATAAGCAAATTAATTACAATATATGATTATATAATTTAATTAGAATTAAAATAAAGTAATATTTGAAAAAATCAGTATGCAAATAAACAATACATAATATTTTAAATTCATGAAGATGAGTGGACTCAACTTAAATTTTATAATTATAATTCATTCAGAAATTATTGCATATGGAATGGGAAGTATAGTACATAGAATGGAATATAACAAGAAAAACTGGACATAAACAAAATTGGCATAAAAATATGGATGATTTTAGAGGAAATTCTGAGATAAGATTTAGTTCTTTCCACACTGTATTTCTTCCAAATACAAAGAATTTCCTATAATATTTGCATTTCTCATAGGAATTAATAAAAGGTAAGCAAAAGTATTAAATGTTGGAATTGCCCTTACATAATTTTTTTCAAGGTAACATCAAGGATTTAAAACTTGAAAACTTTCTTCTTCAAGAATGCACCATATAAGACACTTCAGGATGAATACAATATTATCATTATGGTCTCCAATTCTGCTTTTAGTTACTATTAGATTTATATTCCAGCTTTTTCTGTACAATACAAAAGGGAAATACATAGTGTTCTTATCTCATGTTTCTCTACAACAACAAGCCTCTAAGGTGGACTGAGAGAAAGTGATTGGCTAAATTAGTGACCTTTCATACTTAAGGAAAGAGTAGATCATATAGTTTCTATATCATTATATATAAGCTCGATACCCATGCTTTGCTACGAAACTATGTGGTCAGGCTTAGTTTTGGGGGAGGAAAATAAGGTAAAAAAAATTTCTGCCTCTGCCTATGGTATTCATCTGACTAGTGTCCTGTCAGTATGTGAGAGAGTTGAAAGCTGTTTGGAAAGTGAAACAGTATTTGCTGTGTGAGCAAGAAGGAGGCAGCAAGGAGCCTGGGTGTGGCTTAGCTCAACTGTTCTGTACTAAAGCTGCTTGGTGATGTGAAACTGAAACTGAAACTCCTCTCCTCTGCTTGTGTTTTGCATTTGGAACAGATTTCTTTTCAGGTAGAGAGGGGAAGTAGAACTCCTTAGCATCAGAGCGTGTTAATAATAATATAGGAAATACTAATGCTGTGATGGTCATTTCGAAAAATCCTTTCTTAGTGAGCAAAAGAATGTCCAAATTATAAAGTATAAATGTGGAAAATGTTTGTGGAGAACAGCAGTTGTAAGAGCTAATCAAAGAGACCTTAATTATCTTTTGCTTATGATGATGATTCATAACCTAAGTTGTCCATCAGTTACTGCATTATCTATATTACATCTCTATTATGATTAAGCAACTTTGTTTGCATCAGTAATTGTTACATTCTGGGAGTGATTCATTGTGCTAGATGGTAGAGTAATGCAGCTGAAATTTGCCAATGAACATATGACTATTATTAATATAAAAGATGCAATAAGTATTAATTAAGAGCTGCATTTAGCATATCAGTCACAATTAGAATCCTTTTTTATTTTTGTGGAAATTAGGTTGTGCAAATTAGGTGATGCAATGTTACAAATTATTTTAACATACTCTGCCACCCTGCCTGACAGGCACAGCCTCTTAAAAGGTAGCTAGGAATTAGTGTTACATGTCAAGGAGATATCTAGACACCCACTCATGTCTAATATAATTCCTGGCACAGACAACTAATAACTTAGCAGGCTTAAAGTATAAGTGAAACTAAAGGGGATTTATATATGTAAAAAAGAACCAACCCTTATCTAGACCTGTATGCTTTTCTCTGTAGTGGTCAACTAAACGTCTATGGGAAACCAACAAGTAAAATATAAGAATAATTGTTGATCAGGAGAATGAATAGTTAAATTGCAGGTGTACAATATGGTTACTGTATAGAAGACTGAAGTTCACAAACTGCTTATTCAGTTGTGACCAAGTTTTTTAGTCCAAGGTCCACACTTATCTTAGGGATGTGCTGAAGATCACTGCCAAAAAATTGGTAAGGGACCAAGCTGAAAACTAAAAATGATCCAATTTACTTTTAATCTAATTAAATATACAATTAAATGTATTTAATAATTTCATCTCTCAATCTTACTAATTACACTTTGGCATCAAAATTTGCAGGTGGTTTGGGAACAACACCCAAAGCTTGGAGAGTTTGAAAACATTTCTGGAATCTTTCTTTCAATACTTGGAGAACAACTAAAAACAGATAAGACAATCTAAATCAGGAGTGTCAAACCCAAGGCCCATGGTTTGGATCTGGTGCGTGAGGTGCTTAGATCTGGCCCACAGGGTTGCCCTGGGTACATCAAAGGACCGGCCTACAGTGCCTTTGCCAGTGAAAATGGAGCTCTGTTTTTGGCTGTGACCATCTCCTGCAACCGTCTGCTAGTGAAAACAGAGCTCGGGAGGGCCGCGTACCTCCTCAGCTCCATTTTTGCTGGCATAGCGCTTGGGCCACCAGAGGTGCCTCAACACGAATGACATTGAGTTGGCCCCAATCATGCCCACCCCTGCCCCCTGAAGTCAAACACAACCCCGATGCAGCTCTCAATGAAATTGAGTTTGACACCCCTGATCTAGATTTGTCAAATGTTTTGATCAGTAATCAAAAAGCTAATACACAGTAGAACTGCAGTTAGGAGAAGAAAAACTGCATGTTAATAATCAGATATAGACCATTCTTAAAAATTAAAAATTATGCCAGTATCAGGTTTTTAGCTGTACTAAAGGATTGCATATTATAAGGAACATTCTGTTAATGGAATTTAAGAAGATGGAGGTGATGTTTCCAGGCACAAACTGGACTGTTAAGATTACTGGTGAGAGTATTGTTCAGGTATTAGTTAATAGTATTATCTAAGATTAAATGTCTGGTTTTATGCTTCAACTAATGATTGCTTGTGAAAAAAATATTTTTATTTAAATGGTGATTAATGCTATCAATCATTAAACCTTTTATGATCTCTACAATATGAAATCAAAAATCAACACGAGTTTTGAAAATTAAACACTGTTATCAAATCATTTCATTGGATGACAAGTTCCAGATGGCTAGCCTGTTGCCACTTAATGCTTTTCAGTAACCCAACAATAGCAACATGAAGAAGACTTGAACATTAAAAATGAACATCAGAACAACAGTGGAGAGCCATGCATTGTAGCCTTATTCACCACTATAGCCTCATCATATAATTCAAACCCATGTCAAGCACATGTTAGAGGGTTTCCAACGAATTTATGGGTGGTGAAAAAATAGAAACAGCCTTCTAATAAGTTTTCAGCTTTTCTTATCTGAAAGACATTGATAGCTGGTGTGCCTCAGTGTGTTGTTTTTGAAAGGATACAAGACCTCATGTTCAATAGCTGCCAAAACCAAGGATTTTTGAAGGAAACGTAAATCCAGTTGTTGCCAATGTTGGAAATGTCCAGTGCTTTATAGTTGCAAACATTAGTGTCAGATCTAGAGTGGCTGAATTAATTATGTCACTGATTTTGATACAAAAATGTATAATTACATCAAATCAACTAAATTTTCAAAAATGGAGAATTATGTCAAGTGCTTTACAATGCTATAGCCAATCTGTCAAGGCGAAGATTAAATTGATAATTTTTGGTCAAAATAATGTAAAATAGAAATAGAATATGTTGCATATGAAGTCTGGCTCATTGTAGAGTTGAATAATTTTGGCATGCAAAATTATCCTGAACAGTTTCCACATTGACACCAAGAAAAGTATATAACATCAGTTTAATTGGCAGCAGAAGAGATTTCCCTTGTTATTGCAACCACTTCTTTGAAAAAAAATTGTTCTAGATGTCCCCTATCTCATTAGATATACTGTAGCTCGTAGGAGGGAAGAGAAGGAGAAAGCTTTCCTTGTGACATAGAATATATGACTTCTGCCATTAGGAACTTGCATCATGGCCAATATTGTATCTTGACTAGAAAGATCAGGTAGGAGATTCACTGCAGTATTTTAAAAATGGAAAGTGAAAAAAGGAAGATACCAGAAAAATCTACTACGATTTTACTACCACATTCAATTTTAGCCAACTTTAGTCAGTAATGATAATCAAAATGTAAAATTCTCATACATATACATATACATATACATATACATATACATATACATATACATATACATATACATATACATATACATATATATATATATATATATATATATATATATATATATATATATATATATATATATATCAAAGAAATACATGTTGAAATCATTGGAGGATGAAAATTTATCTTGAGAACCGACAAAGAGAAATTAAGAAACAATACACACACACACATTCAGCTGCTTTTTCAAAATAGGCATTTGCATATAGTCTATTGATGGAAATAAAAGAACATTTCATCTTATTCAGCTAGTGCGTTTTTCTTTCACTTCCTAGCTGACTAGCTTGTTTGTCTAGTTAATATTTCCTAAGCAAGAAGAGAAGCGTGGCGGTTTTCTCAGTTATATATTTCTATCCATTTAGAGACTAACAGATCAACAAGGAGATGCTTTTTCCTTACTCTGGAGTTCTTCAGTTTGTCATGTTGCTGCTTTCTGGTTTATTTTTTCTGCATCCCATTGTCAGCAAGGTTGAAAAAAAACCCCTTTCCCTAACCCTGCTAGGACATTAAAGATAGTGGGAGTCAGAGTGCTTTCCTTTTAGAAGGAAAAGGTCAGACCCAGTGTTAAAAGGGCAGTCGAGGGTCAGCATAATACAGTAAGAATTGGTGGGAGGGAGGGGGGAATGGGAGTCATTAGGTTAACATATTGTCCTGAAGTTAAGAGCTCTGCTAAAGGCCTGATCCATCTTCATCCTTGTAATGAGGCTATTCTTACTTTCAAAGAAAGTGTTGCTACGAAACACATTGGCAAATTTGAGGCCTGCTTCTTTAAGGTCTGGGCCTATTGTTCTGGGTGGTGTAATTGGTGATCAAAAAAGCCATAAAATAGCCCAGCTATTAAAGTATCCTGAATTGAAACTGAAAGGAGGGTATTTTTCCAGCAGTAGATTCTCTGTAGAGCCAACTTTTCACCCTCACGTGAACCAGAGTTTATGGAAAGATTTGATGACATAGCTCTTGTTTAACCTCTAGGAGAACTGGAATAGGAGGGGGGCTCTTTGGAGGGGTAGGGAGAAGGGGATGGGAAATCAAAATGAAATAGAATTAATGAGCCTTCACATATTGTCCTGTTTCTTTTGTTGTGAAAAAGCCAGGAGAAAATGAACTAGAAAGGCAAAGGATAGAACAGAGCCCCCATTAATATCAGGTTATAAATTCTACAAAACATTAACTTCATTACATAGCAATTACTATCAGTAATTGGCAGAACGGAAGATTCTACTTTCTCATCAATTGCTCATTGGATGGGACTCAGCATTTTCTCCTTTGCTGGCAAAGGTCATGCCACCATGGAAGAGAATACCTTCAATGTGAAAAGAGAATACAAACGTTGACTTTTTCTCATTGTAACCCAATTGTAACTTTAACTTTAAAGAATTGCTAATGTTACTTAACTATTATCAGTATTTTCCATCATCATATGAAAGAAAATACAGACAACACTGAAACATGGAAGTCAATGGAAATGTTTGCAGTATCAATCATAACTTATTTGATACTGGCTTGGTACTTCAGATAGCATGATGTGCTTGGGGGAAAGAGATTTAGATTCAGTTCCATGCTGAAACCCAAATGTCATTGGATTTCTTATTATAAAGTAATTCACAAGGCAAAGGTCTTCATAAATACTGCCAAAATGTCCTTCTCTGACATGAGATCAGCCACCAGGCCTACTTTTGGATGATGCAAGAATCAACTGCTTGTGGCCTGGCTTTGGTTACCTTCTATCTATCTATCTATCTATCTATCTATCTATCTATCTATCTATCTATCTATCCATCCATCCATCCATCCATCTATCATCTATCTATCTATCTATCTATCTATCTATCTATCTATCTATCTATCTATCTAATATCTATCTACCTATCATCTATCTACCTATCATCTATCTATCTATCTATCTATCTATCTATCTATCTATCTATCTATCTATCATCTATCTATCATTTATCTATCTATCTATCTATCTATCTATCTATCTATCTATCTATCTATCTATCATCTATCCCTCCCTCCCTATCTATCTCCCTATCTATAACTACCTACCTTCCAACTAGATCCCCTAGTTGTCTCAGATAGTTGGATTTAATCCTGCTTTTATTTCCCATAATTGTCCCTCTTCAGATGACAAAAGAAAAACTCTGTTAAAAGACACTTTCCCAGCACACCGTAAAAGACAGAAGTAGAAAGGCTGATTCAAACTTAGATGTGCATTATTTAATTATAACTCTGCTGGATGGGATTAAAGGTCTGCCTACATCCAATCCAGCATCCTGTTTCTCACTGCTACCAGCCAAAAACATTCTAGAAACCATCCCACAATGCCATGACAATTATGGGCTTTTCTTGCTTTTCCTAAATATTGGCATTTGGAGGTTAAATGCTTCTAAAAATGTCCTTTTTTACCATTTGATTATGCAATATGTTGGTTGAGTAATGAATGGGTGGGCTAATTTTAATGAAGTATGAAGACTGAGGAAATACTAGATAACATGAAGCATATTATTTGTGACAGTTCATTTGCAAAACAAAATTGATCATTGGAAGTTTCACAACACATCTGATTGTTCAAGTTCTAATGTAATACATCCTCACTATAGGATTTCCCGTCTAGTTGAAATGTAACATACCAAAAAAAAAAAAAAAGGCTTTTTACAAACTTGACATTTCTTATTTGGTCTTTTCTTATTCTGCTGGTGGAAATCACATAATGATTTTCTTCCTTCATGATATGTTTTAATTTGGCATGTAAAGAAAATGACTAATGTATGAGAAAGAATGATAAAATATTCAAAGTAATAAGGTTATATGTCTGGCACTGAACAACATTAGAAAAATCAGTTTTATATTGACTCTAATAACAAAAAGAAACAAGTATAGTCATGGAATGCACATTTATTTTATTGCAATGTTTTTGGGTTTTAGACTCAAGATCCTTGCAGACCTTTGCAAAGATTCTGAGTTACTCCCTTGGAGCAGCAGTCTGGGCATTTAAGTTATCCAAGACAAACAGGAAGGACACAAGATCCAGAAGGCTGAACTATAATGGGGAATGAATGTCAATTAGGTAGTCAGAGGGGATAACTTTGTTTGGGCAAGAATGTAACGAAATTTGCAGTGTTAGTAAATCTTAGAGTGCAGAACAGATGTCAAGCAGACAGGTTAAAAGGACAGGGTGTTAAATGGGAAGAAATGTTTGCAAAGAATAATAATACTCTCGAATATTATGCAGGTTAGCACAATTCCTGAGTGTGTCAAAAAATACAACTACAAGCTGAAAATAAGAATATGAAAGAGAATGAGATGGAATAACTGGGAAAAGTAAGGATTTTTCTTAACCATCAAGACCTACATATAATGTGATTGGAGCAAATAGTAGTAACCTTACCAAAAGGATCATCCTGATTTAAAAGCAACCTATTGGTCATTGAATTATATTCTTCCACATTAATATTGCTATCATTGCATTTTAATATTAACAAGTAAAAGTGGAACCAAGTTTTGTGATCTCCCAGAATCAGCAAAAAGCACTTTGATATTTGTTCATTCCATCTTGGATCAGTGAACATCTGTTGTAAATCATTCATGTTAACATCGCAGCTTTAGCTGAGCTTAGTGCAGACCTGTAATGAAAGATCTCAGTTAAGCACCAGAGTTCATTGTGAGTTTTTGCTTGGAGCTGTCCAAGGTCCTGCTTGCTCCTTATGAATTGACTCATGTAGTTAGACCAGGGCAAAAAATAAAGTGAAAGTGAAAAATAAGACTTATATACTCACTTTATTTTTTATAAGTGATTTGTGCAGACCACATACCCTTCGCATATGCAGTTGGCTTTGACACCCTGAAAAGTTAGAACAATTAACCAGTGGAAAAACTTGCCTTCAGAAGTTGTGAATTCTCCAACACCAGAAGTTTTTAAGAAGCGATTGGACAATCATTTGTCTGAAATGGTATAGGATTTCCTGCCTGAGCAGATGGTTGGACTAGAAGACCTCCAAAGTCCCTTCCAATTCTGTTATTCTATGCTATGCTATGCTATGCTATGCTATGCTATGCTATGCTAAAAGTTACTTTCTATTGCTAGGATTAGATGGACAAAGGACATTACTCAATTTAATTTGACTTTATATCATGTACTTCTATTTTCTTATAGAGGCTGGAATTCCATTTTTGTGACATTTTATTATTTGACTGGCTTCAAAAGCTGTATTTCATTCAGTGTAGAAATTAAACTATTGGCCCTTTTCTTCATGAGTTAGATTGCATCATTTATTTGTTTAAGAAAATGGACTGTTTCAAACTCTTCACATCTTTAAAGGGTAATTATGATACTGTGAATAAGTTTATCATTTAAACAATACAATTATTATAAGAAACTATTGTCTTCATTTCTAGCATTTTGAGAAAGACTAGCAAGACAAAATAGTTGGGCAAGTCAGATGAGTGTCTTTACATAAATGTGCTGGTGATGAGACTGAGCATTGATAATAATTTCCATGTACATGAGTTTATAAAATGATGAATGAGTACTTTATTACTTCTGCATCAGTAGAGCTCTGAGTTGATTGTCTTAAGCCATTTATGGCTTAATGACATGGAGCAATTTGCAACATTATATTGAATTGATGTTTTACATTTCTGTCCTGTTTTGCTGTTATGACTCATAATAAACCCATTTGATACTGTTTTGTACTCTGAATATAGTATAAGTGAAAACAACTGATGATACTCAAGAATCTCTGAGTTTTCAACCCAGGATTAGATCAAATCTAGAAATCAATACATCAACAAATTAAAACTACTTTTATTAAGTTTGGCTATAGTAGCAGAATCTTTCCAGTCTGATTATGCTTTCCATCCTCCCTTTCACTCATGTGAATTAAGGGGTGTCATTTTGAAATATTTATGCATTTCTTCTTCATATCTGGGCTTAAGCAACACTTCCCTCCTGTTGCTTTGGTAATAGCATTGTACTCTTTCCACCAAGGCCATTCTCTTTACTCTCTGCATCTGTACCTGGATCAGCCACAGAAAAAGATTAATCATGTGGCTGCATGTATCACCTTGTCTTTCTCCTTCTCCTTCCAGACATGTTTAGAAATTTAAATTGTTAGGATTTTTTTTAAAAATGCATTAAATAAAATATTGTAGAAACATAACAACAGAGGAACAATAAACTGAGTTTTATAATTACAACAGGAAACCAGAGTAAAATAATTATTTCAATTTTGTTATTGTATTCATAATCTGTTAGAAGTGTCCTCACCAAATTATAGGCTTTTTTAATGATAAAGCATATCTTTATAAGAAAAAGTGGAGATCACACTTGTGTCACATCAGTCTATGTTTCTTTGCTCTTCCTATAATTATATATTTATTTTGTTTTGTTTTGTGTTTGCATTTTATTTATAGATAAAATGTTATGGTATATATGTATATATGGCTTAAAGTAATGTACTACATTATTATACTGTATATTATATTATGAATTTTGAAAACATAAGAACACAATTCACTATAGAAAATCACAGCAGATGGCAGCACTTGGCTAATGTTGGTTCATCCTCCACAGCTAAATAAGGTTGACATTTGGATGGGAGACTAGCAGGAAATCTCACAGGTGCAGATTAAAAAAATTAAAAAAAAATTCTCATAGAGACAATGGCCAAACATTTTTCTCTGTTGTAAGGACTTGAGTTTAGTTCAAGTCCTTGCAACGGACTTAGTTCACCAGGACTTGAGCTTAGTTCAAGAATATATTTATTTTTAGTGCCATATCAATCAATATAATCAATATAAATATAATCATTATATATCAGGGGCATGATGCCTCAGTGGTTAAAGACTGTGAATTTGTCAGCTGGAAAGCAGACAGCCTGGTTCAAGACCCAAGTGGCGCATGAGGGGATGAGCTCCTGTTACTTGCCCCAGCTCCTACTCACCTAGCAATTCAAAACTATGCAAATGCAAATAAATAAATAGGTAGTACTTCAATGGGAAAGTAACAGACAGTGTTCCATGTGCCTTGGCATATAGTCATGCTGGCCACATGACCACAGAAATGTCTTTGGACAATGCTGGCTCCCTCAGCTAAGAAATGGAGATGAGAACTATTCCATAGATTTGGATATGACTGGACAAGTCAAACCTTTACCTTTATCTAAATCAATCCATTTCATTTCATTAAGGTAACAAAAATTATAATTCAGAATTTTATGCTACTATCTCAAATTTTCTGATATTACTTCCAGTTGATCTAAGATTAGTTGAGCCATTGAAATTATTTTGGAATACAGGATTATTGGAATCCTTTTATTTGCTTCTCTAATTATAATTAAGTATATCATGTATAATATTACATAATACTACATATTAATCTGAACCAGGATTAGGCATTTTTAGGTAAATAGACCCAATGAAATCAATGGGACATAGAATTAGGCATGGCTATTCTAAGTCACACTGATATCAGTGAGTGTACTGTAGAAACAACTAAGGCTGGATCCCATCATCTCTCTCCAGTAATGAATGGCATAATGACAGAGCATCTATAAAAAAAGAAGCTTTCAGAGCATATGCAGATTGCCAATCCCTTGCCACAAAGGAGAAAAGGCCTCTGAGTCAGAGGAAACTGCAGCAGCTTTGGGTTTCAGATCAAAGGCTGATTAATCAGTGGAACTTTTCTTTTTAGGAATTCTGTCTGACTTCTCATAATCACACTTCATAAATGAAAGTAATTAAAGTTAGGTCATGCTTTATTGGCCTATTCTTATTTTAGCATTCACTATTAGAGGAGAAAAAGACAGGAGATTTTAGAAAGAAGCTCTGTGTAACATCAAAAAGATTATTTTAGCAAATGCCACTTAAGTACCAATTCCATAGAAAATAGGGAAATAAGACTAACAAGAGAAGACTTACATGACAACTATTTTCTGATGTTCCCTCCACATCACCATCACCACTGTGGCTCTTATTAATTACCTTCTGAACTCTTGCCTGCTGTTTCATGTAGTTCTGGGATTACACAAAGTAAAAAAGTAAAATAATGCCACATCCTATTCTGCCTGTGAGTGGCCAAGTAAGGCTACTTTTTTATGCCTTACAGTTGAGAATAAGGCAATATTATGAATTTATATGCATAATTGCTATGGAGGCCACAGGATTATCAGTCACACACAGTTAGTTTTTTGTTTGTTTTGGTCGTTTATTTCCCCAGGGACATGCTCCACAAAGCAAATGTAACATATGAATTTGGGCAATCATAAATATAATAAATATCAGTATTCAGGGGTGGGCTTCAAAAATTTTAGCAAAGGGTTCTCTGCCCAGTTGCTGGGTGGGTGTGGCCATGGTGGGTGTGGTCTAGTTGAAATTATTTCTTCCACTTCTGAAGAATGAAAAGGGAAAACCAAACCAAATCAAAATTTGAAAACCCTTGAAATTTAATAGATCCAATACATGATATGTCTGTATGTAGCTCACCCTGTCAACAAACTGCTACTTCTTCCCTTACCTAAAATGATGGCAGCAAATCCATCATGATGGCCCTTCCCACTTATGTATTTGTTGACAATAGTAAATATAACTAACTTTTTGTCCATCACAGAGTGCCCCTACAGATGGTACAGGTTAAGAGTGATTAAATTTGTCTATTTATCAGGAATGATAAGCCTACTTTGCATTAATACCAATAAATAATATCTGCTTATTCATCACTCATTTTCCCAGGAGAAACAGAATGCTGAAACAAAAGATTAAAAGTAAGATCCGCTGAATGGGTTAAATTATAGTATAAAATCAAGAAAGAAACCAAGAGCACAAACAGTTGAAGCTCTGTATTTCTTTTTTATATCTTCTTTTGATAGCATATTATACCGCCAACCTGTCCTTAAGCATTGTGCAATACATATTGAGTACAACGTTGTAAAAATAATGGATAAAATAAATGCCATTTATCTGTTGTGAAACAGGAGAAAGTGACATGAAGGTATATTATCTACATAATGTTTTGTTTCAGGATAAACCTCAGGCATGAGTTATGAGAGTCCTCATGAAAAGTAAGGGGACTGCACAAAGCACAGCATTGATTTTGGGCAGTTCCCATTGATTTAACCAGTTTACTTACAAGGATTTCCTGGTGGATTTTGCCCATCATCTTTCTCATGTTAGAAACCTGCGCCTATGCCAGAGATATAAAAAGCCATTACATAACAAAATTATGGTTAAGTGCTTGCATGTCAGAATTATACAACAGGATGATGATGAAGAAGAAGAATCTTGTAGTAAAAATATAATATAATAAATATAAATTTAAATAAAATATAAATCTGTTCATTTGCCACAAAAGTCAATAACTCAGAATCCATAAATCATGATCTAATCCAAATTTTTGTAAAAAGCACACACACACACACACAGTATATATATATATGTGTGTAAGGTTTTTAAGCTGATAATTTTAAATAATAAATAAGGGAGACTAGTATAGATCTATTTCGAGCTAGTTAGCTCTCTTCAGCTAGCCATACATATATATATATATTTGTTTTTGGAGGTTTTCGCGGGTATTTGTATGTGGATCTTTGGTTCTTCGGGTTTTCTCTCACGTAGAATTGGAAATCCAATTCTACGCGGGAGAAAACCCAACGAACCAAAGATCCATATATATATATATATATATATATATATATATATATATATATATATCCCTATATATGAATATAATTAATCCATATGTTTATGTAGACAGACAGAACTTTATTTCAGTCATTGACCAATCAAACTATAATCAATAAAAGAAATAACACATATCTGTGCCCTAACCACAATAACTATCAGCAACCATTTGCAATCATTAGCAACTACTTCTAGAGAAATAAATCTATCTTGATTATTTAACTGATAGTGCAAATAAAGCTATCACAGTAACCTGGAAATTTAAATAAAAGAGGAGGAATCAGCTGGTGGCCCATATCCCTGTAGAACTGGCAATACAGGAGAAGATGGGTTGTGGATTCTACAGTACCCCACGGGACAGTATGGGATTTCGCATGGGGTTTTCCTTGATTTCTCTTTGAGGACTCAGCCTTCCCTCCTCCCAAGGTGGGTAAAATGAGGACCCAAATTGTTGGTGACAATATGCCGACTCTGTAAACTGCTTAGAAAGGGCTGTAAGGCACCGTGAAGCGGTATATAAGTCTAAGTGCTATTCCTATCCCGGTTCTACAGGCAGTTGAAGAGCTCACTTTTTAAATAAGGACTTGTCTGTTATATTGCTGGAGAGTTTGCTCATTTTATCTCTTTGTGTAGTTGACGTAGCTGCTATGGCCAGATTTTTCTATGTTTCCAATGTGCTTTAATGATCAGTTTAATTTTTTAAATACCTCCAGGTGACCCGTTTATTGAAAAAGAAAACCAAAAATTCCTTTAAATAATAAATGCTGTTCTGCCACATGATTTTTTTTTTAAAAAAAGAAGTAGAAACAGAATATCAGCCCATTTTCTCATGGGCAGCAATACCCTGACAGCAGCAGAATGTAGCTTTAGCATTCCAGCTCAGGAGAAAATTTCTGCGTGTAACTTAACCATCCATTATCTTCTCCAATGATCTCCTTTCAATTACCACATTCAGCTGAAGAAAACCAGGGCGTTTTGAATGACACAATCAGAATCTTTTGCAGTGAGCTTTTATTTATTTTTTTTAACCCCAATTTTGGTGTGACATAATATTTTTGTTGGCCGGGGTCCCTGGGCTCAACATACATCATCACTAACTTATTAGGACTTGAAGCAATTAGCCGAAACAAACAGAAGAGACAAGATCTGCATTGAGCCATAGAAATTAGGGGAATGTATAGCCCATGGCAGTCCATTATTTGAGAGCTTCATCAAAGCTCAGGCCTTGGAATGGGTTTAAAGAAAGGTGCACATTGTTTTCACACAACATCTATACATTGCTCCATTATTTTCCAAATGATTCAGGTTACAGGGGGAAAAAATTGTGTCGGCATAATGAGGCAGTCGAAAGAACTTTTCAGTTTTCGTCTCAGGGCTCTATGAAGTGCATTGCATGAGTGGCTAAGGATTAAAAATCCAATTAGATCTTCCCTTGACAAGGGAAGTCAGATGGAGAAGACACACTGAAAGCCCTGTGCAATTAATAAAAATGAATATGCCATCAAGCACTGTAGATAAAAAAAGAAACAAAGGTTGTGGGTCCTCACAATATACTGATTTGGTTTATGCTCTGGGACAAAACTTTTTTGAGATTTAATAATAAGGTCTCTTTTCACCTGGGGCTGACAATCAGTTATGGAAAAGATTCACACACACACACACACACACACACAGACACACACAAACACTTTATTTGAGGTCTAGAAAATATTTGGCCATTAATCCAGGATAGTTTGAGGGGCTAGAAGAGGTAGGCTGGGACATGGTAACTATTTCAAATCCAGTGTAAAATTGCTTGGCCACAAAGTGTGATGAGCTTTAAATAACTATCTGCCCAAACATTTATTACATATCTGTGGTAAGAACTTTTGGGCATCTGGTTACAGCCCTATATTTTTTCTGTTTTCTTCAGACATACTCTAGTATATAACTCAATTAACAGTTTTTCCTGGCTCGCTCCCAAAATAAACTGCTCCCTTTTTGCCTTCCTAGTATCTGAACTAAGTTGTCTGGGTTGCAAAAGCTTCCATAAGCTTTGGAAGAGAGATCTGGGGAACTTAGCACATAGAGGAGACATACAGGCCATCAACTCAATGTGGGGCTTAAGTTAAAGCATCCCAGGTGATGGATGTCCAGTCCCCGTTTGAACACCCCCAAGGAAAGGGAAGTCATTCTCTTGCTACACAGTTCCATTGTTGGACTGCTTTTACTGTTAAGGTAGATGGCTTTTAGAATATAGCTCAAATGCATAATTCTAAATCCTATGCTCAAGATGATAGAAAACAGGTCTTGATATTCTATTGCATGACAATTTTGGGGAACTTGAAAACTTATTTCCAGCCTCTCAGTTGTGTTTTCTCAAGACAGAATCAGTCTCCTCAAATACTCTTCATAGGTTTAGTTTCCAGTCTTTGATTATCATTATTACTGATATCTCTTGCCAGTTGAGAATCTTTTTTTAATCTAGTGTCCAAAACAGAATATGTTACTTCATTGGATCTGCCCAACTAATCATTGTTGGCATAATGGAGCTTGATTTGGAAACTCTCCTTATGTTGCTGCAGCATAAAACTGCATTTTAGCAATTGAATTACACTGGAGAGTCATGTTCACAAAACACTCATATTTGCAAATCCTTGTCATGCACACTATTATTAATCCAGCTAGTCCCATTTATAACAATGTATTTTATTTTTTCCCCTTATATGGAAAACTTTGCATTTCTCACTATAAAATTACACTGGTTCCTCCCCCACCCCCATTTTCTAACCATTGTGTTGCAATGATTGTAAACTATTTCTAGTTTCCAGATTGTTAGCAATTATTTTATTTATTTATTTGTTTGTTTGTTTGTCAATTGCTTATAAGATAATAGGTATAAGTAAAAACATATTTATGAATGCATGGATACATATAAGAAATATTTAAAAAATATATAAAAGAAACAATAGGACAGGGATGGTCGGCACGTTGGTGCACTTATGCATGCCCCCGACAGACCTCTTAGGAAAGGGGTGAGGTCAATAGTAGACAGTCTAAGGTTAAAGTTTTTGGGGTTTGGGGAAGAAACCACAGAGTCAGGTAGAGTATTCCAGACATTGACCACTCTATTGTTGAAGTCATATTTCCTGCAATCAAGTTTGGTGCGATTAACCTTGAGTTTATATCTATTATTTGCTCTTGTGTTGTTATGGTTAAAGCTGAAGTATTCATTGACAGGTAGGACATTGCAATGTATGATTTTATATACTATATTTAGATTGGACCGAAGGTGGCGTAGTTCTAGATTTTCTAGGTCTAGAATTTCGAGTCTGGTGGCATAAGGTATTCTGCAACGAGTGGAGAACTCTTCTTGTGAAGTATTTCTGGACTTTCTCAACTGTGTTAATATCAGATACTGAGGAGTTGTATTCGAGTATTGGTCTAGCAAATGTTTTGTATACTCTAGTTATTAGTGTAATATTACCAGAGAAAAAGCTACATAAGATTAGGTTAACAACTCTTAACGCCTTTTTGGCTATGTAGTTACAGTGGGCTCTAGCACTATACTATACCATACTATTTTAATTTTAGGAGTAGTTTGTCATGTACCACTGAATCAAAGCCTTTACAGAAATCTATGTAGATTGCATCTATTGCTTTGTCCTGATCGAGTTGTGTAGTCCATATGTTTTTGCAGTGTAAGAGTTGCAGATTACATGATAGATTTTTCCTGAAACCAAATTGTTTATTAGAGAGTAGGTTGTTTGTTTCTAAGTGGAGGATGATTGATCGGTTAATAATTGATTCCATGACTTTACAGGTGATGCAGCATAAAGAAATTGGTGTATAATTTTCAAATAGGCTGGGGTCTCCCTTTTTGAAGATGGGGATGACCATGACTTGTGACCATAGTTTTGGCAAGGAACTGGTCCTGAAAGATTTTTCAAAGATTATGCTTAGAGGTTCGGCTATGGCAGTGAATAGCATTTTTAAGAAGTAGGCACATATTCTTTTTTCCTGGCAAATTTAGTCAGCATTTTGTTTGCCATTTCATCTGAATCATGAAGATGTTGAAGAGTAGCACACTCAGGACCAAACCTATATGACATCTCCCTTGATACCTCACATCACTGGCATCACACCTTGAGTACAGTTTAAAATAAGGTCTCTCTTTATTCTCCCAAATCTCAGGGTCTGTAGCTTTATGCATGTAATTAATTCTCAAGTCACTCACTCACAGAGTGTACGGTAATCAGACAGTTTAATTTTAACTAAATTCTGTCCACATGTTCAGCAGTATTAGAAGACAAAATAGTCACCGTGCATATACAAACCTTTGAAAATATATAATGGGAGTAAAGTTAATCAGGACTTAATGTGTGTCCCATGGATTCTAGTGCATCTTGTGCAACCTTGTATGTTACACGGTACGTTTCATACAAATGAAAGGTGACAAGTGGGATGAGGATTAGTTGCAATCATAATTTTGACATGGTGAGTATGATCTGTAATAATCAAAAAGAAGCAACTAAGGCCACATATGGTAGATATTACAATATTTCAGCTGCAAATGTTCCTGTAATTCCTGCCATTAAGAGAAGAGGAAGGAAACACAAGCTCACTCACATATGTTTGGTCTCTTGTGTCTTAGGTCTAGCTCAGAAAAAACACCAACAAATGGCCTGTGCCCTGAAGTGTACCATTTCAAACTGCAAGTGGGGAAATGCATGGTCAAATGCTTGCCATGAAAGAAATTTCTTACACAAATAAAATGATGACACAAGGGAAAAAAATAGGCTGCAACTCTTCTTTGTGACATCCAGTTTTCTTTGTTTAGAGATTGTTTCTTTTCCCCAAAATGTGGAGAAGCTATCAAATATGGAGCTCCTCGTTTCTCCCCATGTGGTACATATATAGCTCAGAAATTCTAGGTGAACCTCATTCATTTGGTGTGGATGTAACCACGCAGGGCTAAATAAAAACTATTTTAATTCAGAACCCATAAAATCATCAAAGTTACTGCAGAGAAAGAATAAAAAGGAAAATAATCATCAGAAACAGAGAATAGAAATGTAAATATGCATGTATACATACACCAAACTTAAACTGTTACAAAGAGAGGTTAAAAAACCCCAAACAAATGTAAAATGTAGCATATGATAGAAAAAAAAACCCTGGAAAGATAATATTTTGCTTTGTACAACACCTTCCATTAACAATTTTCCCCTATAATTCTCTCAGTATGAAGAGGGGCCTTTAAAAAATACCCTCATTTTACTATTTTACCTATTCTTCGTTTAACTTCAGAATTACTTAAAATGGACCTGGTATATGTCAATAGTCTTTCTTTTTAACTTTATTAAATATATAACAGATCTATCCTAAGCATGCCTTCCTAAAAATCAGTACAAAGGTGTTCAGTGTGCCTTGCTGCCAAGTATATGCATGTAACACAAACATGCAGCCTTAATTAGTATGTTAAGAAATAGCCGAATTAACCCTATATCATGATCTGAGTCTTTGTGAGCTAAGTAGCTTTTAGTTCAATTACTTGCAAAGAAATAAACTGAAGGACATGTTTAATACTTGTGTCAGAATTAGTGAGACTTAAAAGTGCTTAATGTTGGATTCTTTTCACTACTGGGAAAATATATATCCATAGTCTGAAGTATATGTGACTCTTTAAGTCTAAGTGTGAACTGTGCTCAATCTGTTTGAATTTCCCGGGATGGTCCTGAGAGAGAGGAAAAGAGATTTTGTCTCATCCCATATGTATTATTATCAATAGATCATGCCATGTCCTCGTTTGGCCTTCAGCCAATATAATTATTTTTCTTCCCACTGAAAGATCCTTGGTTAATGTTAGAGGCATGTTGAGTTGGTAGCTTTACAAATCTTCACATTCAATTTAGTCAACACACTTCTAAAAAGAAGAGTGTGTGTGAGTGTAGAAGATGGTCACGCAAGACAAATCTGATCCCTTACCCCAAGGGCACAGCTGTTCAATGTTAATACCAGGCTGCATTAACTTTGACAATTTTTACTATGCTTGTCTTTATCAGTGGCAGAATCTACTCTTTCAAGATGAGACGGTGAAATTGCTAACTTCCATTTTACTTGCCTGTCTCTGGTTCCTTAAAACAGTTTGACATACATACATAAAGCTTTGCCATTTTTTAAACCTCCACTTTTATATACATACATACATACATACATACATACATACATATATACATACATACATACATATATATATATATATATATGGTTCATAAACTGATGTGATGTAGTAACAAGGGTTATTTTTGCAAGGAATGGTTATTTTTATTTACTATTATTTATAAAAATATGGTTATTTCAACAAGGAATTTTAACAAGGAATAGTTTTTACAGCTTTTTGAAACTGAGAAAAATTCCTAGTGACTTGAAATACATTGTGAGTACTTAATCAGCATATATTTTTATTGTTAAAGGGCTGACAAATATCACAGGTTTGAATATTATACTATTCTTTTGCTAACCTAATGCATATTTGTGTAGACTTTATTTGATATATACACACTGTATGCCATATTTCAGATAATGAATTATAACACACAGTTTGGAAAAATGCACTTTGGGATATATAACTGCATCTGCAGAGAAAAGTTTGGGAAGTGTAAAATGGTAATAGATAAAGTGGTTATTT
This sequence comes from Bungarus multicinctus, assembly GCA_023653725.1. Classification (NCBI taxonomy): domain Eukaryota; kingdom Metazoa; phylum Chordata; class Lepidosauria; order Squamata; family Elapidae; genus Bungarus; species Bungarus multicinctus. The sequence continues at coordinate 8,546,297 of CM042846.1, forward strand.
AGCTTTGGCTAGAATAATAATTGATAAAAGATATCCACTAAAGATAACTATTGCATATGTGTTAGATCAGCATTCCCTATCCTGCTGTTTTCTGGACATACTGGATAACAAATTTAAAGCTGATTGAAAACTACTGAGATTATAGTCTCACACATTTGGAGGGCACCAGGTTAGAGAAGGCTATATTTGATTGTTCAATCTATATTATTTGTATTATTATTCCTTATCAATCTTATGCAGAGAAAGGCAACCATTATAACTGTAAGGTATCCAAGGATGAACATTGGCAAATAAATAAAACCACCTCAAAATTCTACACAAATTATATACCCATTATATAATTATATACCTTGTCCTTTTTCTTTGATAATTAGGGGTGTAAAATCATTCCATTTTACCTTCAGAATAATTCTCTGAAAAAATCATAGACTGGGGTCTAAAAATCCACTGGATCCCAATACATCTCTGACTGGCATGGTGGAAAAAAGACTTGAACCCAGGTCTCTAAACTCTTAACACCCAACTGATTGCAATGTGGGGTGGTCTGAACTATTTGGAAGAAAAAGGTGCAATTTATATTTCAAACAAAGATCCTTCTATTAGATCTGGATTTTGGCATTCCAAACTAAATGGTGTTGTTTCTTGTGTTTCTGCCTCTGTACAGGTATATATATTTACTATTTAATTTGGTTTTCCCCAACCTGGTGTCTTTCATATGCCATGTAGTAGAACTTCTTTTTTATCCCCAGCATTATTTCTATAGCCAACATTAAAATGATCCATGTCTTTATTTGGAATTCAATGTTCCTGCTTCTTCTTTGCCAAACTATTTGTGTTTCATAGTATCCATCCTGTATTAAATTTTTTCAAAGCCACTAAAGTGATTTACAAGTGTCTTAGCTATTTCATGTGAACACAATAAGGAATGTGAGGATTTTCTCATTTTTTTCCCACAAGAAGTTTCAGTTTGCTCATTCTTTACCCTTGGTATCCGGTTTCGAGACATGATGTGCTGAATTACCTTTAATATCACTTCAGCAGATACAGTGCATTAACTGAGTGAATTAGACACAATTCTTTTATATATGATGTGAGCTTTCATTGCTCTGTTGTCTATAGCTTGTCTGAATCTCAAATTAAAGGCAATTGGAGAGGTTGGCCCATAGCTTGAGAGATAGCTTTTAAGGGAAAAACAAGACTTTCCTGAAAGACATCTCTTTCAGGGAATAAAAGATAGAGAGGCAGCTGTTGCATATGTGTTAGCCACTAAATTTAGTTACCTCATTATTCATGTTTCCAAGGGTTGGCTCACATACACAGATATTAGTTGTTGGCTATCACATTAAGTGTTGGTTTGCATGTGCGAATGAGCTGGCAGCAGTCTAATCTCACTGAGCTTTTATTAATGCAACTATCCATTTCTAAAGCAAAACACTTGTTAATGGAGACAGATCACCCACTTGGCTGACAGTCATTAAGGAATAGATTCATACGTGCATGTTCTTCATTTTATGATTGCTTGCAGTTATGGTCTTTTTGTTGATTAAATGTCCTAGCAATATTTTATTTCACTGGTATTCCCAGAAGTCTGGAAATTTGAATGAAATTTCAAAAGTTTGACAAGATGTTAGATTCTAGTTCTTGACATTTACCTTAATAATATCTTGAGCTAACTAAGCAATGTTCCTTTAACTTTCTATTCCCCTGCATTCTACAGGCAATACTATATTTCTTGGATCTCTTATAATGGACCTCAAGCATAATAGTCTTCCGAGGTCTCATAGATGCCTGACAGAAGTATTAAAAGAAACTTCAACCACTAGCAACAGAATTTTACCCCTGTAATTGAACAGGAACTCTGTCTATATTGGTCAGCAACTAGCCCTCTTCTTTTAAAAATTTTCAATTTCATTGTACACATGTTGTGCATTAACAATAAACATTTGATTTGATTTAATTTAGAGCATAATTTGGTATTTATTGCAAATCCTTACCAGCCCTATCCATGCATCTGCATGATGGCAATACTGTCTGGCCCAATCCTCTTTGAAGCATGCCATCAGGGGTGAGGTAAACTTCCTATGCAATCTGAGGTCGTAGGCTTTCTGAGGTATCGCCATGTCTTCGGAGGTTTGGATGTCCAGATGAGGATTTTGTGAACCAGGCTCCACGTTTACATCTAGGGGGAGTGGAGGGTTCGAGTCCTCTGGTACTTCAGAGACATCTGTCATGGCTGAAGAAGTTGCCATGCTTCAAACTGGCAAAGGTGAATTTTGGAAAATTTAGTACTTGAGCACGTAGCTGGCGCTGCACAATATGGCGGCTTTTAGGGTGCATTGCGTGCTTGTTACACAAAGTGGCACAAAAGGAGGCATTGTTGCTGAGTCTGGAGACATGAGAGCAAAACTCAGGGTTGCCTGTTAGTGTTGCTTGCTAGGTCTGGAAGACACTTTTGCTAACCAACATGTAATCTGCAACTCTTACATTGCAAAAACATATGGACTACACACAACTTGATCAGGGCAAAGCAATAGACACAATCTACATAGATTTCTGTAAAGCCTTTGATTCAGTGGTACACGACAAACTACTTCTAAAATTAAAATATTATGGTATTTCTGGACACCTGCATAACTGGATAGAAGCATTCCTGTCAAACAGACAACAAATGGTCAAAATTGGGAGCGCCCTATCAAATTCTGTACCTGTCAACAGTGGTGTCCCCCAAGGCAGAGTTCTAGGATCTACTCTTTTCATACTTTACATAAATGACCTCTGTGATCATATCAAGAGCAACTGCGTTCTCTTCTCTGATGATGTAAAGCTGTTCAACACCACAGACAATACTGCTACCTTTCAAAATGATCTTGACTATGTATCAGAATGGTCAAACAAATGGCAACTTCATATCTCAACAAATAAATGCTCTGTCTTACATATTGGCAAAAAAAAAAGAAGAAAATAAAATACAGGCTGAATAGTCAAGACCTTGTTGATGATCCAAACTCTGTCAAGGATCTTGGAATACTCATTTCAAATGACCGAAGTGCTAGAGCCCATTGTAACTACATAGCCAAAAAGGCGTTAAGAGTTGTTAATCTAATCTTATGCAGCTTTTTCTCTAGTAATATTACACTAATAATTAGAGCATACAAAACATTTGCTAGACCAATACACGAATACAGCTCATCAGTCTGGAACCCACATTATGTATCTGATATTAACACAGTTGAGAAAGTCCAGAAATATTTCACAAGAGTTCTCCACTCCTCTACTCATTGCAGAATATCTTATGCCACCAGACTAGAAATTCTATACCTAGAAAACCTAGAACTACACCACTTTGGGTCCAATCTAAGTATAGTATATAAAATCATACATTGCAATGTCCTACCTGTCAATGAATACTTCAGTTTCAACCATAACAACACAAAAGCAAACAATAGATACAGACTCAAGGTTAATTGCACCAAACTTGATTGCAGGAAATACAATTTCAGCAACAGTGTCAGCTGGTGCTCCCTTCAAAGTCCAAGAAAGAAACACTTAAACTCCAATTGTTAGAGTAAAGATATCTTTTACTGGAAATCAAAGTGGTAGCAACAAAAGAATTCTGAATCTGAGGAAATGAGCGCGAAAAACACATATACAAAGTGATGGTAACGTTCCCACCCCCAACAGTCCATATTGCTCCTCCAATGAGAAATGGTGCATAACATCATGTGGGCATCTTCAGGTGGTGATGAGGCCTCTGTCCGTTGACCTTGGCATAGTTTGATAAAGAGTCGCAGTTGCGCATAGCAAGGAATAGAAAAGCAAGGAATAGAAACTTAAGTAAGACTCCCCCTCCCCTAGATATACAGTTTCGTTTGCTACTCACTCCAGCACGCTTCCCAAATATATCATAGCCCATTGCCCCCTCCCGTTACTTATGGCAGCCGAAAGATGCAAAGCAGATGAAAGGAAAGAAAAGAAGAAATCTTGAAGGCTGACAAACAGAGTGGTCAATGTCTGGAATACTCTACCTGGTTTTTTTTCCCCCAACCCCAACCCCAAAAACCTTAACCTTAGACTATCTACTATTGACCTCACCCCTTTCCTAAGAGGTCTGTAGGGGGCGTGCATAAGTGCACCAATGTGCCTACTGTCCCTGTCCTATTGTTTCTTTGTTTAAATTATTTTTCTTATATGTATCCATATATTCATAACTATGTTTCAACTTATACCTATTATCTTGTAAGCAATTGACAAATAAAAATTAATAAATAAATAATTAAAAATAAGCACAGGTTAGGCTGCAGGTAGAACTGGAACCTTGCATTAAGTTGCTTAATGTTGCCACAATAATTAAAAAAAGAGGATTTTTCATTGGTTAAATTTGGGAAACTCCCTGTAGTTCTTATAAAACTTGGCAGACAAGTCTTTGAATTCTCTGGGATATTTATTCTAGACCACCAGATGGTGCTGTGGGCTGCTTTGCTTAAGTCTGTAGGGGAGGTGAACCCCAGAGGAATTTATTATTTCCTCGCTGGAAGAGAAATCCATCAAACAAATACAGCTCTCCAAGGTTGCTTGCAGTGTTATATTTTTAAAAATTGTTTAGTTAAGATGGGGAACATGAAGAAATTTTAAGTTTTTGAGCAGAAAGAGAAATTGTTCCTTTTTAAAATGCTGCTTGAATTAGCCTTGTGTCTTGGGAGGGGGGGATGGACTTCTTTGCTTTGAAGATGGTCTGTCAGTAATGAATTACGACCCCCAATAAAACGGCAAGAGTGGTTGTAAAAATAGCTGGAGAGGCTTCTCTTATTGCCTCTGAGCTGGAGAAATGCAATTTTTTTGCCAGAGGACACATGAAAGATCCAGCAAAGTTACGCAGATTTTAAAACTTGAACAGAGGAAACATTTTCAAGTCCCACTCAGACTATTTCATTACTTTGACCGACAATGGGAAGATACAGATTAAGCCAGAAAATAGGATGTTTGAAAGTTTCTTGTGTAAAAGGAGAAGTGTGCTAATCCACACTGGCTTTTAAAGCTTGTTGCTTCAAAGGAAAATGGGGAACAGAGAGCTTGGCATTTCACATTCACTCCTGGCTTCAATATATCTTTGTCTTTATCACAAAATTCAAATTACTTTTGCTTCACTCTACTTCTTCCAGGAATCAAGACTAATATCTTCCTATTATTCTGCCCGTCCTGTACAAATACTGTACAAAGGCAGATAGATAAACTCCACAAAGCATCCATACAAAGTCAGGCATCCTGTCAACTAACATTTATGATGAGGTTCTTCTTAATGTCCAATCCTTTACATATCTGAATTGTGGTGTAGGAAGATAATAAGGTCTCAACCCTATGATGATTGAAGCAGCCACATGGTAATGGCTTCAGGCAAGAGTGAGGGAGCCTCCCCCAACCCAACAAGGGTCAATTTAGTGACCAATCTGGATTACAGATGTGACCACATGACATGGACTACATTTCCCAGGATACCTTAACTCCATTTACCATGATGCATTCCCTTAAAGGGACAGCTCACAATTCCTAACTAACTATCCCAAATCCCATTAACTCTAAACTGTCTGGACAGCACATAGCAGTTACTGCAGCATTAATTATAAGACTCAAGTTACATGGCAAGCTGTTTGGCCTGCCCTACATAATATAAGATAGATATATTTTATAAGCAAATTCTGAAAATTCACATTGGGTACAAAAATATTGTTGATGGAGGTCCCCCCCACATTCATACTGAAAATCATAATAAAAACATGTAATCATGAAAGCCAATAGTTGTACATCCATTGTTTTTGAGATGGGTGGTCATTACGTACTTTAATACTGTGCTTACTGGGTTCATCTATCTTGTTTTTTATTTTATTTCCAATTGTAAAATCTTTGAGGTTTAACTAATATATAGAAATTAATACTATTAGGTGAGAAAATACCATTTAGTACTTGCAAACTGGGAATTTTTCCAGAAAAGTCCAATAAGATAATCTAGTTCAAAGAACAGCATAGAATGAACCAATTGATCTTACTTTCCCTTTGGGTGTTAATATAATAAATCCTGTATTCAATCCATAACAAGCTAATACATGCTTATTCACAATGGAATGACTCTTTTCTTGCAATTTCTTTCCATATTTCTGTCATATTTGCATAAATGAGACACATGGCTAATTTAAAGTAGAACTCTGCTCTGCATAAACCCCACAGTTACAAATCAAGGATATTATGACATATAATAGGTTGTGGTATAAACTGACATCTGTAAACTTTCATTCACTTCAAATATGTTTTGTTTCTTTCATCAATAGCCAGCACCTATTCCCAAGATCTCTTGCTAAGAAATAGCCATGATTCCCAGGAGTTTCCATTAGGAGCTGTCCTGAGTCCTGCTCAATGAGACACAAGATTGGCTGTTCCCCAAAAGAACCATGCTGTTATTTGTTACTGCACCTTCTTCAGTGTTCAGTCTCTTCCAGGTTTTATTTCACACTATTTCAATCTAGGGCTGTAAAAAAAAAAACACCTCAGGGCCATTAAAAAAAGACTTGGATTTTTGGATAAAATAGCTTTCAATTTAGTCCAATGAATAAATCATAAAAAACATTAAACAATCCGTACAGCAAATGTTTGCACATTCCCAACTTTTGCTATGCTATGAAATTCTATGTTATCATCCATAAAATAATTAAGAAAGGGTAAATTTGGGGCCAGACTCCTTTTATGTATGTAACATACTGCCCTTAAAACCAACTTATCTATCAGGTGTAGTCCCAGCTCCATATTGTTGTCATATATTTCAATGGCATATTACTTTGATTGATACACAATTTAAAAAGTCTTATATTTTACAAGGAAAAATGATCTATTCAGGCAAAGAGCCATTGTCATAAGCAAGCCCATGTTTCCTGGTCAAAGATGAATTACAGATCCAAAGGTTTATTTCCTTTTCACAATACAAGAGAAAAGAATATTTGACAGGTTTCTAGGACTCCAGAAGTCTGCTGACAACTGAAAAAAATAAAATAAAATAATATGACAGCTCTTAGATCCCAATGTAATTCAACAGGCTGCTGTGCAAAAATCAAAAGCAGCATTCAAAAGGAAAACTCTTTTCCCCTCCATTTTGTATGGGGACTATGTGTGATATAATGGATTAGTTTGTAGGAGGTATGTTTGATCAATAGTATTCATTTTATTACTTGTGGGTTTTTTTCTTTTTTTCTGCTTTGTCAAAAAAAAAAAAGAAAAGAATGCAGAACTTTATTTTTAAAACTGTATTTTAAAAACTTAAAATCTAAGTAAGCTTACAATCCCTTAGGAATAATATCTTGGTCACCAACAGATGGTTCAGATGTAGTCTCCAAGGGTGAATGAGGTACAAAATCAGAAGATACAGTCCAACTTTGGGACTACCTTATGAAATTAAAACAAAACACCTCCTATAGTTCTTTTTTCTTCTATATTAGAGTTCCAAAATTTGGAAAGGGAACAGAGAAGAACAATGTCCTTTTTTAAATGTCTGCTAGTGTTGATTTGGAGATTTAAAATTTATATTTTCCGATTCTCAGATATGGAGATAATTTTTTTAAGTAAAGGATATTTCTGTCTTGGAAAGGAAACTAATCCAAACTCAAACTCCCTTGCACCATCATGCAAATTCAGAGCTGGCAGTGTTTTAAAATGATTCAAAGGCTCTTGGATTAGAGTTCTGCAAAATTACAGGTAGGGTTGCCTCATAAATACTAATCTATGACAAAAAATAAATTGATTGAATCAGGATTTTAATTTTAAACACACACACCCAAAAACCACAAACACGCTTTCATTAATCATTTAGACATTTGCTGCAGCAATCCTATTGGATTTTCAATAGAAAAAAAATGAATATTTGCATAGCTGCATCATCATAGCTGCATCATCTATATCATCATCTACAGTTTCATATAGTGATTTAAGTCAAAAACAATTAGTTCTAGTCCTGCTTAGGTACAAAGGCAACCTAGTGAGTTTGGGCCAGTTACTTTCTCCTAGCCCTACGAAGAAGACCATGGTCTTTTCCACAAATGCTGTTCAGAAAACTGAAGGGATTTGTCCAGGTAATCATACATAGTTTGTAATGACATGAAGCTGCATACATGTACAAACATGCACACATAGACACAAATTCACACACACATACACATACACACACACACACACAGAGAGAGAGAGGTATATAAAAATCTGAACAATTTATGAATGCTTAAGAAATTTTATTTTTGTGAAATGTTAAAAACTAACTTGACATAATATATGATTCCAAATTTAGTTATTCATCTTTTTCCCCCCTTAAATTATTTGATTTTTTTGCTCAAAAAAATGAAAAAATATAATTAATATAAGGTTTGAGTGGCATTTTTACAAGTCATTGCATGCAATACATTTGGAAATATCATTTTGGATTTTTAAAAAGAATCAAAATATGAAAATAGGATAGTATAAACTTTTGAGGAAACTCATAAAAATTGCATAGAGTGGAAATAAACCGGCCTATTCTTTTCCAGACAAGTCCTATGAAAAAACAATTAAGTAAGTTAGATAAATGAGATATAGAAGATTGATATAGTGTCATTAGTAATTGAAGCAATCTGCTAATGAAATGACAGAAATTTAAACCAAACCACAACAGAATGCATTAAAAATAAAAATAAACATTATCTCTAACTAAAATTGATATAGTAAATGAATGATAACTTACCATTGCCTTCTCAGGAATCTGATACACCTATAAAAAGTAGAAATATACAACTTCCTTTGTCACTGTTGCATAGTGGGTAGAATGTTATACTTGGACTAGGGTTCAAACCAGCTATGATACTTGGTGCCTTTGGGCTAATTCCTCTAGGTCTGTCTAGCTTCCTCTAGGTCTGTCTGGCTTTCTAAAATATAGTGTGATTGTTTCATCTATACTGGTTTGAGGTCTTTGGAGGAGATTAAAAAATACCTGTTTGAAATGACCCTGCTAAATCATTCCATGATAATTAAAGTAATTAATATGTTGGTGCAAAGCAGGTGCAATCATCCTCTATCGGCAGCTTCACTGTAAGATAAAGTGTGCCTAGACAGACAATCACTTTCACATGGCAAAAAAGAAGTGGATGCATATTACTTCCAATCTGGAAAGGAAATATGCCATTTTGGGAAGATTTTATTACTTGTGGATTATCATTAAAACCTATCAGAGCTTTCAGAACTACCTGGAACTAAGGAGAAATTTCCTGACATTAACCAATGGGAAATTATTTTCTAAGAAAGAATGTGCCAACTATGTAAGATCTTTCCCATGCGCATTGTGATTTTTTTTTAGAAAACTTTATTGAATTTTATTACATAAAAACATTAAAAAGTATATAATTCAATAACAGCTGTTTGTGGTGCATTATCATAATCATTTGTGTGATAGTAATAATTTATGCATAACTATATTCTTATTCTATGTTCTATATTTAATAATCATCTATCCTTAGTCTGTGTCTGATCTATCCAATTGTACCATTGTTCCCATACCTTATAAAATATTGAAGATTCCTCATCTTTTAAACTCAACGTTAATTTATCCATTTCAGCACAATTCATAACTTTTTGTATAACCAGTTCTTCTACAGGTGTGAATGACTGTTTCCAACACTGAGCAAAAGCAATCCTGGCCACAGTCAATATGTGTAGTAATAAGTATTTTGTAGTCTTTACATATTTTTTTTGAAGATCCCCAATAGGAAGAGCTCTGGTTCTAAATCTAATTGTTCATTGGTAATTTCCTGTAGCCAGTTTTGGATTTTAAGCCAATATTTTCGAGCCTCTGAGCAAGACCACCACATATGATAATATGTTCCCTCTTTTTTTCTACATTTCCAACATGTGGGATTCAGTTTAGGGTACATTTTCGCTAATCTCGAAGGGGATAAGTGCCACCTGTAAAACATTTTATATGCATTTTCTTTGTATGTTACTGATTTTGTTAATTTATGATTTCTATTCCATTTATTTATTTATTTATTTATTTATTTATTTATTTATTTATTTATTTATTTATTTATTTATTTAATCGAGTTTATATACTGCCCCCCTCTGTCAAAAAGGGACTCGGGGCAGTGAACAGCCATGGTAAAAACATACAATCAACAAAGTTAAAATCAATTTAAAAGTTATTAGATAAATGGCTGAATTAAAAACTACAAAACCAATAAAACCCCAATAAAAATTTAAAAATTAGTTAAAGTTAAAAATTTAAAAAATTTAAAACCCATCTCATAACATTAGGCCAGACCAGCCTGCTGGAAAAGGTGGGTCTTTAGTTCGCATCAGAAGGCTCGCAGGTCAGCAATGGCTCGCATCTCCGTAGGTAGTTCATTCCAAAGGGAGGGTGCTCCCACAGAGAAGGCCCGCACCCTCGGGACCGCCAGCCAACATCGTCCAGATGGCGGCACCGTGAGGAGGCCCACCCTGTGGGAGCGCACTGGCCGGCGGGAGGCCGATGGTGTCAGTAGGCAGTCCCGCAAGTAACTGGGTCCCAAGCCATGGAGCGTTGTAATGATGGTCACCAACACCTTGAATCACACCCGGAAGGCCACCAGGAGCCAATGCAGCTCGCGCAGGAGCGGTGTAATATGGGAGCTCCGAGAAGCCCTCAAGATCACCTGCACGGCCTCATTCTGCACCAGCTGAAGCTTCTGGATGCTCTTCAAGGAGAGTCCCATGTAGAGAGCATTGCAATAGTCTAGGCGGGAGATGACGACGGCAGAAGTGACCATGTGCAATGCGCCCTGATCCAGAAAGGGCCGCAACTGATAGATCAGTTGGATCTCCCAATCTGCTAGCTTTATATTATGTCCAATGTTTTGAGTCCAGGCGATCATACATCCTTTCACGACTTCTTCTTCTAGTTCTACTTCTAAGAGATACTTATAAATTTTAGTAATATTTTTTTTATCTGGTCCTAATAAGATTTTATCTAATTGTTGTGGTTTCAAATATATTCCATAGTCCTTTATATCCTTATTGTATCAGCTTTGTTTTGAAGATAAGCCCACCAATCTATTTGTAGCCCTTGTTCTTGGAGCTCCTGTTTTGTTTTTAAATTTCCATTTATATTCAATAGATCTTTATATTTTAACATTTTATTCAGGTCTAGGTTATTTGGTTGAATTATCGCTTCCATTATAGATAGCCAAATTGGGATTTTTATATAATGTTTCTTTTTAACCTTGATCCAATTGTATATCAGCGAATCTCTGATCAAATGTCTATAAAATATTTTTGTTTGGTAGGTCCTATTTCCCAAAGAAATGCATGCCACCCCCTTTGAAGGTTATGACCTTCTATAACTAATATTCTTTTATTCTTTAAATTAATCCAATCTTTTAACCAAACTAATGCTGCTGCCCTATAGTATAATTCCCAATTTGGCAATCCAAAACCACCTCTGCTCTTCATATCTTGTAACAATTTCATTTTTATACTGAGTTTCTTGCCCTGCCAGATGAATTTTAATGTCATTCTATTGAGATTATCGAAAAGGTCTTATCTTATTTAACTGGGATGGTTTGGAATAAATAAAGAAATTTTGGTAATATAGACATCTTTATGGCTGCTATTCTTCCTGATAATGACAATTGCATTTTCGTCCAAAGTTCTAAATCTTTTTGTGTTTGTTGTAATAGCTTATTATAATTGTTTTCCTTTATCGTCTTGCAGTGTGCTGTCAGCCATATTCCCAAATATTTAATTTTCCTTGTTTGAAGTCCCAGCACCCTTTCTAATTCTATTATTTGTAGATCTGTTAGATTTTTTACTAGGAGTTTCGTTTTCTGTCTGTTAATTTTTAATCCTGCTATTGCTTCATATCTTTCTAGTTCCTTAATTAATATTAGTCCTTTTTCTATTGGATCTTCCATAATAAAGACCACATCGTCTTCAAAAGCTTGAAATTTATATTCTTCATTTTTGATTTTTAATCCTTTTATTTCAGAATTTTGCCTCACTCTTTCTAATAATATTTCTAATGATAATATGAAGAGGAGAGGGGACAGCGGACAACCTTGTCGTACTCCTTTTTCTATATTTATAGTTTGAGTATTCTCTCCATTTATTATTATATTTGCTTTTTGTACTGAATAAATTGCCGTTATAATATTTTCAAATTTAGTGCCAAAATTCATATCATAAATTTGTTGAATCATAAATTGCAAATTGAGATTATCAAAAGCCTTTTGAGCATCCAAACATACAAGAGCTACCTGTTCCCCCAGATGGGCTTCATAATATTCCAGAACGTCCATTATTATTCTTAAGTTGTTTCTAATTTGTCTATTTGGGAGAAATCCATTTTGATCTGGGTGTATGTACTCATTCAAAATTATCTTTAATCTGGTAGCAATAATAGTAGTAAATATTTTATAGTCAACATTCAATAAAGAGATTGATTTATAATTTTGTATCATCCTGGGATCTGAGTCCCCCTTCGGGATTAGCGAATTTAATGATTCCTTCCACGTGTCTGGCATTTTAGCAGATGTTAATATCTCATTAAATAAATCCACCAATATTGGTCCTACCTGTTCTTCTATTTATAAAATTCTGCTGGGAAGCCGTCAGGGCCTGGAGTTTTGTTACTTTTCTGGATTGCTTGTTTAATTTTGTCATAGATATATCCTTTGTCAATGGTTCTTTCATCTCATCCTTAATTTCACGAGTACTTTTTTCTCTTAAATATTTCCTTAATCTGATCTTCATCTACTTTCTCCTTTTTATACAGCTTCTCAAAATATTTGTATACAATCTCTTTTTTCTTCTCTATTGTATGCTAATAATTTCCATTTTCATCTTGCAATTGGTAAATGGTTCTTTTCTCTTTATCTTTTTTGAGCTTATAAGAGAGCCATCTGCCAGGCTTATTTGCTTGTTCAAAGTATATTTGCTTAGTTATTTTCAAATTTCTAATCAATTCTTCCTGTTCCATTAAATTCAGTTTATGTTTATAAAAAATCAATTGTTCTTGGATTTTAACCTTTTGTGGTACTTCCTGTAACTCAATTTCTAATTTCTTAGTTGTTTAGTGTAGGTTGTTATGCTGAGCGTGTTTTTCTTTATTTTTTTGTACGGTATAAGATATTATAATTTCCTTTATAACGGCTTTCATCTCATCCCATAAATTTTGAATGGTTGTATCTGAGTTATTATTTTCTTTAAGATAGAAATTTAATTTATTCTTAAGTTTCTTTATAAATTCCTCATCTTGTAATAGTTGAGAGTCTAAAGTCCACCTTCTCCTTGGTTTTTTCTTACCCTGCCAATTAATTTTAAGAGGGTTGTGGTATGCCCAAATATTCGATATAATTTCTACTTCTGTCACATCTTGTATTAGCTCTCCACTCATCCATGCCATATCAATGTGCGACCATGAATGATGGGGGTTTGAATAAAAAGTAAGTTGTTTCTTATTTGGGTTTAGTTTCTTCCATACGTCTATTAAATTTAATTCCTTAATCATTTCTACGCAAATTTTAGGTAATTCTCTCTTCCCTTTTTCCCTTCTCTTCTTATTTCCCCCATTATAATCTTTTTGATAATCTGCTACAGCATTGAAATCCCCAATAATACAAATATTTTTCCTTTCCAATTCAATAATTTTAGTATATAAAGCTTTATAAAATTCTTTTTGGTTAACATTAGGAGTGTAAATTACTACCAATAAGATTTTTTTCAAATTTATCTGTATTTCTATTGCCAGAACTCTTTCCTTGGGGTCTGTGAATAATAATGTTGCTTTTATCTCTTCTTTACTGCTATTCCATTCTTTTTTTCATTATCTGCGGAAGCCATAAACACTGTCCCTAATTTGGAGCAGACTAAATAGTTTTCCTGTGCTTTCAAAATGTGTGTTTCCTGTAAACAAACAATATCTACATTTTGTTTTATCAACTTTGCCAGAATCCTTTGTCTTTTTATTTTTGAGTTTAAACCATTTATATTAATGGATAGGAGTTTCATCTCTTTTTCCATAGTTCTAATTTGTCTACATCTTTATCTCTTGATCACTTTCTCTCTAGTACTCTACGTTTATTAATCTAATATCTTCTCTTATTGTTATTGAATGATTTTTCTTACTTCTTGTTTTTCTTCTTTATTTTAATTGATCTTGTTCTTCTTGAAGGTTTGGGTTTAATTATTTCTTGCTTTTTGCCTTGTAGTTACTCTAAATTCTACTTGTTATTGATATTGTACCTTATTTCCTTCTTTTCCTTCTTCTTGTTGTTGGTTATTTTTCAGGTTTTCTGCAATCTTCTGTCCCTTCTTTTGGTATTCTTGGTCTTCTTGAGATTCTGATTCTAATTCATCTTTGCTGGTCTGCTCTTCTGAACCTACCAGTCTTTCATAGAAATTTTGGACTTTTTCAAAAGAGTCTACTTTAATTTTTCTCCCCCCCCACCCCGAGTAATTAACATCCCTTTTGGGACAAGCCATTTAAATATAATACCTTTTCGGTTCAATTGGCTGCCAGAGATTTATAGTCTTGCCTTGCTTCTCGAACCCTTCTTGGAATTTGTTTAAGAACTAGGATTTCTTTATCCTTAATTTGATTGTTTCCTCTCTCAATATTTTATATATAATGTCCCGAACCTTTCTTCTTGTAAAACGTATGTGCACTTCTCTTGGGCACTTATGTCATCTTGCATAGTTGGAACTTACTCTGTAGACTTCCTCTAATTCTTTCAAGATCTCATCTTTGTCTCTCTCCAATACTTCTGCCAAGATTTCTGCCATCACCTGTTCTAAGTCTTCTTCTTTTGATTCCACTATATTTTGGAATCTTAAGTATGTTGCAGCCTTATCCATTTCTAATAACACCAGGGAGTCTTCTGTTTCCTTACTAATATTCATTAAGTGTTCATCAACTCTTTCCAATTTCTTTTCAGTTTTTTCTGTCCTCTTCTCTACTTCTTTTATTATTCCTTCATTTTTCTCCAACGCTCACTGTAATGTTCCAATTTTTTCATCTAATTTAGAAATGTCCATTTTCATTTCTACTTTTAGTTTCCCCATCTGTTCTTTCAATTTATTTATATCTGCTCTCGTCTCTGTATGATTTTTAAGCATTATTTCTTGTAACTTTGACATAGAATCTTGTAGGGTGAGCAGTGTTGAATGAATATTAGCATTTGTAATAGAAGACTGTTTTTCCAATGTTAATGACTCCTCAATTGTCTTTTGTGACATTGGTGAGGGTGTTGCTGTCGGAGTTGTTAATGTAGTCTTCTTTCCAGCTTTGAGTGTTGTAGATGTTATGGAGGTCATTTCTCCTAAAATTTGTTTTTGTTTTTGTATTATATTAATTATATTGTCCCAGATTAACATTCACTGTTAAATAATATATCATAAAAATAACCAATAAACTAAATTAACCAATACAGTAATTAATGAATTTGCCTATCTATCTCTTAATATCTTTTCTATTTATTGTATATAACTGGTAAGAATGTAATTATCGATATTACTAATAAATCAATTGAATCAAACAAATTGTATCACAATAGCAATAAACAGTTTCCCTCTGCCTCATATATATCTACTTGCATAACACTATATGAAGATCAAAAAAAAAAAAAATTGAGAGAGAGATAGAGAACGTAGAAAGAGAGAGAAAAGGAAAAGAGTCTTAAAATAGCTGTTCCACCTTCAGTCACTGGAATTACATGTTTGTGATCTGGATGCCCAGAAATAGAAAATTGCTGACTAGTAGCAATGTCTTCACTCAATTATGTCCGATTCTCTTATCATCTTTTCTTAAGAAAATCTTAAGTTCAGTTTTTCTATAGTTCTATGTTTCTTCAGTTAAGGTAAACTAGTCAGTTAGATCAATACACACTTAAACCAACAGTCAAAGACTTTTTCAAAAACTTCCAAAAAGTATCTTCTTTTGCTCCACATTATCTCCGTTTATTTCACTTACACTGATCTTCTTCTCATCTTAAATTTAATGCAGTTTTTTCGAAAGAAAATAATCCAAATCCCCCAGACCTTCCAGCAGCTCGATTCTTTTCCACTAATGACAATGTAGCAAATCTCACCAACCTCCCCGTCTTCTATGCTACTTTTGTTGCTGTCCTTGTTTTTCTCTGTCCAGCCCTTTCACTTTCACCCACCTTGTCTCTGCTCCTTAGCTGCTTCCTTTTAGGGCTCCAATCAGATTCTTTCAACAATTTCCTGTGGATCCACAGTATTCAAAAAAGCCTTTCTCACCTGCACCTTTCAGCGTTGATCACCACAAACTGTCTCTCACTTGCTTCCTTTCGTCAGTGGCAGACCAGACTTCGGGACTGCCATTAAAGAAACGGCAGTCTCTTGCTTGTCGGGCTCTGAGGGATTTCTCTTCACTGTAATGGGAGTTGCCTTCCCTGCACCACAGCTCGAGTTTCCCCACACCGGCACATTTCTCTTCTGAATTCATGCACCCCGAAGGGTCGCACCAACAGCAAGAAGAGGCAAGAAGAATCACGAGCATACTTCAATGCCTCTATTCATCTCCACCTCACCACTGAAAGTCCACATTGTGATTTTTTAATGAATTGGAGGCATGTAAATAAGTCTGAGAAAAATAACCAGACCTATCTAAAAACCCAGAAGATGACTATTTGATGTAATAGTCAGAATCTTTATAGCTAATTTTTTCCTTATTGGTATTGGTAAACAGTATTTAAAATGGATGAAACTGGCATTAATATACTGTAGCTGATAAAATGTGCTTTTAAATAATTGTGACTTCACTGTGAAGGTTTCTCAAAATATCTATTTTACATGAGGTACAAGCCTCAACTGACATTGCTCAAACATCCCTTTCTTATTAGCTAACAAGAACAATTAGGAAATGTTTCCAGTAACTTTAATCTCTCTGCCTGAATACACACTGTTCATTTTTCTATGTCAACAAATGCTGATACTTAAAAACAGATTTCCATAAACTAATTTACCTATTTTTCTATCCAAAAGACATGACTTCCCTGACTGTTAATTCCATTTGACAGTGAATGGCTGGCTTGCTTAGCCCTGGCAAAACATGGCATTGTTGTGAAGTGATTTCTAATGAACTCTACTTAGGAAAGGACCATTATACTGATAAATTTTGACAACAACAAAAATACATTATTAATGAAATAAAAACATTGGCAGCCTCTGAGAAATAAGCTGATTCCAAAAAAATTCTTAGAAACCACCAGTCTCTCAATCTAGATATTTACATGAAAAAATCATGACGAAGAAAAAAGCTTCATTGTTTTTTTTTCAAGAATAAGGTTGCTGAATATGTTTTTTAGGGATGGAGAGGCAGATTTGTATTGTTTTGGTTTTTTTTTTTAAATAAGAGCTCCACTGTTGGCCTTTGTTAAACAACAGACAAAGTTTTTATGTAAGAATTCATTTGCTAGAATATTTGTCTGTGGTATTTGGGAAAAGTTTATAAGAAAAGGTTGTGAAGAATCCACTTCTTCACAACAGTAGCCTCACACCTTTTCTGAATTCTCTGAAAATTAAAAATGTGACCAATATTCATAGTACTATATAAGAAGTTTATAAATTCAACAATTTATAGATTTTATAATATATGGGTGACAATTTTTCCACAGATACATTTATAATAGGTATATCCAGAAAATTTCAAGTGGCTAGTTACTGAAAATTAAATGCAAATCATCTAGACCTATAAGTAAAGCTAGAAAATGAACCCTTGAAAGGCTGCAAGCAGTTAACAATACAAACAATTTATTGTACAATAACACCTTAAATAAATGAAAGTGATGGAAACATTTTCCTAAAAAGCCTAAATTGAATCTAATGATAAAGCTTCTGTGGCTATTTCAGGTAGAATAAGAAATCTTATTGGAAGGACTTACCTGATCCTTTTGATTTGTTGCATAAGAGATTTATAGATTAATGCTGCTCAGTGAGACTTGTTAAACATGCCCAGCTTAAATTGTATTGATTTAATAGGTGTATTTTGGAAGCTGAAGTCCACACATTTTAAAATTGTTGAGGCTGAGAAACAGTAAGTTAAATGACATGGAGAAAAAATCAAACAGAATCATTGTTTCTTTCTAACAGTTATTCATTTTTCATTCTCTTTCCTAATCTGTTTTAAAAATGGTGTTCCAAACCAATAAAATTGAAGATGATAGAATATCTGACTTTATAAGATCATGAATGGTGGTTCAGAACATTTGTGTTAATGTGTTTTTATCAATTACTATCATGAAAGACTAAGCTTTTATTATGTATATTGTTTTGTTTGTTTCTATTTTTTCAATTTTTTGAAAAATAAAAATATGTGAATACAAGGAAAGAAAATCAAAATGAAGAATTCTTTTACATAAGTCCTAAGGGTTGACAGATTTCAGTGAACCATTTTATACAAATGCTCTTTCAAATGTTTAGACTTTCTGCAAATGTTTAGACTTAAAGCCAAGTTATTCATAAATAGAAAAATTAATTTTTTTGTAAAGTAGTATTTAATTTTTGAATTATTTGCTGCCCATCTCATAATGAAACAATAGTATAATGCCTGTAAACCTTACATTTCTTCAAAGAACCTAATTCACCATAGTAAGTTTCCTTTTCAGTGCCTTCTGATCAGAATCTTGGAAACTACTTGGATAGGTTACTATAGTTTGCTTGAAAAGTTTTTTCAAAAGTAATTTGCTATTGCTTCCTTCCTGGGGCTAAGAGAGAGTGACTGGCCCAAGATCTCCCAGTTTCTAGCCTGTTCTCTCAATCACTATACCAAAATAGTTCTCTTGTGAAAATGATGTAATCAAAGTATGGGCCTCTTAAAAGACTTTTTAATATATTTTCAAAATATTAGACTAGGAAAATAATTAATCCCCCCCCTAAAAAAAAAGAATGAATGGAAATACATTCAGATATGCTCCTTGTTTGGTTCAGATGCTTTGACAGCTTCTACGTAGCTTTGTATATATTAGGGTATTTTTAGGTTAAAGCATCAATTCAATAGGACAAGGCAATTTTTTTAAAAAATGAACCAATACTTGAAATATGTATCAGAAATTTACAATTGAAAATTATTTATTATGGAACAAAAACCAATGGTTTCAGACATTAAAAATATTAAATAGATTTCTTATCTTAGAATAGATTAATTCAGTGGTGGACTACTCCCTCAAAAATATTTTTAAAACTTTAATGTTATTCTTCTCTTACTGAACTTCAGTTAATATTTATTGTACATCCTATCTTAAATCTAAAATCTGTAATATGACTGAATTCTCATTCTGTGGTATAGACATACACAAGCACAGGCTCTTATACATATAACAATTTCCCCACATTTTATTCTAGTAAATATGCAAAATATCTCCAGATCCATTCATAATTAATGGAATAAGCAGAATTAATGGAGAACACAAAAGTAAAACTATGTTGCAGTCACAGGATTTCTCCCTTAATGACTATGTGTTTGCTTAATTACAAAACAGGAAGTAAATGTGAACATGCTTTTTTTGTTTAGGAACTGTGGATTTTATAACAGAGTTACCAATCCCAATAATGGTCCATAAGTGAGGACTATCTACATAACATGCAATATTAATTGAAGGCTTTTATGCATTTTATTTCAATAATTCATTTAAAATTTGAGAGGAATACTTAGGAATACATATGTATTTGTTTATATTAACTTTAAGGTTGCCCATCTCAACTTAGTAACTCTGGGTGGTTAACAATAGCTAAAACCATAATATACAGCAAAATAGAATAAACACAATACAATATAATGTGACTGTGGCCCCAAATAAGCTTTCCATAACATATTATAAAATGTATATAGTGAGCTCCACTAACTAACAAGAAGTCCCATTGCCTCTGAAAACAGGCCGTGCATTCATATAACATGGACTGGATTCAGGCCAAACTATATTAGAAGATGGCATTTCAGCTAACGTAGCATGTATGATTAATTAGCTGAGATTCTGGTACACAAGAATTTAAATTGCAAAAGCCTTCCCCCTTTCTTATATCTATTCTCTTCACCTTGTCAAGATGCAAAAGGATTGAACAAAGCATACAGTATTATAAAATTCAACTGGTTAAGTTTACCTAGTTTCATATATTCCATCCTGCCCTTTCTTGTTCCCTAAAGCAAGTTTTGTTCTCTATTCCTGCATTGGGGGTTAGGAGAAGGAATAATTGGCTCTCAGAGTCAATAGTGTGGTTTACAGCTTGTCTCTGATTTCTGTGAGGTGGTTTATGCCAGAGTAAGTTAATACATTTGGATCTTGGCCGTTGTTCATGCTTGTTTATTGGCAGAAAAGTTACAACATAATTTCAGAAACCATTCAACTACATCCAAACCATATTTTTAAAAATGTCAAGCAGTACAACATTTTCTGTAGCTCCCAGGAATGCCCTGTGGTAGAACATGAAAAAATCAAGTATTTTCATTTGCAGATAAGGTTACAGTGTGCCTATCTTCCGATGTACATGGATGGAGAACAAATTAGCTCTTGCCAGTTGTGGCTGGCAGGCAAAAGTTCAAAGTTTAGTAAGTTCAAGACAGGCTGTTCATTTGGCACAGGGATAAAAGCTGGAAAGGTTTAGTTTGGAAATGCAAAGAGTATAGCTTCCAATTTGGCTTCAGCCATAATAAAAAAAGAGATGGATTCTACTTGAACCCTGGTTGCAATAAAAGAAAGCAAAATGTTTAAAAATCCAACAAATCACAAATACTAGAAAAGGAATAGAGGAGGATCAGGAAAAGATGAGACCATATTACCAACACATAGTTAACCAATGGGAACTAAAGGACATGTTTTAACATACATCATAGTAAATACTTTGCTGTTTTGGAATTGATAGAAGTAAATGCTGGAGAAACATATTATAATTCCAATTCTTTAACATGTCTCTTCTTTCTTCTTCAGCTGCAGAACATCATTGAGGCTTGTTAAAACCTTGAAGAATTTTATGAGAAGAGACAAAGAAAAAATGAAGGGACTAAAGATCAAAATTGTTAAAATTAAAAAGGAGGTAATATAAATACTATAATTATAATAATGCAATTCATCAAGGTTAAAATAGGTATGTTATTATTGCTGGTAACAACTTTTACTGACATCAGGACTGAAATTATGAGGTTTTATGGATCTGTTATATATAGATAAGAGATGGGATAAGGAAAGAAGACATTATTTGATGTATTTTAAAAGATGGTGATAAGTTATTCAAATTGTTTATTTGTTGTGATGAGAAGTCACTATTATATATTTTCTTTTTCTTTACTGTATTCTTATTTTTACTTTCTTTTCTATTTTCCTTTCCATTTGTTTTTTTTTTTCTGCATGTCCTATTTTGTCTTTATTTTTAGTTTGAAATTAGTTTTTATTGTTGTAAATTAGGATCTTTAATAAAATTACTATGAAAGAGGATGAATTATAGGTGACAACTAAAGTAACTCAGATTCAAGTTCCAGATACCCTGGTTAGAATGCAATTTTGCAGGCTAACTCTGCACATAGTCTGGCGTTCAATCCTGATCGGCTCAAGATTGACTTAATCCTTCCAAGATCAGTAAAATGAGGATCCAGATTGTTGGGGCTCAATATGCTGACATTGTAAACCACCTAGAGAGTGCTGCTATAAAGCAACATGGGGTAGAATGTAAGTCTAAGTGCTGCTGCTATTGCTGGAAAACACCACAACCTGAAATTAGACCCAACAAGATCCTGTCATGATGCCGTTCAGTCAACGACTCTTGAAAATATTATTAATTTACACAGCAAATAAACCCTCTTCATGCAATCATAGATATTTCCATATTCAACAGATGTGCCCATTTAAAAAGGACTCTTTTTTAATATCTAATCTTCCATTGTTGTTTAAAGTTATTGCTTGCAACCCACATTAGTTTCAGTACGATTACACTTTAAGAAGACTGTTGAGGATTGAATTCTTTATTCCTGAAATGAAATTTTGGAACTGAGGACTATAAAATGAAACTTTCAGTCTGATTTTATTAACAGACTTTTTGTAATTTACCAGATGTCTTGTTGTTCTTTACGGCTAAGAGGCGCAAGAACTGTTTCAGTAGAAAAGCCAAATATTCTGCATTCTGGCCAGTTCTTAGTGTCCTCTTTTAAAGGAATCAAGATAAAATGCAGTTGGCTACTTTTTGAAGCAGAGAAATGATTGAACTCTGCAGTATTTTAAATACACAACTGTGTGGTGAATACATTCAAAACATGAATGGAAACTGTGTATTGTTAAAACTAAAGTGCACCATCATTTTGTAACTACAAAAATTCAACATTTAATCTTCTCTGGTCCTTGCATTGAGAATTGTATCAGGGTCTATCAAGATTTTACTCAAATTCAATCTACATATCCTAGTGTTAATTTTTTGTTAACATCTGTGTATTTGTAAAATCAGATGTAAGAAGCCAAAATCTTTTTAATCATGTTTATAGGAAGTTTATCGGTAGTGTTGAACATGTTAGATGCTGATACTATCAATAAAGTCTTTTATTTTTATGTGGAAAAAATACCTTTCTAAGATTTTTTTTTTAAATTTTAAAAACAGTTTTATTCAAAAAATTTAAAACATACAAATGCACAAACATAAGAACATTGGTATGTAAATAAACCATATTTCTTTACATTTGTTATCGAACTTGGTAAGTCCTAGTTCTTCTTTACACATTGGTTTAACACTACTCTTCTATTTATGAATATATTCATTTTATGTATTATAATATTTTCATATTATTTGACTATTAAATAAACGAATGTAATAGACAATACTAATAATAATAATAATACTAGTGAAAGACAGAAAGGGTTTACCATAGATAAATTATACATTGGTATAAATCGCTAAATATAAATTGTTTCTTCTATAAATTAATTTACTTGTTTTCCTTTTTATTTTCTGCTCACTTATACCATTTATCCCATACTCGATAATACTCTGTGTCTTCCTTTCCATTAATCTTAAGTGTAAGTCTCTCCATTTGAACACATTCATAGGCTTTTTGAATAGTAATATGTATCGGTGGTGTATTTGGGTTTTTCCAATATTGTGCTAGCGAAATACGCACCATAGTTAATAAGTGGATGGTCAAATATTTTACTTTGGAGGGGTAATCCCCTCCTAACAAAAACAGTTCCAGTTTCCACTCCAGCCTACCGTCTATAACTTCTTCTATCCAGAGTTTTATTTTTACCCAATATTTCTTTACTTCGGGACACGTCCACCACAGGTGAAAATATGTACCTAATTTTTCTTTACATTTCCAACAGCAAGGATTGGCTGTCGGAAATATTTTGGCCAGTCTTAAAGGTGCCAGATGCCATCTGGATATCATTTTGTATAAGTTTTCTTTATGTGCTATTGATTTGGTTAATGTCAAATTTTTCTTCCAGATTTCCTCCCAGACATCCAGATCAATATTATAGCCAAGGTTTTTTTCCCAGGCTAGCATTGGACCTTTGACAATTTTCTCAGCCATTTCACATTCCAGTAAATAATTATATAATTTGGAAATCGAACTTTTTTCCAGGTTTAAAAGTATTTTATCTAAATATGTGTTTTTAACTTCACCGTATTCCTTTGCATCTTTATTATACTGTATCTCATTTTAATTTGAAAATATGAGCAATTATCAATAGTTATTCCTTGTGTTTCTAATTCCTGTTTTGTTTTAATTCTTCCCTCATTGTCTACTATTTGATAGTATTTTAATTTTTTACTAATATCCATAGTATTTGGATGGAACATCACCTCCATCGTTGAGAACCATATCGGGATTTTGGTGTAATGGTTCCTCCTTATATCATTCCAAATTTTAATTAAGGATTTTCGAAATACCTGTCTGGTGAAATATGCATTATTTTTAGTGTTTGGATTCCATAAGAAAGCATGCCAACCGAGCAGCAAATCATGTCCCTCTAGTTGTAAAATCATATTGTTCCTCAAGTCAAGCCAATCTTTTATCCATACTAATGCCGCTGCTCTATAATATATCTCCCAGACAGGTAGACCGAATCCACCTCTGCTTTTGTTATCTTGTATGTTTTTTTTATCCTTGGTATTTTTCTTTGCCCAAATAAATTTCATCACAATCTTGTCTAATTCTTTAAAAAAAAAATCCAGTAATATCGGAATTGTTTGAAACAAATATAATATTTTGGGTAGAACATTCATTTTAATTATTGCTATCCTTCCTAATAATGAAATTTACATCTTATTCCAATTTTATTCCAACCTTTCTAAGATTTTTAGTATGCATTTCTTCTTGAAAATTTATGATCATTACAATGCTCTAGGCTTGATAGTTTTAATAGTAACTAACAAAAAATAAAAAAAAAGATTTGTAGTACTTCACAGACTAATAGATGAGCTACATTGTGTCAGATGCATAAAATAGTAATCTTATTCTCCAACTACCGTGTTTCTCACAAAATAAGGCAGGGCCTTATTTTTTTTTGAGCCCCGAAAAAACAGCTAGGCCATCTTTTTGGGGGTGAATTAATTTCTCTCCCCCCCATCAGCGGGTGGGTGGCAGCCGCCGGCACGAGAACAGCAGCAGTGCCGGCGGGAACATGGAAGCGTTTCTGCTGCCGCTCGGGTCCCGAGCGGCGGCAGAAACGCTTCCACGTTCCCACCGGCGCTGCTGCTGTTCTTGTGCTAGCAGGAACTATGAAAGCCATGAGGCAGCTCCCCCGCCCAAGAAGCAGCAGAAACGCTTCTACACTTCCTGCTGGTGGGAGAAACAGCGCCGCACAGTGCACTGTTAAAGGCAAGTTTCTCCCCCTGCCCTCCCCCCCAGCATGTTTTAAACCCCGGCCTCCCCCCCAGCATGTTTTAAACTAGGCCTAAATTTGGGGGGAGGGGCTTAATTTAATTTCATGCCTAGAAAACATGTTGGGTCTTCCTATTGGTGGAGGCCGTATTGTTGGAGAAACACAGTATATGCTGTTATTACTGTTACTGTTTAGTTGTTAATTGCTTCTGACACATAGTGAACAAATTTACTTCTTATTGTTGTCATTAATTAATTTTGAAGTGACTTTAAATCAGTCACTCTCTTTCAATCCAACTCACATCACATAGTTGTTATTGTGGGGAAAAAAGGAAGAGAGGAGGGTGTTGGATATGTTCTCACCCTGAGTTATTTGTAAAAATAATAAAGGCAAGATATTTATTAATTAAATATTATGTCACAGTATCTAGTATTTGTGGTAGTATGTAGCCATCCTGTCCTTGATCAGCTTTGTTTTTAACAATCTATAACTTCTCCATGTTGTACATGATTTTTTTCCTCTAAAACTTAGAAAAAAGGGAAAAAGATCAGATACTTTGAAATATTATCCTAATAAAGAAGTCAACAATACTAGTTTTTGCTTTTGCTTATGTTATAAGATGCTTTATGATAGACTCCCTAGGGTTAGGATTGAGGTTATAAAATACACAAATTTCTGTCTTTCAAAGACAGCAAGATGACTTAACAAATTTCTTTGCAACTTGTTTTTTCTACTGGTATTGATGGCTTGTTCACAGCTTGGTTTGTGATCATGAGCCATTAGAATGATGACTGTTTACTGACTCATCATTAAGCCTTAAAGTGGCCTTTGTTACACAATGGCAATGTACACCCTTTATGGCTGTGCTGCATGCATGAAAGAAACATACAAAAAATGGAACTATTGTTGAATCACAGATAATATGCTATCAGATATAGTATATTCCACTGTTCATAATCAGATCTAACTGTATTCCATGGCTGAAGTGTGATCCAAAGAGCTTGGTGAAAAGGTGAAGTCAAGAGTTAGCCTTGAGATCCTGCTACATATGACATTCTATTCAGAGGGGAAAATCTCAGTTGCAAACATCCCTGAAGGAAATCAAAAGCAGACATATATCTGGAAAGCAAGGGCCCTCTCTCTTCCTCTCACCCTGAAAAGGCCAAATTATTCTAGGCGAGAAGTCCTGATCCTGCCAACTCTTGAAGTCAGACATGCTGATTTGTTTTGCTCCAGCAACCTCAGCAATCACCAGTCTCTTAGACTTCAAATGGCATGGATTCCGGCACATCCTTAGCAAGAGCCGTGTCTTCTATAAGAGAGCTGATTGCCTCAATCTCTTTCCCAACTTTCATCTGGGATGCCACTTTCTCCTGCACATTCTGAAGAAATATTAACTTTTCTTCAACAGACAGCTTACCAGAGGCAGGCATGATATTAGATAATGTAAATGAAGATGAATTTCAGAAAGATGAGAGCCCTCTGGGACTTGTTTTGCTTTGAATTGATCATACATATGTTGGGGTGAAGGAAATCTCATCTCAATGCTTTTGTCATGGTACATTTGTGGCTCCATGGTATATAATCATATCTATGGCCAACTGAATGAAGAGATTCCATTAAAGCCTTCATGGAAAAGCATACAAGGCACTTTACTTTAGCTTTACAGTTTGAATGACAAATATATGTGCTTATATTCTGATGATAGCTCAGCCATCTGTTTTGCTCCTCTTCTTTTTCATTTATCTATTCTGTATATTTTAAATGATGCACATATAATTATTAATATATGTTTTGCACTGCTGCTGAACTTTGACTTCCAAAACATACAATATAGAAACAATCATATTTCTGCATCAAGGTACTTCAAAAGAAAATGTAATTGCACATATGTTTGCCAGGATTTTCTACTGCTGGCTTTGACTCGGTTTAAACAAGATTGTGATGCAAATTGGTAGGGAAAGAGATATAAAACATTTATTTACTTATAGGGACCAAAAAATACACTCAGAAAGTTCTTTGTGTGCTTCTGAAGGTGTTCCTATTGCTCAAAGTTGCTGCTGATTTATTACAGGTAGAGAAATATTTGGGTACCACTAGTGCTGTCTGTGGAAATATTATTTTTCATCCTGTGAACTTCTACATCAAGAGGTAAATACTTGTCAGCGCTGTCTCCATTCCTCTCATTGTGACTGGAGAAGCTAGCTCTTCACTGCTCCCCCACTCTTCCTCACATGCCAGGCTGTGGTTTGCAAACAGAGTCAATCGGAGTGACGTAAAGGATCAGCAGGTCAGGTCTGTTCTCCACTGGGGATCAGTTTGCATTCCCAATAGGATGCAGTGTGGCAAAGTTCATATACACAAACTGCTCAGAATACATCTTACGCCCAAATCTCCAAAAGCTTTTCCTCTGAGGAATCTAACCTTTTGAAAGGCTGCCCTTGGAATGTGCAACTGTTCAAATGAGTGGGAAGAATGAAATCATATCAGCATTCAGCATTGTTCACAGGTCCATGTACAAGAGTTGGGATCGTTTCAGTTCTGTATATCAAAAGAGGGGCTTTGGTTGACTCAGAGAGAAGGCAAATGCCTTACTCCATTAATGGGTTAATAGTTTTAGCATGCTAGGATTTTCTTCTTTTTCTTTTTTTCTTTTTGGAAAAGGCTTATTTAAATGTTTATCAGTTGTGCAAAGTGGAGCAGCACTAGAGAGACGCCAGGGAAAACCGATCATTGCCTATGCATGGCAGCGTTGTATGAAGATTAAAATAACATTGAGTATATTCTGTAAATGAAGGAGAGAACTAAAAAAAAGCCTCCAGAGTCCATTATAAATTTTAATAATACATCAAGGTAATGTAACTGAATAACCGATCTCTGAGGGAAGAAACACAACATTTGGCTAATATTACAATTTAAATTATGAAAACAAAAAGTGCTTTTAGTTAATCTTGTCTTTCTGCTTTTATTCTTCAGCCTTTTTATTTTTTTTTTATTTTTCCCTGAATCCAAAACACCATGTAAACAAATAAAAGTATGGAGGAAAAATAAACAGTTTGGCATCTCAGTA
Source organism: Bungarus multicinctus (assembly GCA_023653725.1). NCBI lineage: Eukaryota > Metazoa > Chordata > Lepidosauria > Squamata > Elapidae > Bungarus > Bungarus multicinctus. The sequence continues at coordinate 8,574,218 of CM042846.1, forward strand.
GATTAATTAATGCGCTTCAGCCTTGGCACCAGTAGGCGAAAATTATGTGCATAAATAATATCACTAATTAAAAAGATGCAGATTAACATGCAAATAATGTTAATGAGGATCTGCAATTCCAGAGTGGATTCGCATAACATCAACAATTTAATGGGTTGGAAGGCTTGTGTTTGCATTACATTAATAAATTTCAAAGACCTTGCATAAAAAAGTTCTGTCAGAGCCTCTGTAGCCCACTTGTGCGTTGTAAATTCTGTGGGCAGTTGCAAACACTCACCGGCAGATGCCCAAGTCATTATCTCAAAGGCTGCTGAGAAGGTGCTGGGTGCCAGTGTCACCAGCTGTTAGGAACCAGGCAATGGGCAGTCAACCCTGCCAATTATTTGTATTATTTGGAGAGGCTTGATATTTATTTAAAATAATTAATATTTAGTGCTCTGCATCTTGATCTGAATGGGGAGCATTTTAAACAAGTAAAGTTGCTTTTTTTTTTGTTGCTGTTCTTTTTCAACATCTCTTCTTAGCCTTTGATGTGTCATGGTTGGGTGAATGCATAATGGAATTGATTAAGCAGACATAATATCTAACCATAGGCAAAACAATATAAAATGTCTTTCATGATGTAATCTAATGTTGAAATAAAATATGGCTGCATTAATTTTCTGTTTTTTTTATTCTCCGTATGAAAAAAGCCTGCTATTCTTACAATCAGGAGAAATTTCTCAGAGGAGAAAAGGCAAATGTTGGACAAAATTAAATCCATTTCCCATCCCCACTCCTAGAATGCCAGGTGGTCCTATTAAAAATATGGAATAGGTTTTGACATAGCCAGATCCATTATATTTTAAAATATTGCAATTCTAAACATATTGTCCCAGAAATGAACTCTGTTGAATGCAAATATTATTTCCAGGCAAAAGGATAGAAGATGGAAACTCAGGCAGTATCTTATATAAATCCCACTACTGTTATTATTTTACTAGTACCATGGGTACATAAGGGTGACCATATCTGATATTTTGAAAGCATGCCATGAAAGAAAATGGCTGCCTTGTTGAGACTTGAACATTGACAAAATGGCTGCCACAATAGTTTACCAGAGGGCAAAATGGTGAATTACTCCTGTTACTTTTAACTCATGAGAGAATCTCCATCACTATTAATCTTCAAATTTATCATTATCTTTTTTACTGATATGTGAGAACATTTATAAATAAAATGCTGGTACAGGATTGAAATTTAGGCTGCCAAAAAACAAATGCCCACTAGAGTTTGTATCTATATTTTGGATCTCTCTGTTGCCATTTAATGGTTTTCCAGAGTTTTGCAGCTCAGATTTGACAATTCTAAGAACAAACTACTCATCATTTTTATTTTCTAAGATTAATCTGGAAAATACAATAGATAAATATGGAGGCAGGTTCTTTATTTAGAGTTATGCTGGTTTCCTTCTTAATTTTAATTTTGGTTATGGTTTTTCATACCCAAGTAAATGTATTCTTCTGTCTGATGGCTTTTCTTGCCTGCAGTAGATAACTGTTAGCATTTTCAAAGGAAGAAGAACCATAAAAGCACAGGTACATTCTAAATGAGCAAGTTAGTGAGAAGGATTAATACAGAATGAAAAGAAAGGTAAGGGGAGGATAAATATCTCCTTCCACTGGATAAAATATAGACAGCAGGCATGTGCTAATAAGATCCATGTAGAACTAAAAGCTGAAGCCAAAGGGACAAATGGCAATTGGAAGGAAAGATGTGTCCCAAAGTTGGCACTTCAGATCAACAAGAATATGCTTTGGATATTCACCACAGAAATATGTAGGTATCGATCACAAGGCCTGTGTATTTTAATTGTCTGCCATATGGGCTGATAATCAAGGGGTATAGGAAAACAACTTTTCAGTCAAAAATACCACAAAAAACAAACAAACCCATAAGCAAGTAAGAGAAGTAAAACTACAGAGGAAAATAACCCACACTTTAATGGGAGAGTGAAAGGCAGAGGATTTTTTGAGGAGAATAAGTCCACATATATTTTAATCAGATACATTATTTTTCTTCAGATTATAATGAGAGAAAAGAGGGGTGGTAGCTCAAAGACTTATCAAAACAGAAATGGCAGGGCATTATTAAGATAGGAGCAAATGCAGAGTCATAGAGTTATATCAGTCAGACCTGGATCACAATTTCCATGAGATTGGGTAAGGAGATAGTGGAAAAAACACAGTCAAGACAAGTAGATAAACAGTAGCACTAAATTGATATCTTATACAAAACGGATTGAGTTAACCTAGTTCTGAAGAGATCAAGCCTAAACAGAGGCTATCTTATTTTATGTTATACTCCAAAATATATGTTTTATGAGAAGGCTTTTTTAACAGTGGCTACATCAAAAGGATAGGACTATGTAGTTGGGAAAAATATTGCACTCTTGAGGTTAAAGATTGGATTTAAGAGATATATGTTGTTTATTAATTTTAAAATGTCTTTCTATTCCAAAAGTGATAAAATGGTACAATATTTTTCTGCATGGTCTAGATTTAATAATAGATTAAAGAATTCAGCGAATTCTTTTTTTTTTTTTTACATTTGAGCTTTATTTGTGAACCAAGTGATGCAGTGGCTGCCTTCTCACAGTGCCTGGAGGCTGTGGGGGCCTGGGTGGGGGACAACAGGCTTTGGCTGAACCCTGGCAGGATCAAATGGTTTTGAGTATGGGAAACTATAGGATCTGAGATTTGTCATCTTTGATTCTGGCTGGAGTAGTACTGCCTCAGAAAGATCCAGTCTTCAACTTCAGGGCTCTCCTGGACTCATGACTCCTGTTTGAGTTCAAACAGGTGGCAATTACGGATAGGAGAGCCTTTGCACAACTTCATATTGTGCACCAGTTGCGGCCTTTCCTGGATCAGGACTCCTTGCATTCAGTCGTTCAGTCCCTAGTCATCTCACGACTGGATTATTGTCATGCACACTAGATGGGGCTACCCTTGAAGAACATTCGAAAGCTACAGCTGGTTCAGAATGCGGTAGCGCAGGCAGATTTGGGATCCCCAGGAATGGCCCCTGTAGGACCACTGATCCGCGAGCTACAGTCTGCTTCTGGGTACAATGCAAAGTATTGGTGATCTTTTTAAAGCCCTTCACAGCACAGGTCCAGATTACTGGAGGGACTGTTTCACCTCACTGGGATTGGCCCATATCACTTATGCCAGAAGAGGAGGCATGCTACGGCTCCTGTCAGCTCAATTATTCTGGCTGGCAGGGTCCAGGAGGAGCGCCTTCTCTGCTGTTGCTCCTGCCCTCTGGAACATCTTGCCCCCTCCCCATTTGTGAGGTTGGCCCCAAACCTAACCTAAGGGACTAAAGACATGGCTCTGCCAACTGGCTTGGGGAACCAGCAGGGGAATAGTGAAATGGAGGTAGTTGATTGAATAATAACAGATCCCATCTTCCCCCACTCTGCCATAGCCCTCCCCATGTGTCCTTGGTTTTTAAGTCTGATTTTAACTTTTTATGTTTTAACTGTATATGTAATTATAAACTACCCAGAGTTACTCTATGGTAAGATGAGTGGCCAATACATTTTATAAATAAAATAATAAATACGTACATTTCATTACTTTGATCACAATTGCAAATTGTTGTTATTATTGTTATTCTATTATTATGATTTTATCATTTTTCTTTGTAATTATTCATTTCACTAATTATTTATTCCCGCCATAGTATTTAAGATTATCACATCTGTGATGCAATAATCTGGACGTGCCCTGGATAGCAACAAATAGCTAATGTTTTTACTATACCTTTGGTGCCATTTTATGGATTTCTGAATTTTTGCAATGCAAATATGATGACTGTAATTACATATATAAGTTGTACACTGAATCATGAGAGTTCCAATTTAAAATTGTAAGTCATGCAAATTTTACATAAGTGCTTATCATAGGAAGTATATTTTATTTGTATTTGTTTAAATATGAGTACCAATAAAATATAATCATATTTATATATTTGAGCAGAAATATGACAATGAGTACCACTATTGATATAGTCAAGTCACTCAATATTTATTACAGTCAAAGACCAGTATAATTAAAAATACTGAAGGATTTTGGTATATTGATTAGTAAATCAGTGAGACATGGAGGCACCAAAGTTTTATACATGCCCAGAATAGTATCTACTCCAGTCTTTGTGAAGACTTAAACTGAAGCTTTCATGTTCGTACGCAGCTGTCTCTTCTGATAAACCTTCTAAGAATGCAAAGTAGGAGACTGATTGATTGTTGATTGATTGACTAATTGATTAAAGGAACTTATATGGATGCTCATCTTACACTAACTCTAGATCAGTCATAGCATAACAAAACATAAAATAATACTAACAGAAAAAACTAATCTACCTCAATATGGAGCATTTGACTTTCTGACCAATTATTAATACATATACTTTGCCTCTTCCAAAATGTTTGGTCTGCTAACCTATCTTTTTCTGCCACTCGGTAGCCTTTAAACTAGTTATACAGCATCCATATGTACTGGCAATAGACAAACAGTCTTTTATCTGTAAAGCTCCATTCTACTAGCTTTATTGTCTGTCAAATGCATAGCATTATAGTTTTGGAGAACAAACAAAACAAAAACATGTCCTCATGAAAATGGCAAACTTAACCCAACTCTACTGCATTATTCTTCAGACTAATCCTGCATTGTAGCCTTTTCTGTGATTCAAGGCACCCACCAATTTGTCTTTCCTTTCCTACTGGCTGATTTTAATAATTAGGTGCTTCATCACTCTCTTTCTCTATTGAGTGATCTTCTTACTATAGATAACCTAAGTAAGGATTTGCACTCAAATTTAATCTAAGAACACTGAGCTACATTGCTGATTTTTTTTTACAAACTTGGGATTTTTTAAAAAGATGAACACTGCATCTTCTGTGGATAATATCTTAGCCATAATGCTATTAACTTGTCCTGAACGTAATGGCAAAAAGTTTTCAGAAAGACAAACAAAATGCATTTTTAGTTTGATTTATTCACTAGCAATCATTGCTGAATCCTGTACTATGTTGTACTTCAGGGACATAACTTCTGCTCTTTGAATTGCTATTGGCATAAGATGTGGTAATCCTAGGTACCATTATTATCACTCACTGTGTAAGCTGGGATAGAAAAGAGAAATTGGCAGTAAATAGGCAGCGGAATGAACTATCAAGCTGACTCATGAAGAACAGAATTGATTGCTTTACTACATTTTCCTCCCATTTTTTATTTGAGAAATTCAAGCAGTGATGGTTGAACCTGTCAAGTTTTATTTCATTCAGTTTCTCATTTCCTAATCTTAAACTTTTTCCTATTCCCACCTCAGTTCAAGATTTTAGTTAACATCAGCACAAAATTCCTAGTTATGTACATTCCTTGTGATATTCACATCTTTGTATATTTCCAATAATACATGCATTTGATAAGCTGCAAGCTATATAGCAAATTTATATGCTAGATAGATATCGATGTATAACTGTATTGTTGTTATTGTTTTCCAAGTAGTAACAGTAGATAATCTGTGGTTCCTGGATCATAGGCAATCAGATGCATGTTCATGAAGGATTTTTAAAAAGTCAGGATGTATCTTGATGAATCTCAAAATTATAATATCAAGGATAGTCCTCTTTTTATGTGCATAAGCAATGCACATTTTTAAAGGGTGAGACTTTGATCACATGATGCACCACCACCTTAATTTGGATGCCTTTATAAGCAACTTCTAACTCTCTTTTGTCATCTTGGTAGCCCATTTCAATAGCAAATGCTAGAAAGCAACACTAGGAAAAGTCTGTTGTAAGCCTTAAAATAATTTTAGCACAAACTAAAAACTGATAACCCTCATTTGTTTGAAAATCCAGGAGAAAAAAATGCCTTCCTACATTCATAATGCTTTTTCCATTTTGTATCTTCTTCCCACTCATTGCTGCTTTTATATTGCTGCTGTAGTTACCAAAAGTTTCCTACTCCTGCTTTTAGTTTCCTAAGTGCAAATTAGTAAACATTGTATTAAAGCCCAAACTATGATATATAATTCTTACTTCCTATATTTTGCCCTTACAGCAACAATGTGAAGTAAATTAGATTGGCAAAGAACAAATGGCCCAATTTAAGAAGCAAACTTCATGCTGAGTTCTCAATCCTCTCTTAGGTAATTCATTGCATCGTTAGGCTACTTGTCTTCCATGCTGAACCTAGTTAGGAATGAAATAATCTTAAGAAGACTTTTTCTAAATTTCAACCTCTTCATCTGCTGAGAACACAATGACTGTGAGATGTTTCACCTGGGACAAATTTATCATGGCTTCCGTGGGCAGACTGCTGCCTTCTTCACCCAGTGAGCCTGGGAAAGACAACTACTTTCTTCGGCAAGTCTTCCAGTCATTGTCTCTCTGTGGCTGTCTCTTCACCTTTTGTGTGTATTAAATATCTCTATTCTACCCTCAAATTTACATTACTCTTTTTTTCCACCCATCTTTTTCACAGATGTGGCATTGACACCCACAAATCCAATTACTCAGAGATCTACGCCACAAGAATGGGAATACTCTTGCTGTATAATTCCCAAACATATCAGCACTCATCAGCTTCTGCTCGTTGTCTCAGCAGCCATCCCCTCCAAATGCCATCCAGATCATGAGACAGTGATGAAATACTGGACATATATGTGATTTTTGCTTTGGACCTGTTTTGAGCAGTGTGCATTTATTTCTAGCTAAAGGTGCTCATTTCTAGGCTGCATAAGCCAGTGGGATGGGATTGCATGGAGTTTACTTTCATGTTTCCAAGGGTTTAAAGGCTTCAGCAGCCAGAGTCTGGCATGAGGAAGCATACCAAAGTACCAGCAATACTAAACTAGAAAGCAAAGTCTTCTCTATAGAGAATAAAGCCAAAGTGTATCATGGAAAGATAGTCAACCAGTATGGGATCAATAAGCCAAGACTCAGATAACACATGCAATTTAAAGACATGGAAGCTTGAAACCGAGATTCCCAAAGAAGGGAATGCATTGATGGTTTCCTTGATATAGTCCAGCATGGGTTACACCCAATTAGGTTTGTTGGTGGTTTGTGTGTTCTTGGGTTTGGTATGCTATTGAGCTTGATAGCTTCTCAGAATTGGAGCTTCCATCAACAGAGTCATCTTGTACTTCTTCTGGATAATTGATGACAAACTCAACATTGGGTACTTGATTTCTTTCCAATTCCCAAGGCTGATGTTTATCCAACTCAGAGAATACAAAAGATCCCTTCAGAAGGGGCATTCAGCCCAGCAACCAGGAATAAAATGGCCAGAGAATGGCAATCAACATGGGGACATATCAACCACTGCACACTTTGCAAATGAAACAGAGGCAGAATGAAGCAAGTGCACTTATTCTACTTGTGCTAGCAGTAATTTTGACATGGGGCAAAAATCATTGCTGGAGGTTGCCTTTCTGATAGGCTGAGGCTACTTATGAATAATGTCACTTGCTTCTGCCATCTTGAAATGGTAGATGGCCAGTTCTCATTCTGCAGAAAACAGGAAGTATATATTAGCTCTAAGTCAGACAATTAAATTGGCCCCTGATGCAGAGGAACTATGACAGATCATGGTTCAATTTTATAGAACTAGATGAAATTCTGTTAGTTCCTTGTGTTTTCTTATTAATATTAAATCACCCATTTGCATCCAGAATGCCTCCTTTAGGAGGAAATAAGCAAATCACTCAGTCTTCTAATAAGTCATTGGTAGATACATATTATACTGTATTTTGAATCTTTTATCTAAATCTTAAATCATTTTAAATCAAATCTTTAATCTCTATGTTACTATCCTTGAAATTCAAATCAAAAGTTAAGATTCTTACTACTTTGAACCTTCAAGTGTGAGTTATCTATGCTGATTCATATACTCATGATGTTTGTTATAATACTAGAGTTTACAGTTGTTAACCCAGAAGCAGTGTGGCCATGTGAACACTAACTAGGAAGAACATGGATGATAAGCAAAATGATGGTGGTAAAATGTCGCCAGCAGCATTTGGGCCTCCCACATAATGATGGAACTGTTCCTTCAAGACATATTTAAAGATATTGCTAAGAGTTCTTGGCTGAAGAATCATAACATTTACATTTGAGGGCTCTTTTGTTTCTCTTTAATAATAAAAGCTTTGAATTACTCAGGACTAATTAAGAAATTAAGGTATTATGACAAATAGCTAATATGCTTCAAGATGATTTGGTAGAAGGACAAAGGAATTGGCTTCGGTCTAAAAAATATCTGAAGTTATGGTCCTTTTAAACTGTTCTGTGTTCATTCCACCTACAAACCTTAATGTCAGTGCTCAACTGTAGTTTTTTTCCCTATACACTCATCATTTCACATACCTCTCAATTCCTACACATGACCTCAGTTATTATCTCCTTGTTATTCCCTAGCCTTCCAATTTCATCTTTAGCCTGGGACTACAAAATAATTGGTTAAGAACCAAGATGTCAAAATATATGGATGCTTCGTTGTATTGGGCTCAGTGAATCATATATTTCAAGGAATTTAAACCCTTCCATTTATTGAAAACTTGAACTTGAGATTCAGGGGTTGCAATGGGAATGTTCTGATAAAAACTTACAACAGGCTGTTGTGAGGTAGATGTTGCAAAGCCACATTCTTCATGTCTCAATTTGTCTTAAAATGTTCCATTCATCTGAAAACTGATCCCACCCCCATACTTTGGAATGCATATGCTTATTCTTTGGTGGATGAAAGATCATACATCTTACAATTATTAACAGGTTTTCACTCATGCTAGTTCAGAATTTTTTTTTTTTGCCTCCCTCCCTGGGAGAGGATATTTCAACTGGTCAGTAGAAATTCAGCACTTAGCTCTCCAAACACTGCTTCTATGCCAGCATTCCCATATGTCACAAGTATGTTTGAATAATTCTCCTTTTGCACTGACAATCCTTGCCCCTCTTTTCTCCTTTTTAATTTGTTTTTATATCTGTTTATTTAAAAATAACTGGAAGGATGGCACCCTGCAAAATGAAATGCCAATCTCAAGCATCTATTTCCAAGAATGTTTTCAGACTTCATGTGCCCCAGAAAATAAAAATGGCAAGTGGTTAGAAGCAATAACTTTGTTTTGAATTATGTGAAGGGAGATAATGATAAAAATTATAGAAGTTATTCTGGGAATTGTAGAGCTACCGGTAGTAGTGGAAAGCATTTTAAATGGAAGAATTATAAGGAGGATCTTGTTCTTCCTGTGCTTCGGACTGAGGTGTTATTCAGCAGGTTCTGACCAGTTCTGGAAATTTTGAGTAGTTCGGAGAACCGGTAGCAGAAATTTTGAGTAGTTCAGAATACCACCTCTGACTGGCCACGCCCCCACCTATTCTCTGCTTCCTGAGTCCCAGATGATTGGCTGGGTCTTCTTTTGTTGCCCTGGACAGGAGAACAGAGCTGGAAAGCAGGTTAGTGGGGTTGGAAGGGAATGGGGATTTTACAGTATATGTATATCCTTCCCCCCTGGAATGGGGTAGAAATGGGGATTTTAACAGTATTCTTCCCCTGCTAAGCCCACAGAACCGGTACTAAAAAAAATTGAATCCCACCACTGGCTTTGGATATGTACATTTTTATTAGCTGTATGCTTGTATATTGAATGTGTTTATTTTGTGTTTATGTCCCTGTGAGATTAAGAAACTTATTTGGTATTCCTTATGCATAATTTTTTTGCAGGGAACTTTATATAATTTTTTTCCTGAGCTTCCTTCTGTGTGTATGTTTTTATATTTTGGAAAGCATCAACAATGCTGCCTTAAACTTAGTTTATTGGAAAAAAATAATTTTCTATTAGCCTCACCAGAAAACCTATCTTTCTAATGAGGTACTGTCAGTGTGCAGCTATACTATGAGCTGTTTACATGCAACATATGGGTATCAGCCACAGCCCTGGTGCTAACTTCTTTTTAGTCACTGTATATAACCAATGTGCCAGATATTTTTGCAGATGTTAGTGAATGCTCCCTAAACAAAGCAGCCCTGAGTTGGCTGCTTTAAACCTGAGGAGTAGCTACCATGGGACTGACATGCTAAGGAAATCCATGAGATGGCTGTTTTTTTATAACAGGTTTTTAAAGATCTAGAACCAATTTTTAAATTGGTTAAACACAGACTCTTTTTCACCTGTATTGTCCGAGAATCAAGAAATCTAGGTGGTTAAAGAAGATCCAGATGCTAAATGATCTCAAGCAGACCACTTTAGGAAACAGTGAATGAAAATGCAGATAAATGGGATTAAGAATTCAGCTTCAAAAGAGGAATTTCTAGCCATGCCTCAAGTCCATTTGAGAAATACATTACAAAATAAAAATCTAAATGGGCTCTCCGTAACAACTCACAATTTGCGCACATCAGGAATCAGCTACAAAACATCTGCATCAGGAGAGTAAGGCAGCCTCTTTGTATTAACCATCCATGGATAGCCAAGACAGATGTCTGCCCATAGGTTTTCCTTTTCCTGGAAGAACTAACCATTTTCTAGTTGTTCCATGGGGTATTTTGATAGCATATATGTGTTTGCCATATATCACTTGAATGTTCTCTGCTATTTTGAGATACTAATCCAGTGAACAAGATCAAGTACCATTTCCTGACTGCCACCACTGAATTATGGTGGGTAGGGCTAAATGATTCTTTTACTTTGCTTGCATGCCCATAGGAAACTGCCAGTATACCATCCAACAGCATGAAGAGCAGGATCCCAGAACTGAGCTGGTGTGGCATTGTCAACTAACAGTTCCTTGGCGCAGTTGACTTGGCAAAATTCATTTTGTGCACTTAATTTGGACTTCCCAAGGGTATTTTTCCAAAAGGCACCTGGACTTTCTTCATCATTTTTTCTTTGAAAATGTTTCACTTCTCATCTAAGAAACTTCTTTAGTTCTAACTCGAGTTCAGTTCTGTTAGAACCAAAGAAGCTTCTTGGATGAAAAGTGAACTGTTTTCAAAGAAAAAAAATCAAGAAAGTCCAATGGAAAAGCACCTTTGGGTTAACCATGACCTGGATGATTAAAAATCTCCATAGACATCCTGTTCTCTTCAACCCTTACCTCTGCAAAGTAATAAAATCTCCCCCCTTCTCCCTCCCCAAAACCCTCACATACAGCTTATCAGTATATGTATTTGTTTTAAACATCTATATATAGAGGTCTTATAATAAACTCTGGGAAGATACATTCTGCTTGGTAGGTCACAAGCTATAAAGATCATGTTTTGGGTGAACCCTTATACCAAAAGGTTTATTTTAGAACCAAAGCCTAACTTTTAGGGTAGGGGCTTGGGTTATTTACAAGTAAAATATAAATCAAAAGTTTCTTTGATTCAATTCTTGGTCTAAAAATTGAAACAAACTTAAACAGAATCATGCCTGTAGGCTGCTTCTATAAATGAGTGTAACATGTTTCAAGATCTTTGGTTCTTTTTTCAATATATTGAACTTTTTGTTTCCTTACTGCAAAGTGCTACATTTTATTTTATATTCTATATTTTATTACATGTATATTTTATATTTCATTCTACATTTTATTTTATTATTTTCTTGGTAGAAGGCCTGTTAGAACGTTTTGACATTATACTTCAACTGCAACCTTCTTGGGACTTCCATGTTCTATTATGTTTGGCTTCCATAGAGAACTGTTGTTAGATTCAAGAGCTAGCTCACAATGACCTCTTCAGCTGGACACTTGAGCAGCTGGCCAATAACTTAACTCAGGCTTTGCTTTATGCTTCCCCGAATTGTCTAGGGGACTGGATAGACAACATATAAAAATATGACAGGAAGATGATGGATGATCAGCCGCCAGTCTCATTTCAGCCATACAAATAAAACATCATGTGTTTTGTTTTGATAGTACATTTAAAGGACAGAAATTAGCAGATGTTGATTGCATTCCATTCCATGCAACATTCCAAAATCCACAGAGGAATGCTTAAGAGATTGTAAAGAGACTTTATCATGTTATGCCTGTAAAGTTGGACGTCAAGCAGCAAAACCACTGAGGAGACAATTTGGACTTTGTCTGCATTTGGTTTTAAGTTTTGCTCTGCCACATTAAATACAACCAAATTGTGTCCTTTCAATCCAAGCTGAATAACAAATTTCTTTTTGCTGCTAAAGACTAGCAAAGCATTTGTTATGGCAATTGCTTATCAAAATAAGTCCTTGAAATATTGCAATGATGGGAGAATGGTTGCTTGGAAATCTTCTACTGTTGATTTTAATTTCTCCTAATTTTAATTTAATTTATTCTTCTATTTTAGCAGTCACTAAACACAACTTTTTCTACTCTCACTCTGAAACCTTCATCTTGCTCAGCCATTATTCCTCTAATATTCAGAAGTCCATATTGTTTTAAGAAAACTATGGACGGTTTGAACAGGAAATAATCTAATTCAATTGATCACACACATAAACACTTGCTAACAGTGATTGGGGTTCTTCAACTAATATCATCAAGAGAATGTAACACTGGCAAGGGGAGGAAATGGCAAATATTTGATAAAACAGTGTTTATTAGCATGACAAATTGTATCCTGCAACACTAGTAAATTATTCCAGAATGTGGATAGTTTGGAAGAATAGTACACAAATGATACACAGGCCTATTTCATCCATCTCAAATCTCTGTATGCAGCATTCTTCAAGAAAACTGATTGGGGAGTGAGGAAGAAAGGAAGGAAGGAAGGAAGGAAGGAAGGAAGGAAGGAAGGAAGGAAGGAAGGAAGGAAGGAAGGAAGGAAGGAAGGAAGGAAGGAAGGAAGGAAGGAAGGAAGGATTTTGGAAAGTCATACACTTGCATTTCATTTTTTTTTTAAATTAAAATCTAGGATAATATACAGTTAGTAAATACTGTTTAGTCTGACCCCAATCATGGAACAGACTCATCTGTATAAACATCATATTCCCCCAATTAATTTAAATGTAGATTTAAAAGTGTAATCCAATTAATTTAGATAATCACAAACTAATGCACACACAAAGCTTGTAGTTCAGATATAATCATAACATATCTGCAGTATTATACTGTAACCCCTAGCTAAATGTGAGCTTCCTATTCTTGCAAACCCTAAGGTTGGAGAATCTGCAGTTGTTAAATTGAAGACCTCGTATGAAAAATAGGGTTGTCAAGATTAAGCCATAACTGAATACTCTAAGATTTCCCAAACTTTTAAAAATCTATAATAAATGTCAGTGGTGAGAAGGGAATGGATGGGACTTCGAATGTTCTTGGCAAGTTATTTTCCTTCTCCAGAAGAGAATGATCTGCAAATTTTGCTGTTGCTGCTGCTGATATTGATTCAGGCTGTAGCCCTGGAGTTTCATCCTTCTGAAGAAAGTTTGAAAAATTGCTTACCTTAAATCATTTTGCAGTTCTTTCTATGACATCAGAACATCATATGATGTTTTTCTGAATCTATTTTTGCATTCCAATAAACAACACTTTCTTCTGTCATCTTAATTCAGCAGGGGACTCTCCTGCATGATCTGCTGAACTCAACTCTTCTTTAAGTAGTCCTCAGTTTAGAACATATCTATTTAGTGATCATTCAAAGTTACAATGGCACTGAAATTATTTTCACTTACAATCGGTCCTAACATTTACAATTTTTGCAGCATTCCCATGAACATGTGCTCACAATTCAGGACTTGGCAATCAAAATGTATTTACAATAGTTGCAGCATCCTGGGATCAAATGATCACCTTTTGACAAGCAAAGTTAATGGGGGAAACCAGGTTTGATTAACAACTGCATGATTTTGAAATTGGGAGCGTCCTATCAAATTCTGTACTTGTCAACAGTGGTGTCCCCCAAGGCAGTGTTCTAGGACCAACTCTTTTCATACTCTACATAAATGACCTCTGTGATCATATCAAGAGCAACTGTGTTCTCCTTGCTGATGTTAAGCTGTTCAACACCACAGACAATACTGCTACCCTTCAAAATGATCTTGACTATGTATCAGAATGGTCAAACAAATGGCAACTTCATATCTCAACAAATAAATGCTCTGTCCGACATATTGGCAAAAAAAATCAGAAAATAAAATACAGGCTGAATAGTCAAGACCTTGTTGATGATCCAAACTCTGTCAAGGATCTTGGAGTACTCATCTCAAATGACCTAAGTGCTAGACCTCACTGTAACTACATAGCCAAAAAGGCATTAAGAGTTGTTAACCTAATCTTATATAGCTTTTTCTCTGGTAATATTACACTAATAACTAGAGCATATAAAATATTTGCTAGACCAATACTCAAATACAGCTCATCACTCTGGAACCCACATTACGTATCTTATAAATACAGTTGAGATGTAGAGAAGAGTTCTGCACTCCTCTACTCATTGCAGAATACCTCATGCCACCAGACTCGAAATTCTAGACCTTGAAAACCTAGAACTACACCGCCTTTGGTCCGATCTAAGTATAGTATATAAAATCATACATTGCAATGTCCTAATTGTTAATGAATACTTCAGCTTCAACCATAACAACACAAGAGCAAACAATAGATACAAACTCAAGGTTAACTGCACCAAACTTGATTGCAGGAAATACGACTTCAACAACAGAGAGCTTAATGTCTGGAATACTCTACCTGACTCTGTGGTTTCTTCCCCAAATCCCAAAAACTTTTACCTTAGATTGTCTACTATTGACTTCACCCCTTTTTTAAGAGATCTGTAGGAGGTGTGCATAAGCGCACCAACGTGCCTACCGTCCCTGTCCTATTGTTTCTTTTGTATTTTATTTTTCTTATATGTATCCACGTATTCATAACTATGTTTTACTTATACCTATTATCTTGTAAGCAATTGACAAATAAATAAATAAATAAATATATAAAATTTGTTTAACACCTACAATGATTCACTTAACAAAAAAAGTCATAAAATTGGATGCAACCCACTTAACCACTTTGCTTAGGAATGGAAATTCTGCTCATAAATCAAAGATTACTGATATTGTTACAGTATGCAAATGATAGTGTTCTTTATATATTTCAATCCAGTCTCGGTTGATCATAAACTTGCTAGGTTGACTCTTTCCTGTGGCACCATAAAAGTCATAAAGTTTCTCTGAGCGTTATTCCTAATTATCTTTGTGCTTATGAGCATATTCTCATGATTTTGATCTTCCATCAAAAACGGAGCACCAATTCCTTATTTCCTATTTGAGATTTTCATGCTACGAATGAGACTTCAGTTTCAGTATATCACTTGCTCTCATAGCTTAGAATGCAGTGTTGCCCGCTAACTCTGCCCATTGCCAAGAATTCAATCTTGATTGGCTCAAGATTGACTCGGCCTTCCATCCTTCTCAGTCAGTAAAACTAGGACCCAGATTGTTACGGGCCATATTCTGACTCTATAAACTGCTTAGAGTGGGCTGTAAAGCACTGTATAGCAGTATATAAGTCTAAGTGCTATTGCTGTAATTAATTTACTCTAAACAACTGACCAACAGTAATATCATTTAGTTGTTCACACAGCTTAAATAGTACTTCACTTTTCTTCTCTAAGCTTATTCTGATGTCATTCATTTTTTTTTCAGTCCAAGTACCATTACTGGGATCCATCCTAACTTCAGTGAGAGCAAATTTTAGGATTCTCCAACTACCATAAGAATAAAAGCCATTTTGTCATCACATGATCTCATTAATATTCACATTTGGATGAGGGTTTCATGCAAAGCAAATCAGTCAACCCCAAAAAATTGAAAATCAGATTTTAATATGGCAAGTCATGATATATCTCTGTGATTGCCAAGTTAATGTAATATTTTTAAGCACTAGCAAACCTACTGGATAATTTCTCTTTAATCATGTGACAAAAATGAAAGATATATGGTGATGTGCTTAAAAATAATTGCAAAAAATTAACACACTGCTTTCTTTTTTGGCACTTTCCCCCCAACTTCTTCCAAAATAGACAAATCCATTTGCAAGGGTTTAGCCAGGAATTAACTAAAAGAGTGAAGGCAAATTGATATACTTGAGGCATCTTGCCAAGCATTCCTTCATGCTAAATCTATTTTATATATTTAACTAGATGGATTTTAGACAAATATACATATTAAAATGAAGTAAACATATTTGTTATAAATATAAATAAATTATAAATAAATATGTCATATTGAATTATTTTCAGGGGAATAGGCATCTTGTTTAAAAACTGCTGCACCTTGTGGTGAGTACTGTGAGTTATCTCGACCCCCTCCAATCGGGCTTCAGGCCCGGGCACAGCACGGAGACGGCGTTGGTCGCGTTGGTAGATGACCTCTGGAGGGCCCGGGACAGGGGTTGTTCCTCTGTCCTGGTCCTGTTAGATCTCTCAGCGGCTTTTGATACTGTCGACCACAGTATCCTATTGTGGCGGTTGGAGGGGTTGGGGGTGGGGGGCACCGTGTTGCGGTGGTTCACCTCCTTCCTCTCCGACCGCTCGCAATTTGTGTTGACGGGGGGGCAGAGATCGGCCCCGAGGCCCCTACGATGTGGGGTTCCTCAGGGGTCGGTGCTCTCGCCCCTGCTGTTCAACATTTATGTAAAGCCGCTGGGTGAGGTCATCCGTGGCTTCGGGGTGGAGTTCCATCAGTACGCTGATGATACTCAGCTGTACATCTCCACCCCGGGCCACTCCAACGAAGCCGTCGAAGTGATGTCCCGTTGCCTGGAGGCCGTGCGGAGTTGGATGGGTCGTAACAGGCTTCGTCTCAACCCAACCAAAACCGAGTGGCTGTGGTTTCCTGCGCCCAGATACAGCCAGCTAGTTCCTTCGCTGGCCGTGGGGGGAGAGGTCTTGACCCCCGTGGAAAGGGCGCGCAACTTGGGTGTCCTCCTGGACGTACGGCTGTCTTTAGAAGAACATATTGCAGCCGTTGCCAGGGGGGCTTTTTATCAGATTCGTCTGATTTACCAGTTGCGGCCCTTTCTGGATCTGGGTGCACTTCGCACAGTCCCTTTCGCCCTCGTTATCTCCCGCCTGGATTATTGCAATGCTCTCTACATGGGGCTCCCCTTGAAGAGTCTCCGGAGGTTGCAGTTAGTCCAGAATGCAGCCGCGCGGGTGATTGTGGGCACTCCTTGGAGCTCCCACGTTACACCGCTTCTCCGCAGGCTGCACTGGCTTCCTGTGGCCTTCCGGATTCGATTCAAGGTGGTACTGATGGTATTTAAAGTGCTCCATGGCTCGGGACCTGGGTACTTACGGGACCGCCTACTGCCATCATCAACCTCCCGCCGCCCAGTACGCTCCCATAGGGTTGCCCTCCTTGGGGTACCGCCGCCCGGCCGCTGTCGGCTGATGGCCCCGAGAGTTCGGGCTTTCTCTGTGGGAGCTCCCTCCCTATGGAATGATCTCCCCCCGGAGATAGGAGCTATGACGGATATCTTGACCTTCCGGCGCGCAGTTAAAACCCTATTTTTTAGGCAGGCTGGCCTGGCCGAATGAATGGATTCTGGTTTTAAATTGGGTTTTTAGTAATTAACTTTTAATTTTTATCTATGATCCCTGATTTTATATTGTTGTATTTGGTTCTGATGGGATACAGCCGGAAAATCGCGTTTAATATATTTTTAATAATATTTATAATGTATTTATATGTTTTTAGTAGGCTGTACACCGCCCCAAGTCCCTTTTTTGGGAGAGGGAGCGGTATAAAAATATGATAAAATAAATAAATAAAAATAAAATAATAATAAATACTGTGGTTGCAATTTCTTATTGAGAAAGCATTTCTGTGTATCTTGTATGTGAGTATGTCTCTATGTGTGTGAATACACACACACACACACAAATATTTCTCTCCCTCCCTCCCTCTCCCTTTCCCTCTATCTTTTAAACTTGCTTCAATTGTTCATTTCTTATTCTTAGTAGAATTAGTACAAAAGATGCTGATGCTGGAAATTAAAATGAAAGGAGAACAAAACATATACATGTCATTGTTGTAATCTGGCTAAAAGAGATGCTAATGGTATATAGTTATAATAATAATTTATTAAACTTGTATACCAGCCATTACCCAGCTTTTAAAAAAAAAAATCTATTATAATTGAATTGGCCTTAAAAATGAATCTGTTAGACGCTCACCAAAATATTTTTATAGATTTTATTTCCAAGAAAATGTCTGCAATTGAAAAACTATAATCCTGCATGAATCCACACAGGTTGTAATAACAGAGGATTGTTTCTAGAAGGGAAAATTGCTACGAATTAATTTGCCCAAATGGCTCAGAATGATCCCATCTGATCTCAAATTGAATAGAGTAAAGGCTTTCCAAAGAAAATCCACAACCCCAGGGAAAGAAAGAATTTGCATCTCTCACTCTTTGTGACCTTCTTTGTATAAACTCATATGTCAGCTGTCCATCTAAACATATGAAAAACCTCTGTGCACATTGAGAGTCTGGAGTACAGGAAAGGGGCATTTGACTAACTGCTAATTGGCCAAGTATTCCCTGTCATCCCTTTTGTGCCAGGCTGGGAGGAGGAGGAGGAGGAGAAAGGAGGAGGAGGAGGAGGAGGAAATGGAGGAGGAGGTGGAGGAGGAGGAGGAGGAGGAAGGGGAAGAAGAGGAGCAGAAGCAGGAGGAGAGAAAGGAGGAGAAGGAAGAGGAGAGTGGGGAGGGGAGAGAGGAAGTGGAAGGAGATATCTACTTGGGTTTTCCCTTGCCAAATGGCCATTTGCTGTATCTACAGCAGAGCTGAATTTATAGCAGGCCAAAGTGATCAGCAGTACTGCAAATGGTGCAATCCCTGAAGAGTAGCCCCAAAGGTGATATATTATGGTATACAATTATATTGTATATTGTGGCTTTGATCTGGGAAGTATTTTGCCCATATGCACTTTGGAATTGAAGAAATGTGGGAGACATCAAGCCATTCTGGTTTAAGCCTGGGACTAGATGTGCTATCTTTTTCCTGTCTGTTAAATTCCACTGACAGTTAAATTACTTCACATTCATAAAAAACTATTGGCTCCAATTACAGCAAATGTATGGAACATGAATGTTACAGTTAATATGTTCATATATTTATTTTTGTGTGGAAACAAGGAAATGATGTTTTTATTTCATTTCTTTCTGCTTAATTTATGCAGTGTGATTAATACTTTAAAAGTGTTCCAGAGTTTAAAGTAGACTATCACTGGCAGTGGATTAGTTTTTACCAGGAGAGTACTTAAAGAAATATCTTTAAGTTGTATGCAATTCCTACTCAGCCCTCACAAAAACTCTTCTATAAGCATGATTGCTGGTGATTTTAGTATTTCATTTTTATAAACAATATGTTGCTGATGATGATTTTGATGATGATGAAAATTATGCTCAGTGACACATATGCTTTCATCTTTCTTGAAGTTATCAATATCAAAACCATATTTTTAAAGAATAGATAAAACATTTTCCCGACACATAATGTTGCATATCTATTATGAAAACAGCCTGTTCTCACTGACCAAAAAGAGAGAAAACATCTGATCTGAACTACAGGAACTGAATAGAATTGTTAAATCATTCTTTTGCATTTTAAGTAACATTTAATTAGAAACACACTTTTAACCATCAAAATAATAAAAAAAAAATCCACAAGATTAAATTATGAGTGTCAATTATCATAAAATTCATCATTGTAATTCTTATTAAAACTCAGTGTTTAGATAAGTAATGATTTCATAATGTGGCAATTTGCATAAGGAGCCCTGAGATGGCTTATTATTTCGATCCTACACAATTACAATTCCAGCTCCATACATCAGAGCTCTTAGCAATGTACAATCACGGGGCTAATTAATAAGCCATTTACTGACTGGAGCTAGTTATGGTGGTCCTGCAGCTGACCTCACGGAAGATGAGCCATCTCTGAAGTGGCTGTGTGTAACTACAAACATAATGATGTGCCAGGAGGGAATCATTAAAAATAATTTACACAAGCCTTCATTTACAAGATCTTTTGATAGTGTGCTTCCCCGGTGTTTAGATCCGCAGTGCAACCCCTACCATTTGGAAAGTGCCAGGCGGGAGAGTGAAGGAGGATACCTAAGTGGTTAATTAAGAGCCATTCGGTCTCCACAAGAGCCTCCTGAAAAATCCCTCTGATGTCGGCTGTGTCAAATGTCTCTCGCAGCAAAGCCACAAGAGGTAGCTGCCATCGCAGGCTAATTACTGGGGACGAAGAGCAGCTGAGAAGGGCCTGTCATCCAGCCCTTGCTGTGAGCTTCCTCAGTAAGGATGGAGCAAAGCTATTTCTCTGATGCTGCTAGATTGGAAACCAGATAACTTAATATTCAAAACTGTGACTTCCAGTGAATCAGGAAAATATTATTATTATTATTAGTAGTAGTAGTAGTAGCATTAGCATTATTAGTATTAGTATTATTAGTATTAGTATTAGCATTAGTATTAATCTTCCAGGGTGACTCATTATCACCCTTATCACTGTCATTGCTATGATCCAATTTTCATTAGTTTTGAAGAAAATAAATCTTGGCTATCAAACAGCAAAAAAAAAATGCTAATACAATTTCACACTTGCTTTGTATAGAATGATCTGAAGGTTTATGCAAAATCAGAAATCAAAACCCAGTCATTAACAAATACTGTACGATTGGGGTTTTTTTATATCACAAATGTAACTTGGCCTTGAGGAATGTGCTATAGTAAATGTGCAATAAATCTGGTTACTATTACAAACAGTGGTGGAATTGAAGTCCCAAAGGGCCAAAATATCACTAGCCATCAGGATAGAGCCTACAAGTACCTGAGCATTTTACAGTTGAATAACATCAAAGTATGGACAAGTTAAAATGTGATTAGTAAAGACTATATCCAAAAAGTGAGAAGACTTCTAAAGATAAAATTGAAGAATTGAAACATCATCAAAACTATCAATACTAAAAACTGAAGTTGAAAGATTATGGCATAAACCACATGTGATAATTCCAGTGGTTATCAGCACAATAGGTACCATACCAAAAAATATTTGACAGCACTTAAAAACTCTGTGCATTGACAAAGATTCCATTTCTCAATTACAAGAAGCTACACCACTTGGATTAACGCATATACTAACTACACTGATATGTTATGACATCCTAGGTTCATAGAAAGAACTTGCTATCTATGAAGGTTAACACTAGTTAACTGCAACTGTGATTTTACATTGTTGTAGAAATAACAACAAAACAACTTGGAACACCACTTGAATAGCTAACCTCAGCACTGATGAAATCATCACCAGCCAATTGCAAAGGGCAGTTTTACTCAGAACAGTTTACATCCTGTGATGATACTTTAAACACTATCAAGCATCAACTTCTGACTATTCCAGGTCCTTGATAGGGACTCAAAAAGTGAATAAAAATGCAAAATGCAAGCAGAACATCTGGCTCATTGTGTGACAAACCATAATAACAATAATCCCACTGTAAAGCATCTTCTTGTAATCTTTCCCCTGAAAACACTGGGCAGTTCTTACTTGTTTTACAAAAAATCCAGTTCTGAATGGTAATTTTGGATTTATTTTTCATTTAAAAAACATAGTTTTGAATAGGAGTAGATAAGACATGCTTTCACCAGTCACACCACCAACAAAGATTAATTCATCCTCATTTAGCACCCAGGTTGGAACTGGCAATTCAGTTATTAAGCAACATGGTCACTAAATAAAACCATGACTGTGTTTATGGTCCTATTTCAGGTTTTCTTTGCTTTACAAGTTGTAAGTGTGAGGATTGGTTGCAAAGTTGCTTTTTCATCACCATTGTAATTGTAAAGGGCTGCTAATCAAAGCAGTCATTAAATGACAATTACCTGTATTTTGACTGATTTTCCTCCCAGTTCTAATTGTTTTGAACAAACATCAAAATAGTTAAGATCATTTGTCTATCTATCTATCTTTCTATTGAAAATTGGGCCTAGAATCAAAAGCAAGAAAATTAGTATTTTTTTTAAAGAAAAAAAGACGGAATATGATTGAACAATGCTGGGTCCTTGTTCCAAAATCCAAGAGTACCACAGGGAACTACTGCATTTAAGTAGATTTAAAACATGTTTTCTCTACTACAGAGAGTTCAACACCAATGTAAAGTGCCACCTCCTAAATTTCACTAGAAGGAAAGGGCAGAAGTCTTGACTTGTAATAAGAGTACCAGATCAAAAGCCATCATACTGATTGCCATTGGCAGTGGCTGATCTTTTTAATTCCTTATATTCTTATTGTCAAATGGTTGAGAAAATGCATTCACAGGTAATTAGTTTAAACCTTTGTTAGGTTAACATTATGACATTTGAAATAATTCAGAAACCAAAGTTACAGATGCAGCTCCAAAATTATTTATAGTTTTACCTTAATAATACGAGAATCTCCTAAGCAGATTTGTTTTGTAAAACAAAACTAAGCAGATTTGTACAATGCTCATTCACTGTACAAGTCAAACAATGTAGACAAGACATTGGAAACCATAATTAGAGAAACCATCTTCCTGATTTAGAACAGTTAGAATGTTATAATACATAATATTCTAGAATCAGTTTAGAACCTATTTGATATAAACTTCAGAATCTCCACTTAAAAATATTTATGCACTTTCTTTCTTCATGACACATCGATATTTATTCATTCATTCATTCATTCATTGTGTTACTCTGGGCAGTAAACAATATTAAATTAAAAAACCCACCATAAATAAAAAAATTAAAATATGTAACAGTTGAGGAAAGTATCACAATTCACATTCGGTAATTCAGCCAGGGGACAGGTGTATTCAGGGCCCAAGGGATGGGCATTATCCAACTGTCAATTATCTTAAAATTTCCTGAAAAATTATGTGCCATCAAATATTGTTCAGCTGGGTCAAAATGAATGAATATGTTTCATCTATAGTCAATACATTATAACAATTTGCTGAGCTAACTTTATTAAGTAGGTAATGTATTGTATTTGTCCACAATATATTGGCTGAAATATAAAGGTGCTTTAAAAGACTATAGACCTTCTCCAGTATGAACACTGAAAAGTCAAAGTATTTTATATACATCTAGCTATTTTTAAAAATAAATACTTCATTATATTAAACTACAGAGAAGAGAAAAATATCTTACCAACATGTAACAGTTTTAACATTTATAAAACTTATGTGGTCCGAATCAGCTGCAGGTTTATAGTGTAAACTTTATAGCTTTATAGCTGAGACATACATAACATTCTCAAGACACAATGAACTTTCTATAGTTATATCAATATTATTTTATATTTCAACTCAAAGTAAGTAGGACAAGCCCAGTTTATATGAGTTTATGTTCCAAATCTTGAGCTGCATCAGCAGCAAAGCAATGGAATCAACGTGTGTCTATTATTTTCAGAAGTGTGCAGTATACCCAAAGCAATATTTTGGTTGTTGAAACCTTATTTTCAAACCAAAGGAGACTAATATGTTATCTCATAGGTACTTGGTAAGGTACTTATTGGACTCTATCCAACAACATGATATATAATGTGGAGAAAAGCAAGGTACAAGTACAGATTAGGCTCAAAAATAGTAATTGTGGGAGGGACTTGGGAGCCCTAATGGATGATCACTTAAACATGAGCCAGCAAGGTGCAGCAGCAACTAAAAAAGCTAATACAATCTTTGGTTGTATGAACAGAGGCATAGAATCAAAATCACATGACATATTTGTACCGCTTTATAACTCCTTATTAAAACCACACCTGGAATACTGCATCCAGTTTTGGTCATCACATTACAAAAAAGATGTTGGGACTTTGGAAAAAAAAGTGCAAAGAAGAATAACTAAGATGATTAAGGCCCGAAGACAAAAACTTATGAAGAATAATTGCAGAAATTAGGTATGGTCAGTCTAGAGAAAAGAAGGACTACGGGTGACATGATAGCAGTATTCCAATATTTGAGGGCCTGCCACAAAGAAGAGAGGGTCAACTTATTTTCCAAAGCACCAGAAGGCAAGATAAGAAACAATGGATGGAAACTAATCAAGAAGAGAAGCAACCTGGAATTAAAGAGAAACTTTCAAATAGTAAGGACAATTAACCAGCTTGCCTTTAGAAGTTGTAGGGGCTTCATCGCTGGAGATTTTTAAGAAAAAACTGGACAGCCACCTGTCTGAAATGGTATAGGGTCTCCTCCTTCAGCAGGGGGTTGAATTAGAAGATAACCAAGATCCCTTCCATCTCTATTCTGAACATTGACAGTACATAATATAGCACAATATACAGCACAGTCAATACATATAAGCTTAAATAGATTTAGGATTGCAGTCTCTTAGTCATCAGAAACAGAGATATCCATGTAGTTTTTTAAAAAAACTGTGTATAATTCAATAAGAGACAACTGATTCCTGGTAATTGTGAGAACATAAACAGAGACATGTGAAGTATGATATTAAAGTACAGTACATATAGATTTGAAGCCAATAAATAATTGGTTGATTACTAACTGATCAGAATTACATAGAAAACCTGGAATCCTATCAGTATACAGTATATTTTAACAAACTGTTGGCAGGAGGAAAGAAAACAGCCTGTATTCATTGTAATAAATTTTGAAAATCTTATATCAGGCTCTAATGAGTGATCTCAAAAAAATTAGCACTGTCGCTAAGAAAAGCATCTGAAAATGTAGTATGAAAGACAGTTTGATTGAATGATTAGAGCAGGGGTTGCCAACCTTTTGGACTTCAGGGACCACCAAACTCATAATTTTAAATCCCACGGACCAGAGACCCTGGGAAAATCCCCAAAAAAGTCTGCAGGAAAATTCCCCACCCCATTTTCCTACTGATTGATCATTCTTTATTTGGGATCACAGGATACTGTCTCCAGCTCTGTTTTCAGGGGGCGGGAGAGAGAGAGAGAGAGAGAGACAAAGAGAGAGAAACTTTTGGTTTCATGCAAGGAAAGCAGCAGAAACAGCAGAAGTCTTTTTTTCTCTTCCCCAAATTCCACCAAAAATGAATCTTTGTGAGACTTGTGCAGCCTCTTGGACCAGGATGCCTTGTGGGATCCCAAAGACTCATTTCCGGCAGAATTTGAGGAACAGAAAGAAGACTTTTGCTGCTTTCCTTTCATGCAGCCAAAAGCAGAAGAAAGAAGCAGCCTGGTGACCAGGCAAGGCACGTGGGGCACATGGGGCAAGTTCCCTCCCTCTGCCCTTTCCCCCCTCCCCTCACTACTTTGTGTTGTTCACAATACAAGTGACACAAGCCTGGTTTTCCTGCGGGTCATGTGGGCAGCGCAGCTTTGTATTACTGTGCAGCCTGGATTAATTGCTTTGGTGGGGGTGCTTTGATGGGGTTGACATATCTCTGAAGACCACCACTGGACTAACAGGAAGTAGATGACTGGACCAACAGGAAGTAGATGACTGAAACTTGGAGACCACTGGATTAGAGCACTACCCTAGAAACTGGGAGACTGAGAGTTCTAGTCGCACCTTAAACCGCTTAGAGAGGGCTATAAAGTCTAAGTGCTATTGCTATTATGCTGGGTAAACTTGCTCTAATGGCAAACCACTTCTGAAAAGTCTTTCCAAAAAAACTACAGGGATTCAATATTGACTTGAAAGCATAAATATGTTTAAGGATGCCTTTTGGCTAGTTTTATATCATCTGATAAGGTAAACCAGGACTATTATGCCCATTTTGCCGATAGGAGCTTACAGAGTTAATAAGGAGCCTAGAACATTTCATAATAAAGATGAGATGTGTAGAATCCATTCATATACTGCAACATCAGTAGAATTTCTGCCTCCTCTGAGGAGGCCTCAGAAGAGAGAAGAAATAAAGCAAGATAACCATTCACTTTTAAAAGTGGGAGATAGTACAGTTTCTCTTCACAACACTTTGAAAATTTGCACAGTTCTGATTAATATAGCAGTATTTGATGATAAAAATGTTAGGTTCTTACTTTCTTCTTGTTTTGGGGATACTGTCTATATGTGCCCATAAACTCATCTGGAATTGAGCTTGATCTGAAGGTTTTCATCTGCATGAGAAGCCAAATTTAAATTGTAAGAGCGAGCAAAAATAAAGCCAACAGGAAGTAGATGACTGAATGAAAAGTTGCTTTCAGATCATGTCTGAATTGGTATTCAATTAGTGTACATTAAAGAGTGACTATTTTTTATAGTAATGTATGAGAATTGTATATAGTCATTACATGTCCACATGACCCCAATAGGTGGCTTGAGGTATTCTCTGTTTCAAATGCACATTTCTACAGGGCGGGGGGGCATATACTGGCGTACAAACTTTGTAAGCCTATTGTCAGAATGGCAACATCATCATTATGCAGGAGATGTTCTGAGCATTTATAAAGTTTTTATGCTTGCTATATTATTATAGAATAGATAGAATAGAATTCTTTATTGGCCAAGTGTGACTGGGCACACAAGGAATTTGTCTTGGTGCAAATATTGCTATATTATTATTAGATTCCTATTACCCAATTAATTCAGAGCTGATTTGCCAGATAGGAATGAAACAAATCATTATATCTGAGCAAATGTGTGTACAAAAGACACTGCTCCTGCATCAAATCACCAATTCTCTGAAACTAGCCCTGTCTTTGGCCTCAGAGGGCAGGTGATAAGAGTCTGCCTGTACTAAGGCTATGATGAAAAATCTGAAATGAACTGCCCAGAAATGGTCATTCATAATAATGAATATTTTGGTGTGATATCATATGTCACATCTTTTTACCTCAAACATCCATTCCTTTCTTCTTGCAACTCTTCTTCTGGTCTCAAACAGCATTGTTTACTGTTATTTACAGTTATGCAGTTTTATTGCTTTATTGCATTGGAAAGAAGCTGAACTGCTAAGGCGAAGGGAAGGGAGGGCAGTGGGGACCCATGCTAGCTAGCATAAATTCAGAACCTGCTACGAGCATATGGCAAATATAATTTGACTATGAACCTGCTATGCAAAGAGCCGCAGGCTTCCCCAAGTCTCTCTAAGCCTGGAAAGTCACCAGCACAATGTTGCATTTCAAAAGCTTCTTCATCCTCAAACTGAATTAGGGATAGGCCCCTTCTGTGCAAGCTTCTCAGCCACAAAGCTTTTATTTGAGCCCTTCTCATAAGGGTTCATCCCTTTTTCAAGAACACACATAGGTCATCTTCCTCAGGAAAAAAAACACACACACAATAATGCTGCTGTGTAAATCTTTTGAAAGAGGTGCTTCACAACGTGTGGGAACATATACAAAGCACCCCTCTTCGACTCATTAAATCAGATCTCTCTCTCTCTTTTTTTTCCAGGCTAGCTCAGCTGCTCTGGGCTGGCTCTGCCCATGTGGGTACAATCAGCCACTTTGCTTTTACTTCTGGAAAGCTCCATATGAAGATGGTGGGTCCAAGCCCAGAAGAGTCATTTGGGGATTTCTAAGATGAAGAGAGAAAACAATCAGGATATTTAATAATATTCCTCAGTGTGAAGTTTTATATAGCTATGTTTCTCTTTATCACCCTTGTCCAATCTGGTACCCAACCAATACAAATTTGAAAAAGCTATTCAATGTTAACCCAAACCATCGGTATTATTTGTGATACAGTTAGTGAACGGTGGCAAAATCAGTTTTCTATTGAATTTTGATTCTTATCTTTTTTATCTAATTTTGTTATTAGTTTGTGGGAACAAATCTGAAAAATAGAAAATTGAATAAAGTTTGAGTTGAAAAGAGAGTGGCTAATTGCTCATGGATGAAGCTCTTGACTGAAGATGTTTTTGAGCCTCTGTCCAACTCAGACAATCTTGTAGACAGCTCAGCTTCTTAAATTTTGTGTTTTGATGAATGAAATTGACCTATAACGTGGAAAAGATTCCTTGCAACCAAAACACTCCCGAAATAGGCAAGATTTAAAAAAAATATCGCACAGCTGATACCATTATTGCCTTAAACTCTAACAATATCTAAACTAAGCAAAGTTTGAGTCATTTTAGATTTCCAAATGTAAAAGCTAAGTACCGTATTTTCCGGCGTATAAGATGACTTTTGAAAGGAAAAAAAGTCAACCGAAAATCGGGGGTCGTCTTATACGCCCGGTCGTCTTATACGCCGGAAAATACGGGTACATCAGGAGTGAAGCTTGAGCGCTTCGAAGGGCTGGTTAACAAGCAGGAGCGAAACCAAAACGGAGCCACTTCCCCACCACACCGGGGGCGTCGCCGGGAGACGCTCCTCCCCTTTCCGAACAGAACAAGATGGCGGCCGCTCTGCCAGCCCAACATGCTCCGCGGGAGGCCGGGTCGTCTTCCGTGTGTGGGGGAGAGAGACCGAGAGAGCCGCCCTGGGGCCGGAGGAGGAAGGTTGTACGGTCGGCTGATGCGAGCGCGAAGGAAGGAGAAGCATCTTAGTTTACAAATCCTTGCAGCTTAATTTTGAATACCCGTATTTTCTGGTGTATAAGATGACTTTGAAAAAAGTCAACCAAAAATCGGGGGTCGTCTTATACACCCGGTCGTCTTATACGCCGGAAAATACGGTAATTTGTACAAATATTTTGTATGTGTTAACATTAAAGTTTCTTAACCTGTTTTTTTTTTTTTTCAAACTTGGTGTTTTGGTAATAAGCACTGAGGAAAAGCTTTTGACACCAGGAGGCTGCCTATCCTTTGCTTTGTTTTAACTGGCAACTAGTTAAAAGTGAGAGCTGCTAATCTGCCATTCACTCGGTTTGAACACCATCACCGCAGATAGAAAAATGACTCCACTTTCTGCCCTTAGGAGTTGTCAGGCAATACCAGAATCTAGTGGAGCTTCATTTGGACCCAGAAAGCTGGGAGGCATGGCGGGTAAAGGAAGGAAAGAGGGAGAATCACACCATAGTTGATTTTGTTGAGGACCAAAATGCATCATGTAATCCTTTAAGCACTGCTACAGTACCAACAGTTAAACTACCATAGTCCAGTTCAGTTTTGATCTCTTCTCCGGCAGAAAAAAATAAGAAAATAATCTATTTTCTTCTTTTTTTCCCCCAAGTAAAACGAGGCAAGGTATGTTCTGGAACTCTCCTGTTTTTCTTTATATAGCTTCAATGGCTGCTCGATAGGCATATGAGAAAAAATGTTTATGGAGGGATATAAGGCTCATATCAAAGGAAAAATGGTGAATATAGCAGTTGCACGCTGCTGTCATGTTTGTTTCTTTAAGTCTGATATCTGTCAGTGACCTTATAGTTCTGCTCATCAACAAATATTTAAAAATCAGAAATCATTATCCATATCTGCTAAAATACTGAAGTTTGCTAATGACACAACAGTGATTGGTCTCATTCGAGACAACGATGAATCCATATACAGACAGGAGGTTGTACAACTTGCCTCATGGTATAACTGGAACAATCTGGAACTGAACACACTCAAAACCATAGAAATGGTGTTAGACCCTCCCATACCATCACCTCTTACAATACTAGACAACACAGTGTCAACAGTAGAGACCTTCAAA
The DNA here is from genome assembly GCA_023653725.1 of Bungarus multicinctus. Classification (NCBI taxonomy): domain Eukaryota; kingdom Metazoa; phylum Chordata; class Lepidosauria; order Squamata; family Elapidae; genus Bungarus; species Bungarus multicinctus. Next base: position 8,603,781 of record CM042846.1, read on the forward strand.
TTTCTAGATTCTACTATATCACATAACCTAAAATGGACACCTAACATTAAAAACGTCATCAAAAAAGCACAACAAAGAATGTTTTTTCTGCATCAACTCAGAAAGCTCAAACTGCCCAAGGAGCTGCTGCTACAGTTCTACAGAGAAATTATTGAGTTTGTCATCTGCACCTCTATAACTGTCTGGTTTGGTTTTGCAACCCAACAGGATAGACACAGACTTCAGAGGATAATTAGGACTGCAGAAAAAACAATTACTACCAACCTGCCTTCAATCAAGAACCTCTATACTGCACAAGTCAAAAGGAGGGCTGTGAAAATATTTACAGACCCCTCACATCCCAGACATAAACTGTTTCAACTCCTTCCCTTAAAACAATGCTGTAGAGCACTGCACACCAGAACAATTAGACATAAGAACAGTTTTTTTCCCAAAGGCCATCACTCTGCTAAACAAATAATTCCCTCAACACGGTTCAACTATTACAAAGCCTACACTACTATTACTCTTAATCTTCTCATCACTCCTTATCACCCATCCCCTCCCACTTGTGACTGTATGACTGTAACTTTGTCACTTGTATCCTTACGATTTATATTGACTGTTTCCTAGTATGATTTGATTGCTTATTGTACTCTATGACTATCATTAAGTGTTGTACCTTATGATTCTTGATGAATGTATCTTTTCTTTTATGTACACTGACAGTATTTGCACCAAGATACCAGTATTTGCACAATTCCTTGTGTGTCCAACCACATTTGGCCAATAAAGAATTCTATTCTATATTGGAAATTGACTTCTGCTATATTTGAAACACAGTAAAAATATCCACTTTTCCATCCATATTTTCTCCCACCATTTCTTTTCCCTTCCATGAGAATTTGAAACATTTACTTAAATAATTCTCTGTTGACCTCAATTGGGCTGAATGAAAGGATATTACTAATTTTCTTTCCCCCACCAACCACCATCCCTCCCAACCCAGCAACCTACTCTGTGGAATTCAAAGAGATGTGGTTTCTCAAATAATCACAAAGATGCTTGGTGTGATAGAAACTAATCCTACCAGGAAGTTTGCACACTGGAAGTTGGCAACACATTTAATCCAACAGTACATGAAAGATGTAATATCTCCAAAGAACCATCATAAAAGCAGGTAAAGAAGAAATTGGATAATGAAAGAAAATAATGCCAGGATGATAGCACAGAGAATTTGCTGTGTGACTTGAGAGTGAGATCAATGTCATAGTGCTAGATAATATGCTTATGTAGAGTCCATAACCAAGAGTCAAAATAATGATGGTTAACAGGACGAACAACTGGTAGGTACTGAAATTAAGTTATTCAAGTTCTTTCTTGTATGGATTACAGAAAAATAGATATCTTAGTATTTCCCTGAATTTCTTGTCCTTCTACAAACTATTTTGTAAATGAGAAAGGGAATAGTGAGATGGGCAATAATGCAACATTTCCTGCTCTCTCAACATTCTCATATTTGATACTTATGTTGATCAACTTAATAGTAACTAGTTTTCTGGGTTGCTTTCTGTGGGTTCATCTGCATTTCAGGTATGTTGATTTCCTGTGTTTTCTTTATAATGTAAGGCATTTAGGAGAAAAATGAAATTATCTATGAGGTAGAGCTAATCTCTTTATACTTAAAGGCATAACCAACTTTTTGATCTAAAAGGAGTTCTTAAAATATAAAACATTATGAAATGGTGGACAGTGGCCATTTTCATAATGTCAGAACTCTTGGTCGATGAAGTTGTTTAGAAATGCACCCTGGATTTTTTAGATTTTTTTAAACTTTTATTTTAATTTACATTAATGCATAATTAATATAGGATAAGCATGATTATAAGTTTACAGTAACACTATAGATAAAATAGATTCGGGATGGAGAAGGGCATATATGGCTCTTTGGTACTTGTTGGACCAAATTTCATATAACTGTTATAAAAAAAATTGAGTACTGTGTTTAATGGTGCTTTTCAATGCATATAGGAGATCTTTCCATCCATGGAACAATCTTTGAGGCAGCAGAACTCACAGATAGTATGTGGAAATATGTGGAAATAGAAAGATATGCTTTATTAAGAGTTGTGGTGGTGCAGTGGTTAGAGTGCAGTATTGCAGACTAATTCTGCTGAGTTCGATCCTGACTGGCTCAAGGTTGACTCAGCCTTCCATCTTTCTAAGGTTAGTAAAATGAAAACCCAGATTGTTGGGGGCAGTATGCTGACTCTATAAACTGCTTAGAGAGGACTGTAAAGCATTGTGAAGTAGTATATAAGTCTAAATGCTATTGTTATTGCTGTTACAGCCAGCGGCAATATCTGGCATGCAACATCTCCCCTTGTCCTGAATTATATATTCATAAAAGATAGATATTTCAACTGCCCTAGTCTCAATGTCCAGATACAGAAGAGGAATGGAAGCCATTTTTGCTGCTTTGCCCTACAGATTCTTGCATGTATCCAAGCCCCTAGTTTGAGAGAAGAGAAAGAAAGCTAGTTGCCTAGTGAGAAGACAAATAAAAATAAATAAATGCCTCCCATCCACTTCTATTAGTAAAAGCATTTGCTGGATCAATTGGATTCAACCACAAGACTTCATTCTGAAGGCTGAAATATTATTTAACTTCAATCATGGAAGCTTCCCAGATCAATATCATTATTAGATAGCAAGAACTGGGTTTTGTGATTTAGGAAATATTACCTACTGATAAATAAATTACTGCTACTAAGTTTACATCCCCTCCTCCCACATTTTTTTCACAATAGCCCTTTCTGAAGCCCACTGGTGTATGCTCTGTTTAATGACAGGGAATATGCAACAATTTGAAGCCTGAACTATAGCAGTTAGAAGAAAAGCAGAAGTGACTATCAGCACAACTTGAAAGAAAAATATTTTGAGAAAACAAAGCATTTTTTGCAGCTTATGCTAATATAGTTTGTGGCAGTGTGGGGTCTGTAGGAAGAGTGCGGGGTTAAGGGTGGCTGTGTGGAGATTTAATGCCTTCTAAACCAGGCTGAACAAACCTTGAAAGGAGAAAAGGAGTTTGACAAGAATTTATAAATGCATACCTTATTTGAAAGTACCATCATTCATAATACCATTAACTCTATTTCACTAAACAAAACACGCTTTTCTTTTTCAAGGTATTCTCTATGAAGAGGAAAAAAACATTATGTGAAAAAATAAAGTGTTATTGCAAAACCAGTTAAAATCTGGAGTGAAGGTTTGAATAAACAAATTAAATTGCAATGGAATATAGTGTGCCTCAGAGCCATTTCTTGACAAAACAGTCATCTTATTTACACGCTTCACAATACCCCACCATAGATGTCGAAGGGGGGAAAAAATAAGGAGAAAAATAATTAGCATATTAATCTTTTTTATGCCGTCATCTTTCAGGTCCAGAAGACCATGGTGTAATTTAAATCTAAACGCTTTCCTGGCATTAGAATTCATTTTAGATGGGTCAATTGTTCCATAATAAAGGGATAGAAGGTGTACTTCATGCAAAAGATTTATGCTTGCCATTTGTTCATATTCATGTGCTACTGAATACCCTCAATTCAGATGGTGATGGCTGCTCCTATCAGTCGCGCGCCAGCACCACAGATCACTAACCGGCAGCAATGAATTCCATTTGCAGGACAAAAAATACGGCGAAATTAACTCCTACAGTTTATTGATTTTTGCTTAACAGAAGCCAGTATAACAGCTCTATTGCCCTCATAATGATTAGTGACAAAAGTTTAATTAAGCAATTATGAAGCCAATAATAGAGTTGTCTGGCTTGCTTAGTTTTAGTCCGTTTAGGACTTATCTCCCGCCTGCACATCATAGCAGCTGGAATGTGCTTGAAGAGATTAATGCCGGGAGAACACAGATGCCTACTTTAATTCTGCTTCATGATGCTGTTTGAATGGAGTCGAGAACACAAGCTACCCTTTATCAAATTACAAGTCCGCTTTTCATGAATATGTAGTAAAAAAAAAAATCTAGTTGTGGCTTCAAGGTGTAATTATAAAGACATACAACAAAAATGACACACAATTCTGTCTTAGTAATCCCTGCTATGAAATATGCATGATAATGTATTACTGAATAAAGACTTAACAATGTTATAAGAGGCTTTGGCATTGTACAGTTATCCAAACAATTGGCAGGCTTTTCCAAATGTTATTTGCGATATTGTCTGACCTAACATCTTTGTTTTTTCACTCTCTCTTCGTCTTAAATATATTGTTTCGAGCTTAGTCCATTGTTATTTGCCCATAATGGAGTTAAAAACCATCTTATCAACCTGTGAGAATTCCCAATTTATTATGAGTGCTTAAATATGCTAATTCCAAAAAGAGTGAACATGAGCGCTTTCCACCACATTAATCGGTTTCTAAAATAAGCCCATTGTAAATAAATATATAAGGCAGGAAGTTGCCTAAGTTGTTATTGTTGTTGTTTTAAGTCTAATTTAGACACAAAGAATATTGGCTATTTCAGTGCATGCAGTGCTACAATCAAAACTGCATCTTGTTTCTACAAAAGATATCTTGCAATCCTAGAAAACTAGCAAAGGTTTCTAATAGACTGCTTATATGTTTACAATTAGCATTTAAAAAAGTTGTACTATTCCAAATAGATAATGAGGATTGGCTACAAACTAAAATAAGGCATTTTGGAGATCATAATATATTCCCCTCTATAGAAAAAGAGTGTAATACCTTTCACCATAAAAATATTTAAAACTTCAAAATTACATTTCTTGAACATTTCACCAGCCTGTTTTTTTCTGTGCAAGGTTATAATCATGGAGTGCTCTGATATCTGACTTCAGTATTTGACATTCAACACTATTTCTATTTTGAATGTGACTTATTTGATAGCTGACATATAATAGGATTTAGTATTTCCTGGTAATTGGTAGTTGACAGCTTAAGTTACCTATGTACGTGACGACTTGCCAAAGTAATCAAGGAATGCCTCTCCAAATAATGACATTTAAAATATTACCATTCAATTTTTGCAATCCTTTAAAAAAAAAAAAAATCAAAATCTGAATGGTGAAAATTTGGGCAAATTTGGAAAGTCTATAAATCTTTATTTTAGCTTTTGTAATAATAGCACTAGTAGAACAGAAAGAGTTTTAAATCCAGTTTCTGCTTAAAAGATTGTGTTTTGACAGAATCTTTTGACAGAAAAGCATGGGATCCATTTCTAACCCTTAGAGGTCCAAGGCTTACAGCAAAAGCATCAGATTTCAGGCTTCAACTTGAGAACTGCATCTTAGCACTTCTCTTTCCTGTTACACGGAGAGTGGTTGGGATGAGCCATTTCCATGCACTGGCTAAATGAAGACAGCTTGTTATTGCCACCGAGCAGCTGTGTTTCCTATTGTGTCACACAGCATCCCAGAGAGGGCATGTGAAGCTATTCTAGTATATTTACTGTGATTCATCTTGAATGGATCACCTATAACTCAACACAAAGCTCGCATTGTTCCTAATCTTAACACAGATCTATGGTCCAATTTGCAACGTGAGGATGCGTCCATGCTTTAATGACATGGTCTCTATCTTGCCTTTGCGTGCAGTGGATGAGGAGGGAGTGTTATCACACACACATTATATCGTCTCCTCTTTTTGTATTAGTTAATACAGAAGATAAGAAGATAGCAGATGCTGGGTCTGTCCCTTGGACTCTTGAAATATAATCTTCTTATGGTTTTCTGTGAATAAATCACAACACAGCAGAAAATGTTTCAAATGAGAACAGTGATCAAGGTTTCAGTCCACCTTTCTGTATAATTTGTGCATGTATAAATATATCCAGAGGTTTATTACAGAATTGATTCAGATTCTGAACCGACTCACAAGAATTGATTCACAGTCAAGGGACTGCTTTTCCTCATTACAGCAACACCAGATCATCATATCAGAAAGATGTAGGGCACAATCCACCAATTTAGTCTCTATCCGCATTCCCTTAAAATAAAAAGGAACTCTTCAAGATGGGGGCACTTGCCTTCAAGAGAGACATGCCCAGAGTTCTTCCTAGTAGTTTTTGTGCCACCTTTTTAAGTGAAACTAGTCATATACAGACCAGAAGAAAGGACTGTATTCCTTTCTTTTTGGGTAGTTAAATAAGTTTTTCTTTTTGGAACAGAGGTCAAAACATAAGAAAAATTTATTTCTAGCTACAGTCTAAATCTAAAACATATCACTGCATTATAGCAATCACTATAAGAGTGAAAAAAGCATTATATTTTCAATTTTGTAAGATTCAGGATTTATGAGCTGTAGAATAATATTAGACAGTGGTGTGTGACAAAAAGTAAATATTTTAATCAATTGATTATTGTATATTTTAAAAGTGTATCCCACAAGTATTATTTTCTAATCTTTGCAAAGAATACCTTTCTTAAGGCATTGGAAAAACAAATGTATGGTGCATTCATTCAATGGATGATCACACTTGACATCTATGCGTGGATTGCCTAGATAGATGTAAAGTTTGCATGGCACGTATAAAGAAATATGGAACTCATTTATAGAAAATGTAGTAAGTTAAAGATGAATGATAGTTATACAAATCTGTTGAAATAAATATGTAAGTATTTGAATAATATTTACATTAGATAAGTATATATAGAATTGTAACTTGTAACTTCTTTTCTACTGTATTTTTTCTTTCACTCTTTTTAAAGCACTTTTCATGTGTTGCTGTTTTTTTGAGAAAGAATATATCTGCATTACTTTTATCTTTTCTTTTTTCTTCTTTTTATGTTATTATTTTAAAGGCAACAAAATATTTTTTAAAAAGACAAAGAGTATATTTCTTAGAGGATGAAAGATTTACTAAAGATTTACTACTTAGAGGATGAAAGATTTAGTTCATAAGCTGTCAATCCTTGAGGGACTATTCCTTGCCCGCCCACCCCCCCATTCCAGGAAATAATGCCTCATTATTTTGAACTGTGATAGAAAATAATTTGGGAAGAGGGCTAAAGTCCAGTAATGAGTTATTCTAAAAAGCCACTTGACAAAATAATTTTTATCCTCTTGAATAATGATAATATGAAAGGAGAAAGTCTAACAGATTAAATACAGCCTGTTTGTTTTACTTGTGTATTATCTGTTTTTAATCGCAAAGAGAGAGAGAGAAAGAGAGAGAAAACGGAGCAGGAGGTAATTCAATAATTATTTTTTCTAATCTTAATTTACTTGATTTGTAAGTAAACATGTCAGCACTATATGCACAGAAAAGTATGTTAATAATTATCTGGGTTTTACATTTCCATAATCTACTATACTTCCCATATTACGCCCATAGGGAGGTGCTTGGATACATTTAATTGAATTAGTGTAGCCAGGAATCTGCCCATGCAGTACACTTGTAATATCCTATCCTGAATAAAATTTTAACTATTTGATAATTAGCTTAACCATACCTGTAACAGCTAATAAACTGTAAAAGGGCAGAACATTATCTTAATTATTCTTACTAAAATGACAGAACAATAAAGTGTTTATTGGCAAGGAAAAATGAAATCAGGGAACTAATTAAGTTAGGGGGAAATATCTCATGAATATTTCTTTGGATGACAATGTAAAAGATGGGTGGAGCAAAACTGAATAAAACTGAAAGACAAATCTTGCAGCTGACCACATGTATAAAGAAATAAATCATTCCTACTTTCAACAGTTACAACTAATAAATAAACACCTCAAGAATCAAGGATCGCTATCAATGCAAATACAAAAATCATTATGTCTCAAACTTAGGCTCAAATGCATTCTTTATTATTAATATTTGGGGAAAAACCAACTCTATGAATTATTTGTCTTTAAATTTTACCACCTAAGTGAAGTGCCTCTCTGTCAGTCAATATAAATAGTAGCAAAATAAATAAATAAATCTCAATAGCAGTATCATTCTTGTCAGTATAAATTCTGCTCAACATGATTTGTGGGTCTTTTTAAAATGTTCAAGAAGCAAACCTACTGCCCATTGTTCTTATCAGCTTCAAGTTTCCAGCAAAAAATTCCCACCTACTTAATCTTTTTCTGCTGCTTGAGAAATGTAGAAAGAATATTTACCTTCACAGACATGCATGGCAGTTTAGACTGCTGGGTTAATGTAAAAACAATGTGCCTCAAATCTGAAGACTAAATATTAAATACTACCTAGAATAATAAAGTCTATATGATGGGCTTAAGAAATGCTAATGAATGTGAAATAAAAATTATACCAGTCTGCTCTGCTCCTTCAGTGCTGAGTTTGTTCTTCCTTCTTGGGTGGGTTGCGGGGGGTGGGGTTGCAAAATGGAGAGAGGAAAATAGAACAGTTTCCTAATAGGATTCACATCTTATTATTGGTGCTGATATGCGGTTTGCCTTAACTCACCATGATTACTTTTTTAGAAGCTTTTCACTTTTCCCCAGCTGATCCTCGTCTTGTTAGGCAGGCTTAATGACACTTCAGTCATTGTGGCTTTCAAGCCGAGGCCTTCCAGAGTGAACAGAGAGTTGACATTTCCTGACATTTTCTCAACTAATTACAGGACAAATAATTAAGCATGTTCTCGTATGTAACAAATGAAGGCGAAAGTCGTCTGTCAGTGATGGTGATTGATGACACTCTGGGAGACTTTATCTGATGGGCCCTGCCATGCGGTAGAGGGGAGAAAGCAAATTTATTAGAATGAACAATGCAAATTCCAAGTCATCTCATCCGGTTATGCGCCAAAGCAATATCCATGTCAAGGTGAATGTGACAATGAAAGCAAAATATTTGCATTTTGTGGAACAGGTTGAAGGGAAAATCAGAGCAAGAAGATGACAGGCCTAATTATTTTGGCTTATACAGGCTAGGACAGCTGTTTCTGGTGTCCTGAACAAGCCTGTCACACAGGTAACTAAATAGGTCTGCATAGAAGCCGGTATGCAACACTGTGCCGAGATGTCTCCCACTAATGACCAATGCTAATGTTGCTGCCATCCCAGAAAAAACAGTCGATGTGTCACAGTGCACCTTCTGCATGGCAGTCAACATTGCACGACCTAATTACTTGTTAGCAAATTAATTCCTATCTGTCAGTATCTATGCCAGTGTCATTTTCAGACCATTACAAAATTATACCATCGCTATAGCAACTGCAAGCATAGTTAAAAGGGTGAGGGGGAATCCAGAGATTCAGGAAAAAGTGCCTAGTTAGGCAGAAGACTAATAATGTAAAATTTAAATGGAGATGATGCTCCTGCCATCCTAATTTTCTTTATCTCGATTACACATTTGATCAGTGATCATTAAACAATAATTTAAATTTTCCAGCTCCTACCCTGTGATTAATATTTCATCTGATTAAAAGCCTTAACCCACAACAGCTTCTGTTTTATTTTTTAGGGTGAGGGAGAAAAGGAGAACCAAACTGAGCCTTGAACGGTGTCAATGCAATTAATTAGGAGAACAAAGTGACATATTTTTTAAATATGAATTCTAATACCAGAATTTATATGCAAATACAATGAACCTATGGCATTGATTGATTTCTCCTTGCCTTTGTAGTCTATAAACAACTATAATCTGAAAATGTTACATTCAGACACCTTTCAGGCTCCCTCCATTTTTTACTTTCCTTCTCCTACTTTCTTCCCTTCATTTTTTGCCCAGTCCATTTATCCCAAAGAATTTCAGATCTTCTTCCTCGTGTTGACTGTTTCTTAGTAATTCAAGATGCTTAATCCTAAATCTCAGACATGAATGTTTTATTTGGGGGAACAGTTCTGGATACTGTCAAGAAGCAGAGAGAGAAGCAATAATGCCCCTGGGTAACAATGAGAAGATAATTCTAATATTAGAAGGAAAGGGTGAGTTTCAGACAAGTCAATGGCAACTTTTTGGTTAAAGGCCCACAATTGCAGCCTGAAATAGATTCCTTAGGAAAAACTGTGATCTTTTTGGCATACTGACCATTTTCCTACTGTCCTTAACTATTATCTAAGTTTTGGTTTTATACTGTACTATTTTAATATGGATTTTAGATCTGTTATGGCATACAATTAAAGCAATAAGAAATCACTATGATATTGTAAATATGTCCGAAAATCAACAATGATTCAATTAACACATTAATCAGCTAATGTTTTCATGGATGAACTATAAACAATAGTTATTCATGGGAATCAGTGTAAGTGGCACCAAATTTCTCTGCTAGAAATGAATATTTAATGACTACTGAATAGAAAATATGGGGGGGGAAGGTCTTTGCACTTTCTTTCAAACAATGGGTGGAACCCATACTTAGAATTTAAACAAGCTATAACTAATGTGAGTCCTATTAAGTTCAACTGATCTGCTCCAATTACAACTAAGTCTAGATTCAGCCAAATACCGTATTTTCCGGCGTATAAGACGACCGGGCGTATAAGACGACCCCCGATTTTTGGTTGACTTTTTTCAAAGTCATCTTATACACCAGAAAATACGGGTATTCAAAATTAAGCTGCAAGGATTTGTAAATGCTTCTCCTTCCTTCGCGCTCGCATCAGCCGACCGTACAACTTTCCTCCTCCAGCCCCAGGGCGGCTCTCTCGGTCTCTCTCCCACACACACGGAAGACGACCAGGCCTCCCGCGGAGCATGATGGGCCAGCAGAACGGCCGCCATCTTGTTTTCTTCGGGAAGGGGAGGAGCGTCTCCCGGCGACGCCCGTAATATTTTCCGGCGTATAAGACGACCCGGCGTATAAGACGACCCCGGATTTTCGGTTGTCTTTTTTTGGTTTCAAAAGTCGTCTTATACGCCGGAAAATACAGTAGCTAATTTTGTGGAAAAAACATGCCTCTGAATGCCATCTGATTAAGATTAAATAGCTTAATTCTTAACTAAAATTTATCAGTATGAATTTTTGATGTGGTGAACACCCTTCAAAATTAAGAAATTATTTTATTCAACAAGTGTGCATATGCCTTAGATATTAAAAACTTGAGGTTTTATTTGCTTCTTTGTATTTCCTACTTCCTTGCAACATTTGAAATGGCAGACCAGATTATTTGAAACTTATCACCAAGCTTTACTTAATAATTATACCTCAATTAAGGAATAGATGTTTTTGATATGGTGCCAAATAATTACTTTGCAAGAGTAATCCATCCGGATTTCATTTCAATGATTCATTTTCCATATATGAAGTAGGAATGATATCAAGCACATATTGTATGTAAATTAGTGATAAGTATTGGTGAAATCTTGAAAATTGGTGCCCAGTTTTCACTGAGTCAGTAAACCTATATTTTTACTTGAATCTTTAAAGTGCAAATATGGGGTAAATGACAAGATAGTTCGGCCTCTCTGATACACTGATATTCAATTTTCTGCATGCAGATAGTTGTTCTGTGTAGAGAAATACATACATATATTTCTCTACTGCAATTTTATCCCATAAGCAACATAAAATGGAGCAGAACAGACCAAAAATTCTTCTTACAAGATTTTTTAACGTCATAATTCTAATGAAAATATATAACACTCCCAGCAAATTTTAGCTCCCATGAAAATAAATTTGCATCAACCAATGAACAAGCTGAAAAATTAAAAATTATTATTTTAATTATAAAAGTATTTCAGAAATTTGAGATTTTTAGGAAAAAGACCAAGTGAACTAAAACCAGCAATATATTTTGTACGCCAGAATCTTTTGTTGCCAAGAATCAGAAGAACATTACAAAAGTATTTCAATAAACTCAGTGGTATTTTATATATTTGGGAGAAAAATAGCTAATGTTAATAATGGCAGAATCACAATGAAAGTTTTTGTGGGATTCAAATTAGCTCTTGGGGATGAAGCTGATACTCTGGTTTTGGTAGGATAATCACTATAGCTCCTTTCAGCTGGATTGGGTCTTTAGCTTAGAAAATCATTTGTGAGGAGAACGAATGCTACTTGGATATCAGTATGCAAATGCATAAGTCTGCATTGATTTTCAGTTTTGATTAATTGGTTCCAGCCAGGAGATTAACTGTTTTTGGAAGATACCAGCCTAAATCCATCATCTTGAGCTGTATAACATGGCTGTTTTTGTTAAATACAAATGCACATGTGGTGAATTTCTGGAGATATAGACCTGCTGGAAACCATTTGAATGGATAATTTGGGTGCATCAGAGAAGAAACAAATGATATGAAATTAAAATGGTCATTAAAGATTAACTCATCAAGAGCTGTAAGTGATTTCTTGCTGGTAATGGAAATGACTCTCCCTTGTTTAGCATACTAAATGGCTTTACGTCTTTTTAATAGTTCCTGGCTTGTTCTTGAAAATGGCTTCTGCTTAGGAATGAAGTTATGTTTTTGTGGTAAAGCTGGAATGCCCTCTGCAACTTTATCTCTTTATAACTTAATCAACTTCATAACTTAATCTTTTCATTTCAATTGAATGTACTCAAGCACGTGTACATAGATGCTGTTTCCATTTAAGTACCTTCATGCAGTCTTTACATCAGATAGTTTTAATCTCTGCTATATGCAGTGAATACATATACATACTAAGGGGGCAGGACTTCTGAATGATCTATGTTCATGAAATTAAATTTTGCACAAGGCTAAGAGCCACCTAGAAAAGATATTTTAGGCCAGGATGTGTTGTCAGGTAGTGTGGCCCTTAGTAATAGCGCTTTACATATTTTAAAGACAATAAAATGAGTCACAACTGAAATCTACATGATTAATACAACAAATTATAATAGGTAACATGCTATGCACCAGTGCATAAATAGATGAGGGAGAAGGATCAAAATGTATATAATGGGCACAATGTCATGATTTGTATATGCATCAACGTAGTATAGACTGTAAATTGGATGATTGTAATGAAATATAATCAGTTCATTTATAGTTTATTGATAGTTTATTGAAACGCTTATGTAGAATTTTATATACATGGATTGATTGATTGTATGCCATCAAGTTATTTAAAATTCCTAGAAATGGAATAAATATACTGTATATTTTCCGCTGATGATCTATCCCGAACCTTTTCTTCCAAGTCTCTCTTCAGGCATTCATTATCACTGTAACTAAGTCCATCAGCCTTGCTGCCAGTTATTCTCTTCTTTTATTTCCATCCACTTTTCTCAGCATTAGAGCTTTTCCAGAGAGATGGAGCTTTGCATAATAGGTCCAAGGTAAGAACATTTGAGCCTGGCCATTTGTGCCTCCAGTGAAAATTCTGGGTTGATTTTTTTCAATGATTTATTTGTTTCTTTTCTTGGCTGTCTGTGGTATTTTCTTCTCCAACACCAAAGTTCCAAAGCATAAATATGCATCCTATCCTGCTTCTTTAAAGTCCAACTTTCACTTCCTTAGAGAATTACAAGGAATGCCACCATGACTTGCATGATTCTGACCTTTGTAGTTACAGACACATTTCAATATCCTTTCCAAATCCTTCGAATGCTAATCTGTGATGAAATTCTTGACTGCTTGTTTCTTTATTGTAAATTCTTAAAGGTAGAAGATATCCATCCATTTTGATATCTTCATTATCAGTTCTAAGGTTGGTTATTCTGCCTGTTGGTCTTAGTTTGGTCTTCTTTATATTTTAGTCCCATTTTATATACATGTATATGTATTCACAGATAATTTCCTGTAGATTTAGCTTCCTTTTCTCAATTTATTTTTCTTTTGTTTTCTTTTTATACTGTTTATAACTTTGTGAACTGTTTATCTTTTACCTTTTAAATTGTTTTCAATTAATAAATAAATATATAAATAAAATGCTATATACAAAACTCTCTGACCTCTTTGATACAAGGGCACCCACAGGTCTCCAAGATTATTTTATACAACTAGTTCCAATCCTCCCTTCCATGGGTGGGTCTCTAGATTCACAAGGTATGGAAGGTGGAGATTTGCAGTTCCTATTGCTCTGAAGCTTATCTGCCCATAGAAAACACCTCCTGAAATTCATCAGACTTCATTTTATTTACTTTTCATAATTGTTAAGAACAAAATTATTTAGTTCAGCTTCTGACTTCGTATTACGGTTTATTAATTGGTTGTTGTTACTGGGTCTTCTTAGTGTATCCCATTGTATTTTTATTTTTCAGTTTTCTTTTTCTACTTTTATTGCTGTCATAAAACATGGATGTTTAATATATTTGATTAAAATGGCACAGGGATAGTGACATCATAACTCAAAATGCATCCTTTCATGCTTGCATTCTGACATCAGTCTACTGTAAGTACAAATGTCATAGGATTTGTATTATGGCATCCCGTGTATATGTGTGTATATGTAGACATGTGTGTGTATGTGTATTGTATGTGTGTATTTATGGGAATGAATAACATTCCCATAAATCCTTCAATAGGCCATAGTTCTTAAGGAAGTAGCAAACGAATTGGAAAGACAAATTGTCAAAACTAATTGATGAAAAAGGAGGAGGTTTCAACTGCCTTAAGGAAAGAGGCTCTGTAATAAAAATGGACAGTGGAAGCAATCTTTATAAAGAGGACTTTCAAAACAGAGCAAGCACAAAGCAACAACTAGAAGTGAGAAACATTAAAAAACGTTCTGCAGTGCTGGAGTTCAAATAAGTTTTTAGCCCCTTACAGAGTACAGAAACTCTGAGAATTCAACAGAAGAAGAAGAGAACTAGACATTGCAGCACAGTGGATCCCAAAAGGTCAATGAACAAGCATTGGCCTTTATAAGAAGACAAAGAGTGCCATAATAGTCTATGATTCATTATTTTGAGGAACTAAAATAACATATGACAACTAGGCATATCAGCACATGAAATATGCTGCCTGCCAGCAGTAAAAATCAAGAACATTATAGAACAACTTTCAAAACTTATCAAATCCAATGACAACTATTCTTTTAGTAATTTAATGTTAATTTTATGAAAAGGCATAAGTTTTCATGTGCTGCAGCAAAGTTCATAGATGCTTAATGGCTTCTTGTCCTGTTCTTTTTGTACAAGTGGAGTTTTTTTTATTGCTGATTATGACTTCAACTTGGTGAAATCACGAAATATGGGAGTCTAATTCAGCATCTAGGGACATCATAAAGTGTGTTTTTTATGCATTTGGGATTTGATGTGATCTGTAGTTGTGTGTTGTTCCAGGATGTGTTGGGTTGATAGTGGCTGTATGCCTGTGTTGTCTTCTCTTGTCTTGAAAATATATATAAAGTCTCAAGCTGTGAAGCAGTGTTTCAAAGTCTCCTGAGAGTTGTATATTTTCTGTGGGTTGAGTGGGGCAAAAGTCTCGTGCAAAAATAAACTCTTTAGCTTGACTGAGTGTATGGCTGGATAGATTCACAATGTTGTGGAGAGTCTGTGGAGCTGTCCCACTATGGTGAGTGCTTGCATGTGGAAGCTTGGACAGTTTGTTTTCTTTCTTGTGCTTTAGAAAAGTGAGCTTTCTTGTGTAGGTCCAGGGTCTGATCCTAGCAAATCTAAATACAGTTAAAATTATAGCTACAGTTCATGAACATGTATGTTTTTTTTTTAACTGTTCACTATAAAAGATGCTACCAGATTCCTCCTGATGTTTTGCTATCATGGACTCCATGGCTCTCCTCCTATAGAGGCCAGAGGATAAGTAATCCTTGATTTTATAATATCAGTATGATAGACATTGTAGCCTTACGTTAAGGTGCTTTGGTAGTGACTTGCCAGACTTTGAGCACTTATGTTCCAGAACTGTATGGACAATTCTGCTATAGCTGCTACATCATCCCACTTTTAAATGCCAGAACCGCTGTCCTTTCTGAAGGAAGCTCTTTTTGAATATACATGCTTTTTTAAAAATATAATATTTTTTGCCAAATCGAAGCATCAAAATGTACATCTATACACACACAGCAACCAGCTTTAAAATATTCCTTCTGTCATTTTTCCAGATTCAGTTCCCTAATCATTGCTAATATATACCACAGGAGAGCCACATTCATTTTGTGGTTATGATCTTTGTCTAACATTCAGAAGATGGCAGATACATTTTTCCCCCTTTCCCTGAGTTTTTAACTACATTTTTTTTAAAAAAAGTTCACTGGTATACCACATCATTTTAGCAGTCATTTGAGATGCAGGGGTTTCAATGCCTCTCCCACATAGCTGAAATGAATAAGTACTACATAACACTTATCACTGAGAAATAGGAGGGAGGGAGGGAGGGAGGGAGGGAAGGAAGGAAGGAAGGAAGGAAGGAAGGAAGGAAGGAAGGAAGGAAGGAAGGAAGGAAGGAAGGAAGGAAGGAAGGAAGGAAGGAAGGAAGGAAGGAAGGAAGGAAGGAAGGTTCCAATATTTCACTGGTGTCCTGTTAGACTTGAAGAAAAATGTCAAAAATCCAGTAGAAAAATGGGTAACACAGGAAAAGGAAAAAAATTTTCTCTGGAGTCAGAACTAAAGCATTATCTCTTAGTTGAGAAAGAGAAAGTAGAAAGAACACTGGAAGAGAAGGACTTGTAATTCTCAAGTTGTGTACTGGACTTTTAAAGGAGATTTAAATAAACACTAAAAATGCTGAATTCTATCATTCATAAAAGAACTATGTTTTTATTTCTATCTCTCTCTAATTTCTATCTCTCTCTAACCAGCATAATATGCTGCCAACTTACTCCCAACCCAACAATAATAACATAATAATGTCAAGATCCAGAAGAACTTAGATGGTAGTACCATCCTCATTCCAGTGTCAGGTTTCCAAGTGATGAAATTGACATCCATTTTTACCAGAGATCGTTAGGAAGTGTAATAAATGCTGTCTCAGTATTACAACACAGTTCTAAAAGTATTCACAGTCCTGAAAGCTTTTTAGGCCTTCTGGAGCCACAGGCCACACACTTTCCTGAAACAACTTTCCTGAAACAAAGAAATTTGAAAACTGGATGAAAGTCAGAACTTCAAGGGGTACTTCCTCAAAACAGGCACAATCATCCCACCAATCAAGGAGGCTGAAATTACAACAAATGTCCAACTATGGCAGTTCCTGTGCCGGCATCAGTGGGATGGGCCAATCCCAGTGGGGTGAGACAGTGCCTCTAATAACCTAGATCCATACCTTGGAGGGCATTAAAAGTAATTACCAACACCTTGAATTTCACCCAGAAACAGACTGGTAACTAATGCAGCTTGTGGAGCAGTGGTGTTATAGAGGCCATTCTTGGGGGTGGGGGTGGGGATTTCCTGCACTGACTCACTCTGCATCAGCTGTAGCTTCCAAATGCTACTGATAATTATAGTATTTCTCACATGATAAAAATAGCTCAAGATGAATGGAACTTCCTAAGAAAGGAATGTTTTTAGCGCAATTGCAAAAAAAAAAAAAATCCAGTGAAGAAAAAAAAGGAGAATGGCAATTAAGCTACTTAAGAAGACTACTGAAAATCTGTCATAGAAAAGGGACATATTTAGGAAACAGAGAAAGGGCCAAAAGCTCAGAACAAGCCAAGATTAAAAAAGAAAGCTAAAAATATCCCAGAAACTTCTTTAGACATGTTCAAAATATAGTTAAAAGAAAGCAGTCAGTATACCAGCTGCTGAATGACAAAAGTGTGATTATAACAGATAATAGGTAGCTAATGATCTCTTATTTTGATTCAGTCTTCTCTTACAACATACTATATATTCCATCAGAAAATGTCAAAGGGCAAGGTGAAAGTCCAGCCCTGAAGCTTGACACAGAGAAACATGGTCAGATAATATCTGTTTACATTGAATAAGGTTATATCTCCAGAAACAGATTAATTGTTATTCCTAGCATATTGAAGGAACTACTTGATGATCTGACCAAACTCTTTGAGAATTCCTGAAGAATGAGTGTACATGTTGCCACATGACAATAGGACAGCAAATAACCTATCTTCAGAAAGGAGAAAAAAGGTCCAACAAAGTGTAAAATAATTGGATGCAATAATTATGTAGATATGTAGCTGGTTCAAAAATCACATTCAAAGAGTATTCATCAAGGTTGAGTTGAGAAAACTCAAATGGGAGAAAGGATGGTCTGACACAAGAGTTCCCTCCTTTCAACATTTTTATTTATGATTTGGTTGAGGAGATGGAAGGCACAGATTTTTTTTTTTTTGCAGATGATAAAAATTAAGAAGTCAACTGATACAAGTAAAGCTGGCAATGAAATTAAAAAATATCCACATAGCTTGGAGAAATAGTTTGAAACTAAGATTGAAATTTAGTAGAGATAAATGTAAAGTCTTTACACTTTACACAAGTTTCAAATGCACAGATGAGTGGTAATGACACCTGCAAAAATATCTCTTGAATTAGTGGTTGATTGCAAAGTGTATCTAAGGGTGTGATGGGATTTGGCTGTAAAGAAAGCAAATGAAATTTTCAGCTTCCTTCAGCAGAAGACTAATTTTCAAATCAAGGAATTCCATACAGGCTCCTTCTTTGAATTTTGGGTTCACAGTTGGACATCACACCTTTAAGGACTTAATAAATACAGAACAGGTTCAGAAATAACAAAATAACAATAACCAAAATTATTAAAGGAGTCTTCAAATACCTGAATAAATAAAAGAAAGATCTGTTCTCTCTCGTTTCAGAGTGCAAGTCACAGAATATTTATTTATTTTGCTTATATAGCTTACAATTTATATACCAGGTTTATGTGCATAATTTATATGCTTGTCAACTCCACAGACTCTGGGCAGCTGGAATAATGGATTTGACTGTGAAATGGTTTTCCAAATGCAGTGTGTATGTGTGTGTATGTGTGTGTGTGTGTGTGTGTCTGTGTGTAGCCTTCTTAACAGTAAGAGCAGTTGGTCCTTGAAAATAATTGCCTATTGAAGTAGTGGTATTTTTCCTTGGATATGTTGGAATGGTGCTGAAGCAACCATTGATTTGGGATGCTTTAACTTGGATCCTAGATTGAACATGGTTACACTATGTGGTATCAATGAGCAGTTCTCACTTTATGATTCAATTTCTAAAGAGACACTTGAGGTACAGTATATCAATTTTCCAACTTCCGCAATACCATTCTTGCCCTGAAAGCATGTTGAAAGAAGGGCTAATGCCATTGGGCAATAGGTTAGGAAAATATAGTATTCTCCTAACTAAGCAATAGGTTAGGAGACTGTTTCCATTGAGGTATTTCAATATTCACTTCATACAAAATGTTATTATTACACGGTATATCTTAACAATTGAAAAAAGTTTACAGATGTGGAAACATGATAGTATCATTTTACTGATAAAGAGATTTAATTTCCTTATATTTTATCTACGTTAAAAATATTGGGTCTTGATTAACAAGATTATACCATGTCTGGAAATAAATTAATTGAAACAGGTTTTATTCTGTCTGTTTGTTCATTAGTGCTTCATCTAGATTCTTTATTGACTGCACATTTCTCTAAGCGTATCTAAAAAAAGCAAAATACGTAATAATTTTATATGTTTATATTATCCATTTATATTTCCCTGATGGTTTTCCCTTGTTTTATTTGGAGATAACTTCCACAACATTAAAAAAAAACATTTTAGATAAATTCTATATTTTATCTTCACAATCTCTCATTGTAGTACATTAAAATCTAGGAGAAACCCAGAGTCTTTGAAATATATTAACTACATCTCCCAAAGCACTAACAAATTTTGAAAATATTTTCTCCTCTATTCTACATACTATTATATACTGAAAAAATGCTGCAAAATACCACTCATCGGGAAATAAATTGTGTGAGGTTTGCATTACTGTAGTTCAGTACATATAAAAGTAGATTTAAAAGTAGATTTACAAAAATATACACAATCTATTAATTATAAATAATTAATCAGTCAATAGCTGCAGATAACTGTACTGGAATATAATATACTGGAATATAAGGAACCTTTTCTTTTCTTTTCATTTGACAGATGCACAAGTCTCTTAGCAGAGGATTTCTTTTTTTGTGTGGTCAAAAAGAAGTATCTCTTTTAAGATAGGATCCACTAATCTTTTGTAAATTTTGATATTAATCTTTTGTAAATTTTGATATTAGAAGCATATTTGTTCCCCAGTTAAACAGAGGTACATTTAAACAGATTAGAATCTTTCTACTTGCAATTTTATCCCATGAATTAGGAAAATAACACAGTTCTAAAAATGATAGAACAGAAGGAATTTTCTTGATAGAGATGATTTACAAATTTGAGACAAGAGCCCAATGAGATGGTGTCTTTCTCATGATCTCAGTCAATCTAATTAATGTATTCTGCTGCATTACATTTTAAGAAGTGACCATTGTGTAATACACTTTGAAATATGCACAAGCTAATGGGATAAGATACAAAAAATTATTATGCTGACAGTAAATCATATTACATTCCTAATAAGCATTAACTAGATAACTAGGTCAAAGCAGTATTATCTTAATTGATTTTTCAAAAGAAACCTGACAGAAAAATGTCAATGCCGAAGTATTTCTTCATGCATCATTAAAACAAGATTGGCTTTTAACAAAAGAAGAATCCTTCACAGAATTGATTCTTGCTTCAGGCTGCCTGCAAGTAAGTGTATTACATAAAAATCTATACAGGATATTAAAACAACACCATTCTGCAAGACAGTTACAATTAAAAGCTGACACCCTGCCCCGCCCCCATCCCTGTTCCCCCATGCATCCAGCACACTGCCCTGCCAGCAAATGTATTTAAAGCTAAATTCACCAATGTATGAAAAATCATTTCAGCCTCTTCTTGATGAAAGAGTCAA
Organism: Bungarus multicinctus; assembly: GCA_023653725.1. Lineage (NCBI taxonomy): Eukaryota > Metazoa > Chordata > Lepidosauria > Squamata > Elapidae > Bungarus > Bungarus multicinctus. The sequence continues at coordinate 8,624,529 of CM042846.1, forward strand.
TGATGATTGGACTTCTGCTGAAATTGTGACATTAATAACAAACCCATTTCAGAACAGCCCAGCAGTTAAGTAAATATGCAGGAAGACAATCAAAAGGTTAACTTTATCTTGAAGCTGCATTCAAAAAAACCCATCCCTTGTGTAATACCACAGGAGGTAAGTTTGAAATGCAAATAATATATGCCAGCTAATGGGAAATGTAGTGATAAGATTTTCCTGTGAGTCAACCCTAGATGGGTTTGGCAGAACTTACTCCAACCTGAAACATTTTATAATCTATTTTCTTAAAACTAATTTCAAGTGACCACAGTAGCATGAACTTGTCCATAAAACTGTAAGATTAAGTTGCAGTTCTCTGAGAATCATGCCTTTGGCAATCAATGGAATTTACTATTGAGTGGATATTTATAGGATTGTATATAGGGTAATTTAGTATATACTCATAACATTGTTTATCCCAAAATATGTGTGAATGTTATTAGTCTGCTTCATTGTGGTGGTGCAGTGTTTCTTGGGAATGATGAATGAAGAACACTAAGGGTATATGTCAAGAGTATATACACCCAATAGAGTCACCTAAGGCAAGAAGGTTGTAGCAACTAAAGCAAGAAAACAGCTATATCCGGCAGCAGCAATTTAGGAAGGTGCTGGAGGCAGATGATCATTTTAGTGACAAGAGCAAAGGCATTGTCTCATACTGTGCAGGAGAAGTCAATAGCAAACCACTTGTGCATTTTACCAAGAAAACCACATGGAAAGACAATATAAAATGATTGACAATAGAGTGCTGGATGATGCACCCCTCAGGGCAAATGGCTCTCAACATGCTACCAAAGAAGAGCTGAGGATCTTTCAGAGTGCTAATGATATTTATAGCATGGCTAGATTAAAGCCTTCAGGACATCTAGCTGCTGATGTTGCCATGCAGGAAAAGCAAAGCCAAAGCTACAAAGACAAAATTACATTAGGAGTGTGGAACATAGGGAGCATGAAAGCTCAACACTGTGAAAGATGAAATGAACAGGCTACACATTGACATCTTGGGCAACAGCAAATTGAAGTGGACTTGAACTGAATACTTTCAGACAGAAAAGCATACTATTGACCACTCAAAAAAGAAGGAATGGTACGTAGGATACTCAGGAAGGATGTAAGAAAGACAGTATCTACTTACAATGAAGACAATGAATGAATAATATCAATTAGACTTTGCAAAAAATCCTTTAATATGGCAGTTCAAATTTGTGCTCCAATAAACGCAGAAAGAGAAGTGGTGGATGAGCGTTATGGTCACATTCAATATAATCAACAATTATATGAATTGAAGCAGGAAAACACATTTTGGTTTCTGCAATCCACTAATTTCTTCATTACTAACACAGACAACTTCAGATAATTGAACAATGGCTATGTATGTAGATAGCAACAGAGGAGTACACAGAAATCAAATTTACTACATTTTTGACACAAGAGATAAATAGCTCAGTTATAACCATAAAGACATGGTCAGGGTTAGATTTTGGCATACATCATGGACTCCACATGTGCAAGTTTCAAATTAAGCTAATGAATAAGAAACTAACAATTTTGCAGGATAAGATCTTGTACAGAATAACGAAGATGACCTTGGTGAAGATATGTAGAAATAGTTGCCTAGGCAAACAGCTTAAATATTTTTTAAGTAAAAAATGGCCAAATAACATCGGGAAGCAGCTCAAACAGAATTGAACCATAAGAAGGAAAAGGAGGTACAGGTGAAACTCGAAAAATTAGAATATCGTGCAAAAGTTCATTTATTTCAGTACTGCAACTTAAAAGGTGAATTATGAGATAGACTCATTACATGCAAAGCAAGATAGTGGTGTGTCTCCTTATGGAAGGTGTCAATGATGGTTTTCTGCACAACTGTCAGGTTAGCAGTCTTTCCCATGATTGTGATTCCTACTGAACCAGACTGGGAGACCATTTAAAGGTTCAGGAACCCTTTGCAGGTGTTATGGCTTAATTAGCTGATTAGAGTTGGACACTTTGAGCCTAGAATATTGAACCTTTTCACAACATTCTAATTTTCTGAGATTGTGCATTTGGGGTTCTCATGAGCTGTAAGCCATAATCATCACAATTATGACAAATCACAGCTTGAACTATCTTGCTCTGCATGTAATGAGTCTATCTCATATATTAGTTTCACCTTTTAAGTTGCATTACTGAAATAAATGAACTTTTGCACGATATTCTAATTTTTCGAGTTTCACCTGTATAAGTAGAAAGAGGTTCAGTACAAGCTGACATGGAAGATATTTGTCTGATTGTGCCAATTTCAATAAAATTAAATTTGTCGTTAACTGTGGAGGTGATTTGGTCTACCTAGAAGGGCTGACAGATCATAGCTATATAACCACTATTTTCATGGAGAACATCAGGAATCAGTTTGAATTCTCATAACTTATGGGTAAGGTATTAGATGAACTGTAGAATGAAATTTACACTTTATTCATATCCAAGTCAGAAGGCTAAGTAAGCAATGGAATATCTATATGGCAAGCAAATATGGCAAGCAACAGAAGAATCAGCAGCTTCCAAGGAAGACAAAATTCTCCAGTGTTAGCTTGACCACTACTTACATGTATACATTTCATGTATTCATAACTATGTTTATACTTATACCTGTTATTTTATAATTGCTTGACAAAATAATAAATAAATAATAAGTAAATAAATAAATGAAAAAACAAATGAGTAAAATTCTATTCAAACTACATCAACAAACCTAGAAAAGATCAGTCTACATATTAATAATGGACTGTAATGCAGTGTATAAACAATTGTACAATATCCTTAATTTTACTTCTAGCAAAATGATGCTTGGGATTGTACAACATAGATTAGGGCTCTGTATGAAAAGGGAGATGCCAAATGTTCAAGGTGGTTTTAGAAAAGGCTGGAGAACAAGAACCCTTGTTGATAATACATGCTGAATAATTGAGAAATCCAAGAATACCAAAAACAAGTCAATTAGTGATTCTATACCACCAATTTTATTTTCAAATAATATCCTTGGAAATATTTTAAGGCCGAAAAAGACATTAACAATAATACTGAAGGTTGATATTTTATTTTGCAACAAGCCAACTTCCTTTCTAATTTTCTTTTAAATTGTTAGCATATAGTTTTTAAAGTCCAAAACAAAAAGGACAAAAAAAATTATTTTACATACTTCCGTTCCCATTGCCCTAATGGGAGGACCCAAAGGCATTTATATCAGGGAGTCCAAGTCTGATGCCAACAAGATGCCATGGTGAGAAAGAGCCAGATTCTGGATTACCCCTTTCTCTCAAATTACACAGTGCAGATCTGAATTTTTACTGATAAAGCAAATTCCTTATCAAAAATAAGAGATTGGGATATAATAATTTAACTGCAAATGTTTTAGATATAACTATTTCATATTGTTGGAGTCAGATATGACTTCATCAAAGTGCCTTAGGATAAGAACAACTAATGAGCTGCTTTTATTTTCTGGCCTTTAAATATTTTTATTTCTCAAGAGAAATTGAACTATGATTGGTTAGCAAACATGAAAATTTAAGAATCATCCATTCCTAAATGTAAAGTGGAAGTTAATGGTAAATCAGAATGTGATCAAAACTATTTCTGAAACTGTTTCTATATCTCACAGCTATCTCACTGTTAAATCTTTGGTTTTGTTTCTGTTTACATTTGCTTAAACTAAGATCATTCATTTTAATAAATTCTGACTCTCAAAAGGTGTTGATAAAGGGGAACTTGTGATCAGTCTACACCATTGCATCCTCCATTACTCCAACCCTTCAGCTTCTCCATTGTGGGACCCAAATTTTGGAGTATATTGATGGTATTTTCCTTCTTTGCTTGGAAGATCTTTCTCTTTTAAGTTTTCTTCATTTGCAACTAAGTCCTTTCTTTCAGTAAATTTTAAGAGATGAAGAATTGTTATACCTAAAACTATAGTGCATTAAACTGTATAGATATTTAGTTTATTGCATTTTTACTTTTGTACTTTTACTCTGCTTCATTGTATTTTTAAAAACATCATACTTCTTTTTAATCTGCTTTGTGGAATGTTGTGAGAAAGAAAAAAGAAGTCTCACTTAGTTGAATAATGTAGGGATCCTTGCTGTTAGGCTTTTCCCCTGTTAATGAAAGACAATTTCTAGTGATTATGACAACAGGATAAAAGTGGGAGATTGCGAGCTCTAGTCCTGTCTTAAGCACAAAGCTTTAGGTACCTTGGGCCAGTCTCAGCCCTAGGAAAATGACAGTGGAAGGCTACTTCTGAAAAACATTGCCAAGAAAACTGCAGGGACTTATCCAGGCAGTCTCTGAGAATCAGACATAATTGAACAGAAGATTATGATTATGTATCTGGGATTGGGCATTCTGGATAGATAAAAGATAGTAACAAGGAAGGAAATCTAGAGCTGTCACCCAGAGTTTTTCACATATGGTAGCCCTAAGCTAAATGTATAATTAGAAGTCTAATGATAAATAAGGGACATTTTAAATTTATTATCAATTTAGATTTGAATCATCATGTTTATTAAGCTTGCGGTGATTAATTTTTAAGAAATGTTCAATAGTTTAATAGCATAAAAGTAATAAGTGCAATCAGAACATTCATTTTCAAAACCCATGGTATTTTACAAAATCCTTATGATTCACTAGTCAATAAAAAAAAAAGTTCAGTTATTTATATACCCAGAAGCAAAGGAAAAGTTCAGTATTGAAAAAAAATATGTATACCATTTGTACACAAAGATCAGAACAATGAAACAAGGGAGAGCAAAATTGTCAAGACTGCATTTTGACATACTGGGAACCAAACACCCAGATAAACAGACATTAACACCAGGATTAACATTAGACCAACAATCAAGGAATAAACAATATCTCAATCAAGGACCTACCAATTCAGGCAAATAATCAAACAGCAAACAGCCCAATCAAGGAACTACCAAGAATATTCCAATGCTTATAAAGTGAGCTACTTGTATATAAACAGAGAATCAGTTCCCTTCTAGCACTGATCATGTTATCTAGTTAGGTAATGAAATATCTGCAAGAAAATCACCAAGCTCAAAGAGCATCAAAGACCATAAATACTGTAAGTTTTTATTACGATACCCCAAAAGGTCAGTGCTAAAAAACATTCAGACACTTACTCTTACCTGGCTAATCTAAATATTGCTAAGAGTTTTACAGTAGAAAGTAGAAATTTATTCAGTGGCAATGTTCTGACTATTCATTTATTTTTGCTTTTTTCTGCTTTCTGACATGTCCAGAACACACAACTTTCTTTGTTTTGGTTGAATGTTGACAGCTTCCTCTGCTTTCAGCATTAACATTTCACCTACTACTTGCTGTTCCTAAATAGCTAAAAATGAGAAAAACAGGCAAAAAGGCTATTTTCCTTATAAACAAAAAAATATAACAAAAAATCCTTTCAATGTACCTTAAACAATAATAATCCTATTTTTCAACTTTATGTATCAACATACTTCTTTTGCAAACCAAGGTATATATTTTATAAAATAGCCAACTGATATTGGTGAAGAGTTTTAATAACTAGGTATTACATATACTCCAATGTTCGATAATTTGTATACATACATGTTTTCCCCCTTGCCTCAAGTTTTCACAAAGTTTTACAACCCTGCTAAATATAGTTTACCAATCAGATGGCTTTGATCATTGCTCAGTAATACAATATCATATTGCTACATCAAATAATCATTTTAACTCTATTTCTTGCTCATCGTTGAAAATCTATGGCTTAAGAAATGCATAATGGCTTTACTATGAAGACAATTCAATTAACATGCAAAGGCAATAACATGATTATATACTTAATATTTATATATCTCAAGTACTTCTACATACTTCATTTCTCAGAACCTGCCACATTTTTTTACATCCATTTGTCAATACTAGGTATTTTCAAGAAAACAAATTAGGAACGGTGTAGAAGTCCACCTAATCTACAGTGCAGCAAATGACATGACCTAATCTGGATCACTTTAAAAATGAATTCTAATTTGATACTAGAATCCATGGTATTCACCTCAAAAGTTGAAGGTGCTTCATTTCTCAATAAACTAGAAAGGGAAAAATGGAACCACCTCTATTTTCTTTTCAACTGATAGTGATGAAATTTGTAGGAAAATTAAAATATGTAAGGCTGTGATTAATTCTTCTTCTATATCCTGGAATGAATGATACTAATACTCATAAAGTTTGATGCAACCAAGAGCCACACTCTATATCTTTAAATCTTACTATAAAAATTGCTGTGTAATGTGTTAACTGAGGAAAAACCTGATTAAATTTGCAACAACGGTAGTGTCTATGCTAGGAAACAATTCTGCCAAATATCAGATCTATAGTTGATCTGGATAAAGTGAAGAGGTTTGTATGGTTCTATTGTGTCCTTTCTTGAACATCATGAGGAGATACTGGGAGATTAAAAGAAATAAGGATTAATTCTTCTTTAATTTTCAAAAAACCAAAATAAATCCTTGCTTTCCTAGGTGAGATCAACCAAACCAGTTTTAGAACTATTTTGGATAATGGTAAAATTAAAAATCATTTTCAATTCTTCTCTCCCTCTTGACATATTTTCACTTGGGTAATCTGTTGGTCACTGAATCTAAGTTTTTTTCTTCCTATTTTTGCATGCATATGGATGTCAAACCAAGGTATATGATTGAGCTGTGTATATAAGTTGAAAAACCATAAACAATTAAATAGCACATTAAAAGGAACATAGAACTGAAAACTTCTACAGCTCACCCTTGAGGACTTCATCTGACAAAGTCCTAGGAAATATCTGGGTCTCCATTGCGAAAAGTCTGTAGGGCATGGCTATGTCCAGGAGAAGAACATTCCAAAGGCATATAGCCTCAGTTTTTATGGCTCTGTTTCCATTTCATTCCATATTTCAAGGGCTGTTTTAAAGATTTTGGCAGATTGTCTTTTGACTTTGACTTGTCTCCAATATATATTCAGCAATAATGATGGTCCTTCCTTTCTTCCTTCTTTCCCTCCCTCCCTCCCTCCCTCCCTCCCTCCCTCCCTCCCTCCCTTCCTTCCTTCCTTCCTTCCTTCCTTCCTTCCTTCCTGTAAGTCAGTTTTAGCTTGAAAGAGCCCACAATTTTCACACCCCAAAATTTGTTCATAAAAAAGGTTAAAATTATCCCCAAATTTGAATGGGCATTCTCCAGTCTGGCGCCCTTCTTCCCAAATATTTTCACTATGACTCACATAATTCTATCAAGATGATCATATATGCAAACTGATCACTATACCCATTCCATAACACCTGAAAATAAGGGAAATGATTCACCAATTCTCCCCCTCATATTTCACAGTAAGAGTACATCAGCTTTAATAAAAGGAATAGCTCCAGATATGGTTCTGCTTCTTAGTGAAGTTCTTTTCAAGGAATTTGAATAATCAATAAAACTGGAAAAAAATAGGTTATTTATGCCTTTCAAATATCATAATCTCAAGAGCAAAGAGGCAGAATAGTGTGCAGAGACCAGTCCCCTGACATCAACTGTGTTTGGCAGATGGTGCTGTCAGTTCAGGTCTGTGTTTATTCTATTGTGCATGCAGTAGCATATTTTAAAATGTACAAGCTCATGTATTATCTATGGGTTAAAAGCATGCAACACAAGCGGGACTATATCACAGGAGTTAAACTTCTGTAAACAACTTGCAGCGGTTGTGTAAATGCTATTTTCTTGACATAAATAAAAGAAACATATGGCCAGAGACAGGAAGTGGGTGATACCTAGATAGATTGATATCTTGCTCGACAAGTCACTCTATTTATGACATGATGCTGCCTGACAGTGAAAGAGGAGGGGAGGCAAGCTAATGACTTTTTCATGAACTCTCCGACAGTGTACAGTTGACCACTGAATAGCTTTGCACAACAAACTGATTCACTGCCCCTCTATTTAATGGATTCTTCAATAATGAGTAAATATTGCACACTAGATACAAGTGATTCATCTGATCTTTTCCAGGTCCCTCGAAGTAAATCTTTTAACATTTCAATGAAAATAACCCAGTTGCAGCCTTTCTTGAAGCAAAGGCATGAAAGCTGACCCTACTTCCCTTCACCTTTGTGTAAATCTAATTCTATGTTTCATTCTCTTTTCTGTATATGTCCACTGTATCCTACTGTACATGACAATCAGAAACAATGCTGACAGAAATTAATATATGTCCATGCAGGTATGGCTGGGCTGTTAAATTCAGTTGGAGCTCCAAGTATGAACCATATAACTGCATTTTTTGTCTGAGAGGAAAAATAACCATTGCATTTAAAAATTCCATTAAATCCATATTTATGGTATATTTAATGATTTGTGTAATTTAATTATATAACTAAACTTTTTACATCATTTGTGCCAATTTATTTCTGCATGATATAGAAATGTCAGTTACTGTATGACTCAGTGCGAGTTTGGGAGCTTCTAGTTGTTGAGGCTGGAAGAACAGCAGTGCTTCAGTGAAAAAAATCCAAGAGAATTTACAAAAATTTGTGAAATGCTATTGACATTTCACCAGAGGTGGTATTCAGCAGGTTCTGACCAGTTCTGGAGAACCGGTAGCAGAAATTTTGAGTAGTTCAGAGAACCGGTAGTGGACATTTTGAGTAGTTGGGAAAACTGGCAAATACCACTTCTGGTTGGCCCTGTCCCCATATATTCTCTGCCTCCTAAGTCCCAGCTGATCAGCTGGGTCTTCTTTTGTTGCCCTGCTCTGGAGAATGGAGCTGGAAATCAAGTTAGTGGGATGGGGAGGGAATGGGGATTTTACAGTATCCTTCCTCTACCACTGCTCACCAAGCCATGCCCACCAAGCCATACCACGCCCACCAAGCCATGCCACACCTCCACAGAACTGGTAGTAAAAAAAATTGAATTCCACCACTGCATTTCAGTAAAACTAAACAAAGGGCACAGTAGGAGTCTCAGGCCGGGCCAAAATTCGAAGATTTTGTGAGGGAGTGTATAAGGGTTTTAGTTCAGTTCATAAGTTTTCTGAGGGCCATTTCTATTTTCTCTAATCTACTTCAGATTGTTTTTATACGAAATTTATTCACATTTGTCACCAGAGGGTGTAGTTTATTATTACCCTGCTTTGTCACAGTTGTTTATAACAGTTGCATGTGGAAGTTGGACTTCTTGCACACAGAAAGGGGGAAAGCTGCCTGAACAGTAATGCTCCATCAAAACCATGCCAATTTTGTCAGCCTTTTTAGCAGGACTAACAAGTGACTTTCGTTTGCTTTAACAGACCTTTTTCATAGCATCTCTGACCAAAAATATTTGCCTTTCTGTTATGCAATCTCTATTTGCCTTCAGTGATGTCATCAAGATTGCTCAATCTGTATATCCATACTATGTTTTGGCACCATTCCTACCAAGATTCTTGATTAAGTGATATTTTTCAAATGAATAATTTTTTCATTTATCTATATTAAATAGACTAATCTGAAGAAATTGCTGTCCTACCTTGCCCTTTGAAAAAGGTCATATTATTAAAACATATCAAGCAATTAAAAAAAAAACCCTACATGTTTCAAGCTGAGCCAAACTAATTTCAAAATGGTAGCTTTAAACCTAAAGTGCTATAAATGGAGAATATACAATGTACAGTAGCTATTTTGAAAATACATCATTTGATTCCTTTCATACACTCACTCTTTCTCTTTGTCATCTATTCACTCTTTCCCATCATGCCATCTTTCCCCATGCTTGCATGTATATCAGTGACTACTGTTTTAATAAAACAGCTCATCCTGAACAGATTCAATTTATTTTTCAACCTAAGACGAAGGCAAGATAAATCTGTGCTGTAGCTTTCCATGATTTTTTTTCTTCAATCTTGAATCTTTATTCTTCAGCAGATGGTATCTAAGGACAGTGAGTACCTTGGAAACCCTGTTTTTGATGTGGAATTTTGGCCAATGCACCTTGTCACTACTTTATTTTTTCCAGCATCTGCTACCTGAGACTGCTTTCTTATTTTGTCTGATGACAGGGTCAGCTCTGTCAAGCTGGTTTAGCCAATTTCATTCCTAAAATCAAATAATGGAAGCATTTAGTGGTCTCATAATTACTCATTTTGTACTGAAGTAAAAATGAGCCAAGTCTTGGAAATCATCCTTCGCAAAAGTAATCAGCCTGTTTGTATTCCTAAGTTTATTAGTCAATTCTTACTATGTCAGTTCCAGACTTCTGGTGCCAGAGGTGAGTTAAAAATGTTAAAAATGAATTATTTCATCTATTTTATACAAACGATTCACCAGCTTGAGAAAACAGTATTATTGTGTTGCAACTATATTTCAAAAAGGATGGGCAATTTCTTTTCATTTCTAATATTTTGTATCAATAATCATATTAATTTTATATTATTCTTGCATTTCCCTGCTCTTCCAGTTTTCCACATATTGTACTCCATTTACATAATGGAGAAATAGCACAATCCCATCTTCACCACCCATAAAATATTTTGGCTTGTTTCTTAGGAGGAGCCAAGAATGAAGATGGTTTTTTCGGTTTTGGCTTGCATGCCTGAGAATTCACTAGATACATTTGTAAAACATAGTTTAGAGCTTAATCTGTTATTAAGACAGATGACTTATTCACCAAACAATGATTAAAGAAAACTGGGTTTAACATATGTAAACCTAGTCTTAATCTTTATGAGGTATCCAAATAAGGCCAAATTTGCTATCTTTTCTCATCAATTCAATTTATAATCAGGAAGACTAATAAAAAGAATGAATATATAATATAATAGGTTACTTTTCAGCGCAACCATCATCAAAAGAAATGAAAATATCTGATGATTTATGTGAATCTTCTATACTCCTAGAAAAGATGTATCTTGATAAATCAGTATCAACATATAGTATGAAGAACTTTGAATTGTTTGGACAGATTGAGAAAGTTATCAAATCAATTAATATGCAAATAAAATTTAACAAAGAACACAATAATATTAAAGGTATTTTTCTTGGGTATTCATTTGTATCATATAATATACTGGCTTACATTAGTCAACATACAACAAAATTAATTATACTATTAGTCAAGGGTATTAACTAGACTTAAATGAATTTTTCACAACTTTTTTTAATCTAAAAAAAAATGCGGTACATTGCAAACCTACCAACTCGGTATATAATGCGCTGAAAACAACAGCTATCCATATTGTAGGATAAAATTTTAAACAATGTTTTCTGGGGGGGGGGCGGAAATGGAGGCAGTTGGGATTTTTTTATTGCTATTTTTAAGGAATAAGAAAAACTTACTTTATTCCCTAATCTGATGCTTGCAAATACAATAGACTACAATTTTCATCACTTTCAATTAGCAAGACCAATTGATGTGTTGTTCTTAAATAATGATCCAGTACACAAGGATATATTGAGGGAAACTCTTTGGAGAAGAATAGATTGGATAATCAATAGCAATGAAAAACATCTGTGAAGGATTTATTCAGGGCATAGCAATACCTGTTCTACAGAAGATGACTCAATGATGCACTCCTAGCATCCTTAATAAATAAATTTGGTTGCTCATATCAAAGAGAAAAATAATTCTAGAAATGACCATTCCATTGATATTAGAATTCTTTATTGGCCAAGTGTGATTGGACACACAAGGAATGCTCTCAGTATACATAAAAGAAAAGAAACATTCATCAAGAGTCAAGAATCATAAGGTACAACACTTAATAATAGTCATAGGGTACAATAAGAAATCAAATCATACTAGGAAACAGTCAATATAAATCGTAAGGATACAAGCAACAAAGTTACAGTCATACAGTCACAAGTGGGAGGGGATGGGTGATAAGGAGTCATGAGAAGATTAATAGTAATAGTAGTGCAGACTTTGTAAACAGTTGAACTATGCTGAGGGAATTATTTGTTTAGCAGAGTGATGGTTTTCGGGAAAAAACTGTTCTTGTGTCTAGTTGTTCTGGTGTGCAGTGCTCTACAGCATTGTTTTAAGGGAAGGAGTTGAAACAGTTTATATCTGGGATGTGAGGGGTCTGTAAATATTTTCACAGCCCTCCTTTTGACTTGTGCAGTATAGAGGTTCTTGATTGAAGGCAGGTTGGCAGTAATTGTTTTTTCTGGAGCCCTAATTATCTTTTGAAGTCTGTGTCTGTCCTGTTGGATTGCAGAACCAAACCAGACAGTTATAGAAGTGCAGATGATAGACTCAATAATTCCTCTGTAGAACTGTATCAGCAGTTCCTTGGGCAGTTTGAATTTTCTGAGTTGACGCAGAAAGAACATTCTTTGTTGTGCTTTTTTGATGACGTTTTTGATGTTAGGTGTCCATTTTAGGTCATGTGATATAGTAGAACCTAGAAATTTGAAGGTCTCTACTGTTGACACTGTGTTGTCTAGTATTGTAAGAGGTGATAGTATGAGAGGGTTTCTTCTAAAGTCTACCACCATTTCTACAGTTTTGAGTGTGTTCAGTTTCAGATTGTTCCGGTTACACCACGAGGCAAGTTGTACAACCTCCTGCAGATTCGTCATCATCTCGAATGAGACCAATCACTGTTGTGTCATCTGCAAACTTCAGTATTTTAACAGATGGATCATTCGTGATGCAGTCATTGGTATACAGAGAGAAAAGAAGTGGAAAAAGCACACAACCTTGGTGGGGGTCCTGTGCTAATTGTAGAGGTATCAGATGTGGTCCTGCCTAGCTTCACCTGCTGCTTCCTGTCTGTTAGGAAATATCATTGCAGTTGTTTGCTTTAGAAACCATAGTGCTTTATTAAGGGTTATTAGCAGCTATTATTATATAGCAATTATCATTCTTTCACTCTTTCTTGAAACTCGGAACATACCTAATAAGAAAAGAAAAGGCACAGTTCAAGCAAAGGTATGCTTATATACATCCCATTCATTTGAAAAATGAACGTGTGTATGTTTTCTCCACCTTGTTGATATCTATAGCATTTGAATCTAACCTCAGATTGCTCATGTCCTTATGAGATGATATATCTCAGATGGCAATGATCATATTCCACTGGAAAGATTTCCTGGGTAAACCTTGCTAAAAAAAATATCAATTGAAATGTCTACTGCACTACTGAACTTTCCAGCAGCTCTTACTCAGTATGAAATCTCAGCTCCCTTTCCCCCTTCACTTTAATATTAAGTTTTTCTCAGCCAAACAAATGTTATGTATAGGATGAACTCTAATTACCCACAACGAAATTTGTCTGCATAAACTTCATTAAAAAGAAAGGGAGTTGGAAAAACAGTTGATATACACAAATGGTAATATTTATTAAACACATGCACATTTCTTCACAATTGTCTTTTTGTTTTTAATGTTATGATGCAACCCATCCCTGCCCTGACAATATTCCGTTGTTTTCTGTGGTAGAAAAGCAGATGTTAAATCCTTTCCCACTGAAATCAATGGGAAGCTGGCTAACGAAGTATGCCCTGGCTTATATTATTTTTTGGTTTACTCTTCTAAAAATTGCATTGCTCATCAAGTCAAATGTTTGTAGAACGTACATTTTAATGCCTTTTTCAACACTTTGAAAAAATTGTCTACGGTATGCACAAAAATAAGAGCACTCGGAAGCCATTAGCAGAAACCTGTTTTGTATTAATGGATTTGGCTGCTGTACAAAATGCTTCATGTCACAACCATTTCTAAAGTAAATATGCAGTAGGTGCTGTAAATTTAGGAGGGGGAGGGAATGAATAGGAAGAGGGAGAAAAAAATGAAGTCATTTGGAGTGTAAACAATTTGCTAACCTCTATGCCAATTATATAATATCTTTAGCCATGAGTACTACTAGTGAGTCCTTGCACCATCGCAACTATCATATCCCAGTGCCTTGGTTATCAAAGCAAAACAAAACAAAAAAATATGGAGGAAATAAGCTGTCTCTTTTTCAGTGCTTTCCCATATGTCATTCCCTAGAACAAGGCAATATTAATGTACAAGTGGTCAGTTCCTTTCATATACTACTAATGTACTGGAAAGTCTTCCGCACACTGCTTTTCCTGCATGTCTCAGGACATCTACAGCTAGAGCATTTTTCCTGAGCCGAACAATATGGCCTTCTCTTAAGAAAAGCCCAGTGGGCTGATCATTGTCAGGTTATGTTATGTTTGAACGAGAGATACTTCAATGCTAGTTTTGTGAAGCAGAGTTGTAGTCGAAACAAGAGGTCTAAACAAATCGTCGAGCCGTGAGAGCCCTTTCATTTATCACAGTGCTCTGACAGAAATTTCTCTCTGCTGCCTGCCCTGGCTGAATTTTATACAGTTCTTTTCAAAGCTACTGCCCTTTTTCCTTTATTTTTTTTTTTAAAGAATGAAAAGCAATCTAGCCCTGCCCCAGCTTCTTCTAGACAAATGTTTTATTCCCAGCTGTTTGTATAAGTCAGAGAAATTGGGACAAGGATGTCAAGTTTGTATGGAAAAGTTCAAAGATGTTGGCTCTCAGCCAAAGATTCTTGCATAGAATGGGCTGAATTTCCACTGCTACATAAGAGGAACATCCGTTCTCCGCACCCACCCCCACCTCATTCCCCACTCCTATTCTGGAAACAGATGGCTGATATGTCAGATCTGATAGCACTTGGCGCCTGTTTGGAGAGGGACTCATTTCAAGTGACTTCTGTTCCAGTTTCAGTCTCAGACAGGTGACCAGGCTTATAAAACATGGTACATAGACCTATGTCGACCTTGCTTCATTAGGAGTAAAATGCTTTTCCTTTATAAGTTTAATGACAGATTCTCAGTCTAGAAACTGAAATAATTTAGGCTGGAGTGATGCTTAACCAGGTCAATACCAAGAATGGGATGTCACTGAAACATCAAAGACAGGGGTGGGATTCAAATTTTTTAACCACCAGTTCTGTGGGTGTGGCTTAGTTGGTAGGCGTGGCTTGGTGGTCATGTGACTGGGTTGACATGGCTTGGTGGTCATGTTACTGGCTGGGTGTGGCCAACTCAACATCACTCACATCGAGCCACGCATCTCCTCACCTGGCTTCTCGTGACTGTGGGGATGGTGCAACAGTTGTAAGTGTGAAAAATGATCATAAGTCACTTTTTTCAATGGTCACTCCACACAAGGAAAGTACCAGCAAAGGAGGGGGGAAAAAACTCCAGAGAAGTTCCAGAGACAGGAAGTCTAGTCCTATCAAGAATGTAACAAAAGTTAACAGAGAGGCAGGTTCTGTGAGCAACACCAGAATGTTTCCTTCCTGCCTTTCTTACAGGATTAGGCCAGTAATTTCTTCTAACAACCGGTTCTCTGAACTGCTTAGAATGTTAACAATCGGTTCCAGCAAATAGGTGCAAACTGGTAGAATCCCACCCTTGATCAAAGACCATTCAGCTGTAGGATAGTACACAAGTTCTCCCCAGTGCACCTTCCAACTAAATGATCTGGATGGAGTGAATGAAGCTGTTCCATTATAGAATGCACTGCTGTGGCTTGAAAGAACCTACCTCCAAAATATTGACCAGATTTCATCACGGTTTTTTTCCCTTGACTGTGGGGAAAGGATTATTTATCTAAGACAGTGGTTCTTAAATGGTTTGACCCAGTTATGCTTTTTCCTGATGTCAAATAATGTCAGCAGTCCTATCCCTGCCTCAAAAACAAAGACTCTGTCTTGGCAACAACAATCCCAAATTAGATCCTTGGCTGACAATGTCCCATTATCCCCAGGAAATGCCCAATTACCAAATAGAGAGTAATTGCCCCCCCCCCAGTTTAAGAACTACTACTACTAATGCAATAACACTTTTCCTGTACAATCATAATCATGGATTGCCAGGTTAGAAAATGTGGGCAGGGGTTATTTTTTGTCTGTGTCCTTAGTGTTGGATTAGTCCCTGCAGGTAAATTTTTTAGAAGTGGTTTGCCATTGCCTCCTTAAGGTTGAGAGTGAGTGACAGGTCCAGGATCATCCAACTGGTTTTGTGACTAAGGTGAGACTAGAACTTATTATCTTCTGGCTTTTAGCCTGGTACCTCAAGTACTCCAGCAGACTGGCTCTCTAGGTACTGAACATGATTGTGATATTAGAGGTTGACTGGGTTAAAGCACATACTGTATGTAAACAATTTTTGTGTATTGGTCAGACTGGACATTGGACAAACTATGAAGGGAAAATACTTATGTACCAAATTATTTGTTTTTCTTTTCCTGACTGGACTTACTCCATTACTGGAAGAGCTGGAAAGACCTTTAAAGAGAGTTAGGTGGGTGGTTGGAAAAACTCCAATCTTTGTAGTTTGCTATTAGAATTTATCATCTATTTAAGTTTAAAAAACTTAAGAATCTGATTAAAGAATTAATATAAGGTATTAATTAATAGACACAGTTAAATGTCATTCCGAAACATTGAAATATTATGTGTTCAGAAGTTTCAGTCTGGCTGCCTACTTGTCACATCTCATTATAATAAAATAGTATAATGTATAAATCATAAATGATCAGTTCAGAAAGACAACATTTAGTTAATTCCTTGGGATGTATACTATGCAATTGGCATAAATTTTGACAAATGTCCCATTGAAAATAGTAGGGCTAAGAATAAGGTAACGTTTAATAGGATAGAAAGTCTTTAGATGTTAAACTATTTTATGTTTTATTATTGAATTTTATCAGAATGAAGGATTCATGTGTTATATGTCTAGGCCAGTGGTGGGATTCAAAACAATTTACTACTGGTTCTGTGGGCGTGGCTTGGTGGGCATGACAGGGGAAGGATACTGTAAAATCTCCAGTCAGAGATTTTGAGGTTCTCCGAACTACTCAAAATTTCCGCTACTGATTTTCCAGAACTGGTCAGAACCTGCTGAACACCACCTCTGATCTAGGCTATGCTATTTATTTATTTTATTTGGTTATTAATACTCTGTCTTTATTATTTTTACAATTAACTCAAGGCAGCGAACACATACAACATATCTTCTTCCTCCTATTTTCTTCACAACAACAATCCTGTGAGGTTAAACTAAAGTATTTCAAATTTTAAAAAAGTACACAAATAAACAAAGCATGATCTTAAATCTCTTTTGTAAAAGAATTCCATCAGTCAGCTTCCATAGCAACCAGTACTGGTGCTATAATAAAAAAAAAAGTATTTAAATAACATTTTAGATTACATATATATATAAACTAATAAGTTAGCACTGAAATATCTTTACCTACTGAATACTGATGTTGAGAGAAGTCAGAATTGATGTTTAAGTTCATATAACCTCTATATGGAGCTTTTCTGCAAAAAAGGGCGATAAAAATCTAAGTTGCAAATAGTAATAAAAAATTATTTTTGTTCTCTGGGTTTTACAGATCAGATGTGGCAGACTTATTATAATTATTTGGCTGAAGCCATTTAAGTAAAACAAACAATAAATGCTAACAAATTTAATTTCACTGAAAAAATAGCACAATCAGTTCCATTACATATCTCTACATTCTAGCTGTAATTGTGCAGAATAAGACATTGTTCCATATATGTCATATAATTTTGCTTTAAAAAACTGGAATATAAACTTCAAATTATATTATTCAGGTCTCATAATCTGAAGTTCAGAGTGCTTTAGCTTGTTGTACATCAATAAAAAAACTTCCAGTGATACATTACACAAGTGCTCACATCTTAATTGGATGAAACTCTTATTGTCGCAATGTACAGAACTGCAGGAAATGCATTTATTTCAGGGCACATTTGAGTGGCTATTTAAGCCCGCAACCCTTAGAGTGTGATGAATGGGAACTTTGAAAGTAACATTCTGCAAGAGAGGTTCTGTTTTATGGAATAGCTTGTTCACTGACATTAAGACAGCACCCCGTTCTTACAAGTTTAGAAACTGGTAAAAACATAGCTGTTTTGAAGATGAAGAAGTGGAGGAGAAGTGTTAGTAAATCAGTTTCAGACAAGTGATGGGGCCAAATATGAGGTTTTATTGCAGTTGTAAAAGTTTGCACTTAAATTAATTTTAAACATTACTGTTTTTTTAAAAAAATAATGTGATACTATTGTTATATTGTGCAACTTGTAAACTGCTTAGATTCATTCAATGGAAGTGGAAAAGCAAGAGTATTTTAAAAAAATAAAAAACTGATTTTAGAATTCTAGATGTTTAGTTAATAGCCAGTGGAATTAATCTACAGTGAATACCATATTCAGATCAATCATCTAGAATGATAACTATAGTATTATGTTATTACTACTATAAATTAAAGTAATGGATTTACTAACTAAATGACACCAATTGCACTGAAATAAAAATGGCTAAAATGAATGCAAAACATTATCACAGCTTTAAAATCAATTAAATGGCAATTTAGAAATATAAAAAATTGCATGCAAATCACATTTGCATCAAAAAAAGTGAGTGTGAGAGATTGTGGGAATTAGGCAAAGAAGGAAGAAGAACTTAGTGGGTTTGAAAAGAGACACAGAACTCAGGGAAAAGGCTACAAAAAGGAAATGTTTCAAACAGACTATGCTTTAATAGGTTTTCTGTAAATCTGGGAACTTAACAGTTTTTACAATTAAGTCTTGACTGAACCAGCATTTCTGAAATCTATGTAATTTGAGCTTCCTGCTGTATGGGATTTGCCACTGATATAGGTTGATATCTATTAAAACAAAAACAAAAGAGGATATGATGTACATCTTCATGTATATATTACTTAACTACAATTATATAGATATGAATCACTAGGACAATGAAAGCAACCCAAATTATAGGTACATTGCATGAGATATGTCTCTCATCTATTAATTCTGTGGGAGAATGTGCATATTCAGGAGCTTTCTTGATAATGAACAAGAAAGATTGAACAATCAAATGTATTCTTCCTCCTCCTATGTGTTGTCCTCCCCAGTCTTTGAGTTCTAAAGTCAGAAGTTTTATATATATATATATATATATATATATATATATATATATATATATATATATATATATATATATAAACTTCTGACTTTAGAACTCAAAGACTATATTATATATATATATATATATATAACTTTAAGATGTGTGGAAGTCAACTTCCAGAATGCTTCTGGGGGAATTCTGAGATTTGAAGTTCACCCATCTTAAAGTTGCTAAGCTTGAGCAATACTGGTATAGAAAAATGGGTGTGAGGTACTATTCCTTTCTGAGGGTGGCCATCTCCCTCTGCTATCAGAGGAGATTAAATAGTGATAGATATTTTTTTTTCTAGTGATTGTTTAGGGATTTATATCACTTTGCAAAGTAATATGAAGAGTTAAAATTTTGATTGTGAAATCAGTCATATGAAACAGTCAAATGACCTGTCCTAGAAAAAAATGTATTGAGAAAAGCAAAATTCCAGAAATTTTATAATTTGATTATTTGGTTAAATTAATAAAAAAAAAATTAAAAAATTGCTGCGTAAAAAACAAATGGAATGTACCAAAGTTACATGCATTTACCCCAAGGAACCAGAAAAACGGGGTTGAATGGGTTGCCTCTCTTACAGCTTGTTATGTTACATATTGGTCCTATTTAGGTCTTAACCTTAACATCAAACAGATTATCCTCTCCTTAGTTCAAACTGAGAAGAGCCCGATGCAGCAAATGCACCAGATTTTATCCTTCTTGACACCATGCAATTACAGCAACGTGAAGAACAATTAATGAAGAAAACATATGTAGAAACAAAGAAGCTGTCTTCTACTGAAAAAGTTAGATTGTTACAGCAGCACCTATTGTTTTATCATAATTACCCATAATGTGTCTCTACAGGTATGATACATACTTTTGACATTAAAAGTTTCTTAAGTGCTTCATTAAGTATTTTAGTGTATATTTATGTGGTTTCTCTCTGCCTCCTATACTTGACTATCCCATTTAAAGGAATGCAAACCAACTTACTGAGGGGGGAAAACATGCCCATTAAAGATAATAAAATGATTACAGTGAATTGACATTAAGATGTCACAGCTGTATAACTCATTCCTTTTATGTACTCCCAAGCTGAATTGTTTTATGACCAATCATAAACCTATTAAACTACTGGTAATAAAGGATTGTAATTAGTGATAAAATCTGGTTGCTTACTGAGCCAAGACAGTCATCCTTACTTTCAATTTTTATTGAAAGTAATCAAGACAAAACCTTCAGCAATGTCAAAAAGCAGTTGACGAAGAAGATACTCCTTTTTTAAAAGCTCTGGTAACATTTAATTTATAGGCCTAAATGGCAACAATGGGACAAATCCAGGTGTGTCCCAAACTCTATTAAAGAGGAGAGAAGGATGGGCATCTAAATGGGTACTATTCTTTTTTGTCCCTTTTTCCTCCTTCTTCTCTGGTCCCCCAAGAGGTTTTCTCAGGTAGACTTTTTATGTATGTGTCCAATCCTGATCAAATCCGGGGCCTGAAAGAAAGATGCAAATGGGGAACAGACTGTGAGGGTGTAAATTATTTATCTACCAAGAACTCTTTAAGTCCTCTTGGCAGCTTACCAAAGTGAATATAATATACACTTTTAAAATAAAAATAGTCGATTTAGAATTATAACCACCACTCTAGCATCCAAACCAAACATACCAAAAATGTGATTTTCCTGTGGAAAAGCTGAGTGTTTTTCTTTTTAATTTATTCTTTTATTACTTTTTAAATTATGACAGAAAAAAAACACAAGATAAAAATGTACCTACTGTCAAAGAAAAAAATAGAAAGTGTTTTTTAAAGTAAAAGAAGAGTCCAATAAATTCTAAATATTATTCTTTGTTGTATAAGTCATAGTTTGTGGGTCCATTGGCATTCCTCTTTTGAAATTAAAATTTTCTCCCATTGTCTAGGCAGGAACCTCTAATTCTTTATTCTACTCAGCATCTCCACATCAAATTAATTTATTGATAACCAAAATCTATAGCAACTAATAGTAGGAGGGTGGGGTTTTTTTAGTTTCAAAGGATTTAACAAGTTGTTCTAGTATCTCAAGCATCTCTTCTGTAAGGATCTTAGAAGCAGAGAATATTGTTGATAGAAACATATTGTTAACAAATGTAACTGTAAATATTGCCATTGGATTATATCTAGTAAATAATATCTCTCTATTAACACAGAGTATGTTAAAATTTATCTTCATTATCTGTCAAGGAATTTTCTGGGCTTCTTTTTCCCTGGAAATCCTGAACTTTAATTCAAAATCCTGGGGAACAGAGTTAGTCCCTTCTTTTCTCAGCCTTAGATTCAGAAACCTTTTGTTCTTTTCCCAGATATGAATCAACCAAAGCTTTTCTTTGTATTCAGGAAGAGTGAGGACCAAGGCAATCTGATTTTATGCATACAGCATCTCTAACTTGAGGGGGTGTAATGAGAATGTTTACAGGTTTCTTAAGAGGGTGGATATTAGGAATGTTTGAGTTCTACTCGTTGTCAAAATGAATGGGAGATCTCCAAGAATGCAACAATAATTCCTGCTTCTTCTTATAGAGAATTACTTGACAAGTGGTACTCAAGCCAGTGTGATATGTACAACACACATTCCATATGGCTTAAAAAATTTTTTTTGTGCTTTTGCTGTTATATGGGACAGAGAGTATGTAAGCTCTTTATTATGATGAAAAAAAAATCACATTGAGGGCAAGCCACAATATTTTAAAAGTTTCTCTGGGCAAAACTAGGTTAAAAAAAATACAGAGCCAATACTAAGCAAAGTGGATGACTTTTTCAGCTATCCAACTGAATTTATACTTTCCTTTTTCCACACTAGGCTGAATGCAAGCAGTTTTCAACAGCACAAAAGGGTTGTAGAATTAATCAGGATATCATCTAATTCTTCTTAATGTGTTGTGCGTTGGCCTTACAGAATGTTCTCTGCTTCATAGGTCATTCATAAGGCAGGGCCTGAGTATTCTGGTGAAAGTTGATAGTTTAGTTCTCTTAATGTAAATAAGCTTTCACTACTAAAATTCTCTTTCTTGGAGGAGGTTAAAAACAACTCTCTAATTTTATTTTGTCCTATGCAAAATTTATACATGGGGTGAGATGGTGTGGGGTAATTGTTAGAATAATAGCATGCAGAACATTTTAGCTTACTTTTATGTAACAGGCAACTAGCCATTAAATCTGGCTAGCAGGAGAGGAGGGACAAGGGAGGTTGAATTAAATAACATCCATTGCCTTCATTGCAACATATTTCACTCTGTGGTAATTGAGAGAGACAGAGCCTTAAGTACCAAACAATTAACCCACTGCTAATTCCCTTTCTATCATGCAACTTAAAGGAAACATCAAAGACACAACTCAGGTATCTTCTCTGTCATTCTTCACAACACTGACTTCTTGTCTGAACTGAACTTTTAAACCTATTATAATGGGCTTTCTACAACAAATATCATGCAGTAGGGAAACTATAGTAACCAATAATCTGTTTCACTTCAATGGAAACTATGTATCTGGATGGACAAGACTTATATTAAACATAGGACTAAAAAAAAAAAAATGGCATCTGGGTTTGGAAAAAAGTGGTGGGGAAGTTAAATGCCACATTCTGCCACAAACATTCAGTCTTCCCAAGGAATAATGGCACGATAGGAGCAATTTAACATCCTTTTCACCACATATGTAGAAACATAATTTAACCTTGTACCCTAGTAAGAAGGCAATGGCTAACCACTTCTGAAAAACCTTGCTAAGAAAACTACAGGGATTTGTCCAGGCAAGATTTTGGGAATCAGACACAACTGAATGGAAGAAAAACAAAAAGCCACATCAATAATATTAATCCATGTTTTTGTGAATGTAAAATTTTGGGAAATGTAAACGTGTTCAATAATTTCACATTTCAGATCTTCATGAGAAGATGTCAGATTTCCATGGATTTTTAAAGATGATTCACACAATTACTTTAGAACTGAGAGTATATTAAACTCCCATGAGGTAAATAACCTTAACGTAAAATATTTCATTTGGCAATTGTAGAAAACTGATCATTTTTAGGATTGGAAGCCTAATTTTTGCATGCATCTTCTAATCTTATTTGCTCTGACCTTTGGTGATTACCTAATTTCTACATGCATGAATATTCCAAAACAGCAGAAATTTTAAGAATATGAAACACTCATGCATAAATCAATTCATATAAATCAGCCATTAACTCTTGATTTGTATAAGCTTTCTTCATCCCTTTATTAAAAATGGGCAGGTATTTCAATAAATAATTAAATGCTTTGCCAAAGATATATAAAATATTACATTTGTTTATTTTATGTAATTGAGATTTGGGACAATTTAAGCACCTAAGAATATTCCTGCTAAATCAGACAAAGATTTATCCTATAGCTGTCCTACATTAAGGTATTCAAGACAATAGTCATCACATCATATGGAAATTGATTCCTCAAGTTAATTATGCTTTTTCTCTGTTGTAAATCTCTCTCCAGTCAGTTTTAGTGGGCAGCTTCTGACCCAAGTATCCACTTTCTTCACATCATGCATAATTGTATACACTTTGATCAGCTTTCCTTCATAGAGCTACTATGTCTTTGCTGCAAAAATGCAGATGACCACCGGCAACAAAGATGCGGAAAATCTACTGTGCACATTTGTTTCCATCTAGTGGTTATCCATATTTTTGTAGCTCAGATATATCTAAAAAAATGTGTCTTCTGATACAATTTTCTAATTCAGCTATGCTAACTTCTTTCCTAAAGAGGTTTTTCTGTCCTTAATGATCTTGCCTGCTTCTGTATATTTCCTAGCTCTATTATGTTCTTTCAAAGGCGGCAACTAGAAGATAGCAACTGGACAATATTGAATGTCTGAAATATTTATATAAGAGCAATACATTGTTGGCAGCTTTATTTCAAGCCCCTTCTTTTAATGATTTCTAGCATGGAACTTTCACTTTTCACAGCTGAGTTAACATATTCATAAAGCTTTTTTGTATGATTTCTTGCTAGTAAAGATTGTTCAGATCCCATCACAGTATATGTGAAGTTAGGTTTGTTTGCTCCAGAGAGCATCACTTTACGTTTATATAAATTTAATCCTGCTTGGCCAATTTTAATTCTAAAGAGATCTTTCTAGAGTTCCTCACTGTCTCTTCTGGATTTCAATACCCTGAAGAGTTATTCACAAACACAGCCAACTCACTGCCTTCTCCTGGTACTCTAAATATTTAAATTGCATTACCATCACATTGGTATTCAATTTCTTTATTAAACTCTTCATGATTGATGCTAGGATACACCTAAATTTGAATCTAATTATTGTGCACTTTCACTGGAAGCTGTATATATGAACTTCAAGTATGTACAAAATCATGTTTCATTAGAGCTAATGTGAGAAAATATGGGTGTTCTATTGATGAAGATACACCTGTGATGGCCATTCACACTTTGGAATCTTATTTTTGTGGCCAAATGAGCAGTTAATACTATAGTATGATGCCAATAGAACACTATTAAAAATAGGTTGCATCATGGTTAAAACATTGAACTAGCACTGAATAGAACCATATTCAGTTATTAGACATTGATGGTCTTTGGGAAATTTTGGATCAGCCAATAATCTTTTAGCAATTACTATGCACCCATCCCCCACAAATGTTATTATGGAGAAAATTGGAGAAGGAGGTGCAACCACCAGGTAGAGCATGAACCTTTTTGGGTTACTTGCAAATTCATCCAAAATTCAGGACTCTGTTAGCACTCTTTCAGATTGATAAATCTTGTCAAAAGTTATAGCAGGTCTTGGCGTGTTCGGGTCTTTTCCGTGTAAGTCTGAGACTATCTTGGCAACGTTTCGACGAGAAGCCACAGGACATGAAATTAATTTTGAGGGAACCAAATTAATCTCCAATACTGAACACTTCAACAAGAGAATAATCAGGGAAGCCATCGAAATAGAGAACACCCCCACAACATGAATAAACGGGATGATGCCTCCCGCCTACCAGACATTTGGAAACTAGCCCTTATCAACAAATGAGTCCCAGCCATGAAAACCAACACTGGACCCAAAACAACACATGAAGCCACCACCAATCTTCCTCACCAGACTCAAACTCAAACCCACCCATAGATGAAAGGCAACCACCACCCAGAAACCAGACCATGGCTGTATCACCAGCTGCCACACACCCCAACCACCAAACCAAGCAAACCGACACACGCCATGAACACAGAACCAGGCCTCAAACTCGGAGCCAAACCAAAACCCGGAATGTCACATCACAGCTACTCTCTCAGGACATCACATCACAGAACTCAGGAGGCTACATCACAAAACCCCAGGATGTTGCAACACAGCCAACAACCCAGGAGATTATAATACAAGACCCAGGATGTTACAAGATTAGAACTCAGAAGGTCATCACACAGCCCATTACCTAGGTTATTATGACCCAGGAGATTACAGCACAAGACCCAGGAGATCAAAACAATAGAACTCAGAAGGTCATTACACAGCCCATTACCCAGGTCGCTACAACACAGGAGGCTGATAGACACACAGCCAATACTTCAGCCACACACGTTCTTAAGAAAAAGCCAGCCAATCTGCAAACATCAACTCCATCAACCAATCAAGAAATGACAACACAGCCAACCTCCCCACCAGTATATATAGGAAGACAGCAGCTCAGATCATGCTTTACTCACACAAGCACAAGGCTGAAGGCATCAGTCTGAAGATGGCGAGTGAGATCTCGTCAAAACGTTGCCAAGATAGTCTCAAACTTACATGGAAAAAGACCCGAACACGCCAAGACCTGCATACCTGTACCCATGAAAATTTATGAAAACAAATATGTATGTGTGTGTGAGAGAGAAGAGAGAGAGAGAGAGAGAGAGCATTTGTTTTTCTGATTTCAGCCTACATAGGCAGAAAGCTGGTAATGTATCCAAAAGAGGTGTAAGGACCTGCAAAAGTGGATATATTTTCTCTCTCCCCCCCAAAAAAAGTACATGGGGGAGGGATCTCTCTTTTAAAGCAATGTATCATTTATTTTTCATTTATTCTTATTTTTGCTCAAATAATGCAAGTTCACAATAGTTGCCAAAGTAATTAACAAAAACAAACAAAAAGCCGCGGTATGATCCCCACTTCAATATCAATGTTACTCCCTCATTTCAAGTGACAAAAAGATCTGTACAAAATCATGAGTGGGAGAAGATTATCTTTCTTTCCTCCCCAAGAGATCAAAAGAGCTGTTTATTTTATTATTTTTTATCTTAAATGTATCCAGAGTTTTATGGGTAAATATTAAAGCACTTGCAGTTGGTCATGCTATAAGCTACTAGAAGAAAGTTAAGCTTTTGACGTTGGCTAGCTGAGATATCGGCTCTAAGCTGACAAGTAATTAAACCAGCATATCTGTAACAACTGTCATCTCTTATTTCTGTGCAACTTGGATGTAAACCAAAGGAAGGGAAGCCAGGCATGGGGCGGAGGGGGTGTGTGTGGAGGTGGTGGGGGGGTGGAGAGGAGAAGAAGAAAGAGAAAAAGAAAGACTTTATATTACTGGGCAACTGCTGAGTATCTCCTGCTGAACAGTTTAGCAGACCTGGGCATTTAAAGGATTGTGAGAAAGATCAAAAGGGTCAAAGATCCCTTTACCAATTAACAGCAGTCAGAAGCACATCAAATAAGGTGTAAATTTGGGCTTTGCCGTTTTGAGTAAGCCAGGCATAAAATGCATTCTAATGCTCTTGAGTAGATGCAGCTTTGAGCCATGAGTGATGTCACCACTGTGCTAAAAGAAGCTTAATCACATTTAGACTGGCATGATGGAGCAGTCCTGGGCGCCGAGCTGTGAATGCTTGCTGCTCTTTTCACTTCTGATAACACCAGGAATTGCTATCCTTTCTGCCTGCTCCAAAAGCATTTGGGTGTGTATGTGTGTGTGTGTGTGTGTGTGTGTGTGTAAGAGAGAGAGAGAGGTTTAGATTTAGATTTAGTTACAAACACTCAGACACACATGCACCTAAATACAAACCCAGAACATCTCTTTGAAATGCTACTGCTTTCATTCTAAGCAATTTAGAAAAGGAGGTTTTCCGGCAGGTTTTTCATTCTCTCTGGTTAATTGTTTCAAGCAAAGGGGAGAAATAATTAATATAGCTTGAAGTGGATGCACTGTTTAATTCAGAATTATGTAAACTATGGAAGAAAAAGAAGTGGCAATGGAGTAGTTTTCCAACAGGCGAAGTTTCTCTTACAAATATCTTTCAAAAGGATTGCATAGTCCAACTACTGGTAAATAGGCAGCGACTACAATAGTATCCCATTTATCTTGATAGTCTACAGATCAACAGCAATAATAATAAAAGGACAAACTATATATGGTTATGAGGGCTATGTGGAGAACAAGTATGTCTTGTGAGTTATAGTAACAGAAGGTCTATGTATGTATGCTGAATGGCAGAATCTGCTGTCTAGTTAAAGATTCCCCTTTGAAAGAAACATAAAAATCATCATAAAATCTTAACAACTGTAATCATAATAATTCCTTACAAAAGTACTTTTCATAATTGTTCCCTCTTATATGAATTTAGGTTTACATAAATTGGGTGTACATAAAGTAGGTTTGGACTACAAAAATTCTGATGAACACTAGATGGCAGAAAAGATAGAAATAAAATAGAAAATTATGACTCTATGCTGCCATTTAATGATGATTCTGAGTTTTGCAGCCCAGTTAAGAGGTATGGAGTGAAAAAGATGGTCAGCATGAAAACAATGGCATATTTATCTGGAAGTTCAGTCATGGCAACTAGACTTCTTTTCTTTTTTGGTTTGAAACTTTTCACTGCTTATCAGTATTCAACTTATTGAGAATGACTAAATAAACCTCTACACACCACTCAGTTGTTTTGTTTTGTTACTTCTACCAGTGGAAGTGTCTAAAGATAACAGGAGGTTCCATTAATGAATCCATTCAATATTTTGTGTGAAGAAAGATCCCACTTTTATCAGCAATACTATTGGGAGCAAAGATCAACAATCATTTATTTCCTGATGACTAGGCAAGGAACAAGTGAGGGACCCAAGTCTACATATAGAATGATTATAGAAATGTATGAATTGGCTCACAAGCAAATACACAACCACATATATACAAAAATATGGATGCTGTATACTTAGAGAGCATCATTCCTCTGTGTTCCATCAAAGAGTTTTTCAGGCAACTTAGACTGAGACAGCAACTTGTCAACCCTGAATATCAAGAGCGCATGTTGTAAGATCAGTTCTTTCCAAGTTAATACCCTTTTCTTTAGAAATATAATGGCCGCTAATTCTGGTTATTCCGACAATTGCTGCTCTAATATTTTTGAAGGACATCAGTTGCTTGAATATTTGGTGAAACTGCAATGTATTCATAAGAATATATAATAAGATTTCAACAAGATTTGGGTTGTCACCATTTTTTTAAATTATCCTGATTAATCTATAAAAAAACCTGCTGAATGTAGGTTTCAATGACTACTGATTGTAGTCCCTACTCTTTTACAGCTGGAACAACACAGGAAGTCCTCGAGTTACAACCACAACTGAGCCCAAAATTTATGTTGCTAAGCAAAACATTTGTTAAGTGAGTTTCCTCCATTTTACGACATTTCTTTCCACAGTTGTTAAGTGAATCATTGTATTTGTTAAGTTAGTAATCCAGTTGTTAGGTGAATCTGGCTTCCCCATTGACTTCACTTGTCAGGAGGTTGAATAAGGTGATGACGTGACCCTGAGACACTGTAACATCTCATAAATATGAACCAGTGGCCAAGCACCTGAATTTTGATCATGTGATCAAGGGGGTAGTCGTGCTGCAATGGTCATGTGAAAAATGGCGATAAGTCACTTTTTTCAGTGCCGTTGTAACTTTAAACTGTCACTAAATGAACAGCTGTAAATCAAGGAATTCCTGTACTCTTTGATTCTATAGCTCCACAGTGAAGGTAGTTGTAGAATGTTGCTTGAAAGACATGCTTTTCAGAAGGATCTCATACATGTCATTTTTCAGAATGACATTTTGAAAAGAAGCAACCTGGATAATGTTGATGTAGACTAATGTGTGGAACAGACTCCTGCAGACACTGCGAACCCTTAGATTTCAGGATGCAACCAAATGACATCTCCAAAAGTTTAGGATGCAACTCAAAACAGTAGCAAATAACATCTCCAAAAGTTTGTCTTAGGATAAAAAATAGTTTAAAATGCATGTATTTTGTGGAAAAAAACAATTAAATTGCATTCTTAGATGTTAGTTAATTTCATATTTAGGTGTTTTTTTTTTTAAATTAAAGAGTAATTTTAAAACAAAACAGAAAGGCTTTATAAAGGATTTCTAAATAAGACAAACAGCAAGCAGCCTAATGTCCCTTCTCTCACTCATTGGATTGGATTATGTATCTCCATATATTTTGGTCAAATAACATCACCAGGAAGTGAGTTCAAAATCTCAGTTAGATACCATTCTCACAGAGAATGACAAAAACCTCCAGAATTGAAAAGCGATTCTTTCCAGAGCAAGGTGGGGGAAAAGCAGTAATTAAAATCTTAATGGGGCTATTGTCTTTGGAAATCTCAGCTTTCATTTGAATTCATCAACATACCAATAGTTACCAGGGGCCTACATAAAGGACTTCCCCCGTAAGTGCCATGTTTCACATAACTGAAATGTGTAACATAATTGTGCTGGTTTGAGGAAAATAATTCTATCAGTTCTCTTACAAGAGTGTTGTGTGTATGTTTGTGTTTACTAAAATATTGTGTGCGGGGTGTGTGTGAAATAGCTTGATCTGTGAGACATTATAACCACACACACACACACACACACACAAAAAGACAGCTAGTGGCCAGCATAGCTACATTGTTTTTTGAACAACAAGTCAATGCAGACAGAAGTAAATGACAGTTAATTACAAATTACATTCTGGATGGGGCTGTGAAGGCCTCGTGGCTTGAATAATAAATAGGCCCTCAGGCACTCACCTGCCTGCAAAGGAGCATACAGAGGCACAGGCCGGGGTGCAAGACAAGTTTCAAACAAGCTGCTAAACACAAAAGCTTATTGGATTACAGAGCTTTAGGAGAAAGCATTCAGATCTCCAGCAGCAACTGGGTTGAAGGGATTTCTAAAGGATGAATTGCTATTCACTGTAATTTTTTGAATACTGTTCTTTGGGTGCAGGAAAGAAAACAAATTCACTTTCGCACCCCCCCTCCCCAATATTAGAAGGGGAAGCCTAATTCTATTACAAATGCCCTTTAGAATACATGACTTGAAGAAGGGGGAGGTGGCAGGGTCCTGGAAATCTAATCTCTTTGCAAATTAGAAAGATTATGTGGAGTGTTTTTGGCTCCTCTTTTCAACATTCAGTTGACAAATCAGGATGTCACATGTCCTAAAGATACCATTTGAAAATAAATAAATAAAGCAATGTGTGTTTTTTTAAAGTTACTGACTGGTTATATAAAATTGTAGTCTTGATCAGAAAAGTCTGCTTCTTTGAATTTTGGAATGTTTGCTTGCTAATATTGTATTCAGGTTTTTAGAACTTTAATTCTAAACTTAACTATAATAGCAAAAAAAAATTAGACAATGTCTGAAATAATTAATGTTAGAATTAGAGCATTGAAAAGACCTTGGCTTTTCTAATTCACTAAAGCAATTTCTATTCATTTAGTTGAGCTAAGTGCTTATTGTTAAAGACAAAAGGCCCAACAGTTTGACATTGAGCTCATTATGTATGTTTGAAACATTCTGCAATTCAAGGCCACACCACATGCTATAAAGCACAGGGCTGATGGATTAAAATTCAGACCACACAATTTCCCTGAATAGCTTTCCTTTTAAACCTGATTAAAACTTCAAAACAAAAGCACATCAGTAGGGCCTGGATGTGTCTGTGTTCTATGCACACATCGTTTGAGAATATTTTCTTGCACTCATTATGGCAAAAGTGAATCAAATATTCTTATGCTCTCTGCCTGGAGTGACTGCATAGAGGTAAGTCCTATTGATTTGTGCAAGACTTGAAAGGTATTTTAAAACTAGAATCTTTCAGTAACAATCCATCATCCAGTGACATACATTTAAGTGGCATTGATTTCAATAGGAGGTTAATTCATATAGCTGGACATACGATGTTGCCATTGAGCTTAAATAAATAAGACTGCAAGCTTTAAATGAAACTTTTCAATAGTAGAACACATGATAAAGCTCTTGGCATGTTTTTTATGTTGCAGGTGAAAGATTGGCTAAATAATCTTCCATGACATACATGTAATAAAATCCCTACAAAGAAAGGAAACATGTCAGAGATATGCAGGAAATTGTTTATATGTAACAATCTTAAAAGGCTCAGACCTCCTTACTTTGGCTGAAAGAGTGGGTAAATCTGTCAAATAAAAGAATCTTATTTCTAGAAGGCCATGATTTACAGAGGGGGTGGCATGCATTTTTATGGGACATCTGAAAAACTAAACTAAACAGAATTATTTCCACAGACACATAATTAGAGACTCTTTATTGGCTACTTGGAATAATAAAAAAAAAACATTATTTAAAAATCCCAATTTGGATCATTGATGGAGGCGATGATACACCCAAACAATTTGGATCTTAATAAGATGATAAAATATAAGGACCTCCTAGACACGCAAGGAACTTTAAAATCACGGCAAGACCTCCAAGAAGGCTAAGAGTAGATTGGTGGGTTTATTTGCAAATTCAAAATAGATACAGACAAGATAAAAAAAAACTTTGGAATCTATGGTAATCTACAACAATTAGATAAAATCTTATTAGACCCTGATAAAAAAAAATAACAAAATTTTATAATTATCTCTTAGAGATAGAATTAGAAGAAGAAGTCAAAGGCAACATGATAGCTTGGAGTAGAAATATAGGACGTAGTATTACATTATTAGAATGGGAAAAGGTCTGGATTAGGAATAATAAAATTACAAAATCAGCAACATATAAAGAAAATGCCTATAAAATGTTTAATAGATGGCATCTCTCACCTTCGAGAATAGCAAAGATGTCTCCTAACATGAATCCAAACTGTTGGAAGTGTATAAAGAAACACGGAACATTCTTTCACATGTGGTGGTCCTGCACTGAAGCCCAAAGATATTGGCGTAGAATTAAAAAACGGTTAGAGGAAATAACAATGGAACAAACTGAATTAAAACCAGAATTCTTTCTATTAGGAATATTTAATAGACAATTTTCTAAAAAAGTTAAATATATAATATTATATATTCTCACTGCAGCTAGATTAATTTTTGCACAATGTTGGAAACAAGCTGATATTTCAATAGAGGAAATGATCATTCAGAAGATAGCAGCTTGTGCAGAGATGGATAAATTAACGTTAGCACTTAAGGATAAAGAATCATCAGAGTATTATAAGAGCTGGGAATGCTGGTATAACTGGGTAGAACAAAAATAAAAAGTACAGTAGTAAATATTGTTAAATTGCAAAAGTGATAGTAGCTATATATTCGCACTAAGATGTATTTGGAAATATGACACCAATAATGATAACAAATAAGGAATCACAGACTGTTGATAATGAATAGTTTTATATTCCCTTTTTGTGTGTGTTGTGTATGTGTTTGTTTATTGTTTTAGTTGTATAATTAATAAAGTTTGTTATTTAAAAAAAAGGCTCAGACCAAAAGAAATTTTTTTAATTGGATGCTTACTTTGTGCAGACAGTCTTTATTGACAAATCAGTTGCAAAATATTTTAATTAGGGTCTAAAAGTGAAGGAAATCTTATATTTTCTGCTGTTTACAGAATACTGCAATTTTGCTAGGAAAAAAAATGAAAAAATGGCATTTTTCAGAATAGATGGCACTTATTTTAAAAGGTATGCACAGTATTTCCTATAACCATTGAATTGACCTTAATGTGAGGTATGGCCAGTGTGATATAATTATTAAAGTACTGGATTAAGAATGAAAACATACCCACCTTCAGCCTTAGAAACTGACTTTGAACTCACTCTTTCTTTTAACTGCAACTACTTCACAGGATTGCTATGAGGAAAAAAAAAATAGAAGGAAGTATGTTTGCATATATGCTCCTGAATGTAAACATCTGATAAATAATACAATAATTTATACTTAATTAATTTAATTATTCCAAATGATTGTGCCACTTGATATGAATTACTTGTAATAAAAGTACAAGAAAAAAGTTGTAGCTTATTTTTCTTCCAGCAAATTTGAATCAAAACTGAATCAAAAGATCCTTTAAGACATGTGTGATAGCACATTAAGACATTGTCACTGCAATCGTGAGAATGAGGATTGCCCTTAGATCCACGCAGTGGCACAATGCTTCTTTCTGAGTAAAAATGACTGAAAACAAACTAAAGCTAAACTTCAAAATGGTACAGAGCACAAGAGACTGAAATCATCTTTCCGAAATAATTGTTTTAGTGTGAGAGATGCTCTTGAGAAACATATACCAAAGATTTAGAAAACATAAAACTCAGTCAAATATATACACATAATATAGAAATACTCCTTGTATTTGATCATAAGCATCTTCAGATATTTCAGTTCAATTCTCTAGCAGCATTTTTTTTTTTGTTTCTTGCCAACCTTATCAAGCTCCAGCCAGGATCAAGGTAGCCTTTTTTAAAAAGTGCCCTAAACTCAAAGCTTTATAGATTGCAATATATCAACCAATCAGTTCCAAGAGTAGGTTGATTCATCTCTGAATTAAATACTAGCTTATGAGTTTTACTTGCTACCAGAACCCTAAGTGTTATCTCTTAAAGACGCTTCTTTGATATCTGTAAGAATTACTGCCAGATGAATATAATTATGACTATAACCTAAGCGTATCTAAATTATTGGCCCATATAGTAAAATCACACATATTTTTTCCTTATGTTAGAGACTTCTGGAGAGCTATCATATGAGTGTTTGTCCAGTATTATTCCTATATCAATCATTTTTAGAGATTGAATTTTTTTCAGGTTTAATAATTACTCTTAATAATGAAGATATTCCTTATAATTTAAATCCTTTTAAAAATATTCATTATCTTTATTTTATGAAGAACTTTTTACTCTACTTTTTATCTTGCAGATAAGAAACAAAACTTGAAAATGTGCATTGTGTCATTTTTCATCACTATATAGAGGATACTTGATCACGATTTTCCAATAGCTAAAACATACTGAACAAGTGATGAACATGCCACCACTTCATAACCAAGCAAGGAGAAGAAGCCAAGATTTCTTGAACCAAGTCCAATATTTGATCCATTACACCCGCTGACTAGCCAAGAGTAATCCCAGAGGTCATAATTACTCATAATAAACTCATTTTGAGCAGACAAGAGCTTTAGTATATCTCATTCAAAATCTGAAAAGGAGCATTTCTCATGTGTAGACACGACTGACAATCTTGAGGGATTGGGGGTTCCTCTCCACATGGAGAAGCTACACAGAGATAGTAAGATATGTGTGCATGTCTCTTTTCAGATCTTTGGGCATGGACCCACTTCCTCTTCCTCTTATACTTCCACTATACAAGAAGAGGAAGATCTGAAAGTGGCAGATAGAATATGAATGTATACAAAGATCATTAAAAAATGGGTAGAAAGTTTTTTTAATACATGAAGCTGAGTTCCTAGCCTTCAGTGAATATGGCCTTATGATCTCAGAGATATTAGCACTAGCAACCATCTGGGAATTCCCAGAAGTCAAAGGACTGTTTCCTGTTTTGATTTTGGGAGCCATGAGATGGGTAGAAATAGTTTCTACCTTGGTGGGGGGGACTATCTTTGCCACAGCAGAGTAACTCTGAACGTACTGACAATGAGACTGGTAATCCATCATGTCATCAGTCCTGTGACAGATGTACCCTGTACCTTGTCCCTGTATGTGTGCATAGAGAATACGTCAGAGGCCAGGAGGCAAGGGACACTTAACCCCTACAAGCTTCATGTTCCTGCTGTGCTTCAGACAACCTCTGTCATGTATGAAAAGCCTAAAGAATGACAGTAAATCTATACAAACCTGTGCAATCTACTATCATGACAACCACACACCATGTAGCCTTATAACACTATTAAACTGCATCATGACAGCCATGTAAGACAAGACCTTTATTATGTGCCTTGTTGAGCTACTTAAGGGAGAGTTGGAAATAACAGCATGGGTAGCTTTTCAAAGTCAGGAAAATTAACAGAAGGATGCAGCTTAAAATCTCTTGCAAGAGCTGATTAGTTCACTTCCATGTCCACCACAGGCAATCTATGAAAGAATTACATAATTCAAATTCCATTCAGATCTCCATCCTATTTTTTTTTTAAATTTGGTTTGTCAATTGCTTACAAGATAATAGGTATAAGTAAAAACATAGTTATGAATACATGGATACATATAAGAAAAATAAAAGAAACAATAGGACAGGGACGGTAGGCACGTTGGTGCGCTTATGCATGCCCTTTATAGACCTCTTAGGAAAGGGGTGAAGTCAATAGTAGAAAGTCTAAGGTTAACGTTTTTGGGGTTTGGAGAAGAAACCACAAGTCAGGTAAAGTATTCCAGACATTGATCACTCTGTTGCTGAAGTTATATTTCCTGCAATCAAGTTTAGTGTGATTAACCTTGAGTTATCTCAAGTTATCTATTGTTTGCTCTTGTATTGTTATGGTTGAAGCTAAAGTATTCATTGACAGGTAGGACATTGCACTGTATGATTTTATATACTATAATTAGATCAGATCAAAGGCGGCATAGTTCTAGGTTTTCTAGGTCTAGAATTTCAAGTCTGGTGGCATAAAGTATTCTGCAACGAGTAGAGGAGTGGAGAACTCTTCTTGTGAAATATTTCTGGACTTTCTCAACTGTGTTAATATCAGATACCTAATGTGGGTTCCAGACTGATGAGCTGTATTCGAGTATTGGTCTAGCAAATGTTTTGTATGCTCTAGAGAAATACCAGAGAAAAAGTATACCAGAGAAAAAGCTACGTAGGATTATGTTAACAACTCTTAATGCCTTTTTGGCTATGTAGTTACAGTGGGCTCTAGCACTTAGATCATTAGAGATGACCACTCCAAGATTCTTGACAGAGTTTGGATCATCAACAAGGTCTTGACGATTCAGCTTCTATTTTATTTTCTGAATTTTTTTTGCCAATATGTAAGACAGAGCATTTGTTTGTTGAGATTTGAAGTTGCCATTTGTTTGACCATTCTGATACATAGTCAAGGTCTTTTTGAACAACACTTTGGAAAAAAAGAGTCAAAAAGCCCTTCCTTCTTTGCCATTTATACATAGATCACTAAAATATCACCCTTGTTTCAAAGCAGTTCTTTTATGACCATTTGGAGGGTTTTTTTTGTCATTACTTCCTTTAGCCTCATTTACTTTTAGCAACAAAGGCAAGTGATGATGATGAAATTCTGCAGAGAAGACTCTCCTAAGCCTCAGTAGTTGTGGGCAAAGCTGGAGACAGGGAATGGAAGAGAACAGCTGTTGGAGAATTGGATTTCTTGAGCTCCCCAGTTTTAAACATTCTGGACATGGGTATACCAACCAATTCAGGACCCCTGGACTTCCAAATGTTTTTGGAGATGTGTTGTTCTCAAGCGCTTTAGATCCATCACTGACTCTACCTGGAACATAATGTTATGCACATTCTCCAGCTGCAAACTCTCATGGGTTGTACAGCAGTGAGAGCACAGCTTTTCGCAAGAAGGCCTCTAACCCTTTTCCTATAGAGGTAGATGCTTGTGGCATCCAATGGCCTTAGTGCAGCATTTCTGAAGAGTTTATACTTGCTCCGTGGCTCTGCTATGTCTAGATTTTGCTACTGATGTCAAGTTAACTCTTTTCAAGACAAACACATTTCTTTCATTTTAACCCTTGCAAGCTACTTTCAATAATTTCTCAAGACAGTTCATGTTTTCTTGAAACAGGGCTCATCCTACAAAACATCACTATACTGTTTAAATAATTTTTTTAAAAAAACCTCAGGGTTTTATAGTAAACATTAAAACAATTAAATAGCACCAGCTTAAAGCAATAGAGAGCAATACACCTGTTAATTAAAAGTAACTAAAACAATTGAAAGGGTTCAGAATCCTCCAGATATTAATATCTATCTGAAAACCACCCAAGAAGACAGGTTCACCACCATCAAAAAGATATCTTCCTCTTTCTCTCTTTCTCTCTTTCTTTTCTCTCTTTCAACTTCTCTCTCTCTCCCTCCCTCCCCCGTCTCTCTCCTATGCCTATTGGCTGGCCTAGAGAGGGGTGATATTAATAGATATCAAAGGAATATTTTGTCCAACAAACTAGACAGAAAACAGGTTGGAATGTATCCAAATCATCTGCATCGTGTAAGATTCCCTGGTTGCAAAGTCGTCACATTTCAAGACCCATGTCTTCTTTGAGATTGAATAGCAGATAACTCAAGATAGCTTGCTATAAATTGTTCATTCTTTTACTTAGTCTTATCTACTATCTTTTATACCTCCATTGGGAGAAGCATTAATCACTACTGGGTCCATACAGCAGACTCACATGTAAACTGCTAACATTTTCAAGCTACACATGTTGAATAGTATCCATTACAACATACCTGCTGCCCTCTCCTTTCCCTTCTCCTGTGTATGTGTGTGTGTGTGTGCGAGTGTGTGTATGAGAGGAACAATGCAAGAACTCAATTCAACGAATCACAATCAGAGGAAACATTATTTGAAATGTCAGATGTCAATAGTTTTTCTGAAGCCTAGCAGGCACTGGGGCCATATCGATCGGGATGGGGGGTTGGGCTGCTCTCCTATCTATGAGAATCACAACTGAAAAGACCTCTAGAGATGACATTCCTTGAGAGAAGACACCCCAAGGGAGGTCCTTTACCTGATCTTATTGATCCAGCAGAACCAACTGGGAAAAGGTAGCCCTGAAGACATCTGGGTGCTGAACCATGGAGAATTTTAAAGGTGGTAATCAAATATTTTTTTTTCATCTGGAAGAGGTTGTTCTGATTCTATTGTCTCTGCTCTGCCTCACTATTAACATTCAGATCAGCAGAGATGAGAATAGGTGCTATTTTTTTTCCAAAATATATTGCAAATGTCTATAATAAATTCACACTGATGATTGTAAGCAATCAAAGCAAATTATTCCATCCACAAATGAGACTAAATAATGAGTGCAAAAGTAAAAACATGCCTTCAAATAGAATAGCAGCCAAAACAACAATAAATATTAGGTATATATTGACTTGATTGGGTATTTTATAGTCATTTGTTCCAGTGCGTCCAAATAAGCCAATTTTGAGGTTGCTATAGGGCAGGGGTGTCAAACTCAAGGCCTTAGATGTGCCTAGTGCTTAGATCTTGCCCATGGGGCTGGCCTGGCAATAGGAAAGGACCGGCCCGCAGTGCTAGCGAAAACAGGGCATGGGAGCCCACAAGTGGTCCCCCATTGCCCCGTTTTCCACCTGGACAGCCTCCTGCCCACCAAAATGTGGCATGGGGAACTCTCCTGCAACCCCCTTGCACCCCCTTTTGGCCAGCAGGATGCTGCAAGCAGGATGCCATGCAAACAAGCGAAGCAGGATGCAGGTAATACATATAACCATGCCCCTTCCGGAAAAAAACTCTCTCCACGGAACTGGTCCCTGGTGCCCGGTTGGGGCCGCTGCATTAGAGCACCTTACAGAAAGGGGGTTAACCCCTCTCCTCCACCCACCCACCCCAGCCGGCCTGGCGGAGGACAACTACATTGCTGATCAGGCCCTCCAAGAAATCCAGTTTGACATCCCTGCTATAGGGCTATCTCATCTGGCTGATAAAAGATGCTGTTGTATAATGGTAAAGAAAAGTTTTTGCTGCTGCCATCTAGTGGATATCTGGATCTTTTCAGCTCAGATAGAATTGCTCCCATTCAGGATTCAGTCAGTGATAGTTTCAGTCGAACTAGCAACTTGGTTGAGTACAACTCCAAGACACAATTCCTTAAAATTACTTGCTTTTACTTTTGCCCAGAAAGGTTCTCTTGAATAAATAAAGACAGAAGCATTAATTAAATAGTAATAAAGTTAATTCATGTATATGTAAGGAGAAGATCTTTCTGCACCTTGATGAAATTAACATACATTTAAATAGTAATGAAGTGACAGAGACCAGAGAAGAATTTCAAGGACCACATTCAAACTGAGCTGCGGCCCTCTGAAAGAGATTCATTTCCAGGGACAAATGACATAATTATGATATACCTTTCCTTTGCCAGACACATCTCAAAAAAGTAAAAATTTGAGAGCTTTTATCAGTGTAATAATATCTTGTAAAGAATAATGTATTCCCTTTGGGCTGAAACTAACTCATTCTAGATAGCTCTTCTGTGCCCAAAGCTACAAATGGCAAGTATTTAGTTTAATACAATTTTAGAAATTTCATTTCCATATAACTATTTTCTGTGAGCCGATGGTATCTCAATTATTAGTAAAAACTCTGTCCACCACATCCTGTTCTATTTGATTTTGGATTAGAATGTCTCCATAAAAGTTTTTAGATAGATAAGTAGATAGATAATAATAAATCCTCTAACTATGTCTAACATGTCTATTATGTCATTCATCAATGCTAAAAAGAGAGCCTTATTTTGTTTATTTCTTCCTGCTAGGACCTCTCTTTCAAGTCCTCTTTTAGAATGATGCCAAGGAAAAAGCAACAATGCTACAGGTAGTTCTTGCTTAATGGTCACTTGTTCAGCAAACATTTAAAGTTACAACGGTACTGAAAAATTGGTCCTCATAGTTGCAGT
This sequence comes from Bungarus multicinctus, assembly GCA_023653725.1. NCBI lineage: Eukaryota > Metazoa > Chordata > Lepidosauria > Squamata > Elapidae > Bungarus > Bungarus multicinctus. The sequence continues at coordinate 8,664,410 of CM042846.1, forward strand.
TGCTACAGCATCTCTACAGTGATTTGATCCCAATTTGAGTGCTTGGTTAACAGCTCATAATTACAAAATCACAGCATTCTGTGGATCATGATTTTCAACTTTCCCTGCACAAGCAAAATTAGGAAAACTAGCAGGAAGGCAGAAACTGGGCCATGCAAACAAGCGAAGCAGGATGCAGGTAATATACATAACCATGCCCCTTCCAGAAAAAACCTCTCTCCACGGAACCGGTCCCTGGTGCCCCGTTGGGGCTGCTGCATTACAGCACCTTACAGAAAGGGGGTTATCCCAGAGATGTTGCAAACCATGTTTGATGAATTGGGCAAGAAGGTCTCTGAATCAAATAATGATAACTTGGCAGATTTCTTTTTCTTTTTTGAAGAAAGACTTGTAAAGATGAAAGATGAAATGAAAGAAGTTAAGAAGATTGAGGAAACATTGGGTCAAGTGATAGGAGATGTACAGCAAATTAAAGTGGAAATTTTGGAATGCAAGATAGAAGTTGTAAACAGAGAGATGGAAAAAATGTAGATAATTTGGCAGTATTAGAACTGAGAGAAAAAGAGTTCTGTTTGAGATTCAGAGAGATTCCACAGGATTTTGGTAAGTGAAGATCTTTCATTTCATTTTTTAAATGAAATGAAGAGGATAAGTATGAAGGAACTGAAAAGTTTATAGGATAAATCCGAGATTTGTGAAAGTAAGAAATGTTCCAAGGGATATCCTTGCATACTTTTTCAGGAAGAAGATTAGAGACCAGCTTATCTCTTCCTGCCTATATAGATGTGAATCCTGGATTCTGTAAGGTTCAAACAACCAAACAAATTTCACGTGTGCTCTTAACTCAATTTCTTGGTATTCATTGGCAAAACCTTGTTTCCATCTTGGGGGTCTTGGATCTAGCACAATTTATCAGCATTGAGTTTGTAATTATTAGAGCCCAGATGAGATGGGTGGGCCATGTCATCAGAATGATTGACTGCTAGATGCCCTGCCAATTGTTCTATGGTGTGCTGGAGTCTTAGGAAGAGTTCTCCAGGTCAACCACATAAGCACTATACAGACACTATGAAAGAAACCTTATGACATTGTGACATCCAGCCAAGGAATTAGAAGCTGAAGCTGCCAGCAGAATTTACTGGCAAGGCCTGTACTGGCAAGCCTCCACTGACTTCGAAGACAGGCACTGCCAAAAACTTGTGGAAAACTATGGCCAACATCAAAAAATGATGTTCACAGATACTATAACAATGGACTTCCAGTGTGCCCATTGTCCTGGGTCTGCTTCCAGATTGGAACTGCAGAGCCATCTCTGTGTCCACAGATGAACTGCACAACAGATTGTCTTCTTTAAACCCAAAGGTTTGTAAACCCATATTATTATATAATTGTATATGCCACTAAGTCTCATGCTAAAGAGATGGGTGGCTATATAAATGTAATTTAAAACAATGTCTCAATACACTTTAAAAAAAAATAGTCCATCCTGCATCCCTACAAATGTCAATAGACACAGCTATCTTGCGGCAAACATCACCTAAGAGGGATATAGAGCAATCTTTCCTTCATAAGTCCCTCCAGAAATATTTGGACTGTAACTCTAATTAGCTCCATTTAGGATGCCAAATATCATGAATTGCTGGGGCTTGTACTTCAAAACAATCTGAAGAAGTCTAGCATAGAGTGTGACACTGATGGGGAAAGAAATTGTTTTATTGGCTTAGACCACTGTCTTGCTGCATATAAAGAAGTCACAGAAATAATTACTGTGCAAGGCTCTCTGCAAAATACCTCTGGTGCCTCCCATTCTATGTTACAGGGATCATTCTTGCGGTTCTGATAGAGCAGGGGTAGGGAACCTTGGCTCTTTTATCACTTATGGACTTCAACTCCCAGAATTCCTGAGTGAGCCATAAAAGGTTCCCCATCCCTGGCCTACTGATTTTTCAGTTGTGGGGGAAATCAATTTTTGACTGGAATGGGATTGTTTGATATACAAATGTAGGACATATAAAGAATATATAAAGAATATGTCCTACATTTGTATATTAAACAGTCCCATTCCAGTCAAAAATTGATTTCCCCCACAATTGAAAAACCAGTAGGCCAGGGATGGGGAACCTTTTATGGCTCACTCAGGAATTCTGGGAGTTGAAGTCCATAAGTGATAAAAGAGCCAAGGTTCCCTACCCCTGTGATAGAGATAGATGAGTCTGTTAATGACTTTGGATCCTGTTTCAAAGCAATAGTACTGGGGTCCCCCCAAACTGTGGGCCTCAGCCCACTACTGGGCCACAGCCTATTCCCAACCGGGTTATGTGAATGGATGGCTGGTGCATGCACAGCCCCACCTATGCAGCTATAGGGTTTTTTGTGCCCCCACTCATCCAACCAAAGGGGGCTCATGCATGCACGCAGACACACCTGCCTTTACCGACAAAATCATCCCCTCCCCCCCCTGCTCCAGGACACCAACCCAGAAAGGTTGGTGAATTCTGAAGTAATAGGTTACTCTGAAATTGTAATTGGGTTCTCAGATTCAGCTACTAGAGTCCAATGAGCCTGTAGATGTGTAACGCGTAAGCCAGGAGCTAACCCAGATCTAGTCTCAATGCCAAGTCTTGATCCTGTAAACCTGATCCCACACCACTGCTGGTAACCAGAGACTGAACCTTGTTATTTTGTTTGAAATCAAGGCTTTTATTACAGATTTCCTATATTTCCTCATACTGCTTGGAGATTCCTGAGGAGATAATTTGCTCATGGATACATTTTAGGAAAAGAACAAACTGTATATATACCTAGGTCGGTTTAATCCTGTTTTCTGAATGCAGCATTTAACAGAACGGTTTGTTTCTTATGTCCTAGTCAACTGAATGCTTACATAATATTATACATACTAGAAACATACTACATTTCATCCCATTCCCCCCCCCCCAACAACATATGCCATATATGTCAAGCTGCACAACAGCAACTAGAACAAAGCAGCAGATGGTAATATATCATGCGTGTCGAAGCAATTGTCATGCTTTGCATGGAGAAATTTCCTTTCCACACAATTAGCACCTTTTGTCTGAGTCAGGACGGTGTTGCCACTATTAATTTGCCTGCTTACAGTAAGTAACCTTGAGCACCACCCTGTCCCTTTTGCTTCTCCTCACAAATAGATGGTTATTTGTTGCAGATCTATTCTGGGACAATCCTTAATTTCTGCTACTTGGTTCTGTTCAAACATTGACCTTATTTAGCATTTGGAGCAGTGGCGGGATTCAAATTTTTTTACTACTGGTTCTGTGGGCATAGCTTGGTGGGCATGGCATTGCTTGGTGGGTGTGGCTTGGTGGCCATGGCAAGGGAAGGATAGTGCAAAATCCCATTCCCTCCCCACCCCAGTAACCTGCTTTCCAGCTCCATTCTCCTGTGCAGGACAACAAAAGAAGACCCAGCCAATCAGCTGGGACCCAGGAGGCAGAGAATAGATGGGGGCAGGACCAGTCAGAGATGATATTTGCCAATTCTCTGAACTACTCAAAATTTCCACTACCGGTTCTTCAGAACTGGTCAGAACCTGCTGAGTACCACCTCTGGTGTGCAGAATCAAATATGGGGTATAATGGAAGCTCTTAAGGGCTCCTTGCCCTTTTACATAATGTCTGCAGGAGAAGAACAAAGATGGGAGAGACAATGAGAAATAGATTCATCATCAAGTAATAAGACTATCAGGAAATCACCAAGCAACTAAGAAAAGTAAGAGCACATCTTTTCAATTTCATCCTAAAGTTTTGTCAGGAGTTTGTTCAAGGCATGCAATTTTATCCTCGCCTCCCCTTTTTTTTTCTTTTATAAGGTGTCTGAAAAAGGAGTCCTTGTTCATTTGCAAATAGGCATGAGGCCAGCTTGCTGTCTCTCTCTGTTAATAAGATGAAGCTGTTCATTCAGGCTTCCAAATATTTTTAAGTAGATTGGTTTTGCCCAGGAATTGCTTTCACTCTGTAACTTGTTCTTCCCCTATCCAGACCTTTGAAATATTATTTTAGTCTAGAAATAGCTATCGTGTGGATTATCATTCTCAAATGATTGTCCTGGTCATTTGAGGAATGTTTAGAATAGGACATACAGTATTTCACTTACATATTTCATTTGTGTGTAACTGTTGGCAACAAGGAGGGAAGTTTTCCAATCATGGTCGTAAGTCAAAATGCAATTGGTGATATGTTCAGTCAGTAGGAAATGCACTGGTACTGTTTCTTTTTAACATTTTTATGAATGATCAATCAATACATCCACAGAAGAAGCTTCTTGTATGCTGACTAAGCCATAGCCATGCATGCAAGGGCATTTATCCAAATTAAAAAAGGTGCTAACAGCAGTGTTAGAAAAATTATTCTACTGCCAGCCAATTTACATCAAATGCAAGTAATATATAGGTCATCCTCTTCCATTTGCAAGCTAAAAATCAATTTGGGAATTGAATATCTACCATAAAGGTAGAATCACAACAAAACCCCAGTCTACTGTAATTCAAAATGATTTAGGATCGAATACTTTTATTTCATTCCTTCAGTATTATTAGCTTTATTCAAAAATCAAAACATATATTGACAAATAACATCAATAATAATAAACTAAAAGCAAGAAGGTGAGATGAAATACTTTGTGATTCCTTATAGCTTTTTTTTTTCAATTGCACTTAAAAATATCCATAATCCTTTAAATATTTTAAGATTACTAAGTGCAAGAAAGTTAAAAAGAACCTCAGTATATTTTCCAGATTTTGTTTTCATATTTCTTGGAGAGATATTATTACTTCTTTTAGTAATCAATTCATTTAAAAAGTATGTATGGACATATGTAGACCAAAATACAGTTAAAATATAAAACATCCTACATAGACAAACTATTTGCAGCAGAAATTAAACATAAGTAGATTTTGTTCAGGTGTGGAGAATTCTAATGGCAATTCCTATAGCAAAAGGTATGATTACCTTTCTAGAAACATTAAATTACTGGACAGTTAGTATGCAGTCCTGTATGTTAAGGCTAAGTGATTAAGGAGAGATTAGTTCCAAACTCCAAGGCCAATATAAAGAAATTGAAGAGTATACGTGTAGCTGATTTAATTTCAGTGCTTGAATACAGATGCAACCAAGCATATACTAGTACATCTACGTCTACACCTACACACATATGCATATATACACACTGTCAGAGTTTGCAGCAATCTAACCAGCACGCAAGTAAATAATTCAGCAGGATTCATTTATAGAAGAAACTTGTTTATATACAATAATATAATGTGTGATGCATTTTTCCAATACCCAAAACCAGAACCAAGCCATCTAGCTCACGACAGATACTGTTTCTTAGCTACCAAACAGTTCCCATTGGCTGACCTGTTGTTATGTCTATCCCAGCTCCTCATTTCTCATATACTGACACTGCTCCCTTTATGACTGGAATAGACATAAAACCGAATAACTTAATATTCTTCCCATGGTGCACTCCACCCAATGGTTTGGTCATTATATCTGCCAGATTCACTTTTGTCCTCACCCAAACTGTTTTAATTCAATTTTTTCTCTCCAATTGATTAGCAAATTCCTTTTTCTGTGACAAATTCTTTGCAATGAAACAAAGATCATTCACAAATGCTAACAATTGACAACCCCAACCTTGTAACTTTCCAGTATATGTACAATCATACGTTTTGCAACTCTTGAACCCAAGACCCTTCAATGCCATATCTAAATATATATTCCAATTTCTGTCTGACTGCTGCACACCATAAATGATGACCTTGTTCAATTTATACACAGTCTTAGGCTATTTACTTTCATACCCTGATGCTTGAACTAAGTACATTTCTTCCTCTAATTCCAAATTGAAGAATGCTGTGGTTATATCGAAGTGTCAAATTTTATGGCCATGTGCCACTGCCAATGCTAGTGCCCACCTTATGCTTTCACTCTTTACAGTTGGTGCAAATAGCTTATATTGTACCTGATTGTTGGGTAGTACTTTCTTTTTGTATACCCATTTACATCCCATGGCTTTGCAATCCTTTATGTTCACCCATGGATTTTATTTCTTTGTCCATGGCTTTTTTCCACTTTACTTGTTCAATTTTAGGTAATACCAATAGTTCCTTGACCCATACCACACATTACACACCTTTACTTCAGTAGCAGAATACCTGTCAGAATTCCCTTGTTCCATCACTCTGACTTGCGTGGCATTGACTGTTCCTATGTTGCAAACCTCTTTGGCTTCATATCTGAATCATAATCTTCTCCTGATTCTTTTTCTAGTTCTTTTTTAGCTTCTCTTCCCTGAACGCGGATACCGTCACTAAGTGAGTTACCATCACTAAGTGGGTCACCATCATTAAATGGATCATTACAAAAATTGGCATCAATTCTGTTCCAATTTTGCTCTGCAAAACTAGCAGACCTTGAAATTGCTATTTTTTTACTTCCATCGCTAAAGCGATAGCTCTTTGAGCCAGGCTCATAGCCTGTAAACCTGAGCTTTCTAGCCTTTGGTTGACCTTTTTTCCTGATTGCTTTTGGAATATGCACCCATGCATTGCTTCCAAACACCCTTTAATGTGCCAGAGATGGCTTTCTCCCATATAACATTGCATATGGAGTATCATTTATAGATGAATTCCACAGCCTATTGATTAAATAATTAGCAGTCAACATGGCTTCACCCCAATATGACCTCCTCAGACCAGAATCCTCCAACAGCGAGTCCTTCCTCCTCTCAGCTACACCATTTTCAGCTGCTGTGTACGGATTTATGCGTCTGTGTTTTATTCCTAACTGTCCCAACCACTGTTGAAAACTTGCTGACATGAATTTTGAATCTCTGTTAGTTTGCATCTCCTTTCTACAAAGCTTACCCATTGCTTAAATTTCTGTAGCACCTCTATTTTACTCTTCACTAAATAGCCCAAACCTGCTGTAGTCATCTACAATGACCAGCACATACTTAGCTCCTCCCAAACTGGCTTGCATTGGCCCAAACAAATCTGAAGGTATCAGCTCTAAAGCTCTTGTCTTCCTTGTGCTACTTTTGCTCAGTGGGAATGGCTTGGATTTGATGATTTACATACCACACAGAGGTATATACTTTGTCATTATTATTGCTGTTGATCTGTAGACTATCAAGATAAATGGAATACTGTAGTGACTGCCTATTTACTGGTAGTTGGATTATACAATCCTTTTTGAAAGATATTTGTAAAAGAAACTTTGTCTATAGGAAAACTACTCCATTGCCACCTCTTTTTCTTCCATAATTTACATAATTCTGAATTAAACAGTGCATTCACCTCAAGCTATATTAATTATTTCTCTCCTTTACTTGAAACAATTAACCAGAGAGAATGAAAAACCTGCGGAAGCTCCTTTTCTAAATTGTTAAGAATGAAAGCAGTAGAATTTCAAAGAGATGTTCTGAGGCATATGTGTCTGAGTGTTTGTAATTAAATCTAAATCTAAACCTCTCTCTCTTTCTTTCTCTCTCTCCCTCTCTCCCTCTCTTTCTCTCTCTCTCCCTCTCTCCGCTCTCACACACATAAACACACACACACACCTCTAATGTGTTTGGTGGCAGAGCCTCAAACAGAGCTCAACAAACATTCGAAATGGAGGCGTGGGTTTGGGAATGATCAGAGAACTCAGAGTCTGGATCTCAGAAATTTAAACTGGATTGCTTCTAGGGCAAAGATGTCCTTGTAAACACAACACTGCGCACCACTAGCCCTGTGCAGCAAAATGCTTCATGTGTTGGCTTTGAATAATTTGATTACTGATTAATAATTATTTCCTGTTATGGTGTGCATATTTGGTTTATTATGTTAGAACCTTTTTATATTTATAGCTGAAGTTTTGAAATTTTCTAGGAGATAAGAGGATGAAATAAATCCTTAGATATTTGATGGCTTTCACCTGTTAAATTGGGGTGTCATTAATTTTCCTAGTGTAAGGAAGATTGGTAAAACATCTACGCAATCCAGCCACCTTAGTTTCTGAGTGGTTGATTTCCAATGTTTCATTCTGACAAAACGGTGCAATAAATAAATACTTCATCTCAGTCTACTAGGAATAGCAATGGAGAATGGATTATGAGTCAAAGACAGAGGGGAAAATTCAGGTTTAGTAAAAGGAAATTAAATAATATTGAGGCTGGAACCTGATCAGTTCACTATCATTTATATACCACCCAGGTTGCACAGTAGTATTTTTATGCAGCAACATTATTCATTGAAGAAAAAGGAAGTCAGCATTAGAGGCTTCCAATTTCCACTATAATCACTTACAGGGATTCAAATGGAATGCTGCCTTCAAATCTATAGGGCTGCATATGATTATACACCTCACAGACAGGTGACACAAGGCAGTCCATTGGTTCTGCTCATTCATAGATAAAATATTTTCTTAGGTCAGCCAATTGGGTGAGTTTTGTGTACAAACATGTCATTCCAGATCTGGTCCTTTTTGCCCTAAGGGAACCTAAAAACCAGAACATGGTTTGTTTTCACTCAAACTGGCCAAATCAGTCTCTCATTCATCCAGTCAGCTAATCAGTTGTTTGCTTCTCGGGAATACCTTGTACTCCTTTGTTGAGAAATAAAATATTTTCCAAGAGTGAAGACCATTATTACTCTAGACAAGACAGCAAGTACCTTCATTCAATTCATACTCTAAAACATCTATGTGTGATGCAAGGGCTTAAACTATTGGAATACTTTCCAGGACATTGTTAGATTGATTGATTTAATTTGATCTGATTTGAAGGCTGGTCAATTCCATAATGATTTTGGGCATCTTACATTTTAATAACAGAAATATTGTGGAACAATCTGGAATGCAAAAACTCTTAAATAGAGCCATGGTGGCACAGTGGTTAGACTGCAGGTCTAACTCACTACCCACTCCAGGAGTTCAATTCTGAGCAGCTCAAGATTGACTCAGCCTTCCATCCTGCCGAGTTCGGTAAAATGAGGACCCAGATTGTTGGGGGCAATAGGATGACTCTGTAAACTGCTTAGAGAGGGCTGTAAAGCACCGTGAAGCAGTATATAAGTTTAAGTGCTATTGTTATTGCTTTACAAATCCTACTTCCAGCTTTCCAAATAAAGGTTTCCCAAGGGTTATGTTCATGCCAAGGCCTCAATAAATTCAATAAGCATGGAACAATTAGTTATGGAACTACCTATGCTAGTTATGACTTACAATTGTATGACTGTAACCTTGTTGCTTGTATCCTAACAATTTTTATTGATTGTTTCCTAGTATGATTTGATTGCTTATTGTACCCTATAACTATTAAGTGTTGTACCTTATGATTCTTGACGAATGTATCTTTTCTTTTATGTACACTGAGAGCATATGCACCAAGACAAATTCCTTGTGTATCCAATCACACTTGGCCAATCAAGAATTCAATTCTATTCTATTCTAGTTTGACTAGTCTCATTTATTCCAATTTTATAGGACAGTTATACCATTTACATGATGCTCCATACTTTTATTTCTATCTCTATCACCTCCATTCAGGTGTTTGCAAGAACTTGTTTGACAAGCTGCAGACATAAGATACCACAGTAAAGTTGTGGATTTCCCATTTTCTTTTAATGTTAAATATGGATTTGATAACACCATAATGACTTAATAATGTTTTTATTGTGTAATTTGCTCAGCTTGTTTTCTCCAAAATTTAACTCATAGTTTATTTGATATTGCAGTGTGTTTCTCTAACTTTGAATACTCTCCAATACAGTTGGTGAATTGTTTTGTTAATATATGTGAATATGACAGGAACGTTATACCACCTAAGGAATATCTTTAATACACAATGATTTAGATTTATAAGGGTAATTTTGCCATATTTTATTCCAGTTCTCATATTTATTTCAGTCCCCAAGTCCCCAAAAGCATTTCTTATGTTTTTCTTTCCCGTATTTCTTTCCCATATTTATTTCCAGTAGGAGTTATATATTTGAAAGACAAATCCTTTTGCTCCTCTATATTTCCAAATCAAACTAAATGTTCAAATTATGCTAAAGGTTTAGTACTTAACTTTAGTATTTTCTTATTTTCAAAAAAGTGTTTGAATATGGTACCCATCATTTTAAAAAAAAACAGCAGTGTAGCCTTCAGCTTTTCCTCTTTAGTTGGTTGAACTATCAATTTTCTTTCTTTCTTTCTTTCTTTCTTTCTTTCTTTCTTTCTTTCTTTCTTTCTTTCTTTCTTTCTTTCTTTCTTTCTTTCTTTCTTTCCTTCCTTCCTTCCTTCCTTCCTTCCTTCTTTCTTTCTTTCTTCTTTCTTTCTTTCTTTCTTTCTTTCTTTCTTTCTTTCTTTCTTTCTTTCTTTCTTTCTTTCTTTCTTCCTTCCTTCCTTCCTTCCTTCCTTCCTTCCTTCCTTCTTTCTTCTTTCTTTCTTTCTTTCTTTCTTTCTTTCTTTCTTCCATCTGTCTGTCTAACCCTATTGTCTTGCATTTCTGAATTTCTTTGGACTCCAAATTGGAGAACAATTTCATTTAAAACAGGTACAGACAAAAAGAGAAATAAAGACAATCCCCAGAACACCATTATCCCAAAGTCTGCAATCTCCCTTTTCAGTAGACCGTCCCAGTTATTCTAAGAAATTTTCTCCTTGTCCTTGGCTTCTTCGGAGACAAATATGCAATTCTAGTGTTGGAATGCTCCACTCAGATGAGAAAAAGGGAACCATTATTAAATAACAGCTGCTGAATTATCAAATGTAATTTGAAGTCCACTAAAGTGAATAAGTAGTATATTCTCTCTGGAATAGCCTCTCCAGACATCCAAGGAACAATTGCCAGTCCAAATGAGAAAACAGCAACGGACGGATACTATCCTCTATACAATCATATTGCAGGCAGAGGTGATATTCAGCAGGTTCTGATCAGTTTTGGAGAACTGATAGCAGAAATTTTGCGTAGTTCAGAGAATAGGAAAATACCACTTCTGATTGGAGATTTTACAGCATCCTTCCCCTCCCACGCCCACCAAGCCATGCCCACAGAACTGGTAGAAAAAAAAATTGAATCCCACCACTCCTCCCTCCACCAGGGAGGAGACATTTGAATGAGTGTGAAACATTCTGCACAGCAACGGAAGCATTAAATATCAGAGAAACTTCAGCTAGAGAAGGAATAAGCAGAAATGACTATGAAACATTGCAGATAATGATATAAACATTAATGAGACAGCGTAACTTCCTATAATTTGGTCATTTGGAAGATGTCAAATAACGTTGCAAGGTCAAGAGTCATAGGGAGATGCCACTGGATCAGAGACTTGCAATTGTAGTGAAAAGTAGACAATGCAGCATCTTCTACCTTGTCCATCATTGGGACAGACAGTCATCCAGCTACAGGACTTCACTGACACCATTCATGAAGACTGAAATGTAGAAAGATAAATGAGGTGATGAACAATCATGAGAAAAAGATCTGTTCTCAACCAATCCCTATGGGATAGGCAAGAATACCTCAGGAAATCATATTTTAAGATGATGCCATCCCTTATATAACTTGTGCAAAGTTTTCAACAGCAGACAGCAAAGTCAGATTCTGAATAGAATACTTGACAAGTCTCAAATCAGACCTTGGATGTGAAGGAAGAGGGCACTCCCAGTAGCAACCAGGAACTTCTATGTCAATGCAAGTTTCATTTGCTAAAAGCGTGTTAATATGTTCTCCATATAGACATTTCTAAATACTGACACTGCAAAATTAGAACTCAGTATAGAAAATGTGGAGTAAAATACAAACAAACTGTATTTGACATAGTGTGATGAGAATAGCCATGACCACACATAGAGTCATAGGTTTTCACTTGCTAGAGTTTTATATGTTTTGCTTTCTGCTGCCACATTTCATTGTGACTTTATCTATGTTCATTCAATCCAGCCCTGCCCATCACAGTCACCTCCTGACAAGCCATCCCTGCTAAACCATTGAGAGAACAGACTTCCATAAACAAAGCAGGTTTCTGTTAAGATAAAATCTACTGATCTCATTATTGATTGCCTGCTTTCCGGGAGGGTTTTTTGTTTCCTGGAAGTTTGATATGGGGCAGCAGAGGTGACAACAGATTGGCACTGAGACCTGGAAATTAAATGGCCAACTATTAGATCAATGTCATCTATGGAGAGGCCAAAGTGTTTGGAAAAAGCATTAGGTGCTGTCTCGACTTAATCTTTCTCTCCTTTCTTTATCTTGAATTTGTAAGGATCCCTCCCAGGCAATTTACTTTACCAATTGATGGTTTCTACCACACAAATGTATCTTTTTCTGGAATTATTGAATGATTCTGCAATTTGAACATTTCAAGTCCTTGTATCCTTAGGATAAAGGAAACAAAAGAATCTGGAAAAATAAAAATACTGTCATAAAATTGTTGGTTGAAATCTCCAAGTTTGAGGTTTCTAATTAGTCCTACTATAAATGGCAAACTCTGACAACTAAGGTTGAATCATAATTGTGATCAGCTTGTAGCAAAGTTTCAGCTGATATCTGAAGTTTATAGTGTCTTTAATTAGGAAGATTTTGATCCAGATCGTCATTCTGCCATGAAATTAATTCATTGACCATAAACAATACAGTCTACACTATCTCACTGGTTGTAAATCAGGAGGTCATCCTTCTCATTTTATTTAATCCAATAAAACATATACTAGCAATATACTATATTATGTGATTCAGATAGGGGGAAAATTCTAGGGAACTATGAATTTTCCACAGATCTGGTAGCTTCCCATTCTCATAACTTTTAAATGTATATCCAAATCCAACAAGTCTCCAAATCTGACATGGTACAATTTTCTCAGCTGATTTTGCTATTTTTCCTCCTGCTCTCAAGAGAACTGAGTACCCTAACCTTAAATGTCCACCTTGGCTATTGCAGTACAATTACAATATCAAAATTCTGTTCTAGTGGCATGAAATGCAATTTAAGTCTCAGTGAAATATGCTAATTAAGTAGGGGGTGTACTAAGGTACTAGACGCTGCAATTCAAGCTTACTGGGTTTTGTATTGTTAGGTAGCCAGCTAGTTGTGCAAATCTGTCTTAAGCATTTAATGCACAGAAAAGTCCAATAAGTGAATCTGTCACTTCTGGTTTTCCTCAGGTTCTCGTTTTCCCTCCCATTACTTTGAGCTTTTTCTTTGCACAATTCTTTTAACATATGATCACTTAAACCATAATGTTTTTGCATGTCCTTTTCCCATTTATACATATTTCTGTATGCCTTTTTCCAAGAGAGGGTATTGCAAGAATCAGAGAGGCATGAAATTAGGTAAGTTTGCATTAAAATGCAAACTGAATAAATTTCTTGCCGACCTCTAGTGTGGAGTGATTTAGAAAATGTGTCTTCATTTTTCTTTGCAAAATGTAGGACTATAGGAAATGGAAATGGAATCCTAAAGCACAAACTGTAGTAGAAAATTTGCAGCATAGTTTATTTAATAGAGGAAAGCTGCCCAAAGTCACTTTGTAGGGGACAAATGGCAGAATAAAATTTTAATAAATTAAAATAAAGAAATTGAATTCTACAGGATTTGGGGCAAAATAATTGATCCAAAGAGACTGATCAGGAGATCTTGTCAGATGTTTCTGGGAAATATCCACTTTATCCCCCAACATTTCATTAAAGGAGACTAGGGTTTGCGGGTCATTAATATTACAATCCCTAATAAAATAAATAACATGCAAATTTTTCAGAGATTTCTTAAACCTATTTTTTCATCACAGTATCTAACACATTTGGCACCTCATTACCTCTGGTTCCTGGTGCTTGCTTCCAACTGTTGACTTTTCCTTCTGTTTAAATCTCCCCCTAAAACCATCATCATTACTTATGTTCAAAGAGCAAATACATTTAACTGCATACATTAAAAAACTATCCTGATTCACATTTAAAAGCTGGTAGTACATATCAAAATAAAACCATCAGAATAGCTACAGTATTAAAGAATAACGATGGTAATTGCACAGAAATAGGCTGTCTGGAGATCTGAGAAACTCTTGTCAACTAAAATATATTCTCCTCCTCCAAACTTTCAAGGCTGTTATTAGTACTGCCTGCTAGGCTGAACAGAAAGGCAACATGGGAGAACTTGAGAAAGGGTCTCTCTTTTCCCACTGGGCAAGGGCTTAAATGTTCATGCAGAGAAATATTATTAAATTTTCTTTCCAGCGATGTGGCTCATTGAACCTTGTAAGTGCAAAGGTATTTCAGCAAGATGGACATAAAATATCAGTTAAATAAGTGGCATAGGAGGATAGTGTTCCAATCAAATCCATCCCACACAAGAAGAAATTTGAGATTTGGTCTTTTTCGAGACCTTTAGCAGAAGCCTATTGTTCCAGCTCCAGGACTGCCCTCAAGCCCAAGGAAGGTGAAATATTGAGCCAACTGGTCACAACACATTATTCTCCAGTCAATTCTGGTAGAAAACTATCCTATAAAATTTATTTATTTATTTATTTATTTGTCAAATTTATTGGCCATCCATCTTACCACATAGTATCCTCTGGGTGGCTTGCAATCATATTAAGAATACAAATCAAGAAAACTATGGTGTTATCGGTAAAAAGTCAATTTAAGCTCAAATTTGAGATGACTAAACCACATACTTGCTTTCCAAACCACATACCAAACCACATACTTGCTTGCATTAATCTAGTCTCCAGAGCTGGGAACACCTCCAGGGATTCACAACAAACTTAACAATTTAAACTGAACACTTTTTATAAGGTTGAATCATGGTGATCACAAATCTGTGTGCAGTATAATTGATGTCTAATTACCTTTGCTGTGAAGATTTTATTGTGACAGGTGCAAAACTTCTACCATTGTAGTTGACATAATGCAAAATACCATTAACAAGCCTGAACAACATAAATAGCCTTTAGTTGTTCTTTCCAGATTGTTCAGGACCTGAAAGGAAATGATCAGGTACTTCTATACTCAAGTTTAACAGAGGGCACATTACTTTTCTAAGTGTGATGCAGATGAGAAAACAATTGCTTCTGTTTTACTATGCTTAATGATTGGTCTTTCAACTGCCTAATTACAGGTAAGGGTTCAGAGGGTCTGCTGTAAGACCATTTGAGTTGTAAAGAGAACAGCTTCATCATCCACATAAAGAATTGAAATGGATGTGTTGGTTAATTTTGAAGGGTAGAACTCCAGTCAAGGCTAAACCTAAATAAACATTACACAAATTAAAAAGGAAGTGCCATGATTGCCCTGCATGAACATTTTTTAGTACCATAATCAAGGAAAGAAGTGTCAATTGATAGAAAAGACATACAACACCCTCACTAAAATCCACCTGCTTTCCAGAAATTCTATTTTGTACTATCTATTCAATTAAAATCTTCCTGGTAATTTACAGATTGATAATACTTCAGAACTGCTGCCTCGCTTGCTGTGAAGCCTTTACTGTAAAAAAATATAGTAGTTTGAAAGTAGAGAGAACCATACAGGGACAAACAGCATCAGGAAGACATAGACTGTATCAGATCTACATTTACAGATTACAGAATAACAGAGTTGAAAGGGACCTTGTAGGTCATCTAGTCCAACCCTACCACCCAACCAGGAGATCCTACACCATTTCTAACAGATGACAGTCCAGTCTCTTTTTTAGATTTCTAGCACTGGTGGTATTCTACCAGTTCTGCCCAGTTCTGATATACCGGTAGCGCAAAGAGCAGCGGAGACAGAACTGGTTCTCTAAGACACTCTGCTGTTGGGCCCACCCACCTGCCAAGGCTCCCATACTGACTTTTATGTCCTACTTTTGAAGCGCAGCTGCTTTGCGCATCAGCTGCTGAAGCGACTGGGAGAGTGCAGGCTTGCAGGAGATGAGTCGGTAAGCCTCTGTGCTTGTGCAAAGTGCGCGTTTGGGGCGCATGAATGTGGAAAGTGTGCGCACACACGCAAAGCACACCCACCAAGCCATGCCCACCGAACCGGAGGTAAACTTTTTTGAAACGCACCATTGATTTCTAGATGTATATTCAAAACAGATGTCTAGGAATTATTTCAAGAATAGTTTCAGACTTATTATTATTTTAGAGAAAGACTGAAAAATAGCTTTTGAAACAAGGGTTTTTTTTAGGACTGATATCAAAAGGTATTTAAACTGGAAATACTTCCATTCTTCACTTTGAAAAATAACAATTAGGTTGAATGGCAAAATATCTTTATCTCATTCTATTAATTGATATAAAGTACTGTATATACTATAAACTTCACTCATGTTCTACAATAGCAACAAAACAAGACATTGCTTTACACTATTGGATTTGAAATTCTTCATATTGTTATCTCAGCATGATTATTAGCATGAAATGAAATTTTATGTGTTTTGAATACCATATATTCCAGCGTATATGGAGGCATGGAATAAGAAACTGAGTGGCTAACACCTCCATGGGCAATTAAAAGTATCATAAGTAATTTATCTATAGATTTCAAATAACAGTTAACAAAATAGTTTTGCATGTATTGGATATATTTGCGTAATTTCAGAAATAAATTGAGGCATTCAGCAATAGTATGAGATCAAAATCCAACTAAATTTTATTCTGTATTTTTAGTTTGTAAAATATTCTTAATAAAATGGGAGCCAAACAAATTTTGCTCTTATGCCTACTGAATCTTTGCTGTAAAGAATTAGATATTTCCTGTTCAGTTTCTATGATCTATGCTGATATCTGAAGTTCAAATGTGAAATCAATAGGTTGACATTAGTAGTGATGAATGTAAAACTTTTAGGTATATCGTTGTACATAGCAATCAAAGAACTGTAGTGAGAATGAGGTGCTAGCTTCATTTTATTCTTTTATGAAAATATTCAATGATACTCTTTTCCTAATATTACTCTGGTTACTGCATTCTCATGGGTATAAGAAGGAAAATGAATGAATGCTTCAATTATATATGAAAAAACCCACTATATTTGACTCACTTTCTATGAACCTGAGTAAGTTAAAAATTAAGATATGATTTATTTGTACCACCCCATGTAATTTTATCAGGGCGCAGGGAACTGGCATATACTGGAGTTCTTCTAAGTCAATACCTGGGGTGGGATTCTACCAGTTCGCACCTATTCACTAGAACTGGTTGTTAACATTCTAAGCAATTCGGAGAACCAGTTGTTAGAAGAAATTACTGGCCTAATCCTGTAAGGAAGGCAGGAAGGAAACATTCTGGTGTTGCTTACAGAAACTGCCTCTCCATTAACCCTTATTACATTCTTGGCAGGACTAGACTTCCTGTCTCAGGAACTTCCCTGGAGTTTTTTTCCCCTCCTTTGCTGGTACTTTGCTTGTGTGGAGTGACCATTCAAAATTACAATGGCACTAAAAAAAGTGACTTATGACCATTTTTCACACTTATGACTGTTGCAGCATCCCCACAATCATGAGAGGCCAGGCAAGGAGATGCATGCCTCAATGTGAGTGATAATGAGTTGGCCACGCCCAGCCAATAACATGACCACCAAGCCATGTCCACTCAGTCATATGACCAACAAGCCACGTCCACCACCTAAGCCACGCCCACAGAACCGGTTGTTAAAAAATTTGAATCCTACCCCTGGTCAGTACCACTTATAATTGTTGACAAAAGATGGTGGCTTCAGGCAGAAATATTTTGTATCACCATTTGCAGATCCCTAGGCATGGATTTTCTTCATTTTGCCATGTATTCTGTGCCTGAGACAGTTTTTTTTTTGGCCTTCTGTTTTTATATATTTTCCTCTTGAACACAATAAATGGAATTTTGAATCCAGATCTCCAAACATCTCTCTTTCAGGGGAAAAAAAATCCTGTTCATTTAAGCCAATTTCAAGAGGCACATGTACCCAGAATATTGAGCTTCTGAGCATCAGAAATCCAGAGAAAGCCAAACCTGCATGAGGGGAAGGGAAAAAAAAAAAAGGGGGGGGGAAAGAAAGCTACTGTAGTTAATGAGTTTCTTCACCAAAATCATTAATCTGGTTTAAAAGGAAAAGAATGCTGATAAGGATCCTATATCTCACAGGAAGAACAAGGAAGATGGCTGGCTCAGATCACTGTTGCTATTAGGAGGGGGTACTTTAATAGCCTTTTTTCATCTCTATCAAAATGGATGTTGGAGACAAAAGTCTTTTAGATGGCAAGTGGGTGAAATAGAATGAACCCTGTCCTTCTAGCCATTTTACTTTTTGCAAAAATGAAGGAAAGGAAAGGAAAAAGAAAAAAAGGCTACCAGGGACAAAGCAGAAGTTTAACATCACTTTAAAAGAAAGAGATTGACCTACTGAGAAACTACATGAGTAAATGTGTAGCAATACACTGATTATTACTGTTTCCCCTCAGGCAAATACCTCTCTTAAGCATAAGCTGCACTGGAACATTTTGTTTTATTACCTTGTGAGATAAGTGAGGGAAAAAGCCTTTAGTACCTGGGGAATTAAAAAAAAAATCAGACTTGTCATATCAGTGTCTGCTCTCAATTTCATGCCGGGTGCATAATTATAACAGTGTTTAAATTGAGCCCAGAAGAAAGATGGGTTCAAGTGCAAATTAATTTTAGATTATCACAACAAAGGCAATCAAATCTCAACAAGCTTGCCAGCAAAATACTTTGCTGAGGTCCCCAGGTCCCTTTCCGCCCCCAACTTACAACAAAGACCTTTCAGCTCAAATTAAGCTAATGATCTAATGTAACACTTCTGCCTACCTTTCGGAGTTTTATTATTGATTTTGATTCAACGTAGCCGGGTGGGGGAGTGATGGGAAGCCAGGAGGGTGGGGACAGAGAGATATATCAGTATTTAATGTCAGCTGAGTGACAAAATAAACAGTCAACAGTCTTGACAAGATCTGTGTGGTGTCAGATTGTCTTAGCTGGTAGAAACTATCAGACCGAATTGACAGACCTGAAAGAGACTTGAATTTTATCTCAGCCCTTTTTCCTCATTCAGGCAGAAGCCAAAGCCAGTGGCAACTTCACCTTCCCTACCTATCTTTCAGCACAGCTTTTATAGAAATCCAACATCTTACTCTATCCTATGGGAACTTGCTAGGGGAATGGAGAGAATCAAGTATGGAGAGGAGAGGGGGGGCGGTCAAGTCAAGCCTCATTACCTCCTCATTACCTTTGCAAAAGTGGAGTGAGAGAAAATTTTATCTAGGGAACACAAGCTTGGGAATCTCATTGAGAGTTCGGTCTGGTTATTGCACAGCCAACCATGGAAAGCTGCCTCTGCGGGATTAAAGTTTTCTCCCCATTCCTCTATAGTAATGATCTGCTCATTAAGGTTTTTAAGGGAAATTACTATCACTTATCATTATGCCAGTCACTCAGTAAGCAGCATTAAACTAGGAGTATCAGTCAAAGCTTTTTTCCCCCTTCTCCCTTTGCTCTCTGGCAATCATGTGGAATTAAAGAAAATAGAAATTCCAAGGTTGGTTTTTATAATTCCAGATTCATTTATATGTAATTTCTGTACACGAGTATTTGGTTACATGCCCTTAGGTCAGACACAGAAGATAAAATTTTAAATTTGTTTGGAAAGAAAGATGAGATTACATCATTTGGAAATAAATCCCTAGAATGTTATTGCTCTTACAAACCCTGCGTTTTTATAACCAGAGATTGTCTAAGAATTTTTAAGCATGGCTATTGAATGAGGCTATTTATTTGACCAAACGATGGGTGACAAAGATAGATTTAAAATAATAACAACAACAACAACAATAACAGCAATAACAGCAAATTTAACTGTTTTTCATCTGCTGGAGAGAATCTAGCTTCAGCTTTGTGAAAGGTTTTGTAAAAAGTCACTGACCCTTTGACTTTCTGCTCTCTATAAAGCAGGCCTAATCCCTTTCTGCATCTATGTTTCTTCAGCTTTTGGATTCTATATTTTTAGTGTTATTGTAATGGACACATGTTTTTGCTTAAAGACGCTTTCAGTCCAACTTTTGTAATGAACAACAGTTAACATTTGGTTAAATTAAAAACAAACAAATAAAAATGCTTAATTCATTCATTAGTTAGTTCATTAGCTGGCATCTTGCAAAAAAATATTTCCATGGTTTGTTTTTTTTTTTCCTTTGGTCCTCCTGGTTTCCACCACATGCAGGATCATCTGCAAAAAGGAAAACTATTAATCTGACTTCAGAACTCAGAGTTTCTAAACATTGTGTTTGGCTTGGAGAATCCCAGCAGGTCATCCATCCTCTCGTCCAGAAGCCAAGTCAGTTGCAGAAACTGAACAATGCAGACCCTCTACCAGACTTTTCAGCTTTTTCTCCACTGGAGGGAGCTGTGACTGAAGGCCACAGGCTTCACTGTTGAAAAGAAGAATTATGCTTTTTTATTTTGTCTCCTCCCACTTTGCCAGAACATCTATGTTACCGAGCAAACAAAAAGCAGTAAAATATAAATGTTAGCAAACATATATGTGAAAGAATTCCCGGTGAATGTTTCCTTGGCTGTTGCTCCCTAGTAACTTTGAAAGGTTTATTATCTTTTTTATTGTGTGCTGCACACAATACAGGTAGTCCTTAACTTACAATAGTTCATTTAGTAACCGTTCGAAATTACAATGGTACTGAAAAAAATTGACTTATGACTGTTTTTCACATTTACGACCATTGTGCATGCTCCTGGTCCCATGATCAAAACTCAGATGCTTGGCAACTGATTCATATTTATGACACTTGCTGTATCCCTGGGTCATGTGATCATCTGTTATCATCTTCTGACAAGCAAAGTCAATGAAAAAACCAAATTCACTTAACAACCATGTTATTAACTTAACACCTGCACTGATTCACTTAATAACTGTGGCAAGAAAGGTCATAAGAAGGGGCAAAACTTACTTAGCAACATAACATTTAGGCTCAATTGTGGTCTTAAGTTGTGGACTACCTGTTACTGTTGTGGAAAAGATTATTTTAAGTTGTTGTTTATCCACAGATAATGATGTCGTTTTTCATGCACTTGAGCTGAGAATCTCATTTTCATACAAAAAAGTGAATCATATGGTTTCTAAATTTGTTCTTTCATTAACCAGCTGGTAAAAGCTAAGACTACCATATCTGAGCTGCAAAATGTCAGAAGAAAGTAAAAGGCAACATAATGTCTTGCATTTAGTAGTTTCCTCATTTCTGCAGCTCAACTATGGTCACCTTATATATAATGAGGCAACAGATAAAACAATTGCATTAACAATTAAACCCATTAATCATGTCATACATGTGCTTTTCAGGCAGGGATTAGAGCCAACTCATTCAGAGAGGTAATCGGGTTAATTTTTTGCAGCAAGAATAGCAAAGAGCTGTATGATATGTGACAGCTAGATGGCCAACAAAGTAATTATTGCTCTAGGTTGTTTTTTTATTGTTGTTTACAACCAACAAATGTTTACTGTATGCCATAATAAATTAACTTCTCTTTGAGATGCAGCAAAACACAGAACTCTTTATTTGGACATGTAGATATATCTCTAGAGCCAGGGGCATATAAATAACAAAGGAAGGAAAGATGGGGCTTTAGGGCACTGGGGGCTCTGGATACCCTTTCCTTCACACCTTCAAAACATCTGATCATATGACTAGGATCCTAATAAGAGCCCCAATGAAGGAGCAGCACAGAAGGAAGGGGGAAGTAAGAGAAGAAAAATGCAACTGCTGCTGTACTACAGATCTCATGTAAACAGGCTAGAAACAGACTACACAATAGAAGCAGACCCCTAGCAGACCCTGTCTCTTGCCAGTTTTCCTATTCTCCCGAGTTCTTGCCTGGGGCTGCAGCAATGTCAAAGAAGTGACTCTCCTTTTCTCACCTGGCTTCCATTACTATACTGTATGTAGGAATGACCCTGGGAGACAGGAGGAAAAGATAGAGATTAGACAACTGTCATGCAAAAAAATACCTCAGCCCTCAGAAGCAAAGGGGCTGTGGGAAGCATTTTAGAAGGAACCTTTCCTAGTTTTCAAGAGCATAGAAACAAAAGGGGAGAAATACTTTGAGACTTGTAAAACTGAAGTTTGTCATTCGAACAACAAGCACCAAGTATGAATACTAACTCTATATTTATTAGAAGGTTACATTAACAGACTCTTATAAGCCTGAAAATATTTCTGCCTTCTTTTAGGGAGAGTTCCTTCTGAAACTCTGCTTCAGTGGGCTGAGATATATTTTACATAACGGTTGTTTAGTCTGCAACTCTTCCTCCTGTCTCCCAAGGTCATTCCCACATATCATTACAATTATTGCCACTGAGGTAGGGTTTAGTGTCTAAATTCTTTTACAAACAGGGTCAGCAATGCCTCGGGCCCAGAAAGTTGTACTCACACCTTCCGTTAGAGTTCTGTGTGCATCACTTTGCTACTTCCCCTCTTCCCAACATAAAAATTATTTATTCCAATGAGCTAAAGCTACCACTTTTTAAATCTTCCTGAGAATGTGACAGAAATAACCCTCTCCCTTAGTAAGAATAAATAATGTGAATGAATACTAGCAGAAATAGAGTCAATGCCTCACTGAAATTGAAGAATCTCTAGATAACTGTGTATTATTTCTGAAATAATAAAATATAGCAAGATCTGAGGGGACTTGCTGACAGCAAAAGTCCGTCAATCTTCATAGTTTCCTGTTCAGAGACTCCCAAGGCTCAAGTGTGAGCAATTAGCATTGCTAACTTTCTAGAAAGCAGTTAAAAGAAAGATAACTGGTATCATTAATTTACTACTAATGCTCTAATATAGCTTTCCCTCAAATCTGGTTTTACAGTATTGATCAAAATAAGTAATTGTCCAAATTAAGACAAAATCTTTCATTTTCACAGAAGAGGGCAAATAATATCTCAATAAAAAATGAGCACCTAAAATAGATTTTATTTGACAAAGAAAATCATCTTTGTAGGGATTCATTTAAAGTAGTATTTATATCTGATGTGTCTATATATTACATAAATATTGTGTACATATATAAACTTCTATAAACACTTTAATCTCACACACCTGTGATCTGCTCCCTATATTTAATGGTTAACTCTTTTTCCTCAAATTGTGCCCAAGTTGTAGTTATTTCATGGACATTTCTGTAATGTTATTTTGGAAATAATAAGGCAGAGTTGTCATTAACTTCTTCCAGAGTGATTCTTGAGTTCCAATCTAGCTTACAGTTTTAGAAACCTGGTAGTCTCCCACTGGAGTACTAACTAGGAGTGACTCTGCTTAACTTCTAAATTTAGATGAACTCACCCAGGTACAGCTATCTCTAATGCTAGTTGTTTAATTCAGGAAAACCTCTACCTGGTTACCAATCATACCAAATGACAATGATATAAACCAAGGCTACCAGAATAATTCTAGGGTGCTGTTGTACTCAATACATGTCAGAAAGAAATACACTTTTCTAACATCCTTTAATGATAGCAAATCTGAAGGAATCGCAAACTCAGTGAACTTAGAATAATACAGCTTGTCCACCCCAACAAACAGTGATTTGACTGTCACTGTTTCTCCAAAAAACACCAATGCACTAGCAATATCTTTGCCTTTTGCTCATTAAATTCAAAGAGACAGAGATGAAAATCCTGTTATATTTCAATGAACTTCAGAGATTATTTATTTATATCTTTAAATGTAAAGGTTGGGCTAACTTCTGATGGCTTGGATGTCTTAAATTAAAAAAAAAATAAGAAACAGAATTATGTGCATCAAAAACAAATAAACAAACATAAGGGATATCAAAGAAACAACCAACAGGGACTCCACATCTACTCTACCCCAAGGTCTAGAAAAACAGTCAGGTTTTCGAAGACTTTCAGAATATTATGAGGGTGGTAGCCATGTGGATCTGAGTGTCCTTTTTCCTTAGCTTAAATCTAAACTCATATCACATCTTGGTTGGTTGAATTAAGGAGCAAATGTACTAAGTTCAAGAGCTCAAGACAGTCTTTTATGTCTAGAGCTAGTCTAGAGATTGCTACCCATTCATTGTATTACTTGGCTATTTTCAGCTATTTCTACCCGGGACATTAAAAAATGAACAAGTTAAACAATGGAAAAAAAGACTGCAGACCGTTCTTTCCAACCCCTCTACTACCAGTGACCATAACCGAGATCTGTATTTCCTTTGTAAGAAAACAAAAAGTTTTGTATGTTTTGTGAGTTTCTGTTTTTCTGTCATGTTGCATCTGTGTTAATGGGATGGATAGGATGGGTTGTATAGTCCCTGACTCACATGTCTGGAAGGAATAAAACAAGGCAGAAAAGGAAATATTTCCAACTTCTTAAAGAACAATTCATCTAAGGGTAATCTGACCAGAAGGGATGAGGGAGGGAAGCATAGGAATGGGGAAGGAAGCCTATGAATGGCACAGCAGGCAGCATTCCAAACAGCTGTCCAGCTGCTTCTCCCATAGGGATACATTGTGGATGTTTTTTTGTCCATTTTTTGTTCACAACTCCTAGTTCAATCAATTCTGAATGTGTTCTCTCTGCTGCTGCCTTCTCTCACTCTAACCAAATTGGTCCTGTTCTCTACAATTTTTGGAAATTTATCCTTTATATCGTTTTTTTTTTTGTTCCATTGGAAATAAAAAGTGTGGACCCAATGCAGATCCTTGGAAACACCACTGCTCATTGCTTTTGTTTTTAGTGGTTCCTAATTCATAAATAAAATTGTGTCTTTTAACCCATACTTTTTCAGAGATCTTTGGTTATGCACTTTGCGCAAAACTTTGGAAAATCCAAATAAATAAATGCCTATCAAATTACCCTATCCACACCAGTGCTGACACTTTCAAATAATTTTAAACCAGATCTCTCAATAAATTGGAGAATCTGTGGTCCTCCAAAGTTAGTTAAACATTAATTACTACAGCCTTCTATGGGGTGGAAATTATGGAATTTGAAATAGGATAAGTAGAATATCATAGATCCCTTAACCTCTAGTTTTGTCTAGTGGTTAAAGCACTATGTCAGAGACCAGGAAACTGTAAGTTCTAGTGCCATCTTAGGCACGGAAGCTGGCTGGATGACTTTGGGTCAACCAATGTCTCTCAGCCCAACTCATTCATAGAATTGTTGTTATGGGGAAGATAGGAGGAGGAAAGATTATAAGGTATGCTCGCTGCCTTGAGTTATTGACAAAAATAATAAAGATGGGATAAAATAACAAAAATAAATAAATATTGATAATTATGTACCTGTAGAAGCTGCATTGAAGATGTATTCTTCCACCAACTTGTTAATTAGTTAACATTTCCAATCATTTTCCTTGAATCAATTTAGATGCCATTTTAAAATTACAATTATGCTAATGATCTTAGAAAAGTTGTATTACGAGGAACTTGTTTTCACAATGAATTGTTTTAGACATTTCATCTGGATATTGTTTAGAATTGGTGATTTGCTCCTTTAATTTAGCCAAAAGTTGTAGAAAAAAATCCTTGGTCTACAAACATTCTTGGCTTGTAAACATAGCCAATCAATACAGGATATTTGGAGCTGGACTTCAACATCTGAAGTAACAGACTCCTCATTCCTTTTCTAGAGCATCTCTTCTTACAGATATACTTCTCTAGCTCTTTTTGAAAATATTAATTTAAGCAAGTGCCATAAGTCATCTAGACTGAAGATCCATGCAGAAATTTCAGATTCTCCTCCAATTTTGAATTCTTCTCTAGAGCTTCTTTTAGTATGTGGATTACTATCTCTATAGCAAATAAAGCATACCTTTGAAAACATGTTCCACTCAAGGAAAACAAGAAAATTATGTGAAAGGCTGGGGCTTGTTTTTCTCCTATACAATGAAGAAAAAGAAAATCCTTCATAATTACATTATTATCTTAACTTCTAAATTCCATGGAATATATGAAACACTTTTCATTCCTAAGGAAAGCTGGTAATCCCAAAATGGGCTATTTACAATTTTAAAAAGAATAAAGTGTTCGGGTAACTCTATTCATTAGTATAGCTCAATAGTTTCAGACATGAAACATTCCTTATAATTATCAAAAAAGTAGCTCTGAGTCTTGAACATTCACCAATGGTTTGTGATTGCTTCTGTAAAAATTCTGCTAATGAATATTGTCATTCTTCCTTGAGTTTTGAGAACTTCGGACAAATTTAATGAGTTCTAAAATCATTTTTTTTTGAGGCATCTGTCAAATGAATTTACTAAATATTTATTTCAGAGGCAATAATGATGAAATTGACTCCAGTGAAGATGTCAAAGGAATTAAAAATCAGAGCTGGTACAAAACACTAACAGATAAAGTATCTTTTTAGGCCAAGGTCAACTCCTGGGGACTCCATGTATGTATGCATGTATGCAGGTAGGTAGGTAGGTAGGTAGGTAGGTAGGCAGGCAGGAGGCAGGCAGGAAGGCAGGCATATAGAGAAGGGAAGGGCTGGCATTGCCTTTTTCAAGCAATGTCAAACTGCTTAGAAGTTTATTTCTTAGCTTACGCACAGCACTGGGTGTTCTGGTGATTGCCCATCTGCACATTAACTAGACCTGCTGACTTTTTGGGAGTCATTAAGCTTAAATAGGGTTGCCATCTAGCAGAGCAAAGACCTAAGATCTCAATATAATAAATAGTCAAATCACTTCTTCACCCCTGCAGTAAAAAATGCACAAGAAAAGAAAAGATTGCTTTATATGCATCTCCTACCCACCACATTTTATTTATTTATTTATTTTATTTTGTCAAACTATTATTATACAACAGGTATAAGTATAAACATAAATACATGAAATGGATACGAATAAGAAAAAAAAAGAAACAATAGGACAGGGACGGTAGGCACGTTTTGGTGCGCTTATGCATGCCCCCTTCTTAGGAAAGGGGTGAGGTCGTTTTGCAAGTGTTTCTTGTCAACAGTTTGGCTGGTTATGATGCATATTTTACTAATGTATAGATTGTTGTACTTTCTCTCAGTACGGATGTTTTTGTAACCCCAAATCTTTTATCTTTTATTTGGCTATTTATATGGTTGCCCATTTTAGAGCACACCTGTGGTTCATAATAACATAAAAATAGAAATTAAAAATCAAAAACTAAAAAAAAAAAATCTCCTAGGATGCTCCAATAGCTATCCATATGCTTCCATCACTCTACCCCAGTGCCTGGTTAGAGGCTTGATGGCTTTTGAGAAACAAATTTCTTGAAAGCCCGTGATAATGAATAGAGAACACTCCCCTTGTTTCTCTCTCATGGGAAGTAATGAGAGGTGCTTCCTAAGATTGCGATGCAAACTGCGCCTGTTTGGTTCTACATTGGTATTACATTGCTGTCCAGAAGCCAGATCCTTGTATTGCGATATTCCGGTGCCCATTTAATCCCTTAAATATCTGTGTGGCTAATGTCTCTACCAGCCTTTTTTTCCATGTTTCTGCACTACTTGCCCCCCATTCTTAGATGATCACAGTTTCCATTTTCCTAACTATCTGCACACCTGTCATATTCACCTTGGAACTTCAGAGAAATTAGACTTTAAGAGAGAGAAATTCTGGAGTGTAAAGTCTTCTATGTCTGAAAATAAAAAAGCCAGCTCTCTCGAATGATAAAGCCTTTTTATTTTTATCTGAATGCAGTCCTGCTTTCATGAAATAGGCCATGCAAAGATACAGTAGGTAAGCACCTAAGAGAGTGTGTCAATGTTGAGAAGCACTTCTGAACATCTAGTTGTCAAATGAAATTTCACAAGAGCTTCTACGCATATTCCCTCCTTTCTGCCCAACCCTCAGACAGTATGGGAATACTCCCAGCAATTTTATTACTTTTCAGGCAAACAGAATTCATTTCAAAATATTCCCAGCAGTGTCTTCAATTTAGGGAGGAAAAAGATTTGCAAGCTTTTCACTGCATATAGTTTCTGCCAGGTGCTATAACACAAGCCTGTTATTGTTGCCGGACACTGAATTTTAAAGTACAACTTGATATGGTTAATAGCCATTCATTCATTTATTTGCCAGTGTTGGGCAGAGGGCCAGGCTGCCTTTAGCAGACAAATGGATTTTAAAAAATGCCTCTACAGAAATAGGAAATTCTAACCCTCTGGATATCAAACTATTAAACATTAGTTTCGTTTTCTACAAATAAGCAAAATAACAGGGGTTTAGCTGCCTTCTAATCCAGAATAGTTTGTTATCTGTGGAGGTAATACAGATTGATGTTATTTTGAAACAAGTTAAACCAGATGCAAAAGTACTAGAATAATTTCAAAAGCAATGGGCATGGGGATATAGTGGGCAATAACCCTATTCAGGAAATAACCCAGAACCAATCCTTGTTATAATTATTACTATAAGGCAAGCAAGAAAATGGCAGACAATTTCCATTCAAAATAAATAGTTCATAACGTAGTTCATTTCAGAGAAACAAATGCAAGTACATCCTGGGGAAATTTAATTCTTCCCAGAAATCCTTAGAAGGAAAGGAGATCAAACTTGTACAGTTATCTTTGGCTTGATAACAGGAAGTCTACTGCTTATTATGTTTAAATGTTCTAACTATGATTACAGAGCAGTGGCAACAGTGAGTGTCAGATGGTGCTCCATTCAAAATCCAAGAAAGAAACACTTAGACTCCATTAATTAGAGAAAAGATATCTTTTACTGGAAATCAAGTGGCAGCAACAAAAGAATTCTGAATCTGAGAAAATGAGCGCGTAAATCACATATAGAAAGTGATGGCAACGTTCCCACCCCAATAGTTTAATTGGCTCCTCCAATTAAGAGTTGTGTATAGCATCATGTGGACATCTCCAGGTGGTGATGAGGCCTCTGTCCGTTGACCTTGACATATTTTGATAAAGAGTTGCGGCTGCGCATAGCATAGGATAGAAGCCTAAGCAAGAAACTCCCCCCCCCCAACTTATACAGTTCTGCTTTGTAACTCCTCCTCTCCCCATTACTTATGACAGCCGAAAGATGCAAAGCAAAGGAAGAAAATCTTGAAGGCTGACAGCGAGGAAGAAATATCTACTGCAGCAGTGTTTCTCAAACTTGACAGCTTGGAGATGCATGGATTTCAACTCCCAGAATTCCTTAACCAATCTTGCTGACTGGAGAAATCTGGGAGAACTTGCCAAAACTAAGGAACAGTGTACTACAGTATAACAAACTGTTGCTATAATTAAATTATGCGAGCAGAAATGGATAGATGTCTATTTTTGCCATTTTTGAATTGTAGATGTGATCTGCTAAACTCAAAACCAGCCACTCTTAAGGAGAGGCCCTACACTAATTTCCTTAACTTCCATTAGCAATTAGTGTTAGTGAAAGCCTATTTGTGAAGAAGGATCTACCTGTGAGTGAATGACCAAGATGAATGCAAATTCAAGGATATCATAATTTTAAAGACAGAAGAAGGAAACAGTTGGGAATATCTGAGAAAATGGAATGATGTGACAATTATGTCTTCCTCTCCACTGAAGGGATTGATGTTTCTTCCATAAATCTTTCACAAATTATTAATGTGTTACCACCAGGTATAGAATTGTTGGCATTATTCTGAAAGACTAATCTGAAGTAAGTCCATAAATCCACAATGGTGGATAAAAAAAACTTTAACCAATTCAGTTAATTCAGAAGGGAATGATTATTTTAGATGTTGTAGCATGCAACCTTATTTAAATGCCTTACATGCTTCCCTTAATATTTCTGATAATATTTCAGATAATATTTGGATCTCAGTTTCTGTTGTATCATTGACATCATCATATGAATAGAGCCAAAGGATTCTTAAAAAAAAAACCTACAAACATATGTAAAATGGAGAGGGTATCAATTGGAAAACTCAGACATTTTTAATCTCACTGAAAGGTGAATTCCGTTTCATTGTTAAGGATTTAGGGATCAGTGGTTTGAAATGAGATAACAAAAAGAACACAAAAGTTTGGACAAAGTGATTATTCTTCATTGTTCCTATCTAAGGGCCTCATATTTCCACCAATAAATATTTTTTTTGTATCAATGACTGAAACTTTCCACCCTAGTTCATTTCTAATTTTTCATGCTTTCATTCAATATTACAAGTATGTAAAGCATTGACTAACTTTTAAAATTATAAACCAAAACCAAATTAACTGAGCTCGGAAAAGGTCTTATAGAATCTATAATTTGAATAAATTTTAGTCAAATATATTGAAAATATTTGAAGTACAATGATTCTGATTCTGTAAAGAGTCATGACCATAGCATATTGCTGGTTCTTCAAAATATCTCAGGTTTTTGTGATGTGTCTGGGAGAGTTTCTCATGGAGAAAATCCGAATTCTACCAAACTAAATATATATGTAATTAATTTAAATCCACTTTGATATATATTCTATTGCATGTCAAAATTGTCAAATTACAGGAAGTCATAACTGGACATCTTTATAATTAATTTCTAGATACCTTTTTTATTTCTATTTAATCTTTTAGTATACTGACATGGACTTTATGAGATTTTTGTTAAGTCTGTGTATTACCAATATTCATGAAATGTTTGCCTATATTAGCAGAGATAAGAATGACTAAAGTATTTTCAATGAGATAGCGAGAACAAAAAAGACAGATGTCCAAAGTTTCTCCTATTCGATATTTCAATATCACATTCTCTTCTTCTGGACATGAGATCCAGTTGACCAACAGCCCTGTTGGACAGTTTAGCAATCATTGGCTATATAGCACAATAAAAGATTATCCAGAAAGCAAGTTAATTTGCTTCCTTCCTTGGACCTTGAGGAAAGGTTTTTCCAAACAAAATTGACATGCATACACTAGAGTATATTTAACCCACTTTTACACTGGTGATTGGTTCTTGGCCAGAGCAGTGAAAAGACATTTCCTGTTTTGTGAGAAGTGTAATAGGAGCCACAGATTTCACCCTAAGCCATGAGTGGGGAAAAAAAAGGAAATTGGAAGCCTTACAGTAATTAATCATTTACTATGAGACCTGTCAAAACCTTTTGTAAAGCTGATAACTGCTGTCAGTAACCAGCTAGTGCACCACCATCTGTGATTGCTTAAAATATCGTCCAATACTTGGCTAAACACATTTTACATTTCTACTTCAGTCCATTTCCAAGGTATTCTCCTGGGAAGTTCTCTTTGCCAAAAAAAAGTGGTGTTGCTGGTATCATCGAATTAGTCTTAGCATTAATATTTACATGTACCCTTCCTATATATATGTGTGTGTATGTGTGTTATCGGGATTTTGGATCAAATACTTGTACTTTGTAAGAAGAATGTCTCACAGAGGTATTCATCATATCTACCATGCTGTCCAGGATGAAGAGCAAGAAAACAACTGTTATGACAATTGCTAGCAATTCCTTGACAATGTTTTTAAAGGGATTATTTTAAGAGATTTTCCATTCTCCGGGATTGTCCAGTAGGTTCAGGAGTAATGTATAAACCAGAGGTAGAACAAAAGCAATATTTCTCCATCATGATTCACTCATAGTTCCTTCTTTTCTTTTCACCATGATTAGTATCAAAGAAAGAATTAAGACTGGCTATGATAGGGACGTGGTGACTCAGTGGATAAGATGCTGAGCTTGTCAATCAGAAAGGTTGGCAGTTCGGCGGTTCGAATCCCTAGCACCGTGTAACGGAGTGAGCTCCCGTTACCTGTCCCAGCTTCTGCCACTCTAGCAGTTTGAAAGCACATAAAAATGCAAGTAGAAAAATAGGGACCACTTTGGTGGGAAAGTAACAGCTTTTGGTATACCTTCGGCATTTAGTCATGCTGGCCACATGACCATAGAGACATCTTTGGCTTTGTAATGGAGATGAGCACCATCCCCTAGAGCCGGAAATGACTAGCACACATGTGCAAGAGAAACTTTTACTTTTACCTATGATACATTATAGTCTTTCCCAAGTTGGTGTGCTTCAGATGTATTAGATTACAGTTCCCAAAATTTGGAGTCATCACAGTTTTGAATCAGTTTTCAGTGGTTATGTATATTTTTTTTTCTTTTTACATTTAACTTTGGCAGTGTATTTTTTAAAAGTCACTTACAATAACTGATCATTGTCAGTAAGTCTAAAGATGCTTTCTGACTTTCGGTATGCATAAGACTGCACTCACAAACAGAAATAAAGAAGTTTGGTTCTAAGCAGAAACATTCATAGGATCCAGTGCTTTAGTCAAAATGATGCGGCAGCATTGTGGTGCCATAATGCAAGCCCTGCCCCTTTCATATTTGTGTGCAGCGACACAGGAGAGCTGTGAGAAAAAGAGCAGAGCTTGTGTTGCATCAAATACAATTTTTAATTGTATTTATTATATTTTTATTGTATGTTTTTAGTGGGCTGTTCACCGCCCCGAGTCCCTTTTTGGGAGAGGGAGCGGTATAAAAGTGCGATTAATAATAATAATAATAATAATAATTCAATTCAATTCAGCTTTTATCATTGATTCCTTCTGTTTGTTTATGTGCTCCCAACCCTCAGATGCAAATAATTCTGACTTTCATGTTTTCTAACTTTAGATTTTCAAGTAACTCTTGAATATAAAATTTTCAATGAAATGTGGGAGCAAAATCAGTTCATTAGATAAAATCATTAGCTTCCTCTCTGGCCCCATCAGTTTTTCTTTCATACCGCATTGATAAAATAATAGCGAAGGAGAATATTACTGCATTTGAATATTGTTTTAATATCATAGAAGTAGCCATTCTCTACTGAACTCTTTTTGTAAAAAGAAGATAATACCTCTCCAGCCCAGGAGAAGGATGTACCGATGGCTTCATATTTTGTAGAGAAGTTCAGAAAACAAACTACTAATTTGAATTCTGTTTTGCTTTAGAATTTACAGTGCATTCTAGTTTTGATCTGTAGATGAAATATAACACTTTTATTCATCAAAGCCCCTTTGTCCTGAGCACTTTGAGGCTTTACATACTAATTATCCAGTCAAATGATATAAAAATGAACAAATACAATTGGGCCAAAGATAAATCATTTTACAGATAGTGTTTCCAAATATATGCATACTCAGGGCTATTAAGTACTGTATTTTCAGTGATGCCAGAAACTTACATATTACTCTCTTTACGAGAAGGAATAGGAAGAAGAAGAATAGTTTGTAGATCTTCTGAACTGTCCCAATGCCAAGGATTAGTACAGAAATTATCTGGGACTTCAAATTATTATGCCCTCTATATTAGCATAATGATTTTTCTTCCTTCCCATGGTATTTCATTGCTATCTATAAGTTCCCAAATGCTCTTAAGGGTGTTAATTACCCTTACAGCTGTTCAATAAAATGAATCAAGACTAAACTGAACTCACCTGAGCCTAAATAGATTAACCTTGCTCAAGTATAATACTCTCTGAATTCAGCTGGATCTTTTTGCCTCAGCAAAGGATAAAGCCAAGTGGAATAAAACACAAGATGGCTTTTAATCTTTAATGTGCACATTGACCAGATCCAAGCTCGCTTAGCTTTGAGCAGAGTTGTTGCAATGTAAGTTCTCAGATCATTCTTAAGGACCCAGAACAAACCTTACTGACAACACATACATTTATTTAACGCTACACAAGTACCTCAGCTTTCAATGAATTTGAAAATAATTACTTTATGCTTTTACTAGAGAGCTTTCAAGAGAGTCAATTCACTCATTCAACTTGTAAAAAATCAAGTGATAAATTTGCATGTACAAAACTACATCTTTTCAAAATTACAATTATTGCTATTAAATCCACTTCATAAAAATATTTTAATGGCCCTCGTCTTCCCCACAGGATTGCAAAACAATTGTACTACATTGCATGATAAAATAATTCTCAAAGGTGCAAAGCTGGACCTGGTTAGGACTAAAACAAGCACACTCAGGAAACCAAGAAATTCAGCAAACCAAATTTTAATCCCCCAAAACAGGCCAGAGCCTCAGTACTTGGAAACAAAGTCCCTGGGAACTCTCACCGCCCAGTGCTCTTTATAGTCCAGGGACCATGCCCTCTGGTCATCTTCAACTAACATCCAGTAGCCAGCAGTTTCAGCCTCCTCATACATCTGGCAGCAGCAGCACTCCCTCCCAACCAGAAGCATGTTACGGGCCCCTCGTCCTTTCGGCGGCGGCAGCACTCCCCTCCTGACCGGAGGCCCATTCAGGAGAGTGATCAACTGGCAAGCGGCAGTTTCAGCACAGTAACCGGAAGTCCCATCGCCATAGCTGCAGTCTTGCCCGTCGCTCCTGTTGCTCTCTCTGCTTTCTGCTGCTTCGTTGTCTTCCCACCTCTCTCCCCCCAGTAATGGTGAACCCCAAATCAGGACTCAACAATAATATTAACTATCAATAGTTTGCAATTAGAGTCTAATAAAGTACAATGTTAAAATAACACATTTTTGTACTGGAGGGCACACTGGAGCATATTGTAGATACACTTTCAAAATATGTAGTGGCAAGTATTGCCTATTCACCCAATTAAAAATGTGATTTATTAGAATGCTACCATCTATCCCCTGATGAAAGGCTCTCCTGTCCACTGTCACCAAGTTATGGATCTGATTGTTCAGAGGAAGTGTTATTCAGTCCTCTACCAGTTGAATTTCTCTAAATCTAATTAGCCAATTTCCTAATCAAAAGTACTTCCATTTCTTCTAGATAATAATCTTCACTGCCATCATACAAACCTGCCTGCAAATACACATTCAGCATTTCCTCATCTTTTCTGGAAATATCAGGTAAAAAAATAGAGATTCATTTTTCATTTGTGTTCCAGTTGATGTTGGAATTAAAATCTTTAGATAATCTTCCTAGGACATCCATGTAAATGTAAATTCATATAAAATATTCAGGGACTGTAATGGAATTTTCTATGGGGGAAATTCTATGGGGGCGTTTATTTGTTATTTTGTTTAAAGCCAAAGATAAAAACCCTCCAGCACTATCTTCAGAAATCAACTGACTGTAGCTACCCAAAAACCAATCTAGTAGATAATTAGAAAGTTATAGTTAGTGGGAAAACAAACTGCTGAGACATCCAGGAGAATTAACAGATTATATTCCCTTTGTCCATTCCTTTGCTGTAAAATAATTAAGACTGTTTCTATTCCAGACCCATGTTGCCAATCTAAACTAGAAGAGATTTAAATAATACCTTTGAGGATTGGTGGATTTAAGAAAACCTCCCTTGCTCTGGAATGTTGCCCTAAAAACAATAGTTAAAAGGCAATAATTAGGACTGATCAAAGTCTAAATGTGAGCTTTCATGAGCCTGCCCAGCACTATCACTTTATTTTATTTATTTAATTTATTATTTCAATTTATATACCGCCCTTCTCCCGAGGGACTCAGGGCGGTGCACAGCCCGTCTAAAACCCCACGAACAATACAAAAGTTAAAAAAGTATTAAATTTGATGTTGGCTGGTTAATAAAAGTAGAAAGCCGCCCCCCCTTAAAACCCCAATTAAAATTAAGAATAAATATGGAGACCAATTAAAACCATCTCAGCCCAGGCTACTTTCTTAGAAGTAGTTGATACCATTTAAGATCAAAATGAATAAAATTATATAATAAATTATGATAAAGCAGACAGAGGGTAAACATTCAATTACATTTCAGATTAAGTACCCTAAAGTTGAACCGCAGTCCTGGTGATACTTTCCTGGATGGTGTCAAACTCCCAGCCTGCAGGCCAGATATCTCATGTGCTGGCAATGGCCATGCCCAGTTTAGTGAAAGGGGGGAAGTCCCAATATATCTTGTGATGTTGCATGACGACATGAGCTTGACACCCCTGGTGTATCTCCTCAAGGACAGACTGATTAACTCTTCGTGTGGTTCATAGTATTCTTGATGTCTCTCAAACTATGATTTTCCTTCTCAATATCCTTTTTCATTTCAGCTTTCTGCTGACTCCTGCTAGAGTGAGAATAGAAAGGGTATAGCTTTAGGTTGAAGACAAATCTAGCTCTAATTTCCCACCAAAGATGCTGCAATTGGTAGTTCTTGTCTTCTTTAACTGAGCATTGTTGGTTATTACTTGCTCTTTAGAATGGTTTTAGATTTCTGTCCATTATTGAACTCACAATTCATTTAGCCACTGGTCTCCTTTTGAACACTTTTTCCATTCTAATTGCTTTCCGAGACATTTTGCATGATGGTAGACTACAGCATGGGGACTTTTTTCTCAGCTCTGTTCCTCCTTTTTTTTTTAATATATTGAAGCTATAACATTATCCTATATCAGGTGAAACTTTAGGTCCTACTCTGTCAAAGTTCATCTCCAGGTTTGGCAGTGATAGTTCTATTTCATAGCATCTATTTCTATCATACATCTGATACAGTCTCGTGCTGCCTTTGTTGACTTGATAATGGAGATCACAGTAAATGAGTGTTGTTTTGTTCTCCATCCAGTAGACAGAGTTATCAATCCAAAGCACTTTTTAAACTGCAGTTAAATGTTGCAGACCAGCAGTTCAGAAAAGGAAGCAGAGAGCTGTATTCCTTATCAGAAAGCAGATGGATGAAAACTCACTTTTAATAATAAAAAAAGCCTCTGTTTATACTCCGTTAGATAAAAGCATAAGGGCTCAGTTCCCAGGGAGCAGCAATTGCCACTGAAATGAATGGGAGCCCAGTCCCTCTCAATTACTTCCCAGAGAATTGTTCAGAGGAAATTTCTCGGAGATGGTGCCACATATCACAAAACTGAAAGGTAAATCACAGGTATACTGATTGCTTTCTGTACTGAAAATGAACCCATCTCTTTAAGTAATGGAAACTGGTGACATAATCTTTTGACAGCCTTGATCTTTAACCTTATTTGATCTAAAGCAGATTCTTCAAGAATGATATCATTTAAGTAAATCCCCTGAATTGAGAGTGTAGCATATTAATATAAGCCATTTAAGGATATTATGTTACTAATAATTATTTTCCTCTCTTTCGACTTGAGCAGTGCAAACAATGTGCAACTGTCTTAAACTGAACTTTACAACATTTTGCTGGAAATATCTAATATCCTGGTTATTGCAAACATAATTTCAAAATACTGTGCAGGAGTAAAAATTATCAATAGAACCATTATATATGCAATTAATAATAAGAGTTTAAACTTTATTGGGTTTGGGTTTTATTTTTTGTTTAATGTAACTTTGTATTTATTATTTATTAAAATATTTATAATGCTATTTTACAAACTTTTTCATTAAATCTATGGTTTAACAGATTTTAAACATTCCTTTTCCCTGTGCTACTTACTAATTGTATGATAGTAGTTGTGTAATTTAACCAGAGAATATGGATTATTTAAACAGATCCATTAAAAAAGAATATTGACTTTATGCTGAAGATTATGATTTTGAATGTAGTGCAAACTGGTATAACAGTGACTTCGTTATGCCTCCATTGACATTGTTTATTTCCAGTTGCCCCTATTGTATTTTAAAAATACTTATATTTATTGTTTATCTCACTTGCCATAAACTGCTTTGGACTACAGTGTTGTGGACAAACATAGATGCAATGCTAGCTGACCTGTGGCTTCCCACAGCACTGGAATTAACCCTTGTTTGACATTAAAATTAACCCTTGTTTGACATTCTTCCGAGAAAAGGGGCCAATCAAGTGGAGATACTGGAGCAGGAATGCAAACAATGGGGATCTGGGTGGTGAATCAAAAGGTACTAGATGACCCACTTTGTGGCTTTAGAAGTTTCAAAGAGTTTCTTGCAAATTTGGAGCCCTCTCTGCAGAAACCCAGAAAGACAAGGGTTAAAGAAGATAGGAAAAGCAATGGAGAGGGAGATAACTCAACAGAAAAAGCTGAGACAGAGGAGTTTTAGGTGCACTCTTCAGTATTCTTCTAGGTACGATGGTAACGTTTCATATGATGAAATAAGGATTACAAATGTCACAATGCAAACTTCAACCCCTTTGTATAAGTTTCATATGTCTCACACATGTACTTAAGGTGTTGCAATGTTAATTTTATTATTGTGATTAAACTGTCCTATTCTGCAGGTACTTCTGCTTCCAAGAATGATCAACAAATTATACTTGTTAATATGACAATGAGAAAATTATGAAATGAAATGCATTTATATTTTATTTTATGGAATAAAACATAAGTAGCCCTTGTTTAGTGACTGCCTCATGTGGCAACTATTCACAGTTACAACAGTGATGAAAAAGTAACTTTGCCACCAGTCTTCGCATTTATGACTTTCTCAATTCTATAAAACAAAGGAAAGCTGGAGTAAGATTATAAACATAGTCACAAATTGATCATTTTGCTTAACAATGAAATTTCAAGTCCCAGTTGTGTTTACTAAACAAAGACTGGTTGCAAACCTATTCATTTTACATTTTGTCCTGGCATTGGTCCAACCTATGGCTTCCCCTAGCTGTTATTATTTTTGGAGTGCAATTTTTCATACACCATCTAAAAAGTCAAGTACATTTTTGCCCAAAAAATATCAAGCCACTTTAAGGGAAATAAAGTCAAAGCCTAAAGGGAAAACATCTTGAAAAAGCATTTTGACTGGCTCAGGTACAAGGTTTTAGAAATCCAGGCTCAGCGTTGAAACCTATAAAATGGGTGGCTATTTTTCAGTGGACATTATTATCTGGTTTTTCAGCTCATTGGGCAGACTTGTATTATTGTATATCATCATACCTATTTTATATTGTATTTTGAAATTTATTTCTCAATTTACATGTTATCTGGAGATCGATCATAGGGCAGACAGCATAGGAACATGTTCAGTAAAATAAATGTAACATCAAACATTCTGCCTCTAGTTCCTTAGACACATATATAGTTTGAGTTATTTCTGCACTGATATTTTCATGAACCTAAAATTGAATCAGAAACTGGATTCTAATCAAGGCTATAAAATATGAAAGGTTAACTATTGTTGTTGTTATTTTTAATTTGTATGTTTCCTTATATATATTCCCACACTAGATCAACCCCAAATCCCTCTCAGAGCCCCTCAGTCACTACAGTAAACTCTCTCACGACCATTACTTTCCAGAACATAACAGCCCAAGTAAACAATTCATTTCATTAAAACTAACAAATTCAACACAAGATAAGATGTACCAATAATTAAACGACTTTGGTTTATACTATTTATCAATATGACTTAAGCCAAAATCCAATGCACTAACATTTTTCTAGGTGTTTTCATTTTCTTTTAAAAAGCAATGTAACCATTGTTTTATATA
This sequence comes from Bungarus multicinctus, assembly GCA_023653725.1. NCBI lineage: Eukaryota > Metazoa > Chordata > Lepidosauria > Squamata > Elapidae > Bungarus > Bungarus multicinctus. The sequence goes on from CM042846.1 coordinate 8,703,658, forward strand.
ACCCAATACCAGAAACACCAGACTCCTCAAAACCTCCCTCTCATGTCCTACATTTTCATTCTGGTACACTTTGTAAAGATTCCAGTGACAATAGAGAGAGAAAAGTACAGAACTGATTTCTGTCTGGGAGCCAGTTGTGGACTGGACAGTATATCCATTAAGACTAATGCAGTACTTTGGTTTCATTGTGAAAAATAATGCATAAGTGGGTAAACATATTATTTGTCTATAAATCTTCAATAGACTCAGGATTTTTTTGTGCTCAGGTGGCTTAGCATAATATAACCAAGGTATTAGACTCATTTTTAAAACTAAAGTATTGCATAGCCATAATGCCTGTGTAAAGCAAGAGAGAGGGACAACGAATTATAACGAATTATATTACAAGATATAATGAATTTTATTACAAGATGTGAAATGCTTCTGCAAAAAAAGTTCAATGCAAAAAAGATCACAAGATTTCATCACACCCTATGGGAAATCCTCCAAATATGAACCCTTAGTGAACTAGACTGTCTCCATTCTTCCCATCTTATCCTTGATACAATCAAAATATTTCTGAAATGTTTTAAGTGTCCCATCTAGAAAGCTAGGCTACCATAACTATATGATTTTACTTAGTAGTAAGTCTCTGAGCCATTGAATCTTCCAAGTAACATGGCAATGGCAATCATCAATAAACTTTTGTCACTTTGCAATCGATAATTACAAAACAGATGCAACAAATGATAAATCTAATCAATATGCATTCCAGAAGGTTGACAAGTAAAAAGGATTAAAATCTGGTTTGCACTGGCAGGAGTTTGCCACAATGAAATAAGGAAATTAATTGATGTTAAAGGCTGGTTATACAGATCCGTAATTGGAAGAACTCAGAAACACAGGAAATGGGCTCCTTGGAGGGCAAATAGAGATAGAGATTAAGATAAGTGATAAAGTGGCTGCTAGGAGACAACTCAAGAGTCAGTAAGGAAATCAAAATTTAGGACTTCTGGCAAGGGAAAGGATCTGTCTTAAGGAGTAGACATACAAAAATGAAACTGAGTTTTTAAAACTGTAGCATTGTGGGTGGAGAGGGAAAGAGAGAAAGAAGAAAAATGAGAGGAACAGCACACGTTTAATCTGGTATCATGAAGGAGGACAAGAAGGAAATTGACTTAGATAGACAACAAAAGGAAATAAAAGCAGTAAAGAGATTGGGTGCATGGAGAGGGAAAAACTACTTTCTCTAAGATAAAAGGAAGAAAGCATGAAACATTTCTTCTTGCAGTACTGTGCTTGGCTGGATCTCTACTTCCACTAACAAGGGGAGAGGAATAGCTTGGTGCCAAGAGTTTTGGGTGGTGAAGACTGATAGAAGTGGAAAAACTTAAGAGGTTGGCAAGTTTCATCACCAAGAAAATCATTCATAGAATTTACTAGTGAGGACTGAAGTTTGAAAAACCAGAAGGGAATGGTGGACTGGATTCAAAACAGCTAATAGGAGAAGTTTCAAGATGGATTTAGCAGCCAAGAGAAGAGTGAGGCAACTGCTACATGGAAGTTTTATATCAGTCTTTTTTTCAAGGGAGTTTGTTGAAAAACGTACTGTGCATTCATTCTTGTTGGATACGCAAGCCTATCCACAGGATGTATAGAGTTTCATCCCCTTAATCAATACCATGTTGTCATTTAATGTTATTTTTGTACCTGTATGATACCATCTAACACCCTAACACCCTAACCTGCATGGCTGTTGTTTTCCAATGGCAAATAGTAAAATTATTCTTGTCTTTCAAAACCTAAAAGTATAATATGCAATAGGATGCCCATGGGTGAGGATTGATGCTGTGCTGGTTAAAAAATTATCAATATCCTTGTTTAAAATAAATCGGAGCTGGAAGGAATGTTGCTTCGGATTCAGTTATTCAAACAGAGAATTTGCTTCTGTTTTTTGACCAGAATTACAAATAGTTCAACAACTGATATTAAAATATTATGATTTTAATTTGAAATATATTCTATTCCTTCAGCATCTTTACGCAGCAACTTTTAGATAAAATTTAATTAGATTGGCCTGCTGAATAGCACAAGAGTTTAAATTTGATCTGAAGTGAATGTTATTCCTTCAGTACAGTACATTCTAGATAACTTTTTAATGACTGGATTAGCCAATCTTCTCCATTTCAATCCCACATGCTGAAAATGTCAGAAAAGAGATCCCTGTCATTCCACAGCATTTGGAGAAAAAAAAGTGAAATCGAATTCAGGAGCCAGATGTTTCCAATTTTTTTGTAATGGTGAAACACCCTAAATAATTCAGTATTACTGTAGCCATTACAGAGGACATAAACTTATTTGTCCTGTTAAAACCATTACAGAGTGCTGGTAGAGATACTAACACTAATTGCTTTGAACAAGAGCAAGATAGAGACGAGAAGAAAGCCTATATTGATTTCTGCCTTGCAAAGAGGAACAGGCCAATAGAAACATACACATCCCAAACTCAAAGTGTAGAGAGGTAGCACTTTGCACAGGAAGCATCATCAAACAGTCTTGTGTCAGCCCAGTAGTAATTGGACATTTGAAGCTGCAAATGTGAGAAGTGAAAAATGTTCACCTTTAAAGCATGCCAGGTTTTCTGAGACAGAGTCTTGGTTCAAGGAAGAATGTGCAGCTATGTGAAACCTGACCCTGGAAGGTCTCTAGAAGTTTGGCATAGGTTATGCTGGCAGTGACCTTGTAAATTTAGACAGCTGCTAGATGACTGCTAGGAGCAAATTATTACCGCACTTGTAGTTTTCATGACTAGACTGAAAGCAAAAGAACACTTCCTTCAGTCTTACCAAATCAACTTTCACCTCAACAGCAGGGCTGTTGAAAATCAGAAACTGCGATGTCTTAAAAATTCAAGACAAGTTTGGGAAATTTAGCAAAGAAGCCTGATATTTACCTTAAAGGTATCATGTAATCAACATCTGGGTTCCTTTCTCACAATTCACGATTTAAAATATAGATTTTCAAAAATCTTTTTATTTTATTTGAGCTACTGGGAATGACACTGGGTTCTGACATTTCCTTTGTTCAACTATTATTTCTATAAATTCATATTATAATAAGTAGTTATAGTATTCTTTATTTATCATATGCTGAACAGAGATGGACATGATCAAAAAGGGTAGTAAAATTAAATAAAAATACTATTTTTTTTTAAATTTGGAGGTAAGTTATAGAAGAAACTTTTTTTAAAATGGTCACATCTTAAACAAAAATAATCAATATAGCTAATCCAGGAAGCTCTGACTTTTATCCAGAAGATTTAATTTATCCTGAGTGATGAAATCACGAAGCAAAATCTGATCAGTCATATAGCATTGTCATTTTATCCAGTTGATATATGATCCCTGATTGGCTAGAATAATTTGAGGAAGATGAAACTCAGAGGAGAAAATGCAAAGCAGAGAAATATGTTCTGGAACTTTTGCAGTCACAAAATAATATATAATTTAAATAATTTAGCTCAAATACTAATTCTGACACAAAATATAATCTCTACATTATTTAAGGTTCCAGTTATTTCATCAAAGGAGGATTATGAAGACCTCTCTTTTGGCTACATGCTACAATAAGCTTTTCTGTTCATTAAAGTCCTGCTTGAAACAGAGAGGTGGGCATTGCCTGAAAGGCACCTGTCATTATTGAGACTGGCATCAAACAGAAATACTTATGTATTTCAAATTAACTACAACCTATATATCTAATGAGAAAGCTTCTATATGCATCTTCTTAGCTTACAGTTACATAATTGTGTTCAAAACTAAGCGAAAATGTTTGCTCATTCCTTGTTTTAACACAGGTATTCTGCTGCTACTGCTGTTAGATTTCTACTTTAGACTTCTAAATGAAGATGAATTCTGGACATTATTAGTTAAAAGTATCCCTCAGACAGTAAAAGTGGAAGAAATTGCTCCTGGCCAGAGGAGTGACAGCTGAGATGGATAAGCCAATACTCTGCCTCAGAGTACAACAGTTGAATATGTTCATTGTAACACCAACTACCTTAAGCTTGCCATACATAGTTCAACAATGCTTGTGAATAGAAAGACAGTAAATTGCATGTTGTCCAGCAACCCTGTTATGCTTCGCAGAAGGAAGATGTTAATAGGGGATAAAACCATTAAATGGGCTATTAGAACGTTTCAAATATATTTGCATAGCATGATGCGCCAGATTGTGAACAACAGCTGCATATTTCTTTATCTGTAGAGCCACCATTCTCCTCTTGCACGCGGAGGCCACAAAGGTTATTTGCTTTAACCAGAGTAAACATGATGTCCATTTATGTGCCTGTTTCAACTTTTGGTATCTTGGAATAGGCACACACCACATATCTTCTTTTTTTAAAAACAGAACATCATGATTCTCCAAGATGAAAGCTTGCTATATAAAAGCCTCTCATGCAGACATGATAAGTAAATAAGGATAGATCCACCCAAATTTAAACACTTTTAAGCTTCATTGATTTTAGTTGGTGAGATATGCCTGGGTTTTCATCTCTCCTGCTGATATTTTTTTAGGAGGAGAACATTTGTATACCTCCTATCCTCCTCAAAACAGTAAGTGAGTTAAAGTTGCAACAAAACAAAATGCTCAATGTGAAACATTTGATAATTCAGATTACGGCCAATCATAATCTAGCCAATCAACAAAAAATTGTGCATCTATTCCAGCTTCAATTTTTTAACAGGTTTTGTTTTTGTTTTGGTGGGAAGAAAAACGATGGAAGACATGGTAGAGAAAATGGAATGGATATAATTAGCCCAATAAGATGTCCTCTTGCCTTTGATGCCATAAAATTCTATGAATTGTTTATTTATTTTGCACAATAAAATCTTATCTTGAAGAATTATATATTTATGTTTCTGCACATACACACATTAGTGTCCATCCATTTATTTGGTACAGAAATACTTAGATACTCGCTCTTACAAACACTGCATATTACTGTGGGGCCTGGGCCTGTATTTTTGAGCCAATGTTGATTCCTGCTGGCTGCTTGGACACATACAGAGACATACATTCATAATTGAAAATAATGGGGCTTGGTACATATTTGTTAAACATTTGTTATTTTCTTCCTCTTGCATTGATTTGGGATTTTTTTAAATAATTTCAATATTTTTAAAAAGTCAATCCAAGGAATCATCAAGGAATTCTTTCAAAATGGCTTGTTCCTCACACAGAAATTATATGAAAGGAATTTATGAATATTATTTTCATTTTGTTAAAAAGACAAATTCCTGAGGAATTTGCAGCATTAACTTATGAATGTCGGTTGAGTGGAAAATGCCAATATTTCATGTACACATGAAGCCATCTGTCATAGGTGAGTGAATGGCGATTGGATTATTTTCCCATATACAAAGGAAAAGTGGGAAGAATGAATGTAAAAATTACAAGTGAATTAGCTTAAGTTTGTTGCAAAGGTTTTGACAAAGTCTATTAAAATGATAGAAGAACAAAATTATGCAGGTGGTTGAGAAAGAATACTCATTCTACTGTACGCTTAGTGACTTAGAGAAAATCTAATGACATAAAGAATAGACTTGAATTATGGCATGTTTTGTGCAAATATGGTGTTCAAAATTAGTTGCTGAATGTAATAAGGACAATGTATGACAAAATAAAGTATGAGAGTAAATAAATATTGTAGAATCTTTAGCTAGGTGCTCTCGGCTGTTATGGACCATAATTTTGGACAACACATGTAATGCAATGCATTTAAGCTGGGTATAAATGGGCTCTGGAAATTCTTCATCCTATCAGTGATCAGAGAAAATAAAAAAATATTGTTACTGTTGTTTTCTAATTTCCTTGCAGCACTGGATCTGTTTTTCCCTCTTCTCAGTCGTCCAAACAAGATGGGGGGTGGTGAGAGGGAGGACAAATTCCTGCACATACTTACATAAAATTATATATTGCAATGTCCTACCTGTCAATAAATACTTCAGCTTCAACCATAACAATATAAGAGCACACAATAGATACAAACTCAAGGTTAACCGCACCTAACTTGATTGCAGGAAATACGACTTCAGCAACAGAGTGGTCAATGTCTGGAATACTCTACCTGACTCTGTGGTTTCTTCCCCAAACCCCAAAAACTTTAACCTTAGACTGTCTACTATTGACCCCCTTTCCTAAGAGGTCTGTAGGAGGCGTGCATAAGCGCACCAACGTGCCTATCGTCCCTGTCCTATTGTTTCTTTTTATTTTTCTTATATGTATCCATTTCATGTATTCATTACTATGTTTATACTTATACCTGTTATGTTATAATTGCTTGACAAAATAAATAAATAAAATAAAATAAATAAATATATAGAAATAGAAGACCCAGAAGGAATTTTGCAATTTGGGTTGTTTTAGTTAACGACAAGAGAAAAAAAATCACAGATGATTTCTCCAAAATTATACCAAAAATCAAGCTGAAATCTGATGTATGTTGACATGGGGCCAACTCAAACATTGTGGATACTGAATGTTACTTGGCACCTTGTAATTATTAAACTGTTTTAAGAAAATCGTGACACTATGGAACTCCCTGAATATATTATTCTTCCCCCATAATATGTAGCAACGTCTTTTGTATAAAACTCTGGAAATCTTTTCCAAAATTCTTATTTAAAAAAAAGGATTAATCCAAATGAAAACTTTATAGAACTAAATTGTAGTTGGAATGATTGACCAAAGTCATTATATGACTCTTCAATGTTATTCTCTTTTAAAAGCTAATATTGCTCTACCGCAGCTAATCAAAATGACACCATCAAGGTTATAGTTAGATTTTATAGACAGTTTCCACACTGGTTAAAAAAATCCAGTAAAGCTGTTAAACAGAATCCTAGCTATTGAACTTTCCGTTTTTCCCTCTTCCCCACTTTTTTTAATTGAATGACTAGTGATGAGCTGAATCAATGGTATTACTGATTGCTACTTTATATTAGCAGAATCATATTGACATTAGTATTCTTTTTTCCCCCCAGCTACCAGAATTAGTGTTGTTTTGTTTTTAAGTAGCTATGATTCTTAACTCAGAAGTTCACATCTCCATTGGCAAATGCAGCAAGATTTCAATTGAGAGTTGTTATATGAGAATAGCATGGGATTTTCAAAAGGTTTTTTTTAATTTTGCTTTTATTATTTTTTATAAATAACTCAAGGCAGTAAACATAATCCTATTTCCTCCATAACAACAACTCTGTGAGGAAGGCTGGGCTGAGAGAGTGTGCTACCCAGCTGGTTTTCATACCTATGGCAGGAATAGAACTCATAGTCCTCTGATTCTAGGACAGCACTTTCACTACTGCACCAAAATGATTCTGCTTCAGATGCAGAGTCTGGGGCATCTAATTTCTCTCGAGTTACATACTTGAGAGAAATTTGTACTTTGTACTTACTTTGATATTATGTAATGAACTATAATGCTCAATATACCCCTGAAAGAATAGATTGTCTGGGCATATCCTTGTCCAATCCTCTCCAATTGATGGATTGGAATGCTGATTTATTCATTTCTCTTTTTATTTATTTGCCATATATCCCACCTTTCATTCAGAAGTTCATGCTAAGTATGTACCACTTTTTCAAGGACGATCTTCTGAAATAGATTGGACTGAAAGTGACTGGCTCAACATCACTCACTAAGTTTATGGAGGGAGAGACTTTATTACTATCTTCTTTAAGAACTGTTGTTCATATTCTGATTGTGGAGATCATGGTTTGGATTCAGATAATGCCTAGAACTGTCCCATTCAAATCAATATGGTTTTGTTTCAAATCCATAGTTTAAGTCCCATTGATTTCAACTATCCAACCTCCTGATCTTGAATCCCAACAAAAATTAACATCTCAGCTACAATACTGTGCCTCCTAAAATACATTCATATCTTATCCCAGCTTACCCATGTTATAAGCAATATGTATGCAAATTTGCACAGGAATGTATATGATTAAGATCTCTAGAGGTGCAAGATAATATTAATTTCCTCAGTCACATGTATATAAATGTACTCCACTCAATATTATGGGAAAAACTAAAATTCTATTCCTGAAGAAATGATTAGTATTGGCAATAAAATCTGCCTTCTACTCCGGACACTGAGTGACCTGACCCTCACTGGGTGGGATTCCCAACTGTCTCAAAATCGCCACTTTGAAATCCCCTCTCAGGTTTTTGCCCACCTGTAAGACTGGTGGATACATCTGCTAAACAAAAAATAGACCTTAGGCAAAGTTTGAATGCATTAGTGGAGGTACAGAACTGTGAGTGAAGAGACACTGAAATTTGTTCAACGCACATGCCAAGATCACAATTTTCACAATGGGGATGGTGAAAGAACCTCTGCACAATGACAATATTATTGCATATTATTGTTAACCTTTTCTGGGAGACAATTACTTGCTTTTTCACAGCACTTTGAAGATTAAACAGTTTAAATTTGCTGTTGAAAACTCTGCATTCAAAGCAGCCTTCCATAATTAGTGAACCATGAATCTGGCCTGGGGTTAAATGGAGGAAAAAAGGAGACTCCTAGATTTGTGTTTTCCATCTAAAGTGTGTAAATAATTGTTCTTTGATTGTGGGTTTTCCAGGTGACAAAAGGTCCCTTCCCAGAAGGTTCATTTTTGTCAGTCCTCTAGGTCACAGAGGATTATTTTCCAAGGTTGAAGAAGGGCAGCATCTTGCTGTCTTTCTAGGAAAAGTCTGAGGGGAATTATATACTGCCTTTCAGATTGTCTTTTCCTTTCTTTGTCTTACCCAAATAATGTAGAGATGATCAGGTGTTAGGGAAGTGACCCTAAACAAAAATTAATCACTGACTACTGCTTACATCACCCTTTTTCAACATGACACCTTCTAAATGTATTAGACTAAAATTCCATCATCCCTAGGCATCATAGCTACGAGTTAGGAGTAATGGGAGATTTACAATTTAAAAAAAAGAGCTTATCATATTGGTGGAATACTGATCTAGAAGCCTAAAGGTGATTTTCCTGCTTATTCCTCAGCATGTAATATTAAATTTGTAGATCTGGCTCTTTTCTAATCTATATTCAATTCTTATAAGCATGAAATTCAATCATTTTATTTTAAAAATGTCTTGAACTTACTTCAGCAGTCCTGATGGGGAGAAGGGTCCCAGTCCTATTATGAGAGATAAAGACAATTTTTTCTCTTTCTCCACACCTTGCATAATTTTATAAACCTGTCCCCTATAGCCATCTTTGTTTCTAAACCAAACCACTTGTAGGGAAAGTGTTCCAGGCCTTGATCATTTCAGTTTGCCTTTTCTGATTTTGCCAGATCTTTTGATGTTTCCTTTTGATTAGGAATTGCCTCATTAAGATTCGATTCCAGTCCTTACAACCAATGGCCCTGTTTTATTAGCTAGTTCCTTCATCCTGATCAGAGCTTCCATCAGCTCCCACAACTGCGCATTTTGATTTCTACATGCTGTTGAGGGTTTAAAGAGGAGGAACCCAAAGTAGAACAATCATGCAAGAAGCTCTCAATAGACTAAAAATCACCAAAGCAAAATGATGAGCCTGCAGTGAATAAAGAACAAAAAAAAAGTGAAACACAGTTGTGCCATTTTTATTTATAGAGCACACATTTCCAGCAACATTATTCCTCTTAGTCCTTGAGGAAGTAATATACTCTCACCCTTAAAATGCTGTAAGTAGTCGATAATCCATTATTACAGTAAGCCGTACACTCTCACAGTAATTATCTAATAACCCCTTATAAAAGACCGTAACTTCTTAATCTGTTTATAATTATCATTTCAATGATCCTGAGCATTAATCTCTGACCTTCAGCAACTCTGACCTGATCTTAATTAGCTCTAATATCAAATCATCTCTATATAAGAAACTAGCCATGACCAAATGAATGAACCTCAGGTACAGTTAATTTCAGGAGCAATTATCTTTCCATGTAGGAAGATTTAAATGATTATCTGCACAATTTCACACAGTTTTATGTAATTCTGCAACATTATAAATTCTGTTTTAAATCATATTTCAAAGGCAAGACTCTGCTGACTGCCTTTGTATCATATACTAAGTAACTAGATTAGTACATCACATTACTGTTGTATAACAGTGGATGAGTTTTGTGTCCTTATTTTCAATTACATGGGGAAAACAGAACTGTATTTCACCAAAGGAAATTCTTGTGTGGTGTGTCTGTGTATGTGTAGATTATAAGAAACATCACAATAGAGAAGCTTAGGGGATCCAGAGTTAATCAAAAAAAAAGTTTTAAAGAAATTCTTCACTAAAAGCCAGTGACAAGTATTGATTGGAAATAAATGTATGCACAGTCATTATAGTAGCTAACAAATATCTAAAGGCCCTAGCTACTGCAATTACTGATTTTTGCATAGTTACATATACAGAGAACATGTAAATGTAAAGATGACATTCCTATATTGATGTAAAGTAATAGGCAAATTCTTGGCTAGAGTAGGTTTTTACTACAAGCTGAGGTGCAATGAAATCTAAAGAAATTTATAAAAAGGATGCTTTCATGTAACACTTACAGTATAATACTTATCATAGATTAATTCTGCCATTTTGAACAATGTGCAGGAAGCCCTAAACCAGGCTCCAGTTAAGAATTTTTTTTTAAAAAAATGGACACAATAGAAACAACCTTTATAAATTGTGCCAGGTAACAAGGGTCCAGGTAAATCCATCAGCCAGTCTTCGAGACATTACTTACTGAATGGGATTTGAGAGTAGATTCAGTAGATGCTATTATTGTACAGTTAAAATAACTCTCAGTGACTTATATCTTAATTTGGTTTTTGTTTTCTTGTTTTTTCTTAGTTATTTATTTAGATTTCTAAGGTTGCTCAACTCAACAGTGCCTCTGGGCAGCTCACAAATTAAAAGCAAATTCACAGAGCATTACCACCACCACCACCCAAAAAAAACAAAAGATTAAAGTTGATCATAATAAGGAAATGAGTCGATGTATATCACAAGCTAATTCAAATAGTTCAGTCCAACTGTCATGGTTGCCATTCTTCTATCCAAGCTTCATGAACAAACTGATTGACATTAACAATATGGGAAGAGAAAGATTGGAATGTAGGGAGGAAGTAAGACGGGATGGGAGCCCATCCCCCCCCCGAATTGCAAAAAGCTTCAGCCAGCCAAGGTCAGTCATCGGTATGCAGAGTTGGGGACCAAGAGCCTGTTTCCTAAACAATATACAAGCACCTAACTGAACATTTACAGGTAACAGGGGGATGGCAGGGTGAAAGAAGAAAATTTACTTTGTATTGTTTGCACAATATTCAACTTTGCTACTTCTGTAATCACTTAAGCTTCAGTAAAGTATATTCTTGGCAAAAACAACAGACCAGGAATTCTTCTTTGCTAGATGATTGAGTGGGACAGTTGACACCAGCCTATCACAGGAGCTGGGGAAAGAACTAGGTCTTCAAGTCTTAAACTGTACCAAGTTTGGAGCTGTTCAAATCTCTGGGGAGTTATGCTACTCCAAAGGGCAAGTCTGTGGCAGAGAAGGCACCCTTCCTATATGCCATCAGATCAGTGGTGGGATTCAATTTTTTTTACTACCGGTTCTGTGGGCGTGGCTTAGTGGGCGTGGCAGGGGAAGGATACTGTAAAATTGCTAGTCACAAGTGGTATTTGCCGGTTCTCCTAACTACTCAAAATTTCTGCTACCGGTTCTCCAAAGCTGGGCAGAACCTACTGAATACCACCTCTGCATCAGATGGTATTTCATGAGAAATGGAACACAGATCAAACTCATTGAGTTGGGCTCAATGGGAGAAAACAATATAAACAATCATGGGAAAACATGCTCTCTCAGATAACTAGGCTCTATATGCCATTAATGTCTTTATAGGTGATAACCAACACCTTGAATTGCACCTGTAATCTCCTTGGTACCCAATGCAACTTCATAATAGGGGTGTCATAATGGACATAGGGAAGCATGCCCATCGCTGCTCATGCTGCTGTAGTCTGGACCAGTTTTAACTTCCAAGTGCTGTTCAAGAGCAGCTCCATGTAGAACATATTACGGTGGTCCACTTGCAAGGTGACTTAGGCATGAGTGACTGTGAGAAAAGACTCTCAATAGCAATAACACAGACTGTCCAGTAAAGCAAATCATTCAGAACTTCATTAATTGGAGCCGTGTCCAGCTTAGCAGATACAACATCATGCAATTTTGAATAAAATGCTTAGACATAGGAAAACCAATAAAGATTGAAGTACTGTAGCTTGTCATATTTAGCATGAAGAAGAAGAAGTTTTTAAAAAATCAAATATTTAAAGCACATTGACATGAATATGGTGGCAAATTAATTTGTTGCTTCAACTGATAGGACCTGAAGAAATGCTGAAAGAAAGAAAAATATATTCAACCGATAGGACAAATTTCCTTATGCCATGAGCAATTTGACAATGGAACACCCTGGTTCTCCAGCTGTCTTTCTGATTAGGAGTTTCAAAAATAGAATTAAATGTCACCTATTGGAATGACATTCCAGTAGGCATCAGCTCCAAATTAAATTAAATTAAATTTCAGTTTTATGATTCATTAATGTTCTCTTTTCCTTTATGGAAACCAATTGTAAATAAACTCAACATCACTTACAGATATTGATTGTCCCTTGCTTTTTTCGTTCCTTCATTCCTTTGTCTTCCTGATTATTACATTTAGAACATAACAATTTAAAGACCCAAAGTTAGTTAATTAGCTAGTCAGTTTCATTTATTTCCTCTTTTATTTTCACTAATTTATGTGCTGTCACCTCCTAGGAGACTAGGAAGCACGTAATAAAATCAGCATACACCACCACAACTTCATTAAACAAAGAAAACCCATCCTATGGACCCAGTTTTCAAAATACTTCCTCCATGATTTTGCTGATTTAATTGCAAGTTCTACCCTGAATCCCCATTAGAAAAACACAGTCTTGAATGCTTTTCTGGAAAGGCCATTAGGGAAGAGGTCATCCTCATTATCATATATAATAACAGCTTTGCACTAGTGAAATTTTTTCCACTTGTTCAAGATGAAAATATTTGATCTCTGCATTTCCCATTACTTATAGAAGCCCCTATCCTACATCCCACATTGTTCTCACAATTCTTAGATACAGCTTTTCTGGAGTCATAATACATGGTGATAATTAGGGTACATCTGTGAATGTCAAGTTCTTTTGTATGTGCAAGCAAACATGCTTCCCAGTATAAAGACACACTTGGCTATTAGATGGATGGATGCAGACATGTTCAGGCATAGTTTTTCTCACCTTCAATCCAACATGGGTCGTGACATAAATGAGGAGAGGGTTTTCATACCTATAGTGCACTTGTCTGTACTGGGAAACCTAACTCTATAAGTAATTGTTTCCATATGACCTTCATCCCTCAACTATCAAGATTCCAACTTACATGAAGGTGACAGGTTATAGAGCTAAATTCCTGACTTCTGGGAGTACTGCTGAAGCATGAAGACTGATTCATCAGTGACATCTCAAGCATGACCAGGAAAGAGAATGATTCTTCACTATATTGGCCCGAGCCCTATCCCTAACATTGCAGACAGTAACATGATCTGATTTGCACATCCATAAAGTGGATAAAACATAATATTGTAATTCTGCTAATAATATTCTTCCTCTTTAAAAAAGTGTTTTATTTTGGCTGGATCAAGCCCTAGCACTTGGCTTTTTATTTACACCTACAGTGTATAAGAGTGTGAACATGCACAAGAAAAATATTGTTAGCTCAATTCCCATACATACATTTATTCAAGGAGAGAGATGAAAAAAGGAGTGCTTTAATAAACCCAATTTATCAGACTTAAGTCCTTAAAGCTTTCCAGTCAGGGTTCTTCCAAATGCTAGTATTTCCTTCTTATAAGTCAAGGCATTTGTTCTACAGCAAACCAATGAAGATAGAATTCTGATGAGAGTGATTGATCTGAAAGGCAATTTGAATGAAGGATGCTGTGTACATCCTCTAAATGATACCATGCTGACAGTTCCAACAACCTTCTCATGATATATTGCTAGAAGCAGTCAAGAACAGTAAATTTAACAAGTGGAATTGTCTCTATCATATAGCTCATTTCTCCTAAATGGCCATTCTAAAAAAAAACCCACCGCTATTAGTATTTATTTATTTATTTTAAAATTCTGTATTCACTCTCTCCAAAGCTGAAGGATTCTAAAAGATTACTTTTAAAAATAGTTGCAGCAAATCAGTGTTAATTAAAAAAATATTTGTTGTCTCTATCATTTCAATGATTTTAAATTCTCTCTGAATAAAAAATCATATAACATATGAATTCCAAACCTCATAGTACCAAATAATATTAGACTCTTGATACCACTGAACAAAACTCTTGTTCTCTCAGAAATCTTCAAAAGGGCATCCATGACTGGCTGAGATTTTATCAAAATGAAGAATTGTGTGTCATGACATCATTCTACAATTTGCGCCTTTTGTATTCTTGCATGCAATGTTGTGACACAAGAATGAAAGAAACAGTTGGCATTCTGATATTGAAACACACATTTATGTCCACCACAAATGCCCATCACTCCTTAGAACAGCAAATCTGTGCTGCAAAATATGGGCAATATCTAAACTCATGTGGACGTATATCATGATAAGAAGTATATGCCCCAAATTATGATACTCTTTCCAAGTATGATTCTTGAATTCATAGAAGTAATTGTCACAAAACAGATTGGAGATGTTGCCCATGTCCCTCTACTTTTAACAAGTGGTGAGTAGCAGTATTCTGCATTGGTTAAAGATACTACTTTGAGGGAAGCCCATTGATTGAATCTGATATCCTTTCTTCCCTTAACTAGCACACATTCTTCTCACTCTTTCCTTCTCCCTCATCTTGACATCTGTTTCTATATTCTATTCTACATTCCATGTTCCTGTGTCACAAATCTCTGAAAGAAATTAGACTGAGAGAGAGGGACGGAGAGAAATTTACCAAGTACATTTCCATGGTTAAGCAGAGACATGGAACACAAAACATAGCAAAATAGGGCTGGAAGGGGTCTAGAAGGTCTGAGACTGAACTTCAGTCTTTTCATATTAGTGCAATTAGTCTAATACCTTATATCAAATAACAATGTCAACCTTTTTCTTTTGGAAGAAATGGAGCCTGTGACAAATGAAACTCTTTGGGCTGCTGTAAAGTCCATGATCACTGAGAGTATTGAGATCTCCAAGACAAATTCCTTGTGTGTCCAATCACACTTGGCCAATAAAGTATTCTATTCTATTCTTTTCCACTTTAGCATGATCAGACATCATAAGAAAGGCAAGATTAGCCTATGTCTCCTACATTTTTTCTAGATTCAATTGCAATGTGTTAAATTTGACCATAGTTTCCAAATGTGGAGATGTAAAATAACATAGTAGTCTCTGATTATGTCTCCAGGTGGATCTAACCAAGGACCAGTCCTACACCGGCAATGCTTAGATGTTGTCACCCATTACTTGGAGAAAAGTTAGGTAACTGGAAGTGACTGGGGGGAAAAAACAATAATGTTAGAAATAGATTGAGGGCAGTAAATGTTATGTCATTATTTTTTTTCACCTCCAGAAAGTATGGACAGCATTTTAACTCAGAAGTGCAAAAGGATCTAAGAATGGTTACATTAATTAAAAAGGTAGGCTTAGATGTCACCTGCAAGCTGATTTCAAAGTTTGAATCATCTGCCCCATAATATTAATGCACAAGTTAAATAGGATCATTTAAAGAGCCAATCCCATGGAGCATATTATGTATGCTCTTCTAGTACTGCTTAAAGGTGAAGGTTCCCTTCGCACATATGAGCTAGTCATTTCTGGCTGTAGGGGGCGGTGCTCATCTCCGTTACAAAGCCAAAGAGCCAGCGCTGTCCAAAGGCGTCTCCATGGTCATGTGGCTGACATGACTAACACCGAAGGCGCACAGAACACTGCGCCTTCCCACCAAAGTGGTCCCTATTTTTCTACTTGCATTTTTACATGCTTTTGAACTGCTAAGCTGGGAAAAGTTACAGGAGCTCACTCCATTACATGGTGCTAAGGATTTGAACTCTGAACTGCTAACCTTTCTGATTGACAAACTCAGTGTCTTAGCCACTGAGCCACCGTGTCCCTCTTACTGCTTCCTCTTACTGTCTCTCTTAGTGCTTAGAGGTCTCCAATCTTGGCAACTTTAAGATCTGTTGACTTCAATTCTCAGAGTTCAACTTTGGAAGTTGAAGTCCACAAGTCTTAAAGTTGCCAAGGTTGGAGACCCCTGACTTAGACTATTGAAAATGTTCCAGGAAGAAAAAGTATGATATAGATTAATTATTCAAGTCATTTAACAGCTAGTTTATGCATTTCAGAGGCATTTCATGAGTAGGCATGTTTGTAAGTGCCTGTGGAAGGGGGAGAGTCATGGAACATGCAACTATTTCTGTATTTCGGGCTGACAGTAAGATGCAATTATGAAATGGTGCCTTTTGCACTGTGATAGCATGGCATTTTTTGTCATTTGGGGATTTGTATCATGATGACATTGCAGTGGACATTTATTAGCATGATACAAATAAGGAATTGGAAATTACCTTGCCGAATACTTTGTAAAATGTCATTTGATTTTGATAAATAATTAAATGAAAATTATAATCTTTATCTCGCCAATAATATTTCTTATTTAGCAATAGCACTTAGACTTTCATATCACTTCATTGTGCTTTTACAGCCCTCTCTAATCATTTTACAGAGTCAGCATATTTACCCCAACAATCTGGGTTCTCGTTTTACTGACTTCGGAAGGATGGAAGGCTAAGTCAATCTTGAGCCTGGTGAGATTTGAACTGCCAAATTGCAGTCAGATGACAGTCAGCAGAAGTAGCCTGCAGTTCTGCATTCTAGCCACTGTGCCACCATGGCTATATGGCATGGCAGTCATAATATACAAACAGTATGCCTGAAAACACTTCTTTGATACTTGATTTCTACAATAATTGGGTTGTTTAGTAGGTCTGTTGTAACAGAAGAAATATTAATAACAACAAAAAGGCACATTAAAACTGCTCTAAAAATGTTTGGAAATTATCTGACAGTCCCCAACATGGTTTCTCCTCTCCCCACCACCCCTCATGACAATATATATTAAGCTATGAATTATTAGGACTACCAAATGTAGGGGGCAAAAATCCAGAAGACTACTAGAATGAGCAGAGTTTTCTGTATCACTTCTACCATCCAGTGATCATCTGGATTTCTGCAGCCCAGATCTGGCAGCATTACATTAGTACCACATCGGCAAGATCTCTTTCTTGATTAGTCACCATTAATTCTACCAAGATACATGCACAACTGAGATCCTCCATCCTGTCTTCAATATGCATCACTTTACAATTACTTACATTGCATATCTTTTTTCTTTATTTCTGACTGTTGAAAAATTAATTGCCTATGTAAGGAAAAATGAGCTCAGCCACTGACTACCTAAAGAGATCTGTGGAGTGCAGTCTTCCATGTACATATCAGTTGCTTGATCAGGAACTGCAGACATCAGTCATCTGAGAATTATGCTGTGCATCCAAATGCAGAGATCATTGATCCATACAAAATTACTTTCAACTGGATCCTCATCCAGATATGCATCATAATATGAATCCTTATTCATATCCTGGCACCATTAGCCATGCATACCTACAGGAACTCAAGCTGGATCAGGGAAATTTTAAACACCCTCCTTTGAGAATGAGAATATAATCTCTCTCTCTCTCTCCCCTTTCCTCCCTCCCTCTCATTATATATATAGTATCTACACACACATACATACGGTATATTCCCATTTTAATTTATGCCAATATTTAATTGTATTTAAACCGTCACATGAATGCAAGTTCATAGAAGTTTATACTAAGTGCAAAAGCTTACTATTCTGCTGGAATTCCAGAATTATTATGAATACCAATGTTTAAGGAAAGAAATGAATGGCAAAATGGAAAGCTCTGTTTAAATCAGCCCTTTTCCTTATTAATTTGAATCACTTTGATTTTTAAAAAAATCAGTTCTATAATCCCTGTTAATTCTCCTATTTTTCTAACAATCAAACCCTTTTTTTATTTTATTTTTTGTGGTGAAGGAGAAGATTCTAATCAGCACTGTTGATGCCATTCATACATTCAACATGTGACTGTTATTCCGGTTTCATTTACATGGAGTGCAAAGGGATAGTTTTCTGTACATGGTATTAATTTGCAATTTAATAAGGTTAGCCATCTTTAATGCAAATTGTTTCCCACTCACTCCTACTTTCTAAAATCTGCATGAAGATGTTTTTCTTTGTTCTGAATCTCTTGGCTAAACTACTAGGCAGTTGCTAATGGAATTTCAAGCTTGGTCTGACCCAGCAAGGAGCTTCTTATAGTTTAAAGCAAGACTGTGTACAGGACAACTGAACATCTAATCCCCTGCTGGGACTTCAGGAATGGAAAGTACACACCATACGAGTACTCCCAACAAGTACTGTGCCCCCACTGTGGAGACTGAAATGACATCTGTCTCTACAGAATATCTAGATATACAGTAGGGGATCTGCAAAAGAAAATCCTTCACATGTACAATTGTACTCATGTTGATTTCTGGGTGAACAAGGGCTTTCACAATACAGAACTCTTGTCTGTGTGGGAGCCTGTGCATGTATAATCATGCTTGCAAATGTTCACACACACACACACACACACACACACTGCCTTCCCTGCATCTCCTGCAAGCCACACAAAGATGTCAAAATGTGTGTTGTGTATTGTGATGTTATCAAGCAAATGAAGTAGTCACGTAATCTGCAATGATGTGTCATGATGTCTAGTACCAAAACACTTTTGTGCAATGATGTCATTGATGTATTAGCATTTACACACACATTACACATGGGGACACAAATACCCAGAGACAGACTGCAGAAGTTGAAATAATTTACATGGTATTCAGATTTGGTGTGGCGGAAGTGTCCAAGGTTTATTCAGAAGCATTTAGACGATATATTTAGATCCAGAGTAAGATATCGGTTACATTTGTTAAGAGCTCTTAAATATGTAGTGCAGGACTTAAGGCATTCAATTACAAAAATAATTATATTATAATGGTATATAGTATATGGTAATGATCATGGGATAAGTGCATAAGTGCATAATCGTGCCTACCGTCGCTGTCCTATTGTCCCCATTTATTCATACCTATTTCCTGTATTCTTACTCATGTTTATACTTATACCTATTATCTTGTAAGCAATTGACAAATCAAATAAATAAAATAAAGGTGGAAGAACCTTGGACTAGACAATGGTCTACTTGAGTCTTCATAAGGAAGGTGGGCACGACAAATTCTCCAAAGGCACCCTCCTAGTTTCTTGGATAGTAAAGGCAAGTGAAGGAGAGATGTACTTTCAGACTTGAAAGATTCTATTAATATAGCCTTACAACCTGGTGTGCTTCTTGTCAGGACTATCTCATAAGGCTGCATAAGTCCCTTGATAAGCAACCCATATCTTCTCAGCAGTTACAACTTCACAAATAAGTTTCTAGCAAGGGTGGGATTCAAATTTCTTAACAACCGGTTCTGTGAGCATGGCCTAATTTGTGGGTGTGGCTCGGTGGTCATGTGACTGGCTGGGCGTGGCTTGTATGTAAATATTGTAAATATATATGTAAAGATTGAAATTTTTTATTTTTAAAAAAGAGCAACTTTTACCCAAAATCAAGCAAAGCAGGCAGGCAGATTGAGCTGTTTGCAGAATCACAGCTTCACTCCCAGATCTACCTTTCTGCAATCTGCTGCCTGAGTCTGCACTGAAAAATAGAAGCTCAATCCTAAGGAAGGTTCAGCTCTGCTCTCAGGCCACTTCTCCCTCCCCCAACCCCCTGAATACCACCCCTGACTGGACCTCAGGGAAGTCTCCTGGGTGGGGTGGGAGGGGAGGGGAGGGGCCAGCCAGTGGTGCGATTTGCCGGTTCTTCGAACTGCGCAGAATCGTAACAACCGGTTCTATAGAACTGGTCCGAACTGGTAGAATCCCACTCCTGGTTTCTAGGTATAGTACTGGTTATGATCTCAGCCAACTGATATTATTTGAGATCAGGCAGTTTTTTTAAAAAAAACTGTATGCTCACATATATGATCCTTAGGAAAAGTGAGGGATTCTTTATCTCATCACTATGTGAAATAATATCAATAATATGGTCTTTAATAGTATTTCATGGTTCTGGCATTCTTTGCCACCAAAGCTACTTGTATCAAATAGGATTTGGACTTTTGACTTGGAGCCAAAGCTATATTGAATAAGATTATGGATTGTGGATTCTCTTTCTCATTGCTCTACTGTTGTGGATTCTCTTTCTCATTGCTCTACTGTTTTCAATTTTACCGAAACATTTTACTAGATGCATTTTAAGCTGCAAGCCTCAGTCATTTACCTTCATTCTTTACCAAGAGCAATTACCATCGAATAGGATTACTTCTGAAAAGAAATGTTAAAGTAGGACTACACAATGTCCCATATTAATCCTTGACATACAATCAAAACTGAGCCCAGAATTTATGTTGCTAAATGAGAAATTTAGTTAAGTGAGTTTTGCCCCATTTTATGATTTTTCTTGCCACATTTGTTAAATGAATTCACTGTAGTTGTTACATTAGTAAAAAGCGAATTAAGTGAATCTGGCTTCCCCAGTGAGGTTGCTTGTTAGAAGATCGCAAAATATGATCACATGACCCCATTGGGACATTGCAACTGTCATAAATATGAACCAGCTGTCAAGCATCTGAATATAAATTAGGTGACCATGGGGTTTCTGCGATGATCCTAAGTGTGAAAAATGGTCATAAATCACTTTTTCAGTGCCATTGTAACTTCAAATGGTCACTAAACGAACTGTTGTAAGTCGAGGACTACCTGTAAATGGGATTTAAAAGATTAAATTATGTATCAAATAAAGGTTTATTGTTGTATCTACATTTTATGGCTAGGTATCCCATAGCATCATTTTCACTAAAGAAAATAAGATACAAATGTAATCACTTGTAAAAAAAATCATTAAAATTTGTTTCTTAATAGAACAAATTGTTTCTTAATAGAAACAAATTGTCCATAGCTTGTTGTTATCAGTAGTCTTGTTTTTTGCCCAACTGGCTTATGGTAAATTGCTCAACATCTATTGATCTCAAGTACAAATTAATTCAACTAAAAAGAAATTGTCCTAATTCCTATCATTTCCTAAAATATTTTTTTCATAAAATTAATGTTTAAAATCTTATCTAAGTGTCCATAAAGTTATCATGTATACTTTTTATTTGCAATGCATTCCCACCGTGTAGCTTTGGTGCAGGGAAAAACTTTCTGCAGTAGATATTTCAATGCATCAGTGATTTCTTTGCCTTGTTTTACCATTGAAGGAGATACTACTTTCTTTACTAAAGCCAGATATAAACCCCAGCAATTTGGGAGAGTTCTGATATCAACACATTCCAACAACAGAAATCTGTAATAAATATATGCCAGTGGAATTCACTCACATTCCTCCAATTCAGCTACCATCATGTGGTTCACCTTCCTCTGCAGAGAAATCACAGATCCGTTTTTAATACACTGAGAACTGCAAGATTAAACTTTCCCCAAAACATTCACTTTAAATGTACTTAAATGGTTCCATCTGATTTTTTTTTTAAGAAAAGGAAATCAAAGGTGGATTTTTATGTAAATTGAAATCAGTTAACATTTTAAAAGTGCTTGTTAAGGTCAACTTTTTCTTCTTTAAAATTAAATTATATGTCATCTTTTCATATGTAAAGTTGTGTGTGTGTATATAAATATGTATGCATGTATCTCTCTCTTTAAACACAACTGCAATCTATATAGAAAAAGTAATTTTGCTGTCAGTTTAATTCATGTACAGTTTATTTTATTACAATATCATATTCAATGTATTTTTTCTAAAAAAGCAAAAACAAAATCTTTAATTATTCACTGTACAAATTTGCTCAATAGAATTTCTTTTTCTTTCTTTCTTTCTTTTTTTCATGGCACTTTCTGAACAGGGTTCTTTTGATCTCCTTGACTGCTTCTTATATTGTAAGCCTAATCCTCTACTTAAACATTTTTCCTACATTTCATCAAACATTTGGATTTAATTTTTTTTAATCTAGCTCATCATATTAATCTACTCCATGTTGTAATGCATGTCGCTTCCTTTCAACTGGGGAGGCAGAAAAAAAATAAAAATAAAAATAAAGCTTAATGAAAGAAAGAAGTAGAAGAGGGAAGAAGCTAAAAGGCACTTGGAAAATGTTTTGCAACTTAGCATCACACAAAAATATGAACATTCAAGGATTTGGCTTTTAAATGCCATCCTAATTAAAAGAACGCTTCCTTTTCAATGTGTGGCTTTTTTCCCCTTGCCTGCAGAAGAGGCCTTATTCAAATGAAGGAGGAGACCTTTCACATACATGAGGCTATAATAGAGAGCTTAGCATAACTTCTACCTGATTTTCAATGCAAATGGCAAAGGAGAAGTTAGTGTGTTGATGCAGATTATGGGTTATCCTTCTCACACACCACAGACTCCTTCACGCTCTGGAAATATTTTGCTTATCAGTGAGAAGCAATGATCACACCTCACAGTCCCAATTCCAGGGAGACTCGAAAAGGGAGATCATCAATATTCAGATATAGTCAGATTCTCACAGTACCAGACTATTAATTTGCTTCTGAACTGGAAGATTTACTGTACGTTTTTGTAATATAAACATTTTACTGCCACATATCAAATATTGGAGCAGAGTGATTAAGAGACCGCTGAGCAATAATGCAAAGGTGAAAAGAATGTCCTTTATTGCCACACGAGCTCTGATACTTGCTTAATATGGTAAAAATAATTCTTGGCAAAATGCACAAACATTTTTCAATGAGTACTAAAGAATGACTGCATTGCTCACCCTGGCTTAGTGTGTTTGCTTTGTAGATTCAACAGTCGCACTCGGTCGCAACGGCAACAACTTAGCTGGAAGCCTCAGGTTATAAACTGCTCTATCTGAACACATTCCCTTTTCATTTCAAATTAATCTAATGTTTTCAAAATTAGGCTGAGAAGAGTGAGCCGTATTCCCAAATTAGCAAGAGGGCTCAGAACAATGCTGTATGACTGGCAGCAGCCTGATTAAGCAGAGCTGTATTTACCCGACAACAGACAGAGCACAGTGTTTCTTATTGACAGACAATGTCAGCTTATTTTATGGGCAAGATCAAATTGATTGGGAATGTGTGGCTCTGAATGCTTCAGTCTGGTCAGAGGAGTAGTGACAAAGAAGGTAAGGAGAATTTTGGCAATGGACACTGGCTCATTTATTATTATTTTTTGCTGAATAAAGTCCACCAAGTTTGTATAAGCAGCTGCCTATTTCGTTTTGAGAAAGTGTCAGATGTATTTTATTGCTACTCACAAACTACCTAAGATTTGCAACATGATCTGGTGGTGAATTTCCTTAGCTATTGTTCATTCCAGGACTACCTGATAGAAAATAATTCATAATTTTAAAACAGAGGCAAAATAAAAGGAAATTCAAAAATAACCAGATGAAAAACTCAAGATCACACACTGGTATAGTAAGTCTTGTGAGAGTTGGAGATCTTCTTTATCTTGGATTGTTTTAAATGATGATTGGTAGGTACTACCTAGCAGCACAGCGGGTGCAATGGTGCTTATGAGAGTTTTATCAAATTGTTTTTTTGAAAAATTATGAGACCCCTACAAATGAGGATTCTCAAGATGCTTATTCTAGATGAGAGGTAAACAACTTTGACTGGTTTTGACTGGTTTTCTAGATAGTGACCACAAGGTTATAAAAGTGTGACCTGTTGATGTTAGAAATAAGAACGTTGGTTATAATTCAAATACTTCCAGGATAACTATATCAAATATATGATATACAAAATATAGCCTTATATTTTGTAGCATGGCATTTCTTACAACTCAAATATACTTTGGTTGAATTGAAGGGATCTGTAAATGTTTTCTTAAATTATATTGACTCACTTTGTCCATTCCATTTGAGATCTAGTAATAATGAAGATAGAATGAAAGATTGGGTAGAGACATCTGATCCAAGGAACTTCCTGTTAGATGTAAACATAGCTTCAGACTCTCCATTTATGATTTAACACAGCTATTTTTCCTGGTCTATCTAAAACTAAAACAAAATACGTTTTTCCCATGAATTTATACACTTCATTTATGAAGTCCTGCTCCTCCAAGACACAAGTAAATTGAAATAATTAGCATAAGGAGGAAATTTTGACATTATCTCAGTTGCTAATATTGGCTTATTTTTGATTTGGGATTTCGGTTCACTTGAAAATCAAATGGAAATGGCTTTTTTGCTCACCCATGAGCTCTCTAAAATAAAGAATATTTTAGAATTGACCATTAATTTAATAATCCTAATTTAAATAGATCCAAATTTTACAAATATAATACCTGTTGGGAATATAATTTCCTTTATTTTATTATTAGAATTTATTAATAGAAACCCTAAAGACCTTTTTACTTTATTGGGAAGTTGCAGTACTATTTATTTCTTAATATAGACTTTTTTTTCCTTTTTATATATGTCATTTGTGGTTTTTATTTGGTTGTTATGCACCACCCAGAGTTGTTTTTGGTGAGATGGGCAGCTATATAAATATGATTGATAAATAAATAAATAAATAAATAACCAATGAAAAGATTCCCTTATTTCTTCTCAGGACCATGTGAAAACCTTCAGGAAATATATAAACCTAATTTATGTACATCATTTACCAAGAAAAGCCATCAACGAGCTTGGCGGAGATGCATCTCAATCATTTCTGAGTACATACCCACCCAGGATGAACTCTTTTTTTTAATCTTTATTTCTATCCCTTATTGTAAGCAAATGAAATGCTTTATACTTGGTATCTTCTTTTAATATTCTGTAGCTAAATGTTCATCTAATCTGCTTTTTCTGATTGCACTCTTTAGAATGCAAATATGGGAAAAAAATGAAAGAACAGGAAGTGAACTTTAACAAATATTGAAGAGGCTACTTTGGTAGTACCACTACTATGGTAATGCCCCAAATATGGCTCCTTATTCTTGTGGTACAGAGAGCTAAGCATCAATCATTTACAGGAAAACACTGAGATTCATATGTGCGCATCTTACATAGATGCAAAATAAGCCAATCATGTGTGTACTTAAATCATTCACATCGACTCTTCTATTTGAAGATAGTTCCTTGTCCATACAAAAGTCTGACAATCTTTGGAAATAACTAAGATCTAAAGACACACACACACACACACTGATAGCCTAGCCACACTATGTTACATCTTTAGTATTTTCTTTTAATGAGCCTACTTTAACTGTGCAGTCATTTAAATTATAATAGTTAAATCTGTGCGTAGGAATGTATTACCTTCTAAATGTATGAGCTGAGTGGAAGGTTCTGATTTTGGCACATCTCTAAATAGCAACTCCAGCATTCAATGCAATAAACTCTCTGCTGAACACAAAGGTTATGACAGTAGGTATTAATGGCCATGCTAAATACACTTTCCAAACAAGACGAATTATGCAGCAATATTCAGTATACCTGGAAAGGTCAGCAGAGAACTCATGTGGAAGCAGAACCAATAAATTATTTGTATGATAAAAGCAATGTGTTGCCTAGAACAAAATGCTCTGTTTCTTAACTCTGACAATTTATTTTCCTCATAAATAAAACATGAACCATCGTAAAACAATGTAGTGTGCAGGCTACAGAAGCAATCTGAATTTTTTGCATGCACTTTTGTAATGGTTTGTAAAAGTGAGACAGCTTAAGTAGTAGCTGAAGTTGAAGGCTGTACAGATAGGAGGCATAATCTGGGGCTATAAATGCTTCAAAACAGCATGTTTCTAAGAACAGATTCTAGGATATTATAGGTGTAGATTATTCCCCTAAGTCTTATGTGTAGTTCCCAGCATCTCCAAAAGCTGCCACTGAATGATAAAATTTTTACGATGATAAGAATGGGAAATTATTAAATTCTTAGGAACTAATCATTTCATTTTAAAACTAGATTTAAATACAACTGCATCAAGTGCTGTTTTTAGTCAGATCCTGCCCACTTCCTAAGTACAGACATTGTGTTTTGTATTTTATTGAATTGCCCATAATAAGTATACTTTGTGTGTGTGTGTGTGTGTGTGTATCATATTGCACAAATAATTTTGTTACAATGTATTTTCAAGGGTGTATATACTCTGTGTGTGTATATTCATACAAGTATGAATTAAAAATAATCAATTAAAATTGAATTGATTAAAATTCTTTGTAAATATTAGCATAGTTGAAAGTATGTTTATGTAATTATTTTTGTTGTTGTCATTTATAACAGTTATAGAAGATCAACAGTAATATACAGAAGTCTGAAAACAAAGGTAATGAATATGACCCTACTTAAACTAAAAGATAACTATCAGATTACAAGCACTTATATACAGATGCACTCTCTAATTGTCATTATATTGTATTGCAGCAAATTAGTTCTCGAATCCAATATATACTTTGGTAACCACAGCTCAGTAATAAAGTGTTCAAAATGTTTACTCCAATCTAGATGGAAATATCAGTTCACATACAATGGTGACCAGATGGCCAGTAGTGGTAACTTGAATAGGCATTTAGAAGAATATGTCCCATAACACATCCCTTTTGGACATGTATTAGCAAATTAAAGTTTTCTAATGACAACATGAATAAAATTGAGCTAAGACTTGCAAAATCATAATATTCCCATACTGAACATATCCCATATTCAAACAGACAAGATAGACAGAGGTAAATCTGCAAATCTGTACAACGAACTGTTAAATGTAGCATTGGGTCTAGGAGAGTTAAGCAGTTTTATTTTAGGATCTCATCATGTAGCAACCAAATCCAATAGTATATTGCAGAGGAATGATGAGAAAGGTGGGTCAACTATCCATTCTGGAAGATTGATCACTACTACTGGACAATGGTGGCTCTTCCTACAAAAAAGTTAAGGCTCCCTAGAAGACAATATGATAATCTCTCATCGACAGTAATGTCATATTTCAATTCAGATGGAGCTAATTAATCCAGAGCAACAAGACCAGAATATTATTGTTAAGGAAAAACATGGTGAAAACCAAGTCATTGTCCAAGTATTTATACAACACCAAACTGTGAATCTTCACACTGGTTGCTCCCTTCTATATCTTGGTCCCTTCTATATCTGTTGATAGCTTCAAGGATTCAGCAACCAATCCTACTAAATCAATCCCCAGCTCCCAACCTTTAATGTTTGTGGCTCAGTGAATCAATGATAAAAAAAGTATCATAGAAATGTGCTGATATTTGTTGTCACTTTCCAAGAATATGTGGTTAGACATCCTCCTAAAATCACTTCTCTTTTATTCAAAAATTTTCACTGAATTTTCCAATAACAACATTTTAAGCTAACCAATGTTTGAAAAAGAATAGATTTACCTTAAAAAGTACAGACTTCAGGAGCCCTCTGTAGGTGGACTCTGGAAATTTGGTGTGGGTTTTTTCTTCTTTTCCTCCCCACACCTTAGAAGACTTTGAAAAATGTCCAATTGCAATCTGTATTTCAGTCCTAAACACCGAGAATATTCTCAGGTTTTGAATGAGATTTGAATTAGAAGCTGGATATTCTGGATACTTGCTTTACGGGCATATTGTACAATCTAAAAATGGTTCTTTATTAATTGCTTCCTACAACGTAACACAAATTCACATAAATAAATTTAAGCTGGAGTATTAGCAGTACACATTAATTGACATTCTCAAATTTAATATTGCACTGTTTCTGATATTCTAATAACTTTTATCTTGTTTCTGATTTTTTAAAAGTATCTATTGTTGAGAATACAATTTAAAATAAGTGGTGTATAATTTTATTTTTATTTATTTATTTATTTGGTTTGTCAATTGCTTATAAGATAATAGGTATAAGTAAAAACATAGTTATGAATACATGGATACATAGAAGAAAAATAAAAGAAACAATAAGACAGGGACAGTAGGCAAGATTGGTGCGCTTATGCACGCCTCCTACAGACCTCTTAGGAAAGGGGTGAGGTCAATAGTAGAAAGTCTAAGGTTAAAGTTTTTGGGGTTTGGGCAAGAAACCACAGAGTCAGGTAGAGTATTCCAGACATTAACCACTCTGTTGCTGAAATCGTATTTCCTGCAATCAAGTTTGATGCGGTTTGAGTTTGTATCTGTTGTGTGCTCTTGTATTGTTATGGTTGAAGCTGAAGTATTCATTGACAGGTAGGACATTGCAATGTATGATTTTATATACTATATTTAGATCAGACCGAAGGAGGCATAGATCCAGGTTTTCTAGGTCTAGAATTTCAAGTCTGGTGACATAAGGTATTCTGCAATGAGTATAGGAGTGGAGAACTCCTCTTGTGAAATATTTCTGGACTTTCTCAACTGTGTTAATATCAGATACGTAATGTGGGTTCAAGACTGATGAGCTGTATTCGAGTATTGGTCTAGCAAATGTTTTGTATGCTCTAGTTAGTAGTGTAATAATTTTATACACATTTCTCTCTATAGGATTTCTAATAGAAACATTTTATGAGCACATCTTATTTGATATAATATAGATTTGTATACTATGTTCACTAGTTCCAAATATATTCATTTATATTCATTTTTCTTTAATAAATGTACTTTTGGTTAGAAAATTTGTACTGTTAAATTTAAAAAACTTTGTCTATCCAGGGACAATAATAACTAAATTGATGTATCCCTCCTGTCCTTATTATTATATAAGTGCTCGCTCAGTGACAATTCCCTGTTCCAAAAATGTTTATTTTAATCACCTGCTTTGGTTGTTATACCTTGGTTGTTAAGCAGCCAAGACTTGATGATTTATGCCCTGGTAATCCTCTAGTTAGATTACTTTAATATACTGCATGTGAATTTTTCTCTAAAAATAATTCAGAAACTAGTTAGTGCAAAATACTAAAATGCTGGTTAGGAACATAATGAGCCACTTCCAGAAGACTAAGAATGGAATTCTTTTAGGGTAGAATCATATTTACAAAACACAAAATGATTTGTTTTCAAGGCTAGAATAACTTGTTTAGAGAACTGGATAATTTTTCTACCTTGACCCATCTCTGAGAAAACATGGTGATACAACTTGTGCCAAGCCTGTTTCCATTTTCAATGAAGAATGTTGATATTGAATTTTAATACTCTCATAATATGAAATACTTCATGGACCCTTATTCCTACTTAAATTTTCTTTTGCCATGCTGATTTGGTGGATGATAACTGGAAATCTTCTGAGTGGGGGCATTGCAATAATGGAACACTCTTTCTAGGTCAGTGTTTCTCATTCTCAATAATTTAAAAAGTGTGAACTTCAACTACCAGAACTCCCTAGTCAGAATGCTGAGATAGAGAAATACTGTAATGTCTTAGATCGACTTTGATAACATTTTTATGTCAGTTAACAACCTTCTTATTTGGTAAGAGTTTTCCTTTGGGAAAAATTATAACTGAGTTTTGAGGCACTTTTCTAAGGGAAGGGATATAGAAAGCAGAGTTGATGATTGGGGGGTGGGGAGAAGAGCCAACAAATAGACCAGTGCTTTGATACTTCCTCTCCAGAAAAAATATGACTTGAGGTTGACCAAAGTATTCTATGTAGTTGTTAAAAGCGAAAGGAAGGACTATAAGATTGGTTTACTTGGTCAAGGTTAAAATAAAGACATTATCTTAGATCATACTTCATAGTCTTTTGCTGATCAAGAATGAAATTAGAAGATTTTTTTTAAAAAAAAATGTTTACAAATAAGAGACAGGATATGAGAAGAAGAGATTGTTATATTTTAAGAGAAGGTGATAACTTACTAAAATTGTTTATATTTGTTATGAAGGGGAAAGTCATCTTTTTATACATTGTTTACTTTTTATTTTGCATATTCTTATTTTTTCTTTCTTTTCTATTTCTCTATTTTTCTTCCCTTTTCTCCTTTTTTGTACCTTTTACTTTTTTTTAGTTTGTACTAGTTTTGATTGCTATAATTTAAATCTTCAATAAAATTACTAATAAAATAGATTTTATTATTATTTCCATTTTATTACATTTATTTTAAGATTTCTCTCTATTTCATTACTGTGAGCCATATGGGGAAAAATTTGATGGGAGAGGTTTAAACAGCTGAAAATAAATTTTAAATGTTCCAAGTAATAAAAAGATTATCCTAATTTATCAGACTTTTGATGACTCCTTAAGCCAAAGCTCAAGTAATAGTCAACCAAAATATATTTAAGATACAATCTGAATGCTGAGTTCCTGCATATCTAACAAAAATAGGAAACAGAAGTTAGATTATTTCTGCAGGCAAAAATTCTCACAGCAGCCTTTCTGATGTGTCATGTTACAATTTCACCAGTAGCAATGTAAGAGTTGCGATTCAGGACGTGTCAAGGATACCAGGCTGCAAAAGACTGGCCTGAAGAGAAGAATAGGAAATATTTGCTACCTGATTCACAGAAAAGTATTTTCAGATGTTTTGAATGGTGTTATAGTTTCAGTTATGTAAACTAATTTTTGTCAGTGGAGATTAAACCTAGAAAGGTCCCAGAAATGTTACCTTCTGAATATAAATCTAGTGTCTCGAAACTTTTTCTACCTCACATTTTATTCTAAATCTGACTAAAGAACCTATCAAGAGACTTAGCAGATCATCATGTCTTACTAAAGTAATTTATGGCTGCATTCGCAGGCAGGCAAGAGCAGGCTCAAAACCCATTACAGCCAAAGATAACAACATTAACTTAATCCTGACAGGCAAAATACTCCAGTCAATACATTTGCAGGTATGGTATGCTGGAATATTCAACTACAAATAATCATAGAGAAGGTCAGTGCCAAAGATTTTTGTTTTTTAAATAAGAAAGGATTTCATACAGGGAATAGAATCTCTTATGCCTAGGCTTGTTTACTCAAGAGTAAGCCTATTGTTTAAGGAAACTTTGGTTTTCTTTATTTAATCTGGTACTGAATAAGCAACCAGAAGCTATTCACACAGTGTCTTACCCACCCAACTTCTCATTTATGCTGAGCCATTTGCAATATGGCCACTTAGAATGGATTTTCCTAACTGTATGCACGTACGTGAGTAAGTGAGTGAAGGCCTAAGAGTCTGTGTATCATATTACCTTGTGTTTGTCTTGCTTGTCTGATATATATCACAGGTTGCATTTGTCTCACCAAGAATCATCTACTCTGCTTACCATATTGACCACCTTGCATACCATTCCCAAGGGGCTGAGTGAGTTTCCCTCTCCTATTCCTTATGGATGCATTTACACTTCCTAGTAAACTGCAATAAGTCTGCACATGGTAGATATCCAGCATTTGAAGATGGAATTAATAATACATAAAGGCAATACAAGATTTCATTTAGTGAATCAAGAATTAGAACTAATATGGAGGCAGAGTTATTTTTTTCATCATATCATAGATCTTTATGAATAGTCGAAGCTCATTGCTTCAGGGAAACTACCATGGCCTCTAACTAAACTTCAAAAAAACAATAGGTTTGGGTGGAGTTTCTTCTTAGAATCATTGGGATATAAATCAAGATGTATCTTTTACACTGATCAGAAGAAGACCCAAAGGCAACAGATCGACATAAATGACAGATCTGCCTAGTCAAGCATTGTCTTCTTCAACAGATAGTGGTTCTTCATGGAGTATGTTTCTCAGCCATGCCCCCAAAATATTTTTTAGCAGAACTAAGACTAACAACTGAATTTGGCACCTTCCTCATGTAAGGCACAGGTTCTATATTACTAGGTGATTTTCATTAAAATCACAATTAGAAGAAATTATGAAATAGATCACAATACTGCCACATATTTGTATAGGCATGGAAAGCTCATCCTTTTGTTATTGTTGTTGGTTGGCTGTTTTTTTTAATGAACTAGTGATATTTTGACATGGTATCAGAGAAATACATTTTTCAACTAACAGCTATAAATGCTGCCACATTTAAAAAGAGTGTGGTTTCATTTCTGGAACTTTAGTATTGTAATTACACAGATGAGTGAAACTTTGTGATTTTGTGCAGTAGCAAGACAAGGCTTTGTAATGTAGGCATCTTATTTACAGCAAGTGAGAAGTATCAAACTGTACCTACGATGGAGTGGAGAATTATGACTACGATAATAATTAACATGTTGCTCTGACATGACTCAATTTCCAGGAGAAAGCGGATTCTCCTCCAGGAAATACAGTCTAGAAGGTTAAGTCAACCATGCGTCATTAAACAAATGCCAGCCACTCAATCAACTGCCAATAATGATACAAGTGATGTACAGCCAGAAAAAAGGCTAGGTGAAGATGTTTCTCTCTCTTTCTCGCGCCCTCTTTCCCTCCCTCCCTCCTCCTCCCTCCCCTCTTTCCTTCCTTCTTTCTTTCTTTGTAATAATTCTGTGAAAGCTGGATATCAAGGTGAATAGTATAGAAGGGGGAACAGTCCCCCTACAAATATTCTAAAATCGGAGACTAGGATACAATATTACCAAAACAAAAAGGATGGATGTGTTGGATTATGAATATTCAGTAAATAGGGAACCAAATCTGGGCAAATAAAATCCAGATAAACTCTAGATGTCAAAAAACCTTTACTGAGTTTTATATCTCTTTGCTGCCATTTAGCATTGAAGTTTTGGAGCTCAGATTTGGTATACCCAATATGAGTAGAAACACAATGAATTAATAGTGGAGAATAGTGGAGATCAGAGGTGGTATTCAGCAGGTTCTGACCAGTTCTGGAGAACTGGTAGCAGAAATTTTGAGTAGTTCAGAGAAACAGCAAATACCACCTCTGACTAGTCCCACCCCCTATTCTCTGCCTCCCGAGTCCCAGCTGATCGGCTGGGTCTTCTTTTGTTGCCCTGCACAGGAGAACAGAACTGTTAGCAGGTTAGTGGGGTGGGAGGGAATGGGATTTTGCAGTAACCTTCCCCCAGAAGTGGGGAAGGAATGAAGATTTTACAGTATCCTTCCCCTGCCATGCCCACCAAGCCAGGCCCACCAAGCCAGGCCACGCCCACCAAGTTACGCCCATAGAACCAGTAGTAAAAAAAAATGAATCCCACCGCTGGTGGGGATGTCTTGAAATCTCTGTTAGGATATGAACTAAATGGGTGGGGAATACAGTTTTGTACATAGACAACCAAGGTCTCAGCATGATTACAGTTGGTAGAGACCAGGGATTCAGAAAAAGCCACTGCAGAGATAGATTTCACCTGAATCGACCAACTGAAGGGAGCCACCATAATAGTTCTGTAAGCATTCTGCAATAGAAACAGGCAAGCTGAAACCATTGAAAAAGGACAACAATGCTAAGATGGGAGAAAATCACAAAATGGAACATGGAACAACAAGACCATTCTTAAAAGGATTTTAGTGCTGATAGTAGTAGTGATCTGTTGGTTTGTTCCTATTTTGGAGGTCGAATTTTTTTACTTGGAAGAATTTATTTCTTAACATGTGAAAAGGGCGAAACATCAGGGAGTGGCAATTCATTTTGAAGTTGGATATTTCCTTCAGTTTACACCAGTGTGTGGGCAGGTGGGTGGATGTGGATGTAGATGCATACAAATACAAACCCCAAATCAGGCAGGATTTGAAAAAGTTGAGAAAAACAACAAGGAACCTACAAGAGATGAATTATTTCTTCAAGTAGCTTTTGAAAAGAGATTCATTTAAACACTCAACCATCTCATATTCCTTAATTAATCAGAAAGATACATAGATTAACACCATGGATTATTAAAGCCTTTGCATTTTAAAGGAGTATTGTTATCAATTCAAGATGCATGTCATTGGGTGACTAAATGTATTGCGTCTGTGTGGGGGAGAAAGAGAGATTCAAGTTGCAGTCTGTTCAATGAAGACTCTGTCCTAAACTCATACACTCAACTAAGTTTTAGAAATGATTTTAACAAATCAGAAACAATGTTTGTTTTATGTTCCTCTTCAAAACTCTAAACAGCCCCAATTATTTTATTTCCACAAAAGCAATGTGGAATTGGTATTTTGGTAAAAGATGGCAAGACTCCACAAAGATTAAAAAAATAAAATAAAGGACAATGTTGCTTTAGCAGACAATTTGTCACATAGCTTTTAAGTTTTACTAGCCCGGAGAGGGATCCAACAACTAAGTAGCGAAAGGAAAGTGAATGATTAGCTGGAGGCCTACAGGCTACCGAAAGATAGTTTTAGTAGCCTGTCATGAAAATCTGTGGCCTGAGGCTCCAGGGCTACTTTTTATTTCCAAGCCTGTTATTGATTTTGGTATGAAGAAAAATAATTTGGTATTGTTGCTTAGGGTGTCACCGAGGAATGGGACTGGGGGTGAACACAGCAGGCTGGGTTCATTTGCTGTTCTCACTTCATATTTACATTTTATTACAATGGCTGTGTGATGGTAAATGAAGGCATTTCCTACTTAAAGGTACTACTGTCTTTATGAAACATGGCACCCTAATCGAAAACACAAGTAAACTGAAAATTAAATTTAAAAGCCTATAATTTAGTATCTTCCTTGCCAAGAATGATGACTTTCATTTACAAAGGGAATCTAGAGCTGCTCAGGGTCAGCCCAGTGCCTGCCATTTTCAGGTCTCTTGCAAAGGCTGATGGTGTTGATTAATTCCTAAGGACTCCGCTTTGTCTTCTCCAGCTCACTGAACAACTTCATTTCAGCTGATGAGTTCAAACCGGGGTCAGAACAATCCTCATTTCTGACAATTCCACAAAATGGGAATTAATTTTATGAGTTAGCATCACCACATTTAAAACTAAGCAAAGGATCCAGCAGGCCAGGTTAACATAAGGAGGAGAGGAGGGAATATGTTTGCCAAACCATCCTATGATAACCTGGTTTGATGAAAAAGGCAGACGAATATTTATTTAGCCAAGCAGGTGGCTAAAAGTCCCCTGTGATCAAACGCCTTAGAAACCAATCAGCTGAAGGCCCTTATCTTTGGTAAATAGTGGGTGCATTTTTGTTGCTCTTAATCATTATTTAGCAAACAATCTGCGTGCTATATTAAACTTGGCACAGGTCAGACAATCAAAAGCTGAGATTCCAGCAGGCTAAAGGAGCCGCAATTCAGGCATTGTGAATTGCGCTGCTCTAAAATTAGATAGCTGGAATAATTTTCATCTTGCTTATGTCATTAAATGGAGATTTTTCTCTTTCTGTCTCCAAATGCTTGATGGAGGCAGAGATACCTTTTACTGTATCAACCATTTTGTATTTAGCTGCCAGGTACAATGTTCATGGAACAATTTTAGTGTTGGAATGATGAAATATTTTGCTTATCATAGTTAAGCAAGATTACAAGAGTCTATGTAATAGGCCTGTGTATCATCTGAATAGATATACCTCAGCCTCATTTTAGATATAATGTAACACTGCATTAAAATTTGAATGCCTCTTTCCTAGCTGCAAAAGAATACAAAAATCCAATAATAAGTGACATTGAGCTAAGCCAGTTTGCTTTATTGTAATTTGTTGACTCAACCATGATTGTGGGATTTACACTCATTAAACCAAAACTAAACTATATAATGGCTTAGTATGTCTTAGACCAAAATGTTTGTTTGCTTTTTAAAATGGACTCTAAGAAGCACAGGGAGGCATTGAAAGAGTTGGCAAGGTCATCTTAATATTGCTAAGGGTTAATATTTAAAAATATTTTTATCCTGCCTTTATTACTTTCGTAAATAGCTCAAAGCAACGAACATACTTAATACAACTTCCTTCTCCTATTTTCCCCACAACAATAATGCTATGAGAAGGGCTGAGCTGAGAGAGTGTAATTGGCCCAAAGTCACTTTCATACCTAAATTGGGACTAGAATTCACAATCTCCAAGTTTCTAGCTTGATGCCTTAATCACTAGACCCAACTGGTGCTCAAACAGAGGGATATTAACAATAAATAGAATGGGAGGAATGGGATTTGAAGTCACATCTCCAAGCATGACTGTGTCCTGAATGCGGTGCCTTAGACTGCTCAGCCATTTTGAAAAACATGGGTTTTGAGTCTGAGTATCCCAACAACCATATTGAACTTATCTGGGTCTTTTGTTCCATTATATATCCCAAAAAGAGTCTGTCAGATCTTAGCAGAGCCTGTTAAGTAGATGGAAAAGAGACATTGCATTTTTAAAACTCTTTGCTTTATGAATCAACTGCTGTTTTAGTTACTGCTGCTTTGTAATACTATTTGGTATTTTATACTGCATTTGCCCATACTTTGAAAGTGGAGGAGACTATAAAATGTATCACTCTGTACTTATTATGATCTATGATATCTAAAAAAGGATGTCTACATTTTGCAATATAAGCTGCATGTTTTTAAAGAAATGAAATATAAGGTGAAGGAGAAGGAAAGAAGTAAACCCATTCACAAATTATTCTCTCTGTGTCTTTCTTTCTCTCTCTCTGTTCCATCTCTATCTATCTATCTATCTATCTATCTATCTATCTATCTATCTATCTATCTATCTATCTATCTACTTACCTACCTACCTACTTGTATCTATATCTATTATATCTATATCTATATATCTATATCTATCTATCTATCATCTATTTATCTAAATGAATAAATGAAACTGTGTAGTGTTTTTATACATGTCTAAGTGTATATAGATATAGGTAGTTCATAGATAGATAACCTATCATCTATATCTTTTTACACATAGACACATATAAAAACATTACAGTTCCATTTATCCTTTTTCTCTTATTGCTGATCTAAATCTTGTTTCCTTTAATTAATTTTTTATCCTTACAAACTATGTGTTTTCTTATTCTGTAAACTACTGCATTAAACCTAGAAACATGATACAAAATATTTGCATTTTTATCTGAGAAAATAAATAAGGTGGACAAACTTGGATGACTTTTTTAAAATAGGCAAAACCAATTTAGGAGACATGTCTATGAAAAAGAAGCCATACAGAAGTATGTAATCAATTGTCTTCAATTCCTATTAATTATGAGGGTATACTTGTCTAGGGAAAGGGTAAAAATACAATAGAAATCATGTAAACATTATCAGTATTATTAATTACTACCAATTTTATTATTCCATTCTTATTTCTGTCTCTAATTATGGATGTTGGTCTCCAATGGTCTTGACATACCATTATTTCCTATGTGTGAGAATTTCCTCTATGCTTGAAGAGCCAATGTAATCCATGCAACAAATGTCTATTATATGCCAAAGGACAGAAGAAGAATAGGCTATCAACACATTTTTGGTGAAATGCCAAGCCCTTCTAAGGTGATTGGCAGTCGTTTCAATATGCTTGTCACAGTGGTGGCACACTTGGCAGGGCTCACAAATCCCCACTCAGTTCTATCTAACAACAAAGTAGCGTGAACTGCACAATGCTTGGCATACAAGAATACATGTTGATTTTCCTGATCTGAGTTCCTAAGGCCAGAGGGACAGGATAGTGATAGCCCGAAAGGAAATTGGCTTGGAAGATTTGAATGTTTTCTTCTGCTTTTGCAAATTTGGAAAGTTAATAAAATAGATGCCGCTCAAAGTCAGATGTCTAAAATTAATGCCTTTTTTAACATGGAAAATTCCTATTACTGAATTTTCTCTGTGCAATTGGGGAGGGCAGCTGTGGGAGATGGGGCAGAACGGAGGTCACATAAAAATGGGGCAGTGTGAGTTGCTTATCCTTGCTGTGCTTTTCAGTCTTCAGATAAACTGTTCAAATTGCCCCTGAATTACCCAATTATTTTCGAATATGAAAATATTACATTTTTTCTTAATATATTTAATTTGTCTTTTTCTCTCAAATCCAAACGTTTCCTCACTATTACCTCTAAGCAGTGTGAAAGCAGAGCCCCAGAGCCTCAGGCCTAGTGCAATTTTTTTAAGTGCAGTTGTTCGATTATTTAGCTACAGAAATATTTTCACATGACATTTATATTTTTATATCGTATCTCCTTACAGTTCCTGATAATCAGAGGAAAGCTGCCATTTGTAGTTACCTTTTGCAACCTTCTGACAAGCAATGCCAATGGAGAAGCCTAATAAAACCATGTCACTAACTTAATAATTGCAGTGATTCGCTTAACAATTGTGGCAAGAAAGATCATAAAATGGAGCAAAATTTATTTAAGAGATTTCTCACTTAGCAACAAAAATGGTGGGCTCAGTTGGGATGGTAAATTGAGGACTACCTGTATTGATTTCCTAGGAAACTGATAATCTTGTCAGAACAATAGAAGATCAATATGCCTAGTCAAACTTCTCTTGCCCCGGTCTTAAAAAAAAGACTGTATGAATTGCTTGGAAATGCTAATATAAATACAAGCAGAGAATGTTGAATCAGGAAGTTCTTGGTACTATCATGGTTCTGAATTGTTCCTTCCTTTCTCCTTTTTAAACAAATCTCCCACATTAATAATTTTGATCAGTGAAGAGCTATTTTTTTCATTTCCACATTCCATATTCTTATGTGTGCGCATGTGCATGTGTGAGATACTTTCCCTACTTTGACAGCTCAGCATACATAGGCACACATAATGTAC
Organism: Bungarus multicinctus; assembly: GCA_023653725.1. Taxonomy (NCBI): domain Eukaryota; kingdom Metazoa; phylum Chordata; class Lepidosauria; order Squamata; family Elapidae; genus Bungarus; species Bungarus multicinctus. The sequence goes on from CM042846.1 coordinate 8,742,430, forward strand.
ACATGTCCCAAACAGCTGATAGATCTATCAATCTTCTGAGAGCTTAAATCTGCAGTGTAGAGAACAAGAACAGGAGACCATATTCTCTCATGCTCAAAGCCATCCACAATGAGAGGATGTTTCCAGAAACCATTTGTTAGGCCAGTTGAAGCTCAGTAGACTGTTTCCCTAGATCATCTCCAGGCTTATCTCTAGGGCATCCTAGATTGTCAGCATGGAAAATTTTATGTTGAGCAAAGAAGAAAACCACTTCTAGGCTGGAACAACTAACAGTGGTTCTAGACTGGGGATAACATGGAGGCAACAGCATCAGAAGTCCTTCAAATACAGATAGTGAAAGATTCTCATGTTGCTACAAGCATGATATGGACTCCAATAAACATTTTTGCTGGAAGCATTTCTACAAATTTCAAGTCAGAAATTATGCAAAAAAATCCATTATATTATTGAATGCTGTTTTATGTAACCAGTGTACAAAAAAGTATACATGAGAAATGAACATAATTATTTTCATTTATTTTTATTTTATTTTTTATATTAATTGATTAAAAATTTTAATTACAATGGTAAAAGATAGTACAAGTTCAAAAAGAAAAAAAAATGCAAGGAAGCAAGAAAGTAACTTCCCATCCTCATTGCAAATATAAACAATTTCACAATCTCTTCATCTCCTCTTAATTAACAGATATAGAACACTTTATAGCATTACTCATTTCTTAACTGTAGGCAAGTACAATAAGTAATGTTTTTTCCAATCCAAGGGTCAGCAAAAAGTCCAAACAGAACTCTAAAATAGTAACATTAATTAACATATATAAAGCTCCATATTACACCTCTCAGCTCACAAAAAATTATTTTCAGTACAAAGCCAGTTTTAATAGTACCAACTAAGATACTTACAGTAACTATAAGGGAAAAGGCTTAAACACCACATTAGCCATAAGCAATAACAGCAAATCCACAATAGACCACCCAAAATAATAACATGTCCTATTTAAACCTGGTCAAATAAACTGACTTTGTATTCTTTCTTTTTACGTAAAACAATCTTGCTCTTTAATCCTTTCATCTCATTGTTGATTCTTGTTTCAAATTTCTTGAAGAAGCATCTGTTTTTTTGTAAGTCCAGCAAAAAACAATACAAAAAAGTTCTAGTTGCTGTCTGGGATTGTAATCTTCATTTCTTCTGAATTTGTAAAGTCTCATCCATTTTCTATATACCTGATGACAAATTCTTATTAAAATTCTCATTCAGATTGATCTCAACTGGACTTTGTTACATTTTTTTTTTTTTTGGTAACCTTCTCTTCTAAAAATGAACTGTTCCCAACATAGTTGAAACGATTGATTCAAAGTCCCAGTGCAGTTCCTTAAAAATATCTCTGAATGCCATTATAAGTTACTTAACTCCAATATCAAATCAGTTTTCTTTTCCACAAAAATGCATTTATTCTTTAAAATTAATTTCAAAGTCTTCATATTCAAAGTCCAAACATTTTCTGAGCTCTTAATCTGCTTGCAGCTTTCTGTAGCCAAACATTGTCTTGCTTTTTTGCTACTTATTTTGAATTCTTGAAACTTATAAAGATACAGGTTCATTTTCTTATATCAAACATTGAAGGTGTTCGCCTGGTGTTTAAACTTCTTTAAAATAGTTCATAAGCAATTTCCAAAAGTGGTTAGCAAAGTAAGTGTGAACTTAATATCCTTTGAAAAGACTCTGTTTGCAACTGGAGCAAGTATGACATTGATTCCTGGCTATCCCACCCTTCAGAGACTGCTGTCTTGAAGTTTCCTCATGAGGAAAAATCATGTGGACCAAAATGTGAATGATCTGATATCCTTTCTTTCTCCAAAGATGGTCAAAGGAATCAGTTTTCTCATCAGCTCCCTATCCTTGACCGCAAACGTTGCTTCTGTGTTTGCAAAACTATCTTCAGTTTGCTATTTTTTCCCAGAAGTTAGCAATAGCAATGGCTTTACAGCCCTCTCTAAGCGGTTTACAGAGTCAACAACTTGCCCTTCAACAACATGAGTCCTCGTTTTACTAACCTCAGAAGAATGTCCCCATTTATCTATATTTACTTCCTTTGTTCCTATTTATGCTCATACTTACGCTTGTTATCTTCTATGTGTTTGACAAATAAATAAATAAAATGAATAATAAATGGAAGGCTGAGTCAATTTGGAGCCAGTGAGAATCAAACTGTAATACTGCATTCTAACCACTGCACCACCACAGCTCCTGAAAGTTACATATTAACATAGAGATAAAAGAGGATACAACTGAGAACCAAGCTGTTTTGGATATGAATTTAAAAATGATAATAGACAAGAATGACATGGAAAAAGATGTTATATAGGACTTACAAATGAAAGTGGCTGATGTCTTAACTAAAAGAGACACACAAATAATAAACCAGAGGAGTGATTTTGACAACTTTCTTACCCTGGGTTTACAAAATGAAGAAGTGTTAAGTCAAGCACAGGGAGTTCCTGAGGGGGGCGGAATTATTTTAAAAATAACCTTTTGAGACACTATTTAAAGGGAATAAACATCACAATTTTTAAAAGCAAAAAGGAGGAACATAAAGATGACTTATTTGATGAAGGTTAAGAAATACTGTATATAAAATATTTTTTCTAGCAGCTTTCTATGGGCTTTTCCCTACCAAAACTGAATGATAAGGTCTTAAATATTAATTTATAGATAAGATATAGAAAGAAGAGGAATTGGGGAAGATTTTAAGAGAAAGCTGTAAATGATGTTATTAAAAGAAAAGGAAAAGATTACAAAATTGGCTTACTTGATTAAGGTTACAATATAGATGTTTTTTATGATATGTGTTAAATTTGCAAACAAGTTTTGAGACAAGACAATGGGAAAAAAATAACTTGTGGGGCAGTATTTATAGGAATTAAATATAAATATTTTTAATTTGTTGATTAGTCTTAATGGACTTTTCCTGCCTAAGTTAAAATGATAAGGCTTTAAAGATGTGTTTATAGATATGAGATAAGATATGAAAAGAAAAAAAATTGTTCTGTCTTTCAAGAAAATGATAAGATACTATGTAAAAACAAAAGGAAAGGAATATGAAACTGATTAAGGTTTTTTTTTGTGTGTGTGTGTGTGTATGTATATATATGTGTGTGTGTGTGTGTGTGTGTGTGTGTGTGTAAGGTTTTTAAGCTGATAATTTTAAATAATAAATAAGGGAGACTAGTATAGATCTATTTCGAGCTAGTTAGCTCTCTTCAGCTAGCCATACCCTTACTGGGATTCGAACCAGGGAAGTATTACATGTGAGGCAGTTGTAATTGCCACTACACCGCTGGCTCTCTCCTTATCAGCTATTTGAGCTATTTGAGCTATTTAGCTCTCATCATTACTGGTTTGAATCCTAGTAAGGATATGGCTAGCTGATGAGAGCTAAATAGCTTGAAATAGATCTATCCTAGTCTCCCTTGTTTAATTATATATCAGCTCAAAACCTAACACAAACACACACACACAGACAAACACACACATATATATACCCCAAAATACAATTCAACATGGAAACAGAAGCTAACAATCAACTTCCCTTCCTAGATGTCTTAGTATACAAAAAACCCAATGGCTCCCTAGGACACACCATCTACCAGAAGAAAACACATACAAACTGCTATCTACACGCATTCTCACACCACCACCCAGCACAGATCAATTCCGTAACTGAGACACTCATCTCCAGAACAAAATGCTTAGCTGATGAACAACACCTAAAAACCGAACTGCACACTCTCACTAACGTACTAACAGCTAATGGATTCCAAAGAAAGAAGATTACTCACCTAATCCAAAAAGAAACCCCAACCAAAATCCAAGACAGAGAACAAGGAAATGGCAAAGCCCTCCTCCCATATATAAAAGGAACTACACACAAAATCAGCAAGATCCTCCAAAAACACAACATTAAAACAGCATTCTGCACAAATGGAAAAATATCCATCATCCTAAGAAACCCTAAAGACAAAATTGAATTAGAAAACCAAGGAGTATATGAAATCCCGTGCACCTCCTGCCCCACCACATACATCGGACAAACTAACAGAAGAATAAGTGCACGCATTGAAGAACACAAAAGCTCGATCAAAAAAGAACCGACCTCTTCCCTGGTCCAACACCTCAAAGCCACAGGACATAAGATTGACTTTAAAAATACCAGAACTATCGCCAAAACCGAACACCAACAACAGAATAATCAGAGAAGAAATAGAGATAGAAAAACGCCCACACAGCATGAATAAACGAGATGACAACTCCCGCCTACCAGCCATTTGGAAACCCGCCCTCATTAACAAACGAGTACCTAACATGAAGAAGGACACCAGATCCACACCCACGAGGGCCACACAAGAAACTACCACCACACTTCCACGTAGAAAGCAGACTCACACCCACACAGAAGATGAAACATGACCACGGACCAGAAGCCGTACCACAGCTACATCACTACCTACTTCAAATCCCCCCAACCCATACATGAAGGGAACTGAGGCCCACTATGAAGATGTGGCACAACCACAAACACAAAGCCAAACAACAGGATCACAGCTCACCAGCTCAAATCCCCCAGCAACTAAGACTAACCTGAGTACAACCAAACCCCCACTGGAACAGAACACACCCCCAGCCAATCAGAACACAGCCAACCCCCCAACCAATCAGAACACAGCCAAACCCCCAACCAATCAGAACACACCCCCACCCAATCAGAACACAGCCAAGCCCCCACCCAATCAAGTCACACCCCCACTAGTAGTTAAAAGGAAGAAGCAGCTGCAAGCTCACATTACTCTGAGAAGCACAAGGCCAAAGACACAAGCCTGAAGATGATGAATGAGACTTCATGGAAATGTCGCCTAGATATTTCCAATTCTACGCGGGAGAAAACCCGAAGAACCAAAGATCCACATACAAATACCCGCGAAAACCTCCGAAAACAAATATATATATATATATATATGGATCTTTGGTTCTTATATATATATATATATATATAAAGTCTGACACACAGACGAACCCAATACACAAGCCTGATGATGGCAGATGAGATTCTGCCAAACGCTACAACTTTAAAAGCACAACTATAATGATGTGGGAAAATACCCGAACAAAGCTGAATACCATACATATAAATACCTGCAAAAACTTAAGAAAACACACACACACACACACATATAAATATGTATGTATGTATGCATGCATGCATACATACATACATACATACATACATACATACATACATACAGTATGTTATTCTTTCTAGTAATCCTTAATAAACTGCTAATTAAGATTGAATTGTAATTTGCTTTTGTAATTAAGATTTTGTAATTTGCTTATAGATAAGAGATGAGATATAGAAAGAAGACATCTTTGCTTGAAATGTTAGAGAAAATGGTCAGTTATTGAAATTGTGCTTCTCTTGAGGGGGGAAGGCATTTCTTTATATATATCTTTTATTCTTTGTTCTATCTATCATGATTTCCCCCTTTTTTTCCTGCAATTATCATTTATTTTGCTTTCTATTTTTCTACAGGGATGGGATTCAAATTTTTTACTACTGGTTCTGTGGGCGTGGCTTGATGGGCATGGCAAGGGAAGGATACTGTCACATCTCCAGTCAGGGGTGGTATTTGCCGGTTCTCTGAACTACTCAAAGTTTCTGCTACTGGTTCTCCAGAACTGGTCAAAACCTGCTGAATACCCCCTTGTTCCTATTGGTTTTTTATAGTACAAATGTATAAAATTGTACAAGTTTGAATTTTTAAATGCACACATGTGTATGTATGCATGTATGTATGCATGCATGCATGCATGTAAATATGAAAGTGAAGAAAAAATGGGTTGGAAGAAATGTTAGAAAAATGTTTCAATAATATAATCAAAATGGATATACCTGTCCATTGCTGTACTCAAAATCATAAGCCATAATAATTTTGATACTTTTTAATGAGCCATAAGTTGCAATTGATTAACATCACTCTTGGGAAATCAGCATATAGAGTTTTATAAATCAGAGCACTGCCTCCAAGGAGCATGCCTTCTTAAGTAGAAAATGGAGGTAACAACAGAAGCTAGGGAGGAAAACAGATAGATGGAAAGAAAACACACCCAAATTAATATATGTTTAAATTTGTTCATAGTTTCCAAAGAGATTAGGAAGAAAAACAAAGAACTGATAGAACAGGGTAAGCTCAAGGGCTCAAGGAAATTAACTACAAACACCCACCTGGTATTTCCATGTCATATCTGAAATAGAACATCAACAATTTGCCTTTTAAATATAATGTGAATTTACTTTCATCTTTAAATAAATCAGTTCTGAACTAAGTACAGTGATCTTAAAGACTTGACATGAACGAGGGGGGTGATCATATAAATTAAATCAATAAATAACTTATAAATACACATGTACACATATACATAGATTAATGGAAAATTAGTAGGAAATATTAGGATTGTAAATTTTAGGGTGAACAATTAGAAAAACACTCCAGAAGAAGAGAAAGCAAATAATTTTCATGTAGTTGCCAAGCAAAGTGCTTGGATATGTCAATGAATTTACCAATCATTTAATTTGTCTTGAAGATTTTACTTTTAGATGTTCACCTCAGCTGCATAACATCTGCAAAATATATGAAATATATGGCAAGCTGACATTAAAATATACCCACTCCAATAACACCTACATTTAATCAAACCCAAATGGTCCAGATACCAGATGTTTTGTTAATTTATCATATTTTATGCTTCATGTTATATAGTCCCTTAGCCTGAGCCAATCAGGCATGATTCAATTCCACTTGGAGATTCAAGATTCAATGAGAGAATGAATCAATTTGACCATGCAACTCAAAACCTCAGGGCAGGCTGATTTGATTCAAGAGACTTTGAGATCTGGTTTAAAAAATATATATGCAAAGATAAATATAAGCATGCTTGGAGTAAAATTGGATTTTGATTACACTTGGTGGCAAACTAGTCCAAAAATACCAATATGGTTTTGAATTGTTCTTACTGTCAGCAAAGAATATTGCATATGTCAAAGATATGATTAAAGTTTGCAACAAAGTCCATGCCTTCTCAATCTTAATAAAAAGTATTCTGCAAAATGCCAGCTGGAAAAACCATGATGATTTTCAGATTTCAATAAATATGATCCTCTCTGATGATGACTATGGCACCCAGAATATCTCAAAATAGAATGTAAAAGTAAGAAATTGTGCTGTTTGTGCAAATAGGAGTAGAGTCTATCAAATATGGTGAAGCCACTGGATTCTGTTGCTTGATTCCAAGTGTAAGGAGTTTCCCCCACTTGCAACTACAACATGTGATGACTCTTGGCTCTGAAAAATGGTAAGAATTGAAGTCTGCTGACCATACGAACAAAGTGATCGTCAATGGCAAAAGAGATCTGCCATTTTCTTGGCAATCACCATCACAGACTTAACAACAGCCAGGTGCTGTTACATCTATTGCTGAAAGGGGATAAGAACTATGGTCAGAGGTATTGTATAGGCCCATCAATAGGCATCTATTTTCTGCTGTGCCATAAATGTCAACTTACATAGACTCACTCACTTATTCAGGGTTCCGCTGAAGGTTAAAAGGCCTAAGAGTTATTTTATAAGCCTGGCTTGACACTTATTATTGCCTCTGACCACACACGCTAATATAAAGTTGGAACTTTGTAATAAAAGAAGAAAATAGGTTGCCTGCCTTTAAGTCGATATTTTGCACCACTGACACAAAATAACATTTCTTGATGTTTGAATGAAGTTGCTTTCAAAAAAAAAAAAAAACTTCTGCAAAAGAACGCAACAGAGACTTTTCTTTCTTTATAATCTTGCTTCCCTACCTCATTCCAAGCATCAGATTTGCAACCTGCATTATGATTTTATGATGCACAAAGTGGAAAACTTTCCAAAATGTCAAATTTTGAGAAAGATTACTATGAATAATGTATCTTGATACAGCTTTGCCAAACTGTTTCGTAACACATACATTTGTAATTTCCTAGCCCTGAATTTGCTGAAAAGTGACACTAATGTGCTCATGTTGTTCACATTTGTTTACAAATGGAGGCAGTCAGGCATGGAGTTTCACACACAAGTATCCAGACACTAAGGTGCCTTGCCTGAGAGCATTAGCAAGAAAGGGAGGGAAAAGAAGTATGTTGGGTTAAAAATTCATAAAGAACATTGCTTTTTATTTCAAAAGTCAAAGGAGCCAAAGCTTCCTGGTGGTGCCCAGGGAAACAGGAAGTTCAAATGTTCTGAGCAGGTCAGACTGAAATTTATTCATACTCAATGTTTATAGTCTCCTGGATGAAACAGCTTGGGATAAATGTTCTCTGGACATGATTATATTGTTAGTATTTCTCATTTATTGATATGGGAAGGTTATATAGTTCCCAAAATATTAAAAACGGAAAAAGCAAGACAGTATCCACAATAAAATACAATTCAGAAGTAGTACGGATAAAAGGCGGTCATTCAGAAGAGTGCAGGCTCTTCAAATCAATTATTTTAAAACTATAAAATTACATCGCACGAATGTACATTGATCTGGAGACTAGGCATTTGGGAATCTGTTTCTCCCTATTGCTCTCTCCCTTAAAATTTCAGTAGTGGGGGAACTGCATCAAAAATCAAAAGATTGAACGGATGCTGCTTTTTCAGATCCAATAAGAAGATTGGACAGTTCGCTTATGAAATGCACTGTTGAGAAAGTGTCGCATGAAACAAATCTAGAATCTGAACAGTTCCCAAAGAAACCTGGTTTGTCACAAATAAAGGTAGTAAAAAAATGTTTAACATCAGAATGCTTGTCAGTTGTTTGAATTTTTACTCTGCACTTCAGATGTTTTCCATTGTTGTGCATTTCATACTCTTGTTATTCATTATGTTCTGATTATATTTTGTTCCATATTGTGTTACAATATACACTTGATTTTTTTTAAAAAAATCTATGTTTTCATTGCATAACTTGTTTTTATTTCAGTACTTCTTGAATTTTGCATATCAGGGGCGTACTTCCTACTCTTATGGTATATATACGCTTGCAATAACCAATCCAATTAGTAACTTTACCATTTGGTTTTGGACTAAATGAACTTTCAAACCATTTTTAGTCCAACCTGATCAAAGGGATTCCTGGCCACTTAAGTTAGCTGTGCCTCTAATTATAGTAGTGGATCTAAGATCATTTTTTCAAGGATTTGCAAAATAAATACAACTGACATCATTGCCATCATCATTATCATCGTATCATTACTGAGAATAGCTGAAAATTGAGGAATCAAAAATAGGTGGTTCAAGGAGTAGAGTCTTCCTATTCTTCATTTCCTCCTTCAACACAACATGCTTGATGTCCATTGTATTGCTTGGTTTTCTTCTAAAGCTTTACATTCCAAGATCTGGATTTCTCCAAATAGCTGATGTCAGATGAACATTTATTTCATTGCAGCACTAGTGTGCTACTGAATTTCTGCCTTTACAAAAATAATATTATAAAGCATTTTGGGATGGAAAGAAATTATCCTGGCTTTCCCCAGGAGTGTTACATCTACCCCAGCTTTATAGGTAATCAGTTCTGTCTACAGATGTGCTGCTAATTCATCTGTTTGCTTTGAGCTATTCTGAAAATTATGTTCCAATACTTACTTTCTGACTCTTAATTCTTAGCTATATTGACTCAAATGACTCTAATATTTTCCATTGATAGTAGTAGTTCATTTTTAATACTTCTCTATAAAACCCCATCCTGCAAAAGGAAGCTAGCACAAAAATATGCCAGGTAAGGCATTTTTCTCTATTGTTAGCTTTAAAGCAGTTTGGTGGGTCTAGGACATACATGTCAGTTGTATGCCCCAGACCCACCAAAGGCACTTATATGCCTGAAATGGTACGTTCCACCTCAGGATTTTGCCACAGTTGTAAAAAAGTCAAATTATTATCAATATGATTTATTTATTAATTCCCCTATATTTCAAGGCAAATTGTTTGTAAAGAAATATGGAGGAAATAGGAATATTTAGTTCTGTGGTTCTACCCCAGGCCCTGTCCTATTGTCCCCATTTATTCGTACCTATTTCCTGTATTCTTTCTCATGTTTATAATTATATCTATTATCTTGTAAGTGATTGACAAATAAAAATAAATAAATAAATAAATAAATCTTAGAGGGTATCCATTCCAACATAGAATTCATATCCATTTTAAATAAAATTATTGGATCAGACTTTAATGGCATAAGTAAATTAAGTTGATCCTGATTGTATATATTTAATTTGAATATTGGCAAAATTCATAATCAGTCTTCTTACGCCTTATGTAACAGGCCTTTTAATCAGTGTTCTGATCAGTATTTTCTAAAGAAAACAATTTTATTAGATTTGCTTTCTGTCAAACAAAAATGTTTTACTAGTTTTGCTTCTATGTAAGAATCAATTCTCAAATTAAACCCTGTCAAGATGCTAGAGAAAATGTTTTCATAATAATAATATGATGATGAGCATTAAGAACTTCAAATATTACTCAGTCACACCCTCCCCTACACAAAATTTCAGATTTTATATTTAAATAAATGATAAATTTTAAGCTTAATTTCAAATAATACTAGGTTACTAAGATATTTTTCTATTCCTTCAAGTCACTGTTGATTCCTAGTAAATGCCTAGACAACTCTATGCAATATTCAGCAGTAGTTTGCCCTTGCCTGCTTCCCAGGGTTAAAAGCGAGTGTCTGGCCCAAGGTCACCCAGCTGGCTCCATGCTTAAGGCAGGACTAGAACTCAGAATCTTCCAATTTCTAACCTAGTGCCTTAACCACTACACCAAACTGGCTCTCTTGTTTACTAAGATACCGAGCCCTTTAATTATTTGGGGGGGGGGAAAAACCAAAACCCTACATTATCAGAATTAACCCCAGAACACCTGAAAAAAAATCTGATTGTTGGCTGAAAATAAGGGAATGAATATTACAAAAGGGGAGATTAAAGGCATGACCTTAGTCTTTAAGCATAAAAAAGAAATTTTGAAGCCTTTCTAAAATACTCCCTAATCTTCTGTCAAATGGAAGAGGGGCAGAAATTAATTTCAGAGAAATGCTACCAAGCCTGGTGGTGGGATATTGTCATGTGAGTAAAGGATCTAAGAAGAAATCCACGACAGCAGCTTCATAGTGGGCCACATTTTCCTAACACTAGGAAATAAAATACAGCAAGAATAACCTACTGAAGAAAACAAAGATACAGAATTCAGATCTAAATGAATTGTCAATAATTAAAAAAAAATCTTCAAATTATAAGTGTCAATTTTGACATTATTTTTATAGAGGATAAAGATTAAGCCAGTGAAGCAGGTTCAACCAGAACAAGGTTACCAAATCAGAGATGCAAATATCTGGATGCCCACTAGTCAACAGTCAAAGTACCCAGAAACCTCTAACTTCTTTTTGCTGTCATTTAAAACTAGCTCTGTAAGCCATAGTCCTCCTATTGCTGGTCACCCGACCTTGGTAGGGCAGATAGAAGGAGGCGGGGGGAGGGGAACTTGCCAACAACCATGTTATATTGAATAATCCTGAATCATGAATAGCTAAATAGAGAAAATTTAAAAATGTAAAATAAATTAAATTAAGCAGTACAGCAAAGATTAATAAGGAAGCAAACTTTATTTTGATTTACTTGCCTAATACTTGCCCCAAAGGTTTAAATTTTTTTTAAAACATGGAAGATATTTTAAAAAGTTGGCTGGCAATCTTTGTAGGTTATGAAATTAGAAACGAAGATTTACTTTCTATATTCTTGGGCTTCTGAACTTTGTGAGAGCTTGAGTTACCGAAGCAAATGAATGGTGACCACTTTTGCAGAGCTTTGGCTGACGATTAGCTAAGGTTTTTCAAAGAAAATAAACAAAGCACTTATTTTTCTTTCTGTCTTATATTAGTTTTGTTAGATCAACAGAACCTTAATTCTAAAGCCCTCACAGTGAATAATTGGCCATTCCTGCATTGAGCACCCATCCCTATTCCTTAATATAATTGAGGCCAAAAAACCTGATTTGACTTAAGGAAAAAAGAAACCATGTTTTGTTGTTCAGGTCAGCCTTTTCTGCCATGTAATACATTTAACAGCTATTCCATACCTCTTTGTTTCCATTCTATGTGCATAATAGTCCCTGTCTATACCTTCCTAAAGAGTGCCCAGACTGTTTTCTTAGTCCACTGCTTGTTTTCATTGAGTTATCTAATTATGCCTAGAGCTTTTTCCCAGAGTTGTTACACTTAATTTAGAACCCACCAATGCATGAGATTAGTTCAAATGATTCTTTCAAATGGGCATTGCCTTGCTTTTGTCAACACTGAGTATTATCAGCTGGTGAGCAGCCCATTCACCTAGTTTTGCAAAGCCCCTATGGAGTTTCCTCCCCTAGATCTTCCTAAAGCTACTTCACATCCTTCTCCAGGAGACTGAGAAAAACACCAGCATTTAGCCAATGTATCATTTATTCTCCCCCCATATTGAAATGTAATCTGTTCTCACCCAGAATCAATTTTCTTTTCATCAGACTCACTTACATTAATAGTTGCAGATTCAGGGCTGATCTTTTCTACTCAAACCTAGAGCATGTTCCTCAGGTTTTGGTTTGCTTGGAATATTTTGTATCCAACTCGTCTTTCTGATAAAGTAATCTCAGGCCAAGCACACAACATATTCAATATATATGTGGTAAGACAAACCAAGACTATAAATTCACGGCTCTAATGGTAACCTTACTCTCCTTATAGCAGTTTGCCCCTTCTTTCTAGAGTTTTTGGAATAATATTCCAGTAGAGAGTAAGTTATGGCACCTGTATGCTAGCTAGAGACATTTATTTAAATAGTCTGCTGGCAAATTGGCAACGCTAAGCCTTCTTTTTATTTATTTATTTATTTATTTATTTATTTAACGTATTTATATACCGGCCTTCTCCCGAAGGACTCAGGGTGGTGTACAGCCATAAAACTTTCTACAATTATAAAAGTTAAAAGAGAATTAAATGTCCTAAGGCTGCCTAAAATCATACCCCCCCCCCCCAATAAATTAATAAAACCCCAAATATTAAAATCCCAATTTAAAACTCCAAATACTAAAATTACACCAAAAATCCCACTTCAGCCCAGGCCGGCATGCTCAAATCCCACGTCAATGCACGTCTGAAAGCTCTCAGGTCGGTGTTATTGTGTAACTCCAGAGGCAGACCGTTCCAGAGGGTGGGAGTCCCCACAGAGAAGTCCCTATTTCTTGGGGTCACCAGGCGACACATAAATGCCATCGGCACCTGAACAAGGCCCTCTCTATGGGAGGGCACAGGTCGGTGGGAGATTACCGGCAGAACGCGGTCCTGCAGATAACCTGGTCCAATGCCATGGGTCGCTTTAAAAGTCAAAACCAGAACCTTAAAGTGAACCCGGAAAGCCACCGGCAACCAATGCAGCTTGCGCAGGAGAGGCGTCACATGGGAGTTTCGTGACTCCCCCATAACCACCCGCACGGCCGCATTTTGTACCAGTTGAAGCCTCCGGGTGATCCCCACAGGGAGCCCCATGTAGAGAGCATTACAATAGTCCAGGCGAGAGGTGACAAGGGCATGAGTGACCGTGCGTAAGGCGTCCCGATCCAGAAAGGGCCGCAACTGATGAATCAGGCGAACCTGATAAAAAGTTTCCCTGGAGACACCGTAATATGATCTTCTAAAGACAGCCGTGTATCCAGGAGGACACCCAAATTGCAAGCCCTCTCTGTGGGGGGTAAGATCTCTCCCCCAATAGCCAGCGACGGAGTCAGCTGACTATATCGGGGCGCTAGAAACCACAGCCACTCAGTCTTGGAAGGGTTAAGCTGGAGCCTGTTCCCACCCATCCAAATCTGCACGGCCTCCAGGCACCGGGACATAGCCTCCACAGCATCGTTGGGGTGGTTTGGAGTGGAGACGTAAAGCTGAGTATCATCAGCATACAGATGACACTGCACCCCAAGACCACAGATGATCTCTCCCAGCGGCTTCACATAAATGTTGAACAAAAGAGGGGAGAGGACCGACCCCTGAGGCACCCCACAAATGAGGGGCCTAGAGGTGGACCTCTCCCCCCCCCCCGTCAACACAAATTGCGAGCGGTTAGAGAGGAAGGAGGAGAACCATCGTAGGACAGTTCCTCCAATCCCCAACCCCTCCAACCGCTGCAATACGATACTATGGTCGATAGTATCAAAAGCCACTGAGAGATCTAACAGGACCAGGACAGAGGAATACCCCCTGTCACGGGCCCTCCAGAGATCATCAACCAACGCGACCAATGCTGTTTTGGTACTATGCCTGAAGTCCGATTGGAAAGGATCGAGGTAAATTGCTTCCTCCAGGTACTGAGGGAGCTGACGCACCACCACACTCTCAACAACCTTCGCTAAAAAGGGAAGGTTGGAGACTAGACGATAGTTATTTAAAACAGCTGGGTCCAGGGCAGGCTTCTTGAGGAGGGGTCACACCACCGCCATTTTCAAGGCAGTTGGAAGCAACCCCTCTCTCAACGAAGCATTGACAATCCCCTGGAGCCAGCCTCGTGTCACCTCCCTGGTGGTCGAAACCAACCAGGGGGGACATGGGTCCAACAAACATGTGGTGGTATTCAGCCTCCCCAGCAACCTGTCCACACCCTCAGCGGTCACAGGGTCAAACTCCTCCCAGATAATAGTCTCAAGACTTTTCCCAGACACCTCCCCCGGGACCACCCAATTGGAGTCCAGCCCGCCCTGAATCTGAGCGATTTTGTCGTGCAGAAATCAGGAAAACTCCTCTGCTCTGCCCTGCAAGAGGTCCTCCCGCGCTCTTGGCTCAAGCAGGGAGCGCGTCACTCTAAACAGAGCGGCAGGGCGATTTTCTGCAGACACAATAAGGGCGGAGAAATGCGAACATTTCGCCGCCTCTATCGCCACAAGGTAGGTCCTAATATGAGACCTCACCTGTGTCCGGTCGGACTCGGCGCGGCTAGCCCTCCAAACACTCTCCAGACATCTTTTCTGGCACTTCATCTCCCTCAGCTCCTCCGTAAACCATGGAGCTGGATGGGATCTGTGCCGGGTCAGAGGTCGCAAAGGCACAACTCGGTCCAGAGCCTCGGCAGCCAACCAAGTCTCCAGGCGAGTTATGAGCCAGAGTTTCAGGAAATGGCCCAAGCTCCCTCTGGAACTGCTCAGGGTCCATCAGGCGCCTGGGGCGGAACCATTTACATGGCTCTACCTCCCTGCAGTGGGGGGTGGCGGTATAGAAGTCAAGCCTAAGAAGGGAATGATCTGACCATGACAAGGGTTTGATAGCTAAGTCCCCGAAACTACAGTCATTCAACCACTGACCAGAGACAAAAATCAGGTCCAGCGTGTGTCCCCCCATGTGAGTGGGGCCAGAAACTAATTTGGTCAGGTCCATGGCCACTATGGAAGCCGTGAACTCCCGAACCATTCCAGAGGTTTCCTCAAGCAAAGGCAAGTTGAAATCCCCCATGACTAAAAGCCTAGGGGTCTCAACCACCAGCCTGGCTATCACCTCGAGGAGTCTGGGCAGGGCCAATGATACGTGGCAGGGAGCCAGGTACATTATCAAAATGCCCATCTGAACCCTCTGCCCCTGCTTCACAAAGAGAGACTCACAACCAGCCGTCTGAGGAACAGTGGCCTCCGTAGGACAAAAGACGTCTCTAATAAGCACCGCCACCCCACCACCCCTTCCCTGAGACCTAGGCTGATGAAATGCTAAGAAACCTGGTGGGCACATCTCCTTCAGAGGAATACCACCCTCTGGGCCCAACCAGGTTTCGGTAATACCTGCCAGGTCCACGCCCTCCTCCTGAATAAGATCATAAATTAGGGGGGCCTTATTGACAACGGACCTGGCATTGCACAGCATCAGCCTCAGGGCCTGAAACTCTGCACAACCAGGCCTGAAGGATGGGTGAAGAGGGTCGGAGCGTGCTACCGCTTGAAGACAGCGACTGCGCCATCCCATAACCTGATGTGGCCCTCTACCCCCGCCATATCTGCCCCTCCCACTTACCATGCCAATAGAACCCCCCTCCGGTAACCCACTCCCTGTCCGCCTCCTCAACGCACGACCCTCTGAGCCCTCCCAGACGTGCATGCCAGCCTGACTACCTCCAGATCCCTGCGGGTTGTCCCCCTGACCCAGTTCGGATTTCCCTAATCCCACTAAAAACCTAACTAAAAATTTACAAACCCGAGAACTCTCTCCAACACGTTTCCTGCGGCCGTACCATCTCTCGGGATCTCAGGATCCATCATTAAGATAGGTTTTAGAAAGTTTTGAGAGCCACTTGAGGGAAAGGGGGACATTCCTCAAGGCCCAGAGGTCTTCTATAGAATACTTTAAAGGCTCCGATGAAAATGTCCCAGCCATCCGATGACGCGGGGGCCCCTCTGATCGACACCAGGGCCGGGCCCGAAAATAGTCAGCCCACATCTGCGGTTCATTCGGCCACCCTCTCAGTCTCTGGTGGCATTGAGATGGCCGCAACACAGGCAACGTCGACGCCTCCAACACCGGAACCACCAGCGCCGAGGCCAGCGCCCCCGCCAAACTAGGCGACGGCCCCAGACCTCGACTCTGCTGCCACCGATATCATCGACCTCGCGGCCACCCAGTCACTGCCGCCTCCATTGCCATCGGGGTTCGTGAGGTCGTAACTTCCTCCACTGGAGCCATCGCTGCCACCGTCAGATTAGGAGATCCCCTCTGCCATGCCATCGTTGCCCAAGAGACCCTCCGGTGACTTTGATGTTATCCACAGTTCTTCTGCCACCTCTGCTACTCCGCTGCCACTCCGGGGCCCCCATCCCCCTGGTCCTTTAACCACCAGTGCCACCGATGGGGGCCTAGGGGGGAAGGAAATTCCAACCGCAGCTTCATCCAGGTAACTCCAGGGCTTCCGGCGCTTTCGACCCCTTCCAGGCCCTTCGAGGCCACCAACCTCCCCCCCCGGTCCAACCACCTCTGCCACCGGTGGGGACCCAAGGGGAAAAGAGGCATCATCTGCGGTCCCACCAGTCCTCCGGAGCTGTTGCCACCTTCAGAGTTCTTTGACTCTAAAGTCACAACTTCTTCCACTAAGAGACAGAAGGTAAGATTCAGAAGAGAAATTCAGAAGGAAGGGGCAGTTCTTTATTGAAAAGCAGTTATTGGCTAGAGAGTCTTGGAAAAGCAAAGACTTTAGAAACAGGGTTCCTGACAGCACCTGCAATTCAGGTCCAATTCCCCCAATTCTGAAGCCCAGTTTCAGTATAGTAATCCTGACAGGGAAAGTAAAGATAGACACATCAAAAATATTTTATATTTTCATTCATCCCCATCATAATACCAATAATAATAGTGAAACCATTCCTCATTCCATAGTCCCAAATGCTCTTTGAAAGCTTTTTGTTAAGGGTGTGGGCACACAGAAAACAGAACGATGTAGCTGAAATATACTATGTATACTATACCCGGAAAGATACTGGAAAAGATAATAAAAAAACAGATCTGCCAAAATCTAGAAACAACTAAAGTAATAACTAGCAGTCAGCATGAGTTTGTTAAGAACAGATCATGCCAAACCAATCTTATTTCATTCTTCAACACAGTGACTAAATTAGTAGACCAGCAAAATGCTGTGGACATAATATGTTTAGATTTCAGCAAAGCATTCGACAAAGTAGACCACAACTTGCTTCTTAATAAGCTAGAAAAAAGTAGAATAGATAGCATCACCACTTGATGGACTCGCAACTGACTGGCAAACCGTACTCAACGAGTAGTCCTTAATGGGTCTAAGTCTACATGGAGGGAAGTAAGTAGTGGGGTGCCACAAGGTTCCGTCTTAGGACCAGTACTCTTCAATATCTTTATTAACGACTTAGATGAGGGAATAAAAGGGGAACTTACCAAATTTGCAGATGATACTAAGCTGAGCTAACACTCAAGAAGATAGGCTCAAGATCCAGATGGATCTTGACAGACTAGAACAGTGGGCTATATCTAACAAAATGAAATTCAATGTAGAGAAAAGTAAAGTCCTACGCTTAGGCAAGAAAAAACAAAAATACACATTTATTTATTTATTTATTTATTTATTCATTTATTTATTTAAGTACTTATATACCGCCCTTCTCCCGAAGGACTCAGGGCGGTGCACAGCCGATCATAACCCCAATACACTATACAAAAATTAAAATGAATTAAATAATTTAGGCTGTTTTAATTTAAAAAGTTTACCCTCCCCCATAAATAATTAAAACCCCCAAATATTAAAACTCAATTTAAAACGAGAGACAAAGTTAAAATCTTGTGTCAGACTAGGCCAGCCTGCTCAAAGAGCCAAGATTTTAACGCCCGTCTGAAGGCTCTCAGGTCCGTGTTGGTGCATATCTCTGGGGGCAGACTATTCCAGAGGGCGGGAGCCCCCACAGAGAAGGCCCTACTCCTGGGGGCCGCCAGACGACACATAGAAGCCGACGGCACCCAGAGAAGGCCCTCCCTGTGGGAACGCACAGGTCTGTTGGAGATCACCGGCAGAACGCGGTCCTGCAGGTAGCCTGGCCCAATGCCATGGATCGCTTTAAAGGTCAAAACCAGAACCTTAAAGCGAACCTGGAAAGCCACCGGCAACCAATGCAGCTCGCGCAGGAGAGGCGTCACATGGGAGCTCTGCGACGCCCCAATAATCACCCATGCGGCCGCATTTTGCACCAGTTGGAGTCTCCGGGTACTCCCCGCAGGGAGCCCCATGTAGAGAGCGTTACAGTAATCCAGGCGAGAGGTGACTGGGTGAAACCAGGCTCAATAGGTGAGAGGGATCTTGGAGTCTTAGTGGACAACCAGCTAAATATGAGCCAGCAGCGTGCAGCAGAAGCCAAAAAAGCTAATGCAATCCTAAATTGTATTAACAGAGGGATACAATCAAGATCAAGGAAGTACTAATACCACTCTATAAAGCCTTAGTAAGACCACACCTAGAGTACTACATCCAGTTTTGTTTACCACATTATAAAAACATGTTGAGACTCTAGAAAAAGTACAGAGAAGAGCAACCAGGATGATTAGGGGACTGGAGACTAAAACATACGAAGAACGGTTACAGGAACTGGGCTTGGCTAGTCTAGTGAAGAGAAAGACCAGGGGAGACATGATAGCAGTCTTCCAATATTTGAGGGGCTGTCACAGGGAGGAAGGGGTCAAGCTATTTTCTAAAGCGCCTGTAGGTCAGACAAGGAATAATGGATGGAAACTGGACAAGGAGAGATTTAACCTGGAAATGAGAAGAAACTTTCTGACAGTGAGAACAATCAACCAATAGAACAACTTGCCCTCGAAAGTTGTGGGAGCACCATCACTTGAGACTTTCAAGAAGAGATTGGACTGCCATTTGTCAGAAATGGTGCAGGGTCTCCCGCTTGGGTGGGGGGTGGACTAGATGACCTACAAGATCCCTTCTAACTCTGATTATCTGAATACTAAAGCAGTTTGTTTTTCACTACAGTAGGGTCTCCACTTGATCTATTCTTTCTAAAGCCTCTAAATTCTCACATGAAGAGAAGTAAAATGTCTAACTTAAGGGACACATTATTACATGAAAGGAAACTTTGATATAATTCATAGTTCTTGATGCTGGATGGCTTGATCTTCCTCAATCATATCTTTCCATCCTTACATATATTCAGACCTCTATTTGGAAGAACAATAATTTTTTGAAGCCTATAAGTTGCGTCTCACAACTGAAAATAAAAAAGAAAGAACATACAAGTAATACATAATGAGAAAATGGGGAAAGTGACATTTTTGTTACTCTATTTAGCCAACCTATTATTTTTAGAGGGGTTCATTTTTCCTAAGTTAAAATTTCCTGTGGTGTTCAAAACCATCTGAAACTCTACCCATAAGGTGCCCCTCTGCTAAAGGAAGTCAGCACAACTTATCAAATCTATTTTTGATTCTTGCTTTATGTTAAGTGCCCATTCCTTAAGATTCATTGGGCCTGCAAGCTTTTACTATCAGCGTATTTATTTCACCCTCTAAATGAAATCCAATTTGATGCTATTAATATTAATGCACAAGATAATTCTGATGATGAATTAATAAAACACTTAGGCTCCCAATATGCTCTTTGCTTTTACCATTTAATGATGTTCTTCACTGGATGGAGGAAGAGGAGGCAGAAAGATAATCAGCTCCACCAGGACCCTGAAAATTAGAAGCCTCTTCATTGTTTTAGCTTTCTGCTTTAATGGCAATCGATGGTATTGATTTTGGACTAGAAAAGTATTTACTACATCTTTACTGTGTGCTACAATCCCTATTTAGATTCCTGAAGTATCGCTGGGATGTTACACATGCTTAAAGTATTTTAATTGCCTGCAAGAAGCAGTCAAGAATGTGAAATACATATGTCAAATCTTTACCATTTGTTACTTCTCCCATCAATGAAATACTTTCATTTTTGAAAAATGAAAGCCATAAAAGATGTCATTATTACATAGTAATGGTAGATAGTCAAAAATCTAGTTTCTCTTTCAGAAAAAAGGATGCGTCCTTGGTAGCCTCATTATAAAATAATTCTGCATCCATCTCCTTCAGATATATTATACAAGAGCTTTCTATAAGAATCTTTCCCAACTGGATGCCTTCCCAGGTATATTGAACTATAATTCACATCAAAGCATGATGGGACTCATGGACCACACCTCTAAACAGCAGCAAGTCGATTCAAGGTGGTACTGACTGTATTTAAAGTGCTCCATGGCTCGGGACCTGGGTACTTACGGGACCGCCTGCTGCCATCAACAGCCTCCTGCCGCCCAGTATGCTCTCACAGGGTTGCCCTCCTTGGGGTGCTGCCGCCTGATCGTTCCCGGCTGGCGGCCCCAAGGGTGCGGGCTTTCTCTGTGGGGGCCCCCTCCCTGTGGAATGATCTCCCCCCGGAGATATGGGCCATGACGGACATCCAGACCTTCCGGCGCGCAGTTAAGACCTTATTTTTCCAGCAAGCCGGCCTGGCCCAGTAAATGATTTATGGGTTTTAATCTAATTTGGTTTTAATTTTAAATCTTAATTTTTAATTAATCCCAGAATTTTAAATTTTTGTATTTTGTAATTGATGGGATTCGGCCGGATTCTTATATTTAATTTGTTTTTAAATTGTATATATTCTGTTTTTTAGTAGGCTGTACACCGCCCCGAGTCCCTTTTTGGGAGAGGGAGCAGTATAGAAATTTAATTAATAAATAAATAAATAATAAATAAATAAGTTAACTACTTTTGTGCAATTTTGCTGAGGGTCACTGGTTGTGTTTCTCTCATTCCCCAAACATCCTATTGTTGTGCATTGATTTTTCCCTGCTGTTTTATATAATTTAGCTCAATGTAAGTCATCAGAGAACTGAAGCAGCAATTATTCTCAGGACTATTTGCTTTAGCTCCCAAATCCATTAGTGAAGTTTATCATGTTAACTCTGCCCAAGAGATGAGACTATGTGGATCTGTGCAGCAGAAGCAAAAGCAGAAGCAGAGAAGCCACGGGTGCTTATTCTTCTCCCATTCTGAGAATTTTGGAATTTTATCCTTCCTGCATGCAAAGGAAATTTGAATATTTTTATTTTTATGAAATAGGATTGCTGACATCCTCAGAATTGTTATGAGGTTGGCTCAACTATTAATATTAAATTTGTTTTCCAATGTTAGGGTTTGGAAAAAAAATTCATTATTTTTCAGTTAAAACAAAAAAAAAAGAGAATCCCAAGCAATTACATCTAGAGGGTAATATTTTGTAGGTCCCATTCTGCTAAAGAGTTCCATTTGATGGGGCTCAGATGACTGCCTTTTCTGATTTGGCTCCTGCCCTCTGGAACATCATCCCCCCTCCCCCTGAAGTGAGGTTAACCCCATCTGTTAGCCAATCAGAAAGTCCCAAATATGTAGTCCTTCCTGCAAATTTGGGGATTCTATGGGAAGCCTGCATGATGGTAATATTGGGTTTCTATGATTCTTCTTTTAAATAGCTACCAAAATGTCACTTGGCTTACTAAATTAATCAATGGGCCTATAAATTCAGCCAGATGCTAGCTTTTATTTTGTCAAATGTCCAGGTTCTCAACCTTTGTATCCAGGACAAATGTCAAGTGTTGGGCTTAATCTTTAAATTTCTGAACAGCTCTAAATTGGATAATTAATGAATAACCTGAATTAAATTATTATCCATGTTATCCATCTTATACTTGTGCTTCCACCAAACTGGATCACCTTTATGCTCTCTTTCATGTCAAGCAAGAATTTTTGCAGTTATCAAAGTCTCAATAATAATGTATTTTGCTTCACATTTTAGCCTGGTCCTCTCCCTTTAAAATTGTTACTTTTAATTCTATTATTTTTGAGAATTTATTTAATTATTTTATATGTAAATTAACACTAATTTCAGAAATTATTATTACATGGGATATATAGAAATATAGTAGTATAACTTCCAATTTTCTTCAGATACAAATATAAAATACATTAACCTCTTACTCTAGAATCAACATTAGTACACAGTATTTCTATAATCATAAATAGGTCTAATCATCAAATCCCCAAATTAATGTATTATTTCTTTCAGTTTCAAGTTCAAAGGTGGTTTCCAGATAGAACCAAAGCTAGACATGGTGTTTTCTTTATTCAAAGTAGCCATTTTCATCATCTCAGCCAGTTCCACCAGGTTCACCATCCTTTCTTCCTCTCTTGTTTTCTTTTTCAGCTCCTAATTTTGGTCTTTTTTTTTAAAAAAAAAAAAGGCTTTTCTTCTTTTTTAATTTCTATTTTTCTGTTTCTTCATATTTTATCTTTTGTAAATTTAATTTAAATTTAAAAGTTTATAAGAAAAAAAAAAGCATTGGTGTATGTATATATGTACACATTTGTTTGACCATAAGGTTAAAGCAGAAGGATGTCCTCTTATTTCTCCCACACTCATTTTTGGAAGGGAACCAAAATCTCTAATTGCTAATTTCACAGAAATAAAAAAAATGCAGACTTAGATTTCATTATCCTATACTGCATGGGTACCCACATTCTAGAAAGCCATGCTGTCCACAACTCGGTCTGTGCCCAGGCATATTTCATATTTATGCTTGTTTAAATTTATTCAGATTATACCCATCACTTATGCCCCTGTCCTCCAATTTTTGCACTGAAGGACTGATTGGTATTTTAGCATTTTGGGATGCCTCTTGTTTAAATACCTTGTGTTTTTGTCTGTTTTGCAGTAATTACAGCCAATTGTAACAGATATTATATTAATGACAGAGGGCAGCAATGACAGATTTATGTCTCTGTAATTACATAGTTCTTCTACACACACTCGAGACTAGAGGCCTAACGTTTATTCATATTTGTTCTGAGGCCTGTAAATCTTAGTTGCATTTCACCCTACTTCCCTTCATGTTTAACCTTTCTGCTACTTAGAGAACTTTTCTTTTCTTTCCATTACTAGTCACTTATCAGACTCTCTTGTGTCTTACAATTCATGCACAGAAACTTTGGGACAAATAATTATTGAAGTGTCACATCCTGTGAGATGATGCATTATCTTTTCCATGCCCAATTCCATTTTCCTATGCAACCTTATTTGTTCTCTCTCTCAAGTGCAAAAAAAAATTAAAGTCCATTTTCCTTAGGAAAAATGTGGCTGTTCCTTGTAGGACTAACTTAGAATATTCTGGACTTTGAATCTTGTTTCTCAAACAATTTAGATTCATTAAGCTCTGATAATAAATATGTTTAGGTCTTGCTGCTAGGGATTAGCAGACCAAAATAAGGCTTTTACACTTTATAATCTGATCCAGCTAGTGTCTGGATCCTCCAAAATTGATAGTCACATAGTCATTCCAGAAATAATGAGAAAGAACTGTACAGTATAACACTCTAACATGCACCTTTTTAAACATTAACAAAAACAGAACTGTTTCATCAACTCTTAAAGCTAACAAAGTATTGCAAATTGTTTGTCGTCTCCATGCACTCTTTTTTCTGAGAACACTAATTGTAATTTCTTTTGGCTAACTTCCACACTGCAAGGATCTGCTGGAAGCAAAATTCCAAAACTTGCTTCTATCAGGATTCTAGGCAAAATTCTTTTCAGTCTATATATGAGACTGAAAAAATGGGAGGTTGCCAAATATCTAGCAAGCAACAGCTTTGGATGATTTGTGGGGACAATCAGCCATGCATATTTGCTGATAGATGACAGACAACTCACCTGGTTTTGCAATCCAGTGCAAGCAACAAGTACAGAAAGGTTAGGGAACATCTGGTGGGCTCCATGTGCCAATTACATTTGGTTTAATAGGTCACAACTTTTAATACAATGTGTTAAGTTTTAATTATCTCTTCATAGTCTGTGTTAATTATCTTTTGGTTAACAAGTTTCTGGTTTTTTTAACATTCCTTTATGAAGATGAAGACATGTGTACCATAAGAATGAAAAATCTACACAATAAATTACAAAGTAACCCATACAATTGACACAGTCCTTTGTAGACTAAACATCTTGGTCCTGCTTCCATCTGGCGATTACATTAAAAACTCTGTCAATATCACTCACATTAGTCTTCTTTAACCTTCTGGAAGCCTAAAGCAACTAGAGGCTGCCTGCATTTGAATTACTTACAGGGACAACCAGTTTCTTACTATTTTAGAAACCAAAATTTGAATATGCAATTAACAATGGCTTTAAGCATCATTTTATTTATTTATTTATTTGCCTTCTTGCTTGCTTATTTACTTATTTATTGATCAGATTTATTTATTTCCCAGCCATCTTGTGGTTCAAGGTGATTCTGGATGGCAGGTAATTGTATTAATTATTTCTTGTTTTGTTATTATGATGTTTTAATTATTATATAATTAAATTTGCCAATAATATAAGTTGCCAATAAAGGTGAAATGTTTTGATTCCCTCTGTGTTGCAGTTTACTTGCAGTAAACTGCAAGTAATTGGAGTAAATATTCTGATTGTAATAAATTCAAATATTAGAATGTTCCTAGGACAACATGGGGGAAAGATGGGAAAACGTCACTGTAATCAGCATCAAAATTTTAGGAAGATCTAGGAACCAGAATTGTTGAGATTAGGCTGAATGCAGATTCTGGAATCCGTAAAAAGGAAAAAAAGACATGAATTTAGAAATATTATGATTAAAGAAAAAGATCAGTGTTGTTAAATGATGTGCTAAAAAGAGTGTCCAATGTACAAGATAGAAAAATAAGAGGGAATGAAGTAGATCTCTAGCTGAAAATCTGAGACAAAGTTGATTCTTGACATGGGCCTGAAGAGGAAAGATAAAATTGGTCAGAAACATAGTATGGGATCTTTAAAAATCTATCAGTATAATTTTAATGTGTGTATGTTGAAGAAATATGTCCACGTACAAACCAACGCATACAGTATAAATGAAGTATAAACTCTCCCAAATTACTTTTGCTTGATTTTTTTTAGCTTCATTTCCTTTGTAACTTTACATTCTTTAGTTTTGGTTTTGATAGTTTTGTTCAATCAAAAGCAACATTTTTTTTTTAATATCAGGGGAACAGTTAGATAGAGTTGATCTAAAGAGATTTGCAAAAATAAAAACAACGGGAAGAGGTATTTCCTTTACATCTGCCCACTTAAAAAAATAAACCAATTTCTTGTCAGACCATTTGGAGAATTAGTTTGCAGATTTTTTTTTCCTTTTAGTTTTATAGCTAATATACTTCTGCATATCTGAGAAAATCTCTTGAGTGTGCAGAATTTTATTTTATGTATTTTCTGAAGTTTTTTTTATCCTGTTCTTCAAGTGAAAAAAATCATCCAGAGCGGCTTACAAAGATTAATAAAAGACAGAATCTGCTCTCCGGCTTCACAGTAAGGCATAACATAAAAGGTTTGGAAGGAAAAAGGGGCAAAGAAACTCAATCCCTGCTTTTAAATATCATAGCGTTGTTTTGGGGTACTTTATTTTACTTTTAAACTGTCAGATATTGGACCACCCAACTCTCAAATCAGAGCATTGCCAGAATGGTTTATCCCACCATTTCAAGGATTACAGTAGTTGTTAAATAGGGTGCTTGTTTTAAAACATTTACTCACAACAGTTATTGAGCAGGGTTCTTTTTAAACTGTCTGCACACACTGAAAAATTAAGATGTTAATCAAAAGCAAACCATGTTAGTTGAACGTTATATTTAATTCATTTTGGTAGGGTCGAGACATCTGACTCAGTATATAACAGGGATTCTCTCTCTCTCACTCCCTCCCTCCCTCCCTCCCACTCTGCAAAATACAACGATAACAGTGATGAACTATGTGGTAGGTATGGGATGTTTTTTCAAAGTTTGTACTGTATATTTAAGAGGTAACAATGTTTAAATTTGGGTTCTAATCAGAAACATAATCTGAAAAACAATTAATCAATCCACGAGAGTTTGGAGCAAAAAGTAATAACAAAACAATAAATACAATATTAATAAGCACATAACTTCATAAAATAACAAAATAAACAAAATTTCAGTAATTAGGTTGGAGATCTCCAAAGTCCTTCTAACTCAGTGCTTGAGTTAATATATTTCCCTAAGCTATGGTTTGTTTTAGTCACAATTTGTTAGACAATCCATAGTCATGAACCATGATCAACAAAGTATAATAGCTGGGTTCCTAGAATGCATTAAGACAAAAAACAAACAAGTCATGCTATGATTTAACCCAATTAAAGCCCAACCTAATTTCTCTGAGTATACGCTGGGGTTAGACTGACAGTGGTGGTATTCAGCAGGTTCTGACCAGTTCTGGAGAACCGCCGGTAGCAGAAATTTTGACTATTTCGGAGAACCGGCAAATATCTCCTCTGACTGGTCCCGCCCCCATCTTTCTCTCTGCCTCCCAAGCCCCAGCTGATCTGCTGGGTCTTCTCTTGTTACCCTGCACAGGAGAATGGAGCTGAAAAGCAGGTTAGTGGGGTTGGGAGGGAATGGGATTTTACAGTATCCTTCCCCTGCCACATCCACCAAGCCACATCATATCCACAGAACCAGTAGTTAAAAAAATTGAATCCCACCACCGATTGGACAAGAATCTTTTATAACAAGCTGATTCCATAAACAGACCTGATACATCCTGGCCAGATTATTAGAGATAATAACCTGACAATAGGAAATAATTGTTGGCTGATCATTCTGAACAGTCTCAGAACATCTGGAAAGGAGACACCCTACTTTCTCATTCATGTATGCATTATTCTAAATCCACTACCTGTAAGACAACAAAAGGCATAGCTGGATTCTGAGACAATAAAAGTTAAGCTGGCCTTTCACAGGTCTGTGAGACTCATGATTAATATGTAACAGGTTAATGTGTAAATAAAACTATATTTATAAAACAAAACAATTCCATGTTTGCCCTTCAAGAGAAACCAAGCCTGAATTTGCATTTCATTCCTAGAGCATGCCATTTGCTTACAGAAGCTTTATGTATTTGCATGAGCAATTTTGTTGAGATGGAGATTTATGAAGGCAGTGAAAGTAAGAATAAGGCAGTGCACACCAATAACCAACACTTTACAAAAATGTTTAAAGCAGGAATGCTCTTTGCCATTGCCAAAAACTATCTGCCAAAACCATGACAGTAAGACCTTGTCTATAAGATAGTAAAATCTGATAGGAATTATTGTTGTGGGGCTCATGCTTATGTAACTCTGTTTAATAATCCGGTTTGGCTTGTTTTTTGTTAGACATAGCTTTATGTCTTGGCCCCCAAAATGTTGGGGAAGTAAAATAATCATCCTCCGGCGTACCACTGTTACCACTGATATGTATAAAAGTCTTTCTCTCTGCTTTTAAGGTGATGAAAAGGACAAGTTGATTCTGTCTAA
This sequence comes from Bungarus multicinctus, assembly GCA_023653725.1. Lineage (NCBI taxonomy): Eukaryota > Metazoa > Chordata > Lepidosauria > Squamata > Elapidae > Bungarus > Bungarus multicinctus. Next base: position 8,770,441 of record CM042846.1, read on the forward strand.
ATCAGAAGAATCTGATATGATGTCAAAGCCTTTGGCAAAACATAGATTGACTTAATTCTTTCAGTGATGAACTTTGGTCCACAGCACTTAACAACCGCAAGAGGGAGAAACTCAATATAAAAGAGAAAATCTCCTTGTTCAGGTTATCTTGACTCTGCTGCAGGCAAAACGTCGAACTATTTTTTTTTTAATCGAGATTCTCTGCAGCAGCCCTTTCCCAAATGCCAGTATCCATCACTGATGACTGGATCAATAGCTGTGTTTTGGCCCCAGTCTCCTACGAGAGATGGCATGCCATCCCTGACAGACAAATATCACAGTTAAGCAAAGTATCCAGCCAGACCTAGTAACATTTTTATTGATTTTTGTTGTGCAAATAATGTCTTTTTGGGCTGAATAAATGGCTTTGAGCCAAACAGTCATTGTTTATGATTCCAAAATGCAATAAAAGGACAGGAAATATATTATAGCCAGTGTCTCAAGGCACACAACATAATCATCCTTTGGTGGTGAAAAACTATCCGGCTGAACCTTGGAGTGCATATTTATCCATGCTGAAAGGTACCTGTAGGACTTGCAAATCTTACACCAACTGTCCTGTTAGGAAACAGATGGCATTGCCCTTTAACCCCCCAAATCACAACCAGAAAAAGTGGGGGGGCGGGAATCGCTATATTTCTTCAATCAATACAATGAAAACACTTTATTACATTCTCTTTTCGTGAATAATCAGACTTGTTGGAACTGCATTTATATGCTTTCAAATGGCATGTCCAGATTTTTTTTTCCCCCAATACCACTGCATGGTGAGCTATTTCTCACTGTTTAAAAATATGCATGGCAACAACACTTGATGGAAGAATCTGGCTTCTTCCAGATGTTTTGGCTTATAACGCCCAGGTGTCCCAGCCAGCATAACAAATAATTTGGGACAACAGAGACTAGGAAATGAATGTCAGTCTGCATGTGTGAGCTTGATGTGTATGTCTGAATGGATGGAAGGGGAGGAGAGAAGAGAAGCTAATCAAGGCAATAAAGACCATGCATTTTTGAAGAAGTAAATCTGGATTCATCTGGATGGACGTTTTGCAGTATTTCCATATTTCATACAAACAGGCATCCAAGTCCATGGGTGTGTGTGTGTGCGTGAGAGAGAGAGAAAGAGAGAAGAGAGAGAGGGAGGGAGGGAGAGAGAGAGAGAGAGAGAGAGAGAGAATGTGTGTGTTATTGGAGCCTATGTCCTAACTACAGGCACGCTGGAAAGGGAAAGTACATTTTAACATTATAGTAGAAAAGGAAGTGCAGCAGAAGAGATGCCAAAGTGCAAAGTTTGATGATTCCAAAAATTGTAATGTCCTATCATCCTATCAGTTAATTGACACTTCAAATGCAAATATATCTATACTTTTAGCTGTACCTTTCTTTGCTTTATTGAAGGGCCACTTTAAGAGGCGCAATCCAATCTTCTTTTATTTCAGGGGGGAAATGAAGTCTTTACTTGAACTCCACTCCTAAAAAAGAAGAAAAATATGAAAGTGTGAAGTCATTACTTTCAACTGCATTGTGCCTCCTGGCCTCTGGCCTTGCTGGCAATGTGTTTTGTGTTGTGTTATTTTTGTTTTTAGCTTCAATATGTGATAAGGCAGAAGCCTCCCAGAAGTCCCCCACTGAGGCATCCTGAATTTCTGCCCTGACAGCACCACTGTACATTACTTATTAAGAACATTGCATTGATGCTCTGCTGTCAAATCAAACGTGCTTGAAGAATGAGTCGTCTCTAGAGGTACCCATTTAAGGATAAAATATAGTTAGGAAAATAGGGAGAATAAACACCGATCCTCATAAAATAATGTGGAAAAAGCAATTCATAAGCTGCATTGAGAAACATTTCTTACAGCTGTCAAGTTAGAAGCCACACAGTAGGCTTTCATTCTTTTTCCCATTAAGCATAAGCAGCTCTAAGCCAGTTTCTTAAAAGGGTAGTAGAAAAAAAATCCCCATAATTCCATACTCTGATTTGAACAGGTAAATATCAATAATTCAAACATATTTCGGATTTATTCTCTTCTTCACTCTCTTCTTCTTGTTCTTTCCCCAAATGATCACTTAGCTGCAAGAATATGCCACAGCAAACATCTGCTGGCTCAGATTCAGATGGTCTCCTATATCATTAAATGCTTGTATATTGAGAGCCAATTTGGTGCAGTGGATAATGTAGCAGGCTACAAACCACGAGGTGTGAGTTCTACTCCCACCATGGGCACAAAATCAGCTGGCTGATCTTGGGCCAGTCACTTTCTCCCAGCGCTAGGAAGCAGGCAATGGCAAACCACTTCTGAAAAACCTTGCCAAGAAAACTGCAGCGACTTTGACGAGGGAGTCTCTGAAAAAGAATACAATTAAATGGAAGGAAAAAAGTATATTAATTATCCGTTAGTATCTTTTTTTTAATTCAGTGTATCTTGAACCATCATTAAATGGCCAGTCATTAAGTGAGAACTACCTGTACTTTACCTGGTGGGCTGGATAAATATCAAGGGATGGGGCTTTGAAGAGGACAGACATTCTACGTCCAGTGTTTGGGCAGGAAGTGATGAGGTTACAAGAGGAGGTAAGAGTGTAAATATCTCTGCTTTTCAACTTTGGGGGGAATAAAGAAGGTGGACAAATCCTGTTGGTTTTCCTGCAGGGACATTTGAAGAATCTGTTGGCAACTATGTATTTTTCCACTTCAAATGACCTGGAGGGTCTGGGCAAAAGTCACTTTTCTTGAATGGAGAAAAGCTATTCCTACAATGTCCACAATGAAATAGCTGGTGATAATGGAAGATAAAAGATAAGTTGGCGCCCCATTCAACCCCCTCCCTCCATGAGCCAGATGATCAGAGTTAACAGGTCATGTTAGGTCCATGAACCAGAAGCTTCCCATGTATGAACTGCTGCTTTATTCCTAGCAGACATATAGATAGAAAGTTTAAAATAACAGTGTTTCTCATTTAAAGAATGTAAACAGAATCAACATGAGCAAGATCAGTTCCTTAAAAATATGACAAACCACATGCCTAGTGAAGGATTAGACAATCTAGAAGAAGAAAGGGGAGAGTTTTATTCAGCATTATTTATTTAAAAAACTATACCAATCCTTACTGAACATTTTTTTGTATCCAGAATAGGGCAATACCTTAGGGTCTATGACAATTCAAATTTGCCATGGCCAGCCCACTGTGGGACAACTCATCACAGCCAACTCACTGCAGGACAAGAGTTACACTGATATCAAAGAAATAGTGGGATAGAATCATTTAAGAAAGGATGCAAAAGGAGGGACAGAATGAAATGTGAATGCCAAAATTAAATTTTTTTTAGTTATTTTAAATAATTAAATAGAATTGTTAAATTGTCCTACAGCAAGAAGGCCATGGCGAATTAACTGTGGCAAGTAGTCCCATTCCGAATACATTAAATGCCATATCTTTAAGGGTGAAAACATCTTGAAAAAATGGGCAATAACAAAATGGCTAATTTTTTTTCAAGCAGTTAGGAACCTGACTTCAGTTCTCTGTATTAAATCTTCCCTTTCTCAGGAAGCAAAATTGTTTTTTAAATATTGTATTTGTACTATTTTTTAACTTTGGCTGTACACCGCCCCGAGTCCTGGCAGGGAGAGGGGCGGTATAGAAAACTAATAAAATAAATAAATAAAATAAATAAATTCTTTAACCAGGACAGGCAACCTCTTTATGTATTTCTTTTTAAAAAACACAAAAAGCTTTACTCAAAAAATCAAGTCTACATAGTAAAGATTTTTAGTAATATGTCCCTCCGAAACCTTAAACTCTTAGCATTTTCAACAAGAGAAATTTTATTTGAAATTTTAGAAAATAACTCATGGAGACATTCAGCATTATGTGTCCTTTGAAGGGAACAATCACTTTGGAAGAATAATTGTACATGGCTATACATTACAGTGTTTTTAGTATTTATTTGATTTGTCAATCGCTTACAAGATTACATGATGCCTCCTGTTAGTCATACAGCCACCACTGAGTTTTCATTGTAGCAATATGGCATTGTCTTCTGGGATGCTTTTTCAACTTTCCTTGCCTCAGAATTACTTTTACGTCTCCCATCCAAGAACAGCCCAGGTTTAATGTTCCTTAGCTTCCATTTTCCAGCCCAGCTATGATTACTCAAGTCCTGATACTCACTGAGACCACTTAGCCATAGTTATGCATTTATATTATATATAAACATGAGAGGAGGTAATGCCACATATCATGACCCACCCAGATTCAATCTTCAATTTCTAGGTCATTTTAGATTTTAGAAAATTTTTGAGAAGGGAATGAGCACTGGAGAAAATAAGTCACTTGGATCTCTTAGTGCATTGCAGGCCTTGATATGGTATCAAAATCACATTGATTGCTCTAGTGGCTGACCTGTGATGAGACTGTTAGAAGTGCAACTCTTCTTGCTAGATTTCTAAGTGACATTTGATACCATCAGATGCCATACCTTATTGGACTGTGTCCAAGGATTGATAGTGGAAGGCTCCATTTCACAATGGTTCACCTCTTTCCCAAAGAGAACATTCTAGTCAGCAGCAATAGTGAGGAAAGATTATGGCCATGATGTGGTGCTACAGGGTTGGTCACACTTCCTTCTCCAATTTGACATCTGCATTAAATTGCTTGTTAACATTACCAACAGCACAGAGTATCACTACTATGCTGGTAATACCAAGGGGTAGGTTTGTAAGGCCAAACAGAAGATGTGGTAGAGGTCTTATTCCAGTGTCTGGAGGCTTTAGATTTTGGAAGGCTCAGATTCAATCCTAGCAAGACAGAATCTCTATGAGTTTGAAAGTCTTCTAATAGAGATATTTATTCCATGTTTGGCTCTGGACATGATTGCACTGCCCTATGCAGAAATGTTTCCCAACCTGAGGGTCCTTTTGACCCATAGTTCCTGTTTGAAGAACAAGTGGCAGCTATAGCTACAGGACCTTTGAGAAATTACATCTATAGTAGTAATTGTGGTCTTTCTTGGATCGGGAAGCCTTGGCTATTTATGATTTAGTCACCACTTGTTTGGAGTACACAAAGCACTCCACATCAAAACCATCCAGAAGCTTCAAAACCATCCAGAAGCTTCAGCTGCTCCAGAATGTAGAGATGTGTGTAAGGCTGGGAGCCTTTAGATTTTTCCATGTAGCACCTCTACCATGAGAGGTGTTGCACTGGTTTCCACTTTATTCTTGGGTGCAATTGTCATCTTGAAATTGGCCTAGGACCTGGACAGCCACCTTCTTCCAGAGATTTTTGCTTGCCTGATAAACTAGGAAAGATCAAATTCTTTCAGGTCTTTTCATTTAAGAAATGTCATATTCAAGAGCCTCAGGAACAAATTATCTGAATTGCAATCCCCGCTGATGGAATAACATTCCTCTCCAGATAAGGTTGGCTCCCCCACTTTTCTTTCTTTTGATCTTTTTGTTGTTCGTTTGTTTATTAATGTTTTGTCTTGTTTTAGAAATACATTATAATCTGGCTGTTTTAGGTCTTGGAAATAGTTATATGATGAGGGGGACTATCTTGCTATGGGTTTGGAATCTGTGGGGTATTCCTCAGGATACTGTGATTTTGTTCTGCTACTGTTTTTACTATGATTTTATTATAATGGTGATATAATTTTAAAAAACACTTGAAGCTTTATTTGGATTAAAGCAGCATATCATAGCGAGTAAGGAAGTAAATAAATAAATATTGCTGATTCCTATAACTCTCTCAACCGAAGGAAAATTTGTACAGAAATTGTATACACAATGGTAATCAAATGTTCCTGGATAATCTAATTTCTGTTTCATTTTAGCAATGTTTTTGAATTAAGACACGGATGATGATGGTGATGATTGATGATTCCATTTCTGTCTGTACATTGTTAGATGATTCACTCACAATACTCCCAGTGGCTCTGAAAAGAAAACTCAAACTTTTCTCTATTAAAAAATAAAAAAAAGAACTATCTTTTAAATTGGCCTTTTCTCTGAGGTTGATAGAGGAAAGGAAAAGGTTTCCTGGCTCTGTTATTCTCTATTTCTCTCTTAGATTTCTGCTTTTATTTAGTTTCCATTTTTCCCCTTTATGGTACCAGCTACAGATGTCAGAAGGAAAACAGAAAAGCTGCCACTTTAGATGATGGGAAACCTTTCTATAAGATTTAACCCACCAGAGTGTTGGTACTGTGACATGAAGATAATAAAGAGATGATTGCTACAGAACAAAATCACTTTTTCTAACTAAAGGAGAGTTAAAGAGACTTTCCCCACTCCTTTTATAAAGCTGCTGCCACGGCATGGTATTTTCCCTGGAGGGCAAGCAATGCTCTTCTTATCTCCCAGGTCAAATCTTCTGCTCCGCTTCCCCTGTCTTCAAGCAAATGAATGAGAAAACAAAGAGGCAGGTATAGACACAACCAAAACCTGACAGATTGGTTGCATTTTAAAGCCAGTGACAACAGCACACAGCCAGGCAGGGTGGCTGAGTTCATGTAAAATGATGCCTAAATTATCCCAACAATTCCGGTTATGCTTTCAAGCTGGGGAGAGGGGAGGGTAACTACTTCAACAGTGGTTTTTTTAAAAATGCCTTTAATACACTGTAAGGAAACTTGGGACAGCTCAGCCCCAAAGGCAACCTAGCAATCCCCCCCTTTTTAAAAATAAATGAAATAAATAAGCCAATGACAGACTCTGTTGGGATTAACAAGCTTTCTAGTTTAGACAGTGTTTCCTGATGTGACTTCATAACAAGATGTGAATTTGAATGGATTTTTCATTCTACGAGATGGACCTTTCCAGTTAAAATGTGTATTTGATTCCTTCCCCAGCAAAACAATATACATTATTTAAAACAAAGCAAACAAACAAAAAAGCTGAAAACAATAAGATTGCAATTTTTTAAAAAAGATGCAACTCCCATGCCAGTCAAATGTCTCCTATCTTCTTGAAACAGCTGGATTCTGTTATGTATTCAAAAGCAGGTCATTCAAGGGCCACCACAGTAAATGCCCAATTTTGGCTAAGCCCACTGCAAGTTCTCATCATGAGGGTTTATAGTGTGGGATATAGTCATCTGCATCAAACTGTTACATGGCCTAATAGACTAAAGAAGCTGCCCCTTTGGATTATGAATCCTGTGTTGTGAAAGGCTGGGTAGGTCAAAAATACTGTGAGTTGAGCTCGTACATAAACCAGAAGATAGTATAATTGAGATAAAGATGATGTGGTGTTCTCAGACCTCTTTCCATTTCCATTACAAATGGATAGAGGTATATTCTGAGAAGTCTTTTAAGTTAGGGGTGTCCAATCTTGGCAACTTTATGATCTGTGGACTTCAACTCCCAGAATTCCTCAGCCAGCATGGCTGATTGAAGAATTTTGGAAGTTGAAGTTCATAAGTCATAGAGTTGCCAAGATTGAGACCCCTGTGCTAAGTCACAGTTCAGACAAAACATACATGACTAATTTAGTAAAATGAAAATTTTACTATGAGAGAAGAGATTTAGGCCTTCAAAATATATCCCCAAAGCTTGTGTACTCAGAGAACATCTAAGATATGTTGGCCTTTGAGATAGTCCAAATAATATTCACTTTTTCTAAAAATGTATAGCAATAGCATTTTAGGCTACATACTGCCTCATAAGTGCTTTATAGCACTCTTTGGGCAGTTTACAAAGTAGGCATTATTTGTATAGTGCTCCCAACAATTTGAATTGTCACAATTTTACTGACCTTGGAAGGATGGAAGGCTGAGGCAACCTTGAGCCCTGTCAGGATCGAACTGCAGACTGTGGGCTGAGTCAACCTGCAATACTGTTGTTCAGTCGATTTAAAAACTAATGAAATTTCTAATAGTTTGTGCAATTTTGCTTAAATATAGAATCAGCACTTCTCAGAAAGATTGTCCCTTTCAAAACTGGTGATTGTACAAATGCAGACCATTGGTTTCTTTGGTTTCACAGGTATCACTTAACATATGCACTGTTGGGGATGAGCAAAGCAAATTCTTTTCTTGCATAGGAATCATGATCCTGCAAGGCATAGGCAACAAGACCTGCCTCCTCTTAGATGTTACAGTTCTAGATCTTTTTCTCTTGTCTCCGATGTCATCTACAATTTTATGACAGTAGAGGAAGTAAGGCACAGGATAGGAAACTTTGTGATATGATTCCATAGCCCATGTTTTACATACCTACGGTACTGGTTGTGAGGAAGAGAGAAAGATAGCAGACTCCATACAGCTACAAGATGATCATATTTTAAGTTTTAGCTTTATCTGCAAGTGTTATATTTAGGACCCTACAATCAGGGGTGGGATTCTACCAGTTCGCACCTATTTGCTAGATCCGGTTGTTAACATTCTAAGCAGTTCGGGAGAACCGGTTGTTAGAAGAAATTACTGGCCTAATCCTGTAAGGAAGGCAGGAAGGAAATATTCTGGTGTTGCTTACAGAAACTGCCTCTCCGTTAACCCTTATTACATTCTTGGCAGGACTAGACTTACTATCTCAGGAATGTCTCCGGAGTTTTTTTTCCCCTCCTTTGCTGGTACTTTGCTTGTGTGGAGTGACCATTCAAAGCTACAATGGCACTGAAAAAAGTGACTTATGACCATTTTTCACACTTACGACTGTTGCAGCATCCCCACAGTCATGAGAGGCCAGGCGAGGAGATGAGTGCCTTGATGTGAGTGTTGTTGAGTTGGCCACGCCCAGCCAGTCACATGACCACCAAGCCATGCCCACCACCTAAGCCACACTCACAGAACTGGTCGTTAAAAATTTTGAATCCTACCCCTGCCGACAATTAAGAGATGCTAAAATGCATGCCAATGATACATTCAAGTTGATAACAAATGGTTTAAGTAAAGATCTCTCAAAAGTTTTTATTTCCCGTCTTTTTTATTAAAAAGAAAAGTCTGTGGCCTGGGAAGGCTGGCAGGGAGGGGAAACATTCTGTCCAACTATTTGCAACAATATTGTCATAGTAACCTATTCCTTGTGGAGTGTGATTATAGGAACTGGTAGCAAGGAGTGAGGATTTTTCTTTTCAGGGTTATCTAGCTTTGAAAGGATCATGTTCAAACCCAGAAGAGATAAAAGCAAGACTATACAGAATGTAAGCTGGACTGTTAAGCATTTCCATATGACAAACTTCTCTCTTGAGATCTGACCTGCCTGTAGATTCCCAGTTTACAAATCTAAAGGAATCAGACTTCTGCCCTGAAGAGGGGAACCAACTGCAGCTTCCTTTTGAAAACTCATTAAAAATTCTTTCTTAAAAAATGTCCACAATAACTCTTTCTCTCTCTGTTTTTTTTTCTTTCTTTCTCTCTCTCCATGAAAATTCAAAAGACATGCACAGAGAGAGAGAGGGAGGGAGGGAGGGAGGAAGAGAGAGAGAGAGAGAGAGAAAGTTTACAAATTTGCTCTTTAGATTCAACCCTTAGGGGGAAAATCATGCAAAGACTATTCTAAGAGAAATTATGACTATAAATAGAAGATAATCTTTTTCTGCAATTGGCCAGTTATGTCTACAGTTATGCCCATAGTTATGTCTAACACCTAATGTAAAATCAATGCAAAATTATAGAGATAAATTAATCCAAAATTAAAAATTCAACTTCGACGTAACAGTGAGCTAATTTATCACTGTCTCACAGCAAACTCTGACCCTGAATGCTAGGAAAAAACCAAAAGTTTAATTAAGTCTATCTGGATACAAGGGAAAAAACATTTTGAAAAAAAATAAGAGACTGACCCTTTAAAAATAGTCCAATGACAATGGGACATATCTTATAGCCATAGGATATTGAACTAAACTAGAAAAGGAGGGGTGTCTGGCGTTTTAAGACCATTTCATCCTGGTTGAAAGCATTCCACAGAACAAAAATCTACTGAAATTGTACATTCTAGAGCCCTCCTTGTTATTTTTAAGCATTATGTTTATAATTTTGATAGTATATAAAACATGGCACAGAATAAAAAAATCTTTAAAATTAATCTGAAAAATCTCCTCATAAGAAATAATGACAAATGGCCTACTAAGAATAATGGAAATCCAGAAATTCTTCAATGTTATTTAGAGTCTCACCCACTAACTCCTGGTTTCTACAAACAAATGTATGAAGTTTGAAAAGCAAAGTCTGAGAATGAAATATCGCTACATGACAACATATGGTTCGTTGATGCTATATTCACAGAAACAAGGTCTTTAAAGCTGTTGAATTGAATGAATTGGAATGATAATTTTTTAAAGAAACAAATTATTTCAAACTGAAAAAGAAAAAAAACATGCTACCAGAGTAGAACAAAAGATAAACACCCATTTAGATGCCACAATTGAATGTTTTGAACAATAGTTCAAACTAATGATACAATTGCTTGAATATCAACAACTAACAAAAGAATGCATAAAAACATGATAACATTAATGCACATCCTTTGAAATGTATTAATCTATATAAACCTTTAAATGAAAAGTTGCATGGATCCATCATGTATGTATTTATTTATTAAGTTTTCATGACACTTATTTCCCAAAGTGAATTTGGGAGCTTATAATTTTATAAAAATAAATTGTATAAAAATACAATTCAGGAAACAAAATGATTGCAGAAACCATGGAAGAATAAAAACAAAATGTGGTGGAATCTTCTAAGAAAACTAAACAATATGATTAAGCAATTTCAGAAACAAAGGAAATTTTGGTATAGAAAAAGAGGAAAACCATATAAATGGAAAATATTGTAATTTAATGTAATAAAGTAATAATAAATAATTATTATGTAATAATAATAAAAATAATTATTATGTAATAATAAATAATTATTATGTAATTATTATTATTATGTAAACATAATAATAATTTATATACTTTATATAAATTGTAAAAAAGCAAGCTAAGAAGATGAATAATTGGAGTGTACCAGGAAAGAATGACCTTCATGGATTTTGGCTCAAACATCTTAATCAATTTTACATTCTTGTCTTGCAAATTATTTCAATCAAATGTTGTTGATCAATAAATTACTGCCTTACTATATGTCAAATTTTTTTGATTATGAAAAAGAAAAGAAAAAGAAAAATACATTACATTTATTGTCCAATCACTTGTTTGCCTACAGCGGATTTTCTCAACCATAGCAATCTTAAGCATCCTGACTGGGACTTGTGTGAGTTGAAGTCCCATCCAAAAATTCTTGAAATTGAAAAGCATTGCCTTACAACAGTGAAGCTGTGAAGAGGAATTATAGCTAATCACATTTACAAATGTCTGGTTTCAAATTCATTGTAATCTGCAAAGCAAAAAGAGAATGTTTAAAAAAAATTCTAAATGTACAAAGACGTATTTTTATTTACAAAAGTCTATTTTAAATAACCTTAAAAGATATAAAACACATCTCATATAGCATGGATTGATTACAATAAACATTTGACTCTGTACCCAGGGTTAGGTTAAAATAATGTTTGTGATTGTTTTGCAATTTATAAGAAAAATGCAGTTTGTAATTAATGCACTAAAAATAATGAAGAAAATGTTGAGGATAAATATAGAAGAACTTAGAGAAGTCACATTGGAAGAGGAATTTTTTCAAGGAGACTCTTTTCCTCCATTTCTTTTTAATATGACTGTGATTCCACTGACAATAATTTTGAATAAAAAGCCTTTGAATTAGCCAAGCAAAGGACAGAAGTTTCCCATTTGCTCTACATGGGTGATTTGAAATGAAATGCAATTGCTTTTAAATATAGATTGAATATTTATTTATGATATCTAAATGGAATTTGGATAGGGCAACAGTGCAACATTGGTAATAAAAAAGGAAAAATGGGATACTCAGATGGAATTGAACTATGGAATGACACTGAAATCAAAGCATTAACAATGAAGGAAAGGTATTATGATGTTTTAGAAACAGAAAATCTTTTGCACGCCCAAGTTGAAAAGAACACCAGTTCCAAATATGTAAAATGGGCTAAGTAAATTTTAAAATTGAAGCTCAATGATAGTAACAAAGCAAAGCCATTAATATTTGACTGTTCGTATACGATGTTGTACAACAGTATTATTGACTGGACCCAAGCTGAACTAGATGCTGCATATGCAAAACCTGAAAATATAATGACAATACATTATGAATTGCACCCAAAAAGTTGTGTTCACTTGTGTTTACCAAGGAAAATTGGTAGTTTTGGTTTCTTACCAGGGAAGTAGGCAGCCTCATGATTACATAAAAGGTAGTAAAGAGGAAAATGCTGATAGAAGTCTACAAAGAAAACGTTTATGTCACAGGATCAAATGTGGCTCACACAACTGTATAGCTGCAACTTCAAATGAAAAATTGGAAAGATCAACTTCTGCAAAGTAAATATCTGTAAAAAAATTGAAGGCAAGTTGCACGATAACAAAATTTGCCAATGGCTTCAGATTGGAAGGAAGCCTAAAGTTTAAGATTTGCAGCCCAAAAATACACACTCACAACAGATGTCATAAAAATGAAAATTCACTTCCAGGAGGCCCGTTTTTTGCCCTTCCTGAGTCTCCTCACATACCCTGCACTTACCTGCATCCAAAATGGGCCGCATGGGGACTCCTGGGAGAGGCAGGGCGGGGTGGATGAAGCCAGTCAGGAGTGGGATTTGGGGGTTCTCCGAACTGCACAGAATCTTAGCTAGGGGCTCTTCCGAATCCCTGCAAACCCTCAGTAGCCCACCCCTGGGCCATCCCTTAGGTATGTTCCAGTAGTGAATTTCTGCATTGGTAGGAAATTGGATTAAATGATCTCCAAGGTTCCTCCCAACCCTTACATTCAAATATTCTATGAATGCCCTACTTCTAGACTGTGAAAGTCCAAACTGCTATTAGATAGCAGAAAAGAGCTTGAGTTTTATAGCTCTTTTTTGCTACCATTTAGTATTCATCTAAATTTTTGTAGTGCTGATACAGTATAATTATCCCATAGAGTCTTCACCTGGAGATATCAGGCACTAAGCTTAGGAAGTGGATTTACACATGCCAAGGCTGTGCTATGGTCCTTCCTCCTTTCAGAAATCCACAAATTAAAAGGTTCACTAAGTTGAGGAGTTCCAGTTATGTACAGGTAACTAGCTCAACTATGGATCCAAACATGGTTGATCTCTAGCCTGCTAGCCTCATCAACAATCATACAATTGTCAACTAGTAAGAAAGGCTGCTGATAATATTTGTCCTTCTGATGAATCCCTCATGGTTTCCCTCATGACTTTTATATGTGTAAGATGGGGGGCAGAATTGATTGTGGCAGAGGATTGTTGAGAAAACATGGATTCATTTGACTATTTTCAGTCCATGAGGAACTAAGGGTTGAAATGTACTTGGGGTGCTAAATGACTAATGTAAATAAACTCTCTATTCCTACAATATTGCTAAAAACCATCTCTGTTAAACTAGAATAAGGCTTTTGTGAAACAATTTACTAATTTACTGCAAATATACACAAAAGAGAAACAATTGTACCCCCAACAGCCCAGGGGAAACATAATGCATATTTGCATTGCAAAAATACATAGCCTGAAACGGGTTTTTACCTCAGACTCCACCTATTATATTTAATACGAGGGCTACTATAGTTGAGCAACAGAAATCTAGGTGACAAAAAGAGTGAAAATGTAAAGTATACTTCTTACAGTTTAAAAATGAAATCAATTCATCCTGAAATATTTCAGGGACTTTTATAAGAAATTTGAAGGTTCTTTAACTCATATTAAAACTATTGTTCTGCAATAGTTTTGTTCTACTTTCTAATTAATACATGTATTGTCAAATTGCTATTAAGTTACATTCTTATTCCAATTTGGAATAAGTATGTTTTGTGGCATGCTTTACATTGAACTGTATGATTTTGTTGTCACAGTCATGGATCAGTTCTGAATTAGATATATGTATCAAGACAGAGCAGATTTCGTGAACCTATTCCATTTCATTATTGTTCAATCTAATTTTTTTATGAAAAGACTTGTTCATTATCTGATTAATTGAAAAAATGATATTATGATGTTGCATGCATTTTTTTTTCATATTTTTAATGAAAGCAATCACTTGTGTGGCAGTGTGAATGCAGTTGATTAGAACTGCTCTCTGGATGACCATTTTGCGGTTGTAGGGCATTCTGGGAAATTAAAAGGATGGCAGAAGATTGGCCACCAAAATCAGTTTGAGGAAGATAAATGAAGGGACAAATGAATAATAATAGTAAATCCAACATGACTAGAGATTACAGAATTATAGAACCCTAGAATTGAAGGGGCATTTTGGCCATCAAGTTCAACACCATACTCAGTGTAGGAATTAATCTTTTATTATTATTGTTATTATTACTAGATAATTTCAAATATGGGAACTGACTCTGTGCTAATTTGGAGATGATATGTCAGTTTTCTTTCTACTGTAGCTGTCATTTATACATTCAAATAACCATTTGAATCCTTAGTTATCAAGTGATAAAAAGGCATTTGGACTGCTTTTAATTCTTTAATTTCCTAATTCTATCTAAAATAAATTGCTGGTTTAGTCAGTCCAGGAATCTGATAGTATTTCTCAGATTTCTCATCCAATCTGAATTCCTTTATCTTCATTTTCAAAAGCAGATGTAATTTGTTAAATTAATGTGCTTTAAATGACCTGAAGGTAATTTTTAAACCCTGTAGTAGAGTAACTGATGTATATGTGCTTTCTCTCAATGTTTAATATTGCAATAGGAAACTGGAGGGAGGGGCCCGGGGGGGACTTACACACATACTTACTTTGTGTGTTATCGCCAGCTACTCAGTCAAAGTAGAATTCATAACAGATAGAGACAAATCATCTGATGGCAGAGGTTAAAAGAAACTTGTTACTATGACTACAGATAGGGTCAGATAACAGAATGAACAGCCACTTTTGATCTTCAAAAAACCTTTTTTCTTTTGCTCTCTCCTCTGTTATCTGGACCACTCCATCAAACACCTAGCAGATAGCAGAGTTGAAAACCCAATCGACCTTCAAGGAAGACCAGACAAGTTGGAAAGTCTGTGTAAAGGTTAAAGTGGAAAGGCGTGTGATGACGGTGAGGGTTGTTTTTTGTTTTTGGTATTTGTGTATATGCCTGTGTTTTTGTGAATTTAACTAAAGCTACAGACTGCAGTTCAAAGGGAGTTGCCAGTCAGTGCAAAAATGTAGTGATGACAACTGTGCATCTTTAAAAGAAGAAATTGAAAAATAAAAATGTCAAGGTAGGGAATCCTCAATGCATCACTCAGATTGTTGTTTGGATTTGTTTATTTGTTTAATAATAAAAATATTACATTATCAAGTGAGAAAAAAAATCCCAAAGATTTTTAAACTAATACTCTTCTTGAAGCCAATCAACCTATCACAACATAAGATTAATGTTAAACCTGCCATAAGATATTGTACTGGTTAATTTTGTGGGAAGGAAAGAAAAAAATACCGTAATTGGCGCTTACAAGTCTGCAGTTTGTAGCAACTCTAACAGAGAATACAAATTTAAATTACTTTTTCATCTTCCAAACTGAAATGCATGAGAGAAACCTTATATTTAATATAACAGCCCATAAGTTTATTTACCAAATATGTATTTTTAATTAATATGTTGATAGCTATTTTGGGTCTCAGTTTTCTTTGGTAAGAAAGGCTCATTCCTAGATTCCATTATTTTTCATCCATGATTAAACAGACCTAGCAATGGTATCCATGCCTCATTTTTCAGAAAAAAAAAGTTTTTATTTTATTCAATATTCATGGGAGGATATATGCAATCCAACACAAAAACATTAGGCAGCATAAGAAATTCAGGCTGATAGTCTAGTGGCAATTCCCGCAATGTTTATCCAAAACCAAAAGGTAGAAACAAAGGGATGCATTTGCCACATTTCTAACTTGATCCTTTCTTTAAAAAATAGTAATTTGCTTAGAGGTTCTAATTATTTAAAAAGTTATCTTGCCAATGCCTGTAGATGACACAGAGAAGGGGGTGGGAGGAAGAGAAATGATGGATGGATAAAGATGGATGGATAAAGATAGATGGATGGATGAATGGATGGATGGATGGATGGATGGAGATAGCCCTTTTTTCTCTTGGTATGTTTGAGGTCAGATAGGTTAGGAAAATACAGAGGAAGGAGAAAGAGTTGAAGTAACATTCACTCAATATCATTTCCTCTTAGAAGAAAAGAAAACTTAGGATCCAGCAGGAGAATGTTGGATGTGTTCTAAATGAAGTGTTTGTTGTTCAAGATGATGGTGAGGCTCAGAAGCTCAGTTCATCTGGGGTGTGTTCACTTGGTGAAAATAGCAGATTAATGTTGTCATATATCCCCCATCAAATTCTGTCCAATGTGAAATCAGATATATCACATCGTGAAATCAAATATAATTTAGCATTAAGTTGATTTAAAACGATCCATTTAACATTAACCAAATTAAAAAATTAACTCATTTCCATTCATTTAGTTACTAGCAAGAGTATACCGAATAGCAATATTAGCAAAAAAAATAAAAATAAATCAGGGGAGAAAATACATTGCAGGAACACTGGGCACCAGGAAAGATCAATGTATAATTTTACCATTTCCATCTTTAAGAGAAATGTGGCACCTTATTTAATATCAGGAGTCTTGATTTGGTCACATGATTAGCTGTAGCAGATTCCTAAACACCTAGTCTGTCTTGTTTTTCAAAATGACCCATCAAATGAGATTACCTTTAAGAACTGCCACATCAGCTTGAAAGTCAAATGCCAAAATCCTGCTGTATTGCCAATGTATAGCAATTGTTAAATGTGCCTTTTTAGCAAGATGGAAAAGTTTCAGTGGGAACTGAACTGAGTGTCAATATCTGGGAAGGAAATAAATGTTAAAACAAGCTAAATAATTGTCTAACAGTACTTGTACTAATGACCTTAAACTTCTACTATGCTAATTTTTCCTCTACACTTTTAATTACAGATCAATAATACTTTGCTGTTGACATTTAAAAATGCTGAACCACAAAGAGAAACACTGACTGGGTGGAAATATACAATGTAAGGCAGAATTTGCCAAATCAATAAACTTTGCCATTTAACAAACAATCGCATGTACAGCAGTGACCAAGATTAGCAGGCATAAAAGACCACACTTCAGCTTCTTAATTATTCCTTAATAACATTAAGCCTTACATCATTGACAAAAATCTTTTGCTGTAAACACCAAATGCCTCCTTTCTTTATACAGAGCAGGTCATTCCAAAGGCTTAGGTTAGCTGTTTCTTGAGCACTCAAACAGCAAACCTAAAGTCAGTGTGATGTAGTAGCAAAGGTGTGGATTAGGACAGGAGACACTTAGCTTCCAGTCTACCTTCAAGCAAAAATGCTCACTGAGTGAGTTTGAGACATTTATTCCTTCTCTCAGCTTCATCCAATTTCACAGAGTTGAATAGATTTGGAGGAATGAGTGTTCTTCGATTTCTTGGACTCCTGGACAGAAAAGAATATGAATTCAACAGATATAAAGGATGTCTCTCATTCTGCACTTTGGATGATCAGCCATTTCAATATGCAGAAAGAAAATGCAAGTTGTTCTACTTTCTAAAGAGTAAAGTTCATTTTAAAAATGCAATATTTCAATGAGAAGTTGAGGATTGCTTTACACAGGTAGTCCTTGATTTTGGATCACTATTGAGCCCAAAATTTCTGTTGCTATAACTGAGACAGTTGCCGAGTGAGTTGTGACCCATTTGTGAACCTTTCTTGCCACAGTTGTTAAGTGAATCACTGCAGTCATTAACTTAGTAACAATATGGTTGTTAAGTGAATCTGTCTTTGGCAGTGATTTTGCTTGCCAGAAGGTCGCAAAAGGTGATCACATAACTCCAAGATACTGCAATCGTCATAAATATGAACCAGTTGCCAAGCATCCACATTTTATTTATTTATTTATTTATTTATTTATTTATTTACTTACTTACTTACTTACTTACTTACTTACTTACTTACTTACTTACTTATTTATTTATTTTATTTGTCAAAAGCTTACAATACAACAGAAACAAGAATAAACATAAATTTAAATACAAGAAATAGGAACTAATAATTGGGGACAATAGGACAGGGACAGTAGGCACGATGGTGCGCTTATGCACGTCCCTTACAGACCTCTTAGAAATGGAGTGAGGTAAATAGAGGTTAGTTTGAGGGTAAAGGAGTGGGAGTTTGAGCAGGTGACAACAGAATCAGATAGTGAGTTCCAGACCTTGACCACTCTGTTGCAATCAAGTTTGGAGTGGTTTACATTTAGTTTATATCTGTTGTGTGCTCTTGTGTTGTTGTGGCTAAAGCTGAAATATTCATTAACTGGTAAGACATTTTGATCATGTAACCATCAACTGTTATAAGTATGACATACGGTCATGAATCATTTATTTCAATGCCATTGTTAGTTCAAACAGTCACTAAACAAATGACTGTAAGTCAAGGACTACCCATAATCATTGCAACACCGTAATCGAAATAAATATCTAGCCATCATTTCATAGCAGGTTCTTGCAGAATAACTTAAAGGAATCCCAGGATTGTATGACTACTACAGCTTCTTATTTGGGAATAAGATAAAATTCACTGAATGAAGCCTCAGAAATCCAATTCAGAGTAATATCAATGCTTCTTTCCATTGTTCAGAAAAACTGAGTGCTTCTCTCTCTTTTTCCACCCATTGCTCCAAAGGCTAAATTATTTACAGAAAAACTCCCCATCCATATCTACTGTTGCAGTTCAGCCTTCTTTGCAACACTACGGAAATCGTTATATTCCTACCAGGAGCACAATACCTATGTACTGAAAGAAGGATCATACTCTGTAATTCAGCAGTTACAGTATTTTAATCATTTCAATATTTCTTCTCAGTTGCATATATTACAAATGAAAGAAATGTTTGTAATGACTATAAATAATTTGGTGCATCTTCACCAGTGGTGGATTCAAATTTTTTTACTACTGGTTCTGTGGGTGTGGCTTGGTGGGCATGGCTTGGCTTGGTGGGCGAGGTAGGTGTGGCAGGGGAAGGATACTGCAAAATCCCCATTCCCTCCCAACTTCTGGGGGGAAGTTACTGCAAAATCCCCATTCCCTCCCCACCCCACTAACCTGCTTTCCAGCTCCGTTCTCCAGTGCAGGACAACAAAAGAAGATCCAGCCGATCAGCTGGGACTTGGGAGGCAGAGAATAGATGGGGGCGGGACCAGTCAGAGATGGTATTTGCCGGTTCTCAGAACTACTTACAATTTCCACTACCGGTTCTCCAGAACTGGTCAGAACCTGCTGAATACCACCTCTTATCTTCACTGATCAACTAAATTGGCTGCTGCCAAATTGTGTATATAAATTAATGTATTCTCCAGTGTTATTTACTTACTTACTTTCTTCTTACTTTTTTTATATATATATTTCAGATTTCCGGATTCTCTGTCAAAGAGGGAAGAAAACATAGAACTGATACTCTTTCCCCTAGAAGCGAATGAACCAAAATGCTACATATAAACATTGATTTCATGATAATGCTGGAAATGTTCTGGGGTTGGAATTGTTGGAATATAATTCAATTTAAAATCAGTAATTTCTGTAAATAGATGTCAAATAAAAAAAAATCAGTGCTGGCAGAAATTAGTTAAAATTTTTATGCCACATGTTAATAGCTAAAAAAAGGAAAGAAAAATAAAATAAAATACCAAGTCTTGTTTTCTTCTCATGAATATTTTATTTTCCATTTTAAAGGTACAACTCAGCTGTACACACTCTTTATACTATACACATGGTTGAATTTAAACTTTTCTGATCAATTATTTAACATTACCTTAGCACACTCTAAGGTGAACTATTTAAAGTGTATTGACTTGTCGAAGACTGTAGGGGGAAAAGTGCTTATGTCAAAATGAGTAATAATATTACAGTCCAATTCTATACAAATATATCTGAATGTACATGTTGTAGGTAGAATATGGAAATCTGAATTTTAGTCTAATTTTAGTGTAATTACAGCCCTATTTGTTTTTTCCACAATTAGCCAGATGGTACAACTCTAGAACGAAACATGAAAATACTCAGTTTAATAATATTAGAATATGAAGAATGCTGAATTAAATAATGTTCCCTAGTGTGATACATTCTGAATGCAATGGGGCTTCAGAATTTCTTTTGCCCATTTGGTCTCATGGTTTAGGCTCATGGCCAGGAGTTCTAATCTCAGCCTAGCCAGGAAAAGCAGTCAATGACTTTGGGCCTATCGTTCTCTCTCAGCCCAACCTACCTCACAGGGTTGCTGTTGTAGGGAAAATATGAGGAAGGAGGAGTTGGCCATAAAACAAGATCTTGGCATTAAACAATCATAGAAGAGATCCTACAGCAGGAAATTAGGAGGGTGTTCTCACCACTAATATATATTAATTCTGGAGTAGCTGGAGAGTCTAATGCTGTAGAAGACAAAGAAAGGCAACACAAAAGACTTCTGCAAATATGAAAATGAGCTCAGCATCTCATTATCTAAAATAACTATATGCTAAAAAGGATAGTGTCTTGTTTTAAATTTAATTGATTTAATAACAGAATACCTATATTTATATTATATATTTATATTTTATCATTTTGATTGCAGCATTTTGAACATAGTTGGTTTCTTTTGTAATGCAATATATATCTATATATTTTATTTTGTCCATTTAAATGTGTTTCTGAGGTCTGCAGATTTCATTAGATTCTCAAAGGAGTCTATGGCATACAAAGGTTAAGAACCCCTGCTCTAAAGAATGAATGAAGCAAATAAATTCTGGTTTTCAGTTAAAACATCTACATTACCTGGTTTTAAGTCTGCTTGAGGGTCCAGGATGCACTCCAGGATAAATAACATTTTTTCTTCAGATAACAGCATTAAGTAACTTTTGGATGTATATACACAACTATCAATATTATCCTTTAACCAATTAAAGTTTTCTCTCCAGGATACTTTCCATTCATTTCCATTTTTTTCTTATCTACCTTGTTTCAAACAATGGTACTTATTCTCTTTCATTTGTTGAACATCACAGTTACAAAAACATGACAGAAAATACTCTCATATGAAATCCCATCTCTTCAAATACTTTTCCTTTGAGTTTCCTTTGAATTTTCAATGGTTTGCAGTCATCAGTTATGCCTTAAACAAATATTACTAAGTCCAAGACCTAAAGAATTATTCACATAGCTTTTTTTTTGAATGGTATGTAGATACTGTTTATCTCTATGTACCTGTTGATGGCTGATTTGTTTCCAATAATTCTCGAGCATTTTTGGAGACTTTGGGGAACAAAAAATCCAAAACACTTCCTCACCAGCAATCAACACTCAGATGAGCAAAGATTAACATCAAGATTAAAATTAGACTGAAAATCAAGAAGCAAATAATACTCCAATCAAGAAACTACCAACACAGACAAATAAGTTAAGAATAAACAACAATTCAAGAAACCTCCAAGATCACTCCCACCAATACTGATAGGGCAAGCCACTAGTATATAAAATGAGATCAAACCCAACTTCCTACCAGCACTAAAGATGTTTCTTAGTTTGATAATGAAACATCTGCAAGAATGATTAGAGAGCACCAAATACTCCACAGTCTGAGCCTAAGCTACAAATATTTGCTTTACTAATGTAAAAATAAAACAGATTATGAGTAGCACAGTCACAATATGAAGAACATCACAGATATTCTTAATCTATTAAAAATAAATGGCTAACATTGTATCAAATAATTCAAAAACAACTTACTGTTATATTCCTAAAAAATAAAAGGTTCATAAATGAGATAGGCTATGATAATTGAACATAAATTACAACTGTGCAGAGATAATTAGAGAAGTATCAAGGAATCAAAATGGAATTTTATTATTTGTAAATGAAATTTGTCCTGGGTCCTTTTGTGAAATGGATGGTGTAGAAATATGATAAATAACACAAGCTTGGTTTTCTTTCAAAATTCAAAAATGAATATTTTCTATAAAGTTACAGTAGCAATAGCAGTAGCAATAGCACTTAGATGTATATATCACTTCATGTATTTGCAGCTCTGTCTAGTATCTTTAAGAATGAAAATAAACATGAAAAAATAAGATGGAAATGTATCTGCAGAACTCATTGACCATATTATGGATTATGATCTTTATTTCTTCTATCTTTATACCAGTCTTCCTACTAAAAGAATCCTTAACTGTAAAGCTAAATAAATAGTTAATGAGGAAAAAAAGAGAACCTTTGAGAAATCAGTACAAGAAGTTGACAAATTAGAACATTGTGCAAGAAGGTTCAAAACATTGTCTTACTCCTTTTATGAAACATCTGCACTATCTCAGAGCATCTTTGATATCTGTCATGCCCCTGGTGGAGATTGACTGAGGAAGAGGAGGAACAGCCAACAGGGAGTGGAAGTGTGGCTCCAGAGGTGGTGGAGGAGGCTGGGGAAGGGCAGAGGCCGTCTGAGCAATCAGAGGAGGATCCAGGCCCTATCCATCCTAGGGCACACAGGGAGGAGAGGATCAGGGAAAAGTGTGGTCTACTTGGGAGGAGAGGGCCATGATCCTCCTCATGGGTTGCAGCTGTGAGCTCTGTATAAGAGTTTGGAACTGCGTGTTCACAGACGCTGGAGTCAAATTAGTGCTTTCCTTGGATGAGGTTTATCTTTGTTGGCGTTCTTCCCATGGACTCTCCCCGGTTATCTTCCTGGAATGTGTGATTAATTATCTTGGTTTGCCTTGGAACTCTCGTCAATGCAGTTTGTTTTTGGTTTCCTTTTGCTTCATTATCTACTTTTTGAAGTGTGACTAATAAAAGCAGCGAAGCTAAGCTGAAAGCATTACAAGACCTTGATTCATGTTTTAGTTTTTGTGTTATTTTTGAGACACTACCGTTCATCACAATACCAGAAAAATGGGTATATAAACATTGTACCGGATGATTAATCAGCAAGCTTACTCCATGTTGTGTGCCTGCTCTGCCTGGATCTAAGCCAGGGCTGTCAATATCATGGCCTGAGAATCAGATGCATAACATGCTGACCATGGCCATGCCCGGTTTAGTGAAGGGTAAAAAGTTGTGATACATCATGTGACGATGCTGTCATGATGTGAGTTTGACACCCCTGGTCTAAGCCTTTAGAGCAATTGAGCTGAAGTCCACAAGTCATAAAAGGTTCCCCATCCCTAGCTCTACTAGGATTTCAGCTCTGATGCAACACTGCTGCTGCAGGTTTTACATCTATTGAATTTTGTTATTTATTTAAAAAATCTTCAGAGCAAAAGATCATCCCTAGAATTCAACCAAGATAGGTTACAGCCTGAAGTGAAAGACAATGGAAAATGGGTAAAATCCCAACATTCAAAAGGGAGATGGATTGACAGCTAAATCCTATTTTCAAAGAGGAGTAGTGTCAGGTACTGCCTCTGAGAACATCAGTCTAGCCTTAAGGGTGAAGGGTAGATCAAGTGGTACGCGAGGTTTTGTCTGAACTGGCCCTTAATATCTGCTACCGGAGGCCACATTAATTTTCTACTTAATGACGATCAGCTTGAGTACTGTAAACTCCACTTCTAGCTGACTATCCCTTTTCAAAATGGAAGGCAAAAACCGCTATGAGATAGTAGATATTCAGTTGTTCAGTGAGAAACAGTCCAAGAAAGAAAGCAGAAGGAGCTTTATAACATTTATTTATTTATTTTATTTATTTATTTGATTTGTCAATCGCTTACAAGATAACAGGTATAAATATATACATAGTTGTGAATACATGAAATGGGTACATATAAGAAAAATAAAAGGAACAATAGGACAGGGACGGTAGGCACATTGGTGCACTTATGCACGTTCCCTACATCTTAAAGATAAACTCATTTATTAAAGTTTGTAATAAGCAGATGAAGAGAAAGGAAGGGAAGGGACTATGCTCTCTGTGTGTGCTTGAGTGGCTCTTTGAAGTAATGAATGTATATCCGTGACTACATAAACATCAAATGAGATGACAAAATCACCCTGAGATTGTGCCACTTCAACCTCCAGGTTGAGAAGTTTGCATTATTGAATGCACAGTATATGCAGATTGCTGGATAAATGAGAATGAAATGTTAAGAGGGTTTAAACTGTTTTCCTAGCATACCTATGTACTCTAAGAATTAGTTTTTGTAAGATACCATCTCCAATGATACTCACAAGAAATAGCTTAACATTTCTCCTATAGGTTAGGTAAACGCAATCCTGCAGGACTGTGTGATGACCCAGGGTGGGATACAAAATAAACAAAGTCCCAAAATCAGATGAAGCCCCTTTTATTCCTTCACTTTGCTTCAAAGCTCCAAATATCCTTGACAAAAATACTCCCCCACAAACAATTACAGAAAGGAAGAAATGCCATTTAAACTAAAAATGTTTATAAATTATAAAGAGTAAAAACAACACAAACCACACTGAAACAATTAAGGGAACCAGGCAAGATAAGGCTTGAAAACATCCACAGATATTGGAACACATACTGGGAAGGGCGCCAAACTCAAAGGAACAACGATCTAGACATTTTCCACATTTTGTTTCCAGCACTGGCCCATACGCATGTCCGTCCTTTAACCAGTTCTCACAGCTGCAGCCCATGAAGAGGATCAAGGCCCTTTCCTCCCTCATATCCATGCCAATTCCTGTCTTTCCCTTATCCTCTTTTCCCTGCATGCCCTAGGATGGAGAGGGGATGGGCCTGGGTCTTCCTTTGACTGCCCAGCTGGCCTGTGCCCTTCCCCAGCCTCCTCCACAACCTCCAGAGCCACACTTCCACTCCCTGTTAGCTGTTCCTCCTCTCCCTCAGAGTCAGTCTCCAACAGGGGCATGACAGACTGTTTAGAGGAAAGACACAATGTCACTTTAATCCAAAATGGCCCAATGCGAAGAACTTCCCCCTAACAGACCAGCCCTCCCTTTCCATTTGTGCTCTCATGCATCCTGTAAATCCACTGTGACTGCTTGGAGTCCCCAGTCCTGGCCATACTTCCTGTGCCTGTGCGCTGTAAATGTAACAGATTGTTTTTTGCATGTCTGTTTAATTTTCAGAAAATTGTCTCATTGCCTTCAAATTGCAAGTGTAAGGAAATCCAGCTGTCAATTCCCATTAAATGGAGCAGAGTTTTCTGTCGTTAATGCAGTTGTCTTTCACAGTCTGCTCAAGTTAAAGAACTCTTTAAAAAAACAGATTTATGATGGATGCCATCTGGCCTGATAGAAGGAAACAGATATCGATTTTTAATATTTTCTCCAAACTTGTTTACTCTGGGATAATACAGCAGCTGTGTGGCGGCTTGTCTCAGAGTGGAAAGGATTATTACCCCTGCCTTTTGATGAGATAAATTACCAAGAATGACTTGAATGGCTAAAGGGTATACTTTGATGTTCTGTCGCTTCATTTACCCTTATGACTAAATGATTATTGATTTTATATTTTTAAGCTCTTGAAACGCGAAAATAAGTTGGTTGAGAAGCCTAGATGTGTTGGTTTTATTAATTTATTTCTGCAGGGCATAATTCACTTTGGACTAGGTTGTGAAGGTTTTTGGGTTCATGACCGACTCCAGATACAGTTGCAAAGAAATGGCTTATTTATATAGTCATTGCAAGTAGTTCCAAAATCAATACAGTCTGAGATTGGATGATTAAACCTAGTCCCTTTGTGGGATTCATTCCTGTAGCTACCTCTGAAATGATCTTGAGTCTCAAGCAGATTCATGGGATCAACTCTTACGAAGAGCAAGTGTGTGTGTCCATTTGTGCATGTGTGTATAAGCATATTCTCTTTGACACTTCTTTCTTTCTTTCTTTCTTTCTTTCTTTCTTTCTTTCTTTCTTTCTTTCTTTCTTTCTTTCTTTCTTTCTTTCTTTCTTTTTCTTTTTCTTTTTTTCTTTTTCTTTTTCTCTGTTCAATGACATTCTAACAGCCAGGAACAGGGGGGAAATGCCCTGTTGATTGACTACTTCAATGAAATCACTAATCTGCATTCAAAGAGTTGCCTCCAAAGGCTACTTAGATTTTCCATGGATAGATTTAACTACTGCTTTGATCAGATAGTCCCAGTATGCAGTGGATTTAGGTCTCTGTACTTATGTAGACAGCAGGAATCCAAGGTGTACACTAAACCTTTAAATAGTTTTCACAGTTCAAAACAGCTGTTTGCCTTTAGAGTACAGCAGACACCCACCTTTCTCTCTGAAGTGCTGCCTTTTCTGTCATCATCACTTAACACATTGGAACTATTTCATGTTTGACTGAAATGGGGCTGTTGTCAGCCTACTGAAATATTTTGTAGACAGAAATATTTCGCAGAAATGTTATGCCCCAAAATAATCCTTTAAGAGCCCACCCCTTCCCTTGCATCTTTATACTTTGGCAGAGATACAGGTTCACTATATATGAATCTGGGCATTTCCTCTTCAGTCTACGTTTAATGTTACCCTTATCCTTGAGAATAATTTGCATACAAAAGTCATGATTTATTCAAAAATTAGGCATCTTTGAATCCCGAGGGCTCTCGGGAGTCTCTCCAGTGAAAAATACAAGAATGGAATCTCATTGTAAAAGTATAAACAAATAAACAAACATGACCTGCAAATATGATTCTTTCTCTAATATGGCAGTGTACAGAATGAATTCCTCCTCAAACACCCCATACAGAGTGTCTGTGGCGATTCTCAGTCATCCAGGTCATAGTTGTTCCAAAGGTGCTTTTCAAAAGGCAACTGGACTTTCTTGAGTTTTTTTCCTTGAACGGAAGAGGAAGAGACATTTCAAAAGCATCTTTGTGACACCCCATATGGAACATCAGTGAATGATAGTGACACCAAATGGATAAAATAAGAGGCTGCAAATGAGGGGGCATATTTTGATGAGAGAGCATGTTCTCATGCAAAAAAAAAAAAAAGCTTATATTCAGTCCTTCATATCTCAGCAGTTAGGTAGACCAATGAACTAGGAAAGAGTCTCCTTGCTTATCCTTCAGAGAAGACTTTCAACCACTTACCTCCTATCTGTGTCACTTATCTCATAAACTTTTGTGAATTTTAACACTGTGGATTCTACACTGCTTGCTGTTCCTCACCTGGAATTTGAAGTGTGAACAGCACACCAAGGCCCCCTCATTCAAAATTTCCTGTATAGAAGCATCTTTTGTACTTTATAAATTAATGGTATTGGCTGCTGTTCCTAACATCAGATCTTTTCCTTAGAGAGAAAAGCCACTGCTGTTATAGATAAATACCACATTTATTTGCTCAGGATTTAAACCTTTTAAAATAACTTTAGGTCAATAGAACAGAGGCAGTGGTGCTTTTATATATCTTTTGAGTAGATGTTTGTGTTTAATTTCAGGGGGGAAAATTCAAAGCAGACCCTGGTTCCTTGGAGTACTCCCTGAATTCAAGAACACCACTTGATAATTCTGTAGAGCTTATTAATTTATCTCATGTCTGACTAACCCTTTAACTATCCTTCTTCGAAGTCTTTGAAACCACATAAGTAAACATTTAGCAGTTGCTTTCAACAAATAATAGATTGTTCCAATAGCTAAGGTATCACATTTCTAAAACATGCTGACATTTCCTGAAATTAAATCAAAGTGAATTTTATTTAATTTTCAAATGACTCTGCTTAATGATCAGGTGAATTATATTTTTTTTCCACAAATATCGCTTTCTGTTATTAAACACCATGACAGTATACTTTACTAAGCTTTAATAAAAAGGTGTAAAACACTTTCTTTGGACATACGCAATGTATAATTAATGTATAGTAAATTATACAGCTGGGCTTAAGGCTTGTTTAAATGCATAGAATTCAAAGTCTGTTGCAGAAATAAACTAACTTTTGGATCAGTGTATTACATTAACGTAATACGTTGATCCATTTTACAGGGTGCTGCTTGTGGTGATTATTTAATTAATCACCTTTTGACGATTATTCACACCAATCCAAATCAAGGTCTCCATTAAAACCAAAGAATGGCTTCATTACAAATGACCCATAAAAGTGTCAAGTGCTGGCAGCCAAGACAAGTCATTTCCTTCCCGTTTAAAACCATTAAGTCAAATCATGGGGGCGGGGAAGGTGATGAAGTGCATAATAGAGGTGATTACAAAGAAAAATGTAAACAGTAAATGTGACAGCCATGTTGGAGACACTAAGAGATCAAAGATACAGAATGTTGGGTTTTGCACCTTCAGAAGTCCTTCATTTTCAAAGACAATTAATTACCAATTAATTTTTTTTCCAGCTGGATGTTTACTTATTCATCGAATTTTGGGCTGCTCCTCTAATGACAGGTACATGAATAGTAAAATACTGTTTCTCTAAATATGCCTCCGCTTATATGGCACCATGAATGTGCATTTCTCATTATGGAAGACCATAATCAAAACGGAGACTACAAAGAGCTTACAATCCAGAAATTGCAGTATGAAAAGACAGCAAGAAAAGGGGAATAAAACTGAGTAGCAGCAAGCAAGCAATTAATTCTGCTTTGTGGGCAATCTTTGGGTTACAATGTGACAATACTGAAAAATTAAGCCCAAACATCATCATCATCATCATTTTCAGAGGGGCACTGAAAGAGCAGAGGCATTTCAAAGTTATTCACAAAAATAATGCCAGATTTAAGAAGTTTCTTAGTACAAACATCTCTACAATTCTAGATGTTTTGAAAGACCAATAGGTTAGGCCACCTTGAAACAATGAACATGGCCTTTTTCAACCTATAATACTAATGAAAAAGGAAGTAGACAGACCTTCTGCAATAGACATTATTTTTTGTTTTATTTTAAAGAGAACTAAGCTACATCCTTTCAAGCACTGAATGAAAATAGTGGTTGGAAGAGCAGGCTTGTTCCTACTCCTTCTAGTGAATTTCTAATAAAAGGTATAAATGTGCATATTCCACACATATTCCCAGATGCCAATATGTGTTTTTGGTTGGAGAGTGTTACACCTGCTTCTCCCTGGTATTATAGTCCCTTCAAAACCAAACCAGCAAAAACACAAATCAGAGCTGGGCATTCTGTCAACCTCAGGACAATGAATATCAAAGTCTATATGGTCTCCATATGCCATAAATCAAAGACTTCATTTGTGATGAGAGATACATAGATTATAAATAGATAGTTAGATAGATAGATAATAAATATGCAGAATAGAAAGATAGCATTGACTTCCATGTGAGCATTCATGTCCACTTATATTCTCCCATTTAAAAATAGTTAGCATATAATTTTGATTATATTGTGCCCAGAGAGTGATTCATCAACAAGTTGATCTAGGTAATAATAGTTTTCTCTTGTGAAAACTGATAGAGCTACTTGTTTTTCAAAAGGGTACCTACCGAAGCTCTTTCTCACACACTTGTTTGTTGAGTCTACTTGTCATTCTTTCTTTGATATTCATTTGTTTTAAAACCTTGCACACACAGCTGGATTAGTAATTGCAAAAATGAATACCCTCAAAGTTCAAGTGCTGCTTCTGAAAACAAATAGCTATTGACTTTCATTAGGAGATCTGTGATGTTATCTAACTGTGCAAAGGCATTTGTGGTATGCCGTTTACATTGTATCTCCTGATTGTATAATCATTATTGATTTTCCTTGTGTGTAGTACCTATGTCAAACAACCTAATATATTTAAATGGTGATTATTTTAGCCATTTATCTATTATTAGATAAGATCAAAGGCAGTTAAGTCCATAGAAGATTGCGATAAGATAAATATAGGGTACAATCCACCCGGGCATCACTTCTGCGCTAATTTCTTTAGGCCCAGACAAGAGAACTTTTCACAAAGCCTATTGAAATAAATGGGGATTGAGAAACAACAAGTCCTGTTGGATCACCAAATTGCAAAATTATGCCTCAGGCTAAACTTAGAATATCTGTTTTTCTTTACTGGATTGAAAACACATGGGAAATCCCAGATCATAGGAAAAGAGTCACTAGTTTCTTAACATTAAAAATGGAATGTAAATGTGTGGGTATTTCATAGCAACCATTAATGCCAGATCAAAGGATGAAGAGACTGATAAGGGTGGAACCACTTTACATAGCTGTGCCACCTACTTCTTTATTGCCTAGAAGTTCCTGTTCTGGATGACAAATTTCCAGCCTTTCTGTCTTCATGTTTAAGGAAAAGGAGCAAATCTAACATCAAGCATTTGTTAAAGGAGTGTTATTTAGCATTCTGAGAACTATTATAACTGGAGCTGTAAATAGGAAATTGGTAAATTGATAAAGCAGGCAAAATAATTCTGCACTCTAGGATCAGGCAAAAGCAAAAGGCTGGACTGTAGCATTTAGATAATCAAAATAGAGTCTTTATATTGACAACCTGACCACAGAAAAAGTAGCTCCATGGTGGAAATGGATTTTGAAATGCCTTTTTTTTTTTTAGTTATGTAGCTATATCATAGTTCAAAACCTAAAATGCCTCAGAAATTGGACAAATATGTAGAATCACGGTATAAGTACAATCCAAGAACTATTTCCCAACTTTCCCCACCCAATAATTTTCTAGTTATTGACTAGAAAAAAATATAGTACGCTTCTATGTAACCATATTTGGCAATAGTTTGAAATCCATCAAATCTTGAGTAGTGGTGCATAGACATACATACATCTTTGCTGGTGGGATGTAGGCCACAATGTGTCTTGCAAACTAGTCATTACATTGGAGATCCTAACTTGCATATGGGTATGCTTGGATAAAACTTTCCAAAACCAAAAAATAAACTTAAGCAAAAAAAGACATGGAGGAGTTTGGAACAGAGTAAAAATAATTGCATTGCAATATGCCACAGAATTGTGTAGAATTATGATAACTGGAAACACAAGAAGGATACTTCGAAGAATAAGTGAAGGAGGCTGTAGATGAAGAAAAAAAAACATGCATATTAGAGAATGGTTCCTGCAAAATGTGAGGAATCAGAGAAATCTATATATGTGTATAGAAAAAAAAAAGAGTTGTGAATAATGTGGTCAAAGAAAGCAAAGAATAGTTAAGGGTAATAAATAAAACAAAAAAGGCAGAGAAAACCCAGAGTGAATTTGATGTATAAAAAAGTTTCAGATGTAGGTGGAGAGGACCTCCAGCAAAATGAATGGAATGGAAAATAAAAGTCATTATTTAATGAAACGGAATTGAAGGATAGCTGGAAGGAGTATTTCAAACATCTCTGTGATGAGAACAGAGCTATGTGGAAGAGTGGAACTGAAACAATTTTTTTTTTCTACAAAGGTTGGTATCCAGGAAAAGGAAACTGATGAAAGGGAGTTAAAATGCTATGAGAAGATTACCAAATGATATGGCAGTGGGCATAGATGATATAATTAGAGAATTGTGAAACTGTGGATATGGTTTGCTTGTAAGATCAGCAATTGATTTGCTTTAACCATTTATGAAAGCTACTTTTTTCATAAGAAAAAGCCATTGCTGTCACCTTATCCCAGGAGATCTCAAACTGGTTTGGTCATGTAGAGAGGATAAATGAGGCTTGATAAAACAAACATATGAAGAAAGAGTAGATGGCTGAAGATGAAGGAGAAATAGGATTAATGAAATCCTCAAAAAGAGAGAGACGAAAAGAAAGATGCAAAGAACAAGATGCAAAGTATGGAGCAATGTATGAATTTAAGAGAGGCAAGGAAGGTTTCCGAGAATAGTATAAAAAATGGTGTTGGTTACAATGAAATTAATCTACATTGCCATTTCTCTTTCTCATTTTATGCTTTACTTTCTTATGCCTGACTCTTTCTTATACCTTTTCTGAACTCTGCATCATGTTTACCCCAAATAGCATAATTGTATATACTGTATGGAGTGATTTCTAAAAGGCAATTTATCAAGTTTAAACTTATTTTAGGCCAGGATTCTTTCTTTATGTTTATTGTTTCCTTTCCTTTCATCTTGCAAGGAGAGTAAAGGTGGGTCAACTTTAGGTGCATTAACTGCTTTTGATTTAGTCATCTCTACCTTGATACTGTTATAGTTCAGGAACTGGCTAACAGTAATAGAGTTTTCAGTTTTGAATGTATATTGTCACCGTGGTCAAGAACACATCTCTGACTCATTTTTTCTGAGGAGAAAGAGGATCTTCATTCCTTTGTCACTTCTGTGCTTATTCATTTACATACATTTTTCAGAAGGTTATGCAAAAAACTTTGGATCATCTTGATTTTCATCAGTTCTAACATCACATCAAGGTTGCACCAAGAGTTACACTTTTAAAAAAATCTCTGTGTGGGCAAAGATATTACAACATCAAAACAGAGTGAGGAATTGTTATACATCTTTTTTCATTTCTGAGAGAAAATTTACCTTTATTGGTATAGTGAGCCTATTTGACAACATTTTCTGCCACAGAAAAAGGGTTTGGGGGACAGCTTTGTTTGTAGCCCATTTCTTACCTACTGTTTGTTCCCCCCCCCCACCCAATTTTTATAATTTTGGGTTTACAATTTTAACAAATAATCGTTGGTTAATTCTTAGGAAACTAACACTGCCAAATCTTCTAAATGTTTGGGGATTTTACTGAAGAAGCACATTGAAAAGGTACCATCATTGAGAAGGTCTTATTTGTATTTGGATACATTTAAATCTCCATTGTTGTTGTTACAGAGTGACAGAATTAAGGCTGCATGACAAAGCTTTCAAATTCTATTGTTCTCTTTATTTATACTAAAGCTGTGTCCCATCTACTCTCAACACCCAAACATGTTCAGTCTAAGTTGCTTATCCAGTTGCTATTTGGAGCTGCAAACTTGATTGAAAATGTTGGGCCATCTGCTGCAGGTACTGGCCTCTGTTCTGTTCTTGGTTTTCTTGGATATGTTGGGGATTTAGCTTTTAATCTGGAGGTTGGATTCCAGCTAGTGAGATCTAAGGCCTCAGGTTATTCTGTTACAGTAAGGGTTATTGGTCAACTACATAGTGAAGTTTACATTTCTGCTTCAATGAAATTCCTTGAAACAAGATATATGTACTACATTTTTCCCCCTGAGGTTTTAATAATGTCAGGAGCTAATCAGGCTAAAATTTTACTGTCACAGAGAATTAGGGATTTAGATCTCCAAAATATGCAATCTCAAGCAAATAAAATCTGTTCCCTGTTATCTGTGTTGAGAATTCCAATTATGGGATTAAAGTGGCAAACTATTTACAGGTGTCAAATCTTCCTAAATAAAAGTATGCTTCAACTTTCTGCTCCATTACAAAAGAACTCTTAGAATGCCCCTTTTGTTGCACACTTATGAAATCAGGAGGGTGAGCATGTTAGATTTTCCTTTTTATAATATCTATGGAAAGTTCAGGTTTCTGATCTTTGAATGAATTAACTTGATGTGTATAATAAATCTCTTATTTGATATGAGGTGGTAAAAAGAACAGCAATAAATCCTCTTCACAGGGAAATCACTCCAACTTCTGTCAGTTCAAAACTTAAAAGTGGTGAAGCTTTCAGTTATCATATGAAGTTCAGTAGAACATAGGCAACAATGTTTATTGTGGCCCTTTGTCCATCCAAAAGCTTCATATCTCCTGCCCACTATAACTCACTGTGCCACTGAGGTACAGTGTTATTCTAGGCAGACCCTGACATCTTAGCGGAATTTATCAATGCCTAGTTTCCTTGACTTAGTCTCAGATGGACACCAACTGAAGCTCCTGGTTCTCATTCTGGACTCTCCCTGATAATATTTACACCGCTAGCTGTATCTATTGTATGCAAAAGTGCTGTTAATAGTTTTAATCATTAAACTTTCTGAAGCTTGTTGTGGTTTCTGTTCTAATGAATAAAATATGACAGATGGATGGGGGGAAAGAACCCAGCAGAGAAAGACAGCATTGGAGTTATGTAAATGTAACACAATTAGATGAATTGCTTCTCAAAGATCATGGGAAATCATTCTATATACTGCACTACTTGTTCCCTTACAAGTTCTTTTGAAGAAAACTCAGAATGGATTTAGAAAGCACTATGATTTCCCTGCGGATATACTCATTTTTAATCCCATGAGTATGATTTCAACAAAGTAATTCACCCCCAAGCAGCCCATAGTTGCTCACACTAATCTCAGGACTGGGTAGTTATTTTATTTTATTAGTGATCAAACAGTATTCTACTTAAGTTAGAGTCAGAAAGTAACTAATGTGATGCATTAATATAATATAAAAGACAAGAATATTTGGGAACTTTTTTAGTTGTCCTCACATAATTTAATTAGTGTGGATATTATTTATTTGAACTGAGAAAGTGCAAAAAAAATAAAAGTAAGAAAGAGACTATGGTAAAATGATGGCTGTGGAACAATGGGAAGGTGTATTGAAAATGGAGCTGTAAGTAAACCGGCCTTTTGTTCAGTCAGTGGCTGAAAGATTATTTCTGGTTGTCTTCATATGGACTCTGTGCTCCAAAGAAATGAACTAGGAAAAAAAAATTCAAATGCAGCATTAAATATTTTTAAAAAAGGAAAAGAAAGAAAAACATATAGTTTCATTCTGAACATGACACTTGAACTTTAGAACTGAAATGCACCAATCCACCTACTAACAATTTAATAACAGATCTTGGGTTCCAACCTAATGCACAACTTTTTTCTGTTCCCCTTTCTTTTCTTTTCTTTTCTTTTCTTTTAACTTTGTTTCCAGGCTGAAGATCAGCATGAAAATGAACAAATCAACCTATGTATATAAATTTGTTAAATTAAAAAATAATCTAATGGATCTGCATTGCTAAATCTGTAATAATTGTAAATTATGGAGTGGTCTATTCAGGACTAGAATGTTATCCACTAATCTCTTTGGGGTAGGAGGTGCCTTCTAATTACTGGCATTTCCAGTTCTGTTCCAGTGAAAAGTTATTAAGGATGGGAAATATTCTTAAATTGTTTTTGAAAATAAAGAAAAGCGACAAAATTCTCCCAAAGTTCAAGGGGAAAAAGGTTATGACTGCTTTTGTTCCCCTCTGCAAGTTTTGCTCTTTAATTAGTATTGCCGTGAAAGTTTAATGTACTGATATTTTAAATATGTATCCACATTGAACATAACCGGTATTCTTGTTAACCACTTCAGAAACTAGTGGAAAGAAGGCAGCCACGGAGAAAGGAAGCTATCAAACAATGATCACTGCTATATGTCAGCTGCCAAATCTCCTA
The DNA here is from genome assembly GCA_023653725.1 of Bungarus multicinctus. Classification (NCBI taxonomy): domain Eukaryota; kingdom Metazoa; phylum Chordata; class Lepidosauria; order Squamata; family Elapidae; genus Bungarus; species Bungarus multicinctus. The sequence continues at coordinate 8,805,753 of CM042846.1, forward strand.
TGACACTGATTGCCCCATATTACTCACTGTCAGGTAATACTGATCACCATATACCAGTTTTCAAATGTTGTCAAATATTAAACAAAATTGCAGAATGTTCAAATGTTGATTTCTATCACGAGCGTCCATGGGGGAAGGAGTCAGAGGGAAAATGGTGACATCCATCTCTTCTGGTCATTCCTCAATTAACCAACAAATGGGACTTGTATACATGCGTGACATCTTGATGTCATCACATGTCATGTGTGGTGCTGCATTCTAATGCTGAATAACAAGCAAATTTGGGCAATATTCCTATATTTCTTGAATACTTAACAAGTACCAGACATCAGCATCTATAGTATACAAAATAAGCACACATTGATCACTTGTCTTGTCCTGCTTATTTTCATTATACAATTTTAGTTTTATAACTCAGTTTGTTATGTCGTAAGTGCTATACAAGTCAAATTTATTGTTATTGTATTGTCACTTAGTTGTTTATCTGCATAATAGTTATATTAACTTAACATACCCTTCCCTGTTATAATAGGCCTTGTAATTCATCTAAAAAATATTGTTGGAAATTCACCTAAGAAAGGGATCTTTATTTCAGGATCAGAATTATTTGGTTTTCCAGCATGATAAAAAATATGATAAAAATTAAGTCACAAAACTGTGACTTCCTCCTGGGATCCAAGAAGAAACAGGCAACTCTGTTTCTATCCATTTATTGATTCCCAAATTGTCTCATCTGTTCTAAAGACTTTGCTATGTCTCAAACAGAATTTAATTCTTTACTTGGGGGCAGGGAGCAGGGAAGAGAGAGAGGAATTGTTTAATGTGGCCAAATTATTATACGTCATTTTAAATTCCAGAATTGATAGGCAGGAAAAGTAAATCAGCGATGTAAGAAGATTTTCAACTTATCCATGAATCTAATTGATTAAAACCTCAGTTGATTAATCAGAAAAGGAATTAGTTGGACAGCATTAGATCTAAAGTTCCCATTTCACCAGCTTGCTATTTCATTGTTTCTATCATTAATTTTTCTCAAAAGCCAACTAAGATAAGGAGATTGGCACGCACTAAAGAAGAAGCTTATGGCATTTGTTTGGTTCTAAGGAAAAACAGGAAGAGAATTTTCACTTTCGTTTACACTAATATAGTGGCATTTAAGTGATTGGATGGCAATAGCAAGAGGAAATCATGGCCTTTTCTGCCTTGAAATACAAGCCAAATCAAAGATCTGTTAAAGGGATTGCTTGTTTCAAAACAATAGTGTGTTTTACATTGAAGATACTTTTCCTACCATAGTAATGTTTGGCAGCATTGCTAACAGAAATAATGGCGGCCAGTTAATATGCACTGGTTCCACGTCACTCTAGGAGGGAGCCTGGCAATCAAAATGTTGGATTGGGTTATTGGGGAGGGACAGCCTAAAAATCCAAATTAGCCTCTGAAACAATATAGAACTGAATCAAAAAACAGGGATACCCTTTGGCATATATCCACTTCTAAGATGGCTCCCATGTAATTCTTATCAATGATGGTCCAGAAGTGCACCAGAACTAGAGCAACAGCTCCCCCTTCTGATATATTACAACCATGGGAAGCATGGGAGGAGCTTGGGTGATTGATCTCCAAAGCCTTTTGCTTTGGGACCTCTCTGATATCTTACACTAGGCAAGGAAAGAAGGTCCACTCATTTTGACCATGAAAACAGAGGTATGGCTGCAGAAGTAGAGAGTGGAGTGTTGGGTGGTAGGTCTGAGTTCTAGATCTATGATTGCTTGTATTGGTTACCAGATTTAGAGGCCGATATTAATGCAATGGGACTTTTGTACTGATGTTTTCTCATTAGTAAGAGAATAGAAGCAGCTGGTGACAAGAAAGATTTCCATGCTAATGATTTATACTGTTATCCAGCCATCATTGTGGGGATAAATCACGAATGGAGAAAGGCTTTATATCACTACATCAATGGCTCTGTGACACTATAAATTACTACTGCAGAAACGCTCCCTAATGTTACATTGAATCTGAACACTTGGGATATATTTATGGGAAAGGTCTCTGTCCCTCCCACGCCTTCTTCAGTAAATTGTTTCTTACCTCTTCTTTTTTCTTAAGTCTCAATGGTTTAGCTGAACTTTTTGTGGATATTAGGCAGGGGTAGGTTTCTACCAGTTCGGACCTATTCGCTAGAACCGGTTGTTAACATTCTAAGCAGTTCAGGGAACTGGTTGTTAGAGGAAATTACTGGCCTAATCCTGTAAGGAAGGCAGGAATAAAACATTCTGGTGTTGCTTACAGAAACTGCCTCTCCGTTAACCCTTATTACATTCTTGGCAGGACTAGGCTTCCTGTCTCAGGAACTTCTCTGGAGTTTCTTTTCCCTCCTTTGCTGGTACTTTGCTTGTGTGGAGTGACCATTCAAAGTTACAATGGCACTGAAAAAAGTGACTTATGACCATTTTTCACACTTACGACTGTTGCAGCATCCCCATAGTCATGAAAGGCCAGGCGAGGAGATGCGTGCCTCGATGTGAGTGATATTGAGTTGGCCAATAACATGACCACCAAGCCACGCTCATCAACTAAGCCATACCCACAGAACTGGTTGTTAAAACATTTGAATCCCACCCCTGCTATTAGGTGTTTGCTTTTTCTGTTTGTGTTTGGTGTGGCTCCCAAGGTTTGTAACCTTAACTCTGCCACTGTGGGATTTGACTTCTGCCTTTCTGGGCATTTAAGCAAATGGGAGTGGGCAGGGAAGTGGATTCAGGCAATCAGCTATGAGAGGGTGATGCCAGCAAGAGCCAGTCGGGAGAACGAATCAAACCCCTCTTCGTGAATCTGCAAGACCCAGTTAAATTAGACAAATATCATTGTATATCCAACTTCTCCTTTCTGGGAAATGTAATAGAGTAATCAATAGAGCAACAGTTACAGAAAATCTCAGAAAAAAAATAGACTATCTAGACCAGGGGCTTTCAAACTTGACAGTTTTAAGACTTGTGGACTTCAATTCCCTGAATTCCTCTTCCAGTCATGTTAGCTCAGGAATACTGGGAGTTGAAGTCCACAAGTCTTAAACTTGCCAAGTTTGAAGGCCCTTGATCTAAACCTACAGCAATCCAGATTCAGACATAAAAATGGGCTGTAATTTGCCTTAGTGACTTTTGTGGTGGAATTTGGGGAGAACGGTTTCTCTGAAACTGTGGGGGAAGGTCATATGCACTAAGATACCCACTTGTATAGCTCCAGCTGAATTGTCAATTGTGCAGTGGGGAGATGAGAGAGAGAGAGTGAAAGACCAGGCTATGACTTTGACCTTTGAAAGTAGCAAATAATACAACATTTGGGAGGAGGAAAACCTTTTGGTAACAGTTTGGATCTATATGAGGAGAGCAAGTGAGATTGATTGGCTATTCATTTGAAAGTCCACTGATTCTAGGATTATACCATCTCTCACTCATTATACTACTTCCACTAGTATACTGTGGGTGACTATGGCCTTACAGGAAGTTACTATTTCTCTTATGGATTGCTATAATTTTTTTTACATGGTGCTGCCCTTGAAGTGGAAGCTACCCAGAAACTTCGATTAATATAAGGTTCAGTGGCTCGTACACATACTGGGGCATCTTATTACTGCCAAGAAGCACCATTGCCTTGAGAGCTGCACTGTTTCCTAATGCAGGTGAAGGTTCTGATCATTACCCATCAGGGCTTGGGTATCTTCAAGTCTGCCCATCCCACATAGTTTCTGTCTGCTGAACCTGAGGGAACAGATAACACCTGCTGAAGGTGCTCTCTTCTTAAGGGATGTGAGAACCAAAAGCAAACTTTCTTTGTGGTGTGGTGGAGAAGAACATAATAAACTGACAGCAATATGAATGATGTTCAGTAAGCTTTCAATATCTAGTATGCCTTAACAGTTAATACATTGTTTGTCTAGGGGGGCATGTTTGTCATTTAGATTTAAAGAGGTTGTGCATTTAAGATTCTCTTCAGTGATAGAGGGATGAATAGACAGACAGACAGATATGCTATGTAATAGCAATAGCACTTAGACTTATATACCGCTTTATAGTGCTTTACAGCTCTCTAAAACAGTAGTCCTCTGCATATTTGTTTGGGAACATCATAACAGAGGCACTGTAAAAAGGAGGAGAGGTGAGCAAAGCATAGTATATTCTCTCTCCTGGAGTCTCTATTGCTGCCACTCAGAGAACAGCTGTATTTCCTGCCTGCCTTCTCTTGAACAGACCTTTAACCTTTCTGGCCTCCTTATTGACCCTGCCATCACTACTGGGCAGTTTGGAAAGGCAATTAGGATTGGAATGAATCACAGATCTGGAAAGCAAGGAAAAGGCATAGAAATTGTAGGTTTTATGCCAAGTTTGGAAAGCAAGCTGTTGAACGATTTGTTGAACTGATGAACAGTTGAGGGAACTGGTATGTCTAGTCTAGCTAAGAGGAGGACTGGGGTGATATGATAGCAGTCTTTCTGTACTTGCAGGGCTGTCAGGACAAGAAATAATGGGTGGAAGATCGCTAAAGAGAGAGCCAACTGGAACTAAGGAGAAATTTCCTGACAGTGAGAACATTAACGAGTGGAACAGCTTAGTTTTGGAAGTCGTGAGTGCTCCATCACTGGAGATTTTCAGCAAAAGACTGGATAGCCATCTTTCTGGAATGGTATAGGGCACAGGTATCAAATTCATGATGTGATGGTGTCCGCTTGCTGTCATGTGATGTTTTGTGACATTTTTCCCATTTGCGGAGCTGGGGTGGGCGTGGCCTATGCATGACGCATCCAGCCTGAGGGCTGCCAGTTTGACACCCCTGGTATAGGGTGGAGGTTGGTTTAGAAGACCTCCAAGGACCATTCTAACCTTGTTATTCTATGCTCTATGTTCTGTGCTAGACATTGTAGTCATATGGAGAAAGTTGTAGCAATATTAGATTAACTCCTTCCCAGCATACCCTTTTTGATAGCTATGGAAGTGAAAAATTATTCATCGTAACCTGCCTTTGGCTGACTCTTCACATTTGAGATTACTTTCAGTGTTGGTTTATATAGCTTGAAGTCCAAATAATGGTTGCTTCTTCTATGTCCTGATTTTTAAGCAAGATCTGAAGAGGTTCCTTTGCTTTTGATGTTGTTAATGAGCAATGTCTCAGGGGAGTTACCTGAGGAAGCATTTTGGCAAATAAACTCCTTCAATGAAATTGTGTGTTTCTGGAAGCACTACTCAAGCCCAGTTTTGCAAACTGTTTAAGATATACTTCCCCCTACCCCTCTCACCAGGGCCTTCTAAGATTTGAGATTTAGAGATACCCTTTCATTGTGTTGCCACTATTGTTCAAATTTTTGTTTTTTGTATTTCCTTGTAATTATTAAGCAAGCAGCAATATCCCCATCATAAAGAAATAAAGATATAGGCAGTGGCCATCAGTATCCTATTCTCTGGAGGTATGGTCCTATATAAATTAAAATACAAATAACTATACTTTATTTCAGCTTTCCTTTTTTATAAATCTAATAGAGAATGCTTCATTTAGCTTTGGGATGAATTATCTTTTCATGGGTGTTGACTGCGTTTAACATTTTTTGAGATGGCAAGGACTTCAGTGAGTGAAGAAATTTTAGATTAGGTTGCTCCATAAGCTATACATCCATTTTCACTAATTCTGATACAGGCGTTAAGTTTGAGAATTATAAGTAAAAAAAATGGGGGAACAAAAGAAACAACCATCTGAAGCCATTGATTTCTCTCATGCAGTTCTTTTACTGGGCTTTTAATACAATAATCTTTTGTACACCTTTGATTCTATGATAGTTTGACATGCATTTAAGGTTGTATTTTATCAACTACTTTAAGTATAGTCATAGAAATGCACAAAAATGCTTTTGTTGTTAAATTTTACAATATAAATACACACAAAAAAAAATCCAAAAGACCAAAAACCTTGCATAGTGAGCAGCCCAATAGGCTAATAAATAATAACCATGCAAATATTGAACATGTTGCAAGAAATTATTTAAAATGTTACATTTCCTACAAACCCAATGTCATATCTACACATCTACTGTACCTGCTCTTCGTGCACACAGTTAACAGCTTGAACCTTTCTTTTTTCTACTTATTCCTCTGTCCCAACACTGCATCAAAAGGTAACTGGATCCACTGAATGAAGATGTGGAAACAAACACAACCCAAACAATAATTCAGACAGAAGCCTAGGGTTTGTATCTGCTCTAAGACAGACTCTCTCAACCTTAGCAACTGTAAGATGTGTGAGTTCAACTCCCAAAATTCCCCAGTCAGTACCACTTTTGGGAAGTTGAAATCCACACATCTTAAGGTTACCAAAGTTAAGAAGCACTGCTCTAAAATTCATGGGGAATGGACATGTGAGATATGTTTCCCATTTTATCTCATGGGATAGAATATGTAGCTCAAATATTTCTGAAACATGCTGTTTTAAGATGTTACTTACTTTAAAAAGTGCATGCTCCCTAAACCCAATATTTTAAGAAATACATCGATAAACCATACTATAGCATAAAAATAAATGTAATAAAGATTACAGAGACTGGTAGACTAAATGAAAAATATCATAGCACCAAAATATCTGAGCTTAAAGTATTTAAAATGCTAAATTTCCAGGGAGGGAGGGCTATATTACACTATTCCATTATAGTAAAAAGAATGAAGAGTTTTTAAGCACCTGAAAAGCGAATACATTTATTATTGCACTTATTCGTAACTATGTTTCAAAAACCAAAATCATCTTTTTACCAAATACCCCTCACAAACAGCAAAAGAAGTGTCCAGTGAACTTTCTAGGGTAGAACGTAGAAGAAACATTGGGAAAAAAATCTTTCTTTGGCTGCCACCTGCCAAATTCCAGATTGAAAGCTGCACACAAAAATGACTTCTATATTTTTTATAAATACTTATATCCCTCAAGGCAGCTTATAAAACATAAAGTCCATAAAAAAAGAATAATAATGAAATAATAATGAAAGCCATCAAACAAGTGCTGGAAAAGACAAACAAGCAAAACTGGAAAAAGAGCTGGTCCAGAGCTTAACAACAGAGAGGAATTTTATATCGTAGAAGGATCTTATGAGGATCAGAAAACCCCAATTATACCAGAAGTGATCTAACTTCCAAGCATATCAGTCCAACTGCTCTTTCAAGATTGTAACAGGCCGTTTTAAGCTCACACCACTTCTGGTATCTTAGAATGGCCTATTATCAAGATGGAACAAAATATTTTCAGCTTGGGATATTTTGAACATAAAACATTTTGCACACCTTTGCTCTAATGCACAATCATTGTTGTAATGATCAGGGTAGGGAATGTATGTATGAATTGCATAACTCTTCTGCATTTGCTGGAATTGGGTATGTCTGGTTTGATGAAAAGAAGGACTAGGGGTAACATGACACCTGTGTTCCAATATCTCAGGGGCTGCCACAAAGAAGAAGGTGTCAACCCAGAAGTGATATTCAACAGGTTCTGACCAGTTCTGGAGAACCGGAAATTTTGAGTAGTTTGGAGAACTGGGAAATACCACCTCTGACTGGCTCCACCCCCATCTATTCTCTGCCTCCCAAGTCCCAGCTGATTGGCTGGGTCTTCTTTTGTTGCCCTGCACAGGAGAACGGAGCTGGAAAGCAGGTTAGTGGGGTGCGGAGGGAATGGGGCTTTGCAGTAACCTTCCTGTAGGAGTGGGGATGAAATGGAGATTTTGCAGTATCCTTCCCCTGCCATGCCCACCAAGCCACACACACCAAGCCATGCCACGCCCACCAAGCCACACCCACAGAACCAGTAATAAAAAATGTTGAATCCCATCATTGAGTCAACCTATTCTCCAAAGCACCTGAAGGCAGGACAGGAAGCAATGGATAGAAAATAATCAAGGAGAGATGCAACCTAGAATTAAGGAGAAATTTCCTAGCAGTTAGAACAATTAATCAGTGGAACAACTTGCCTCCAGAAGTTGTGGATGCTCAAACACTGGAAGTTTTTAAGAAGGGGTTGGACAACAATTTGTCTGGAATGATATAGGGTTTTCTGCCAGAGCAGGGGGTTGGACTAGAAGACCTCTAAGGTCCCTTCCAACTCTGTTGCTATTACACTGTTATTGTGTTGTTATTTCATTCATTCATTTCATTCTCATTGCTTTTGCCTTTCTCAGTCTTGGGCCCTCCAGCTATATTGAAGGACAATTCCTTCAACTTCAGTAAAGGAGTGACTTCAGGAAAGTGGGAACTGTAATCTAGCTATTTGGGGAGCTGCCAACTTGGGAAGACTGACACCAACTCTATGCAAGAGCTGGCCAGGAAGACAGGGAGAATCTGTTGCAAATCTAATAAAGTGAGCTCCAGTCTGTGAAAGAGTATAGTGCAAGAGCAGTGTAAACTTTATAGTCTGAGGAGTCGTGGACCATTTCCTCATTAGTGATTTATAGCATCTTATAGTATCACCCAACCATCCTTGTGACAATAAAAAAGCCTGTCTTCATTACTGATATATCGGCAGAGCCATAGTTGGATAATGTCACCAGATGCTGTAAATCACTAGTACAAAAATGGCTTTTGGGTTGTCTCAGCTGCAACAGGTCTCTATAAACTGCCCTAGAACTTTGTTTTGAGATTCAGATGGGGGGGTGGGGGTGAGTTAAGGTGCTCTCCAATCATTTTTGAATCTGCACAAAACAACGTTGCTCACTCTTGTGCAGTCTCTCTCGTGTCTCTTCTGAATCACTGCTCAACTGTGCTGTCCAGATGCTTGAGACTGCCACTTGTTGATGCAAGGCCATTGGTTTTCTCCTCTTGACCCTTTTCAGCATACCCCTAATCGTCAGGGAGAACATCTATTAATCACAGAACACAGAAGGGCATAGATCAAGGCATCACTGAGCAAGGAGCTCTGGTTTTAGATTGATTGAGCTTTCCTAATCTACCCACCCACCCAAAGATGGGCATCTCCTAAGTTAAAAGAAAATGAAATAAAGAATGATGTGAGAGAGTTCCAAAAGCAGCCTCAGAAAGAAGGAAACCAGGGCCATGTAGGCTGAGTAACTGAGAACAAGGGTGGAAGAGGGTTGTGTGTGTTCTTCTTCCCCACCGCTGCGGACCCCAATCTTTTGGGCACCAGGGACTGGTTCCATGGAGAAAGATTTTTCCACAGACTAGAGGGAGCATGGTCTTGCATGCTGCCTGCATCCCATGGATGGGGCTTCGCTTGTTTGCACAGACCAGTTGCTGGCATCCTACAGATCAGTGCTGGCCCATGGACTGGGGACCCCTGCATTAAGCAATTTTTTAAAAAAATAAACAGAGTCCCTTTGTTTAGAGGCAGTGTATCTATGCCGGAGATAAAAAGTAGAAATTTCATACTTTCATACTTTTGGAAACCAATTGCTGGATTAACAGTACCATTTTATATATTTGTACTTGGAAATAAGCCTTGTTCTTCAGTAAACATGTTTGGTGGAGCTACAAATAGACTTTTGATCTAATCTGGAGGGCTTTTGGTGTGTGCTCATTAAGACTTATTAAAAGGAGATCAAATGAATACAGTGGAATATACTGGACAAACATGCTTAAAGTAGTGGTAGGTGGACTTAACAGGAAACAAGCCTACCAAATTCAATGTGTCTGCAATGAGATTTCTTAGGAAAAGAAACCCCACTTCAGTAGCATAACACAGGGAGTTAAGTATCTGCTCTGGGTGGAGCCTTGATATAGGTACAAAATGGATGCCAGAAGTTTGTAATCTCTGTGCAGCCTTCAATTATGCAAAATTAAATAATGAAGTGCTCAGTTCTGATTACTAAGGGGCCTAAAGAAGGGCAGAATGCCAGGCAGAATTTGATTTGTCAGGTGCACACAACCTAATCCATCCAACTTACTTAGGATTCCTGGTGGGGGTGGGCCAGTTGTGCCAGTCAATGGGTGGATGGGGGGGAAAGGGGTGGGGTCTGCTTGGCTGATGTAACGTTGTAACTTCCTTAGTACTGGAACCGTCTATCCAAAAACTTGAGCATCAGCATTATTCATCATCATCATCATCATCATCAAAATTGATTTTTCTTTGCACCTAACTCATTTTGCTGTTGGGAAGTTTACTGTTGACAGTGCTAGGGCTGGTTTTGTTTCTGAGAAATTGTCCAAAAACCAGGGTTTTTTAAGGTATCTACTTGGGAGTCTTGATGAGTCATCCCATCATCTGCAGAGTGAATCTTTCAGGGATAAGGTTCTCTAAGCAAAAAAAAAAAAGCTTTTCGGATTGTGATCCAAACAGCTTCCCTTTGAACCAAGCATGATTTCCTTAGCCCTGTGTGTTTTTTTCTGGAAGTATTTGACTACAGTCCCCATCACTTGCAAACAGCATGATATTGGCTTCGCTCACTGTGGCAGCAATTGTCAAACACACCTGGGAAGGACAGTCTAGGAAGTCTGAATTAAATGGAACTTTCTCTACACCCGCTTCAGTAAACCAGTAAACCATGGCCCAAGTGGCCTTTTCAAATGTCTCATCTGATACATTCAAATAATTGTGAATATATATTGGCATTGATTTGATGCCTGCAGAGCCGCTATCAGTTCAGCACCATCCGCAGCCCAATTTGGCTGCAGGATAGTCATTTCTTTAGTTAAAAACACCTAATTTGTTGCAATGGAATTTCCTTAGAAGGGAACCTTTTTACCTCTAAGGATCGCAGCCTGCAGGGACAGTCCCTGATAACATCAAGGAGAGATTAAGTTCTGAATTTAAAGGGACTTGCTGCCACCTAAGGGAACAAAGTGGCTGGTTCACACGTGCATCTTAGATTTCTCAGAGCTGGCCGAAGCTTTGTCTGATCGTGTGACTTGGGTGATTTCCCCTGAATACTGTTGTGCCAGAGATACTGTGGAAGTCCTTGCTGTGAATAATATTATCCATGGAGGCACAGGGACCTCTTTTAATAGTGGGTCTTAGAATAGTGAATCTAAAGGGAGCCACTAAGTCCTCACAGATCACCTGAGGTCATCCCAGCAACTTATACACCTTGAAGCTAGCTTTCTTGCAGTAGAAGTACTTTGCAAGGGACGGGCACTATGGTTACATGCCCTGAGGTAACCATGCATAAATTGCAAGTGTGTTTAGACTAAACATATAGGGAATGTATTTAAGGAGATTGCAGTGCATCAATTAAGCTAAACAATACAGCTGGAATTAGGAACGTCTGTATTTATTTCCACTTCAACAGATATTGTTTGAAGGCAAATTTGATAAATTTTTGCAGGGTCATAACAAGAATGACTGAACTTTCCTTACACGAAATGCTTGGGGAAGGTAGTGCAGAGGAGAAATTATCCTCTTTCTTCACAGAGTACTATATCCAGATCACATTCTTCAGAAACTTCTTTAACATGAATATAAAGCATTATAAAGTATTGCTACCCAAATGCTATTGAAATATCCTGCATGGTGATTTGGAATTGAAATGTAATCTTCTTGAGCACTTTCAACACAAGGCAAGAATTTTGCACTCTCACTTCACTAACATTTCTTTGTGACTCACTGATTCTTGAAATGGTTCCTCTAGTTGTTTGTGATGACAGTTAGGATGATCCAGTTTGGAAATGGAAACGGCTGCTTCTAAGCCATGGGGCTTGCAAATATGAGTGCAATCCCTATGCCCACATGCCTAGCTCAAAAGAACACAACAAAATGTCTAGGTAAACATTTGAAGGATCCTGCTTCTCCAGGATGATTGGAAGTATATTTACTTGGAAATCTGATCTTCTTGTTTCAAAGAGATTTACTAGCATGTAAATTATATTGGATGCAACTGGCTATCTCACTGTATTCAATGAATGTTAGACACAAGGAAGTATGCGTTGGATTGAGCTGTGCATCCTGAATTATATTTTCTTTGATGTTCCATGGATGTCTCTAGGGACTGCACTATTGAGATATTTAACATCTGTAATTGGGTTGAATTATCTGGGACTAGAGTTGGGAGCCAAATTTTGAGGTTAGATATTCCCACCTGCTATTTTCCTGAAAAACTGGCCTGTAGTTTCACAATTCCCAGCTGTTGCAACCACTTATCTGAAAGCTATCAGTTTGTCAAGGATCATCCTGGATTATATTACTCCCTTCCTCAATTCACACTATCTAGGAAAGACTAGCTGAGATAAGAACCAACTAAGGGGGGGATGCTTGCAGGAGCTCCTTCAGAGCACCCCCAAATCCGACTGAGAGAAGGGGACACCCAATTTCATAAGTGAAGCAAATCCTACCTGCCTTTTCTTTCAGATTCATCCAAAACTTTCTCAGGGAATTAACAGCGCCTTGCTATACAGACCTATCACAGAGATGCAAACCCCATTTGAAATCAATAGGATGCATTCCTAGTTTGCCCAACACAAGAGAGGATCACAGAAGACTATGTTAATCAAGGCCAATCAGATCACTCAAACTGCACGATCCTGATAGTCTTTCCAGAGGCCGATCTCAAGCAGATACCCTTCAAAATAAACCACATTGATTTCCATGAGAGGGTCTTCCCAGACTACCTTCAGCTTGCATGATTAAACCCCATTGATCCTGGTGGCGGAAAGTTAAGTCAGCTCTCCTCTGCCTGAAAATCAATGGGATTTAAAGAGATCTTAAGTACCTTGGCTGCATCCAGTTATAGGCACTCATAGTTGGGATGGCTCTAAAGACATCCAGAGAGCCGATGAATTATTGAGGAAAGGAACTTCCACCCAGCCCTAGATTTTATTTCTAGATCTGATTGACAAGACATGATGGATTGCTCCTTCTTCAATCCTGCTAAAGTGCACCGTGAGAAATGTTGGGTATTCGTTTAATTGCGCTTAGAAGCACGGGGCGAATGCCCTCTGCTAGGAAACAAATATTTAAATAAATAACAAGGATCTTTCTGGCAAGGTCGACGCGTCTGCGGTCGCTTTGCATCTCTTTCATTTATTAGTAGTAATAGACGCACGAAAGGCGGCCCTGAAGTGTAACGCTGCCGGTTACGCAAATTTTTGGAAAGGAAAAGGAGAGACGGGGAGGGGATGCATAATCATAGCGGAATAAGAAATTAAAACCACGGAAAGGCCGTAGGGTGTTTCTTTTTTAAAAAAATAAAATAAAAACTAGCCATTCAAGAGAAGGTTTCTCAAAAGCCTGGGAGACGGGAAATTAACGCGCCGTTTCCTTACAAACCCGCACAGTCCAACTCCGGGAGAGAAAGAATTACAAGTAAACAGTCTTCCGAAACAAGACCGAATGTCCCGTTTATAGCTAAACGCTCCGGTTAGTTCTTCCCCGGAGTCAAATTGGGGTGGGGGGTGGGGGTGGACGAGTGGAGGGTAGGGTGAGATGGGGAATCTTCTTTGTCACGCCGCCTGCGTTCTGCTTGCGTTTGGAAATGCATGGCAACAACGTAGTGTGGCTGTTTTGAAGCCATAGAAAAATTATGCAAATCAACCCCAAAGCAAGCGATCGCCTTTTGAAATGGTAATACTCTATTCATTAAGTACTTATTGGAAAACTAGCCGCTTTCCACCTCCACCCCCCTTCAACCACCACCCTTCCCCCATTTTTTATTTTTTATTTTGCAAGAAAAGCAACATTATCTCTTCGGAGGAAGAGCAAAATAATGAGAAAAGAAGACGAATATGACATGGGGTATTTAAACTCTCTAGATATTTGGAGGTGTTTTTTCCCCCTTTGATTATTCCCTTTAATGTATTGATAATTCTTGGCTACACCCGGGATGTGTTTTGATCCCATCTCCGACTCCAACCCGGTGACTGTAAGAATCCAGTTTCAGACACATTGTTAGCAGGAAAATCCCTCGGGAATCGCTGGAACCTGCTCCTTAACCACCCCTCGCTAACCTTCTTCCGGCCCCACACACACACGCACGCACGTGTTCCATCATAATTTAATTCCCACCTTGCACCAATACCCAGCAGGTACAGGAATGATGGGAATTGTAGTCCAGCATACACAGAGGAAGCAATGGGGAAAACCACTCTGGGTGAAGGACTTTGGGCTGCTGGCCAGGGTGGCGACGAAGACAATCGCATCTCCCCGCCCCCAATTGTATTTGATCCTAATTGTCACATTCGGTAATTCTAAAAGGAAGGAAGAGGATAAGGGGCGTTCCTCTTTGTAGCCCACAGGAAAGCTGTGGAGGGCTCCCAATTCGTTTTGTGGTGCCGACCTGCCAAGAATAAGGAGACTCTTGAAGTGGGGAGGCTGGGGCAGGGGTCTTTCATGTAGATACCACAACTCCTGGCCAAGACAGCCATTTGACTTTTCGGTTCTAAACGTTACAACGAACAGGTTGACTTAATTCCAAAGAGCATTCAAATCACGGGAGTTCTAGGTATGGGGGAAAGTTTGTGCAGAGCTATGCTTCGTGTTTAGTCTAAATTCATCCAGGTGATATTGCTTATTCGCGGTTACTATTTAAAATACAGATAAGACGTCAAGCTACACGTTTTACTCCCCGACCATTGTATTGCAAAAGAAACGTGACAATGATCTTCCAGCAGTCAAAATGTAAGTGCGTGGAGAAAAGTAAAAAAGAATGGTCGGTAGTGCCTCTCGAACCAAATTTCCCGCTTTTGTGCGAAGAGATAGAAAGGGCCGGGCACTGGGTTCCATGGAAGTTAGAAAGCAGATTGCTATTAAGCCACTTTAGCTCCAATCCCCCAAGTGCGAGGATTCGATTTGCCCCATTCGGTAATCGATCAGACTCGAGGGAAGCTTCAGCCACAATTTGTAAATCCACCTGTCACTTTTAAGGGTCCCCCCCCCCTCCCCCCATGAAACCTCAGGTCACCCTCCCCGCCATCTGCTGGATGATGAAAGCAAATTGTTGCTTCCGAGCAGCCTTCGGCGACCAGGCGGGATGGAGGTTGTGGTGTTCTTTAGATCTTTACCCAGAGTTGAGTCACTGAGCGGAAAGACACCCCGTCGAGATCGGCCCACGTTGTGCCTGTGCAGAATCGCCGAGGAACGCCAGTCGGTCGTTTTTTACACTGTTTCTTTATACCCCGCAATTCATGGCAATTGTCGCGAGGGCCTCAGCTAGGCGGTCTGGGTGGCTTCTAGGGCCAAGCGCTTTAAAGCGTATGTCAGGCCGTAAGGACGACACTCGAGTCAAGCCAGCCTGGATGGAATATGGGCGGCAGGGAAAACGGGGTACATGGAAAGAAAGATCACCAGGTACCTCAAGTCCCCTCACCCATCCTACTGAAGCAAACGTAGCAGCTGCTGAATCGGGACGGAGCGCGCAAAATTAATCGCGCGCGTATATGCACACACACACATACACCAGTCATCCGATTTTCCCCAACTTTATTGATGATAATATACGTGTCGATTCTTAGTGTCCACATAGATTTGGAGAAAAATCCTCCATAGGTCAGTGATAAAATAGAAGGCGACGGAGTTTCCTTTGCTCCGCCAAAGTAGGTAGACTTTCGTTGGAGGGGGCGCGGGTTTTTGGAAAGAATTACTTGAGGTTAGGAATAAATAAATTTAAATAAAACCCCATCCCAATGGAGCGCTTCTCTTTTCATTGGAATAGGGACTGCTTCCTGCCGATATCATCGTTCGTGCCCCCATGAAACTCAGATTAATGGTCGCTTTTTTAGTCCAACATTTTTTTTTTTTTGCTATTGCTGCTCGTTTTATTTCCTAAGCCTTCCCTGAGCACGTGTCCTAGTCATCCAAATGGAAGTTTTGCTACAACATCTGGAATTTGATTCAGCTTTTACGCACCTCCCCATTTAGTTTACGTGGTCGAGACAAAAAGCTTTTAAGTTTTAAGCTTCTGTTTGGTTTAGGATTGCAGAAAACTGCCAAACGCGTCCCAAACACTTCTTGGGTCCCAGAGGAAGCACCGCAGCGAGTCTCCACCCCGCCCCGCACGAATGCCAAGTCTCCCTTCATTTAGGGCGGCGAGGTCCGTTTGCAGGCCTCCATCCGGGGCTGGTCTGCATCGGAACGAAGCCACACGCCCATTGTCAAAGCCTCCGCCTGGTGCCAATGGGGAATGCCTTTAGTTTGGTGGCAGGCAGGCAGGCCGGCCTTCTCTCCCCCTTCCCCTTAACGCCTCTTGCCTCCCTCGCGGGCAGCTCTGAAACTACGCGACGCTATATAACCCCCCCTGAGCTGGGAGGTGGGTGGGTGGGGGGGGGACAGAGGGGGTGGAGAGAGGAAGACAAGAATGCATTTCGTGGCTCGGCGTCCGGCCAGCTTCTTCAGTTGCAGCCGCTGCGCTCCACCGCTGGGCCTCAAGCCACCGCGCGCGATTTTCTCCGAGCCGCCGCCGCTGCCGCCGCCGCCGAGGGAAGGGGGCGGGATTTGATTTTATTTTGTTTTCCCAGCGTCCCGCCCAAGTCCTTCCTTCCCTCCTTGGCTCCCTCTGGGAAAGAGCGGGCGAGGGGCGTGTCTTCCCGCATATGCAGATGAGTCGTCGTGACGGACAGCTCGCCTTGCCAATGTCCCTCCGAAACTCTCTTTCCCCCCACAAACTCCTCGCCTTCCCAAGCTCCTATGCCTGCTCCAAAATCCAAGACTTGTCGCAGGCGCTGGGGGGGGAAAAGCTCGCCTTGCCTTACTGGCGGGCTCCGAGCGCAGGAGGGAGGGAAGAATTGCGGAGCCAGCGGAGGCTGCTTACCCGGTGCAGGCCCGGCCGAGGCTGGTTTTTCTTCCCGCTCTCCCTTATTTTTGACCTCTTCCCTGCCGGGCTTTGGGGAGACGCCTCCTCTTCCTTTTCTCTTTCTCCCCGCGCGCCTTTCTTCTTGCCCAGATGCCCACCGCCGTCGCCACCTCCTCCTCCTCCTCCTGCAGCAGTGGGTGACTTCTGCGTGGGAAAGGAGGAGAAGGAGAAAGAGCGCGCGCGCGCGCGCGCCCAAAGAGCGCGAGCGGCTTTCCTCCGCCTCGCGCCCAGCTCTCCTTTTGGCTCCGGCTCCTCCTTGCCTATGGAGCGGACGCTGTGAGCTCCTCCGCGGCCGGAGTGCTCAGCAGCAGCAGCAGCGGCGGCCGCGGCGGCGGCGGCGGCGGCGGCGGCAGCAGCCTAGCCGCTGAAGCGCCAGCCGTCCTCCTCCTCCTCCTCCTCTCCGCCCGGCGCTCAGCCCAGGCCCCACGCTTCCGTTCCTTTTGCCCGCCCGCTGACAGTCGGCCGGCCAGCTATGTCCTACCCTCAGGGCTACCTGTACCAGCCCCCGGGCTCGCTGGCGCTCTACTCCTGCCCGGCTTACGGGGCGTCGGCGCTGGCGGCGCCAAGGAGCGAAGAGCTGGCCAGATCATCTTCGGGCTCGGCGTTCAGCCCTTATCCCGGATCCGCGGCGTTCACGGCCCAAGCGGCAGCCACCGGCTTCAGCAGCCCGCTTCAGTACTCCACCGACCCGGCCACGGGATTCCCCTCTTACATGGTGGGTAACTGACGAGCGAGCGAGCGAGCGAGCGACCCGCCTGGGCGCCATCCTTCATCACCGCCGCCTCCTCCATCTTCCTCCTCCTCCTCATCCATCGCTCCCCCCACTCGAATCTCCGAGACCATCTGGGCTAGGCTGGGGGATCGTGTGAATGTACCCCGCGCTAAACTCCCCCGTGTGAACCGAGGAAAGGAGTGAACAGCTGTCTTCCCTCGTCGGCTTTCTTCTTTCTTTCTTTCTTTCTTTCTTTCTTTCTTTCTTTCTTTCTTTCTTTCTTTCTTTCTTTGGTTCTTCGCTTGTGCTATCTTTCTCTGCTTTTCTACTTTCTTCGGTTCTTCTCCTTTTCTTTCCCCTTTGTATCCCCCGCGTTTTTAAAAACTTCCTCCTCCCTTTTCCCCTCTGTTTTTTTTTTCCTCCTTGGATTTCTCACTCTCCTTTCTATTCTACGTTTTCACTATTTTTCTGGTTAAGTTTCTTCTTCTTCCTCTTCTTCTCTTATTTGTCTCTCTTTGTCCACTTTTATTTCTGATTGTGTAATTTATAGGGCCGAGGTTTCACTGGTTTAAAGGAGCCCAAGCCGGGCGTGTGTGTCCGCGTGTGTGTGTGTGTACGTGCGTGTGTCCGAGCGCTCCCACTTTTCTCGCAGCTTCGGGCAGATGTCCACACTTCCCCGATTGCTCCGAAGTATGTTAATGTCGGCGTTCGTGCATATTTTTGTAGCTATTGCAAACCGACGAAGGATTAAAGATAGCAGAGCCAATTGGCCCTGGGAAAGTGGGGCGAAGGGTTCGTTTTCTTTCACTACACACGAGATATCAGACCCAGCGTCTTTGGCTGGGGTCTCTCTCCCTCCCTCCCTCCCTCCCTCCCTTCTTCTCTCTCCCATAACCTTCGCCTTTCCTCCCAGCCGGGCGATCTTTATTTAGGATAATGAGAGCCCCATCTCAAATGCTCTTCTGTTTGACTTTCTCGTGGCAAAAGAAAAGCACCCGCAAGTTGCCAAGTTCTTTCTTTCTTTCTTTTTTCCTCCATGGGTTATTTAAGAACATTAGGTAGATTTGGAGCATATTGTTTTCTTCCCTGAACCGGCTATAAAACTTACCAAGTTGCTCAACTAATTTCCTTCCCTTCTCCGTACTCTCGTATTACGCAGACTTTTAAACCCAGCGTAATTTAAACGTTTAAAGGGTGAATTAAAATGCTAATTATATCGTATTTGACCAATTCGAAACGGTGCATATCTCCTGCTTTGCAAATTGGATTTGCAATGCATTAGCGGGCTGAATTGCTAAGTGGGGGGGTTTTGTTGTGTCTCTCTTCCTATCTCTCCCTCCCCGCTCGCCTCCTCCAGGGGGATAGTAGAAAGAGCTCTTAGAGAGGAAAATAAACAAATGTGTTAAATAAATTGAAATTATTAAATGACAATTTCAGTAGTTTTTTTCAGAAGGCCAAGGGAATCTGGTTCCAATATCACCCGGGTTTGTTTGTAAAGGAAAATGCGTAGGAGTGTTCCCCCCCCCCCCAAAAAAAATAAATCATTATATATCGTACTCTGTTCTGTTCCCTTATATTTTAATAATAATATATTTGTGCCGTCGACCAGTTGTAGAAATAGCCGAGTAAACACTTTGCTTTGACGCTTGGCAGGGTTCTCCTTACGACGCCCACACGACGGGCATGAGCGGGGCCATCAGTTACCATCCCTACGGCAGCCCAGCCTACCCCTATCAGCTAAATGACCCGGCCTACCGGAAGAACGCCACACGGGACGCCACGGCCACGCTGAAGGCCTGGCTGCAGGAGCACCGCAAGAACCCGTACCCGACTAAAGGCGAGAAGATCATGCTGGCCATCATCACGAAGATGACCCTCACGCAGGTCTCCACTTGGTTCGCCAACGCCCGCCGGAGGCTCAAGAAGGAGAACAAGATGACTTGGGCGCCCCGCAACAAGAGCGAGGACGAAGACGAGGACCTGGAAGGGGAGAGCGGCGGGATCCGGAGCAAGGAGGAGACCGGCTCGGACAAAGGGCGGGACAGCAACGAAACGTCGGCGGAGGATGAAGGTGAGAGTTCGACCGCTGATTGGGTTGGGGGAGGGGGGAGAGAACGTGTGCCGGCGGCGGTCAGCCTGCTTCGGGGATCGTTCCATGTTGGAAGAGTTAGGAAGGGGGTTTCAGCGGCCGCCTCTCAGTGACGGCCTTTAGCCCCTCAGGTCTAGCCAACACTCAACACCCACCCACCACCCAATCAGCTCAGCACTAAGCAAAAGTTTCTGTGATGTTCTCCCACCGGTAGGGCCTCGTTTACTGCCTAGGATAGAAGAGCTGGAGGAATAGCGGTAGCAATGCCGATGCCCTTATTTTCAAAAGCTTTTAGGAATATAGTGTCTGCAGGCGGCAGGAAAGGTCGGCCTTACAACTAAGAAGCGCTCAGAGGGAAACCCAGGGGAAGGCCGTTCCGTGGCTCTCTTCCCGGCCAAGTTCCGGCTTAGACGAGCCGCGGCTGTTCTCTTCAGAGTAGGGCAAAAGGCCTGGGGCCTTGCAGAGGGTGGCGTCCAGTTTAAGGCCTGGCGAGCCGGGTAGGGAGACGGACGCTGAGGCACGAACGCTAGAAGAGTCATCCGAGTTTCGGGTTGGAAGGAATTCCCTGGCGGTGGGCAGGAGAGCGGGGATTTGGGGCTGCTGATCCCGCCGCCCTCTTCCCTTGACAGCTCCTCTGGTTCTTTGCTGCAGGGATCAGCTTGCAGGTGGATTCCCTCACCGACCATTCCTGCTCGGCCGAATCGGATGGGGAGAAGGGCCCGTGCAGGGCGGGGGACCCGCTCTGCGAGTCCGGCTCGGAGTGTAAGGACAAGTACGAGGAGATCGAGGAAGACGACGACGAAGAGGACGTGGACGACGATGAGGACGAGGAAGACGACGAGGCGGGCAGAGGCCTCCCTCCCAAGCCCGTCACTTCGTCTCCACTCACTGGGGTAGAAGCCCCGCTCCTGGGTCACCCGCACGGCCCGGATTCTGCCAGAAACGCCGCCAAAGCTGCTCTGGACGCCCGGATCTCACCCTCGGTGGCCTCCCAGACCACGCAAGCCAGCAAGCCCAAGCTCTGGTCGCTGGCAGAAATCGCCACCTCGGACCTTAAACACCCGCACTCGCATCCCCACAGCCACAGCCACAGCCACAGCCTGGGCCAGACCTGCCCGCCTTCGGGCCCACCGCCTTCCGCCCCACACAACGCTGCCTACTCGCCTTCTTCGCTCTTGGGGAGGCATATTTATTATACGTCGCCTTTTTATAGCAATTACACAAACTACGGGAACTTCAACGCCCTCCAGGGACAGGGCATCTTGAGGTACAACTCGACGGCCGTGGCCTCCAACGAGGGACTCAACCAAGCGGTCTTAACTGGCGGCGGCGGCGGCGCGGCTCTGAAGGCGGGCTCGGAAAACTCGCTGAAAACCATCACAAGCCACCTCGAACAGCATTACAAGCCTCCCAGTTCCGATCCCAAGAAAGGTAGGTAAACTCTTTGTTTCTCGTTTTGCTTCCAAGGAAAGAAAAACCCGTTTAGCCGACTCCCAAGAGCGGCAAAAGCGGGAGGCCTTCCTGATCACACCCGATAAGACGGGAGGGGAGCGGAATAGACGGTCCAGAGATTGAGGAATCGGGTGGGGGAGGCAGCTTTTCCATTGCTGGAGAAGGAGAAGCCAAAAGGCATGTCCGCAGCATCAACTCCTTGAGACGCCACTGGCCTCGCCTCCGGTTTGTTTGGTTTGGGATCACAGCCCTTCTCCTGGGCTGCGATCCTAATCAAAATTCTGTCCGAAGCGCGTTTCACTGAAGGCAACAGGATCCTCCTTCTAGGAATTAACATGTTAGGAAGGAAATGCAAATATGCCTTTTCCAAAATTAGCGAAACTCGATTGAGGAAACAAAAAAAGAAAAAATGTGGCGTCTACATGGTTAAAAAAATACTTAAAACCAGTTCTAAAACTCCTTTTTAAAAAAGTTATGTCATTAATTCTTAATACCTGAAAAATGGAAAGCTGCACAGATAGAATGCCAGCTTGGGTAAACAGGACACATTTAACATTCCCAATTCTGGAGACAATGTTTAGAGTAAATGTGATAGTATAGTAGCAATAACATCCATGGCCGTCACTTTCTGAAACAAGCAGAAGTTTTGGCAGTCTGTGAGCTAGTAAGATTCTCTGTAGGAAAGTGTGTGAGATCCTTCCCTGAGTATATTTAGTCAGCTGAATGTCAAGAGTGGAGTTGCTAAACCCTGGATGCAGAGGATTGCAGCTTGAACAACCGGGCCCCATCTAAGGGTGTCCTGTCACCCTACGAACTCTGATGAGCTTACTTAAGCTTTCAATAGGAGATCATTAGGAAAGGTGGTCTCCCAATGAGCAATTATGCCCCCCCTCCTCTTAAATCTCCATCAGCTGAGAAATGATGCCATAGGGGCAGGCTTTTCAAGCAACCAGCTCTGAGCTTTTGTGCAAGAAGGAGCTGTAGCCGTGCCCAGAGTGAATAATCTAGTTAGCCAGCTGTGTCCTGTGACTAACTGACGCTTCTATTTTGACAGACCCCACTGAAATGTGCACAGTAGGAGTACAACCATACCTATAGAAGGGCAATCACACAGCAGCCAGGCAAGTAAGTGAGACTCCTTTTTTCTTTTCTTTCTTTTTCTTTCTGCCTTTTATTCTGTTGCACTAGTTAGGGTTCAGGTCCTAAGACGCATTGCCCAGGCCTGTAAATTGGCTTAATGCTCATTTCTTGCTCCATTACCAAAGACTATGATTACCAAGGATCTCCAACTGCATTTTTACCCTTTTGTTTCACTTTGCAGAAAACGGTCCAGCTGTTTTTATATGCACAACATCCCTTTTGGAATGGATACTTAAATTAGACCGTTTAAATGTTATTTGCAAGTTAAAGATATATAAGGGAGTGGGCAGTTATTGCACCAAAACGTCACTGAAATGATAGGTGTGGCGGGAAGAGAGAATGGTGTTTACTTTGCAATCCAGCCAGAATGGATCTCATTGTCCTCCTCCACTATTTGAAGTAAGCATGTAAAATAATAGATGCAAGAAACCTTTGTTGTTATATTGCCAGTAGGAAATGCAGGAGAACTTCCTACTTTATTTATTTAATTCAGGTTAGGCATCCTCTGACTCCAATTGATTCTGGGTGGCTGTACAATAAGGTATCCACATAGACGTTAAATTTAAAGAACGGTGCATCAAAAATAAGCCTTTAATTTATCTGGTATACTGATATACATTTCAAATAGCAGAGACAGACAATGAGATAGATCTTGGCCAGGTTCCAAAGAGTATCTGCATTCATTACCCATCTATTTCCAAGAAGCTGCTGCAGTTAATTTGGTTTTTTTAAAAAATAATAATCTTTTGATCGAATATTCTTTACGGCCTAAAAATAACAAAAACCCCCACCTCAGTCCTTCTCGGGCAAGGTAGGAGAATAATCTTTTCACTTTGCTGCCAGTTTTTAACACATTCTGTGTAAATGAAAGATTGAGGATGATCTGGTGTTTTCCTTGGTCCACAGGTAGGTGTCACAATTGCTTTGAGAAAAGTCAACAAGCCATCATCTCTTCCCCAAGCTAATCTATCTATCTCTATCCATAACTCTAACAAAACTCTAAATCCGGATCACAACTTGTGCCACTGTATAAAAGAAGACCACACAGAGCACTCTTAGATCTACAGATTCTCTCTAATTATTGAACCAGAATTTTGTTGGACATTAATGTGCGTTTGCTGGTATAGTCTAGTTTCCCTAATGTATGTGTGATTAAAAAAAAGGAAAACAAAAATGAAAAAAAAAGGAAATCTGTTTTTTCTCAGGATATCTTGACTTGATCACTTCATTGCCACGGTATATACATATATATATAATCTATATATCTATATTCTGTAGGTGTGATAGGACTTATTGTACAAACTCTTTGTAAAAGATACATACAGTAGGGGTTAATTAAATAAACTGCAAGTACTTACAAAATGAAACATATTTGATATTTATTTTTGTAATGATATAAAATCTAGTAATTTATGCAAGTTGTATTGCAATGGAATCCCAAGTCTTTTGTAAATAAATTATGCCTGGTTTTTATTTGAAACATTGATGGTTATACAATCCCTTGTTGTTTAACAAGAATTCTTTACTAATTTATATCTATAATTGTAAATAAAACAGATTAGTCTACAACAAGGTGCTGCCTTTTTATTCTATTTTACTGGTTATAAATATGCATATTTGGTAATTTATTATAATTCACAAAGTATTACAGATATGTTGTATCTTTTGAATTTATTTAGTAATGTGACTATATAAAATTTAAACTATTAGAAAAATTTTAAAAACTTCAAATTTAATCAATTTCTATAAATACACATATAGAAATAACCAACATTTTTCATACAAAATGATGTTTTAACCCACGTTTGAAATAAATGCAGCTGTTTTTTTAATCAAAAAGTAAAAACACTGTAAGAAATCTTCCCAATAAAAAATATTATCCCTCATTTCAAGTGCTTTCTACACATTTCTATAATGCACTAATCACCTAAGACATTCATCTGGGGCTTTTTTAAAAAGAAAAGAAAAAGAAGAAGCTCAACAGTCTCTTTTTTTCCCCACTCCCCAACAAATAATGAGAATTCCCATATAGTAAAATTTCAATAAAGAGACAAACAACCATTTATTTTCTTTTCCAAAGATAAATTGAGTGAATATAACTTACGGTTATGAAACAAGAATAATAGCTTCTTAGACTGCCCTTTAATCAATCATACACTTATTTTTCAAGAGGCTCATCTATTTTATTCCATGATTAATAATGTTCCGGCATGAGAGCATTATTAGATCCCAGCAGGAGAGATCCTGGATGCTTTTAGCTGCTTTGCGATGGTCAGTTGGGGTTCATTACGGGCTGATATTGAACCATTTATAAAATCTTGTCTAAACATCTGCCAGCTCAGATAGGCCGATGTGTCTGAAGATGGCAAATGGCTGGAACAGTTGATATTGACAAACGGGACTCTCTCCAGTGGCTTTTTGTTCACTGAAAATTAGTGGCCTCTGGCTTGGGGGCTTGTTAGAAAGGGCATTTGAAAGTGATCTCAGATAGTTCAGACTTCAGCCAAGGGAATGTTAACTGGATAAAGAATGTGGAGTTGTGAGAAAGAGAGAGAGAGAGAGAGAGAGAGAGGGAAAGAGAGGAAGAGGGCTAGTGGAAGGAGGGGAAGGCTGCAGCTACTGGAAGGCTGGAAACATTTTAGGCATTTGCAGTTTAGTCCCTTGGTGCTTAGAGCAGCTTAGCCAAAAGATGAGAGTCACTGTTGGAACAAGTTGACAAATTTGCAAGGAGAGGAGAGAGAGGTGGAATCTTCTTAACCGAATAGGGTTCTTTTCTTCACCTGAAGTTCTCACGTACACAATGGCTTGGGTTTCAAAATAAATACATTTTAAAGTACATCTTTGGATTTTAGTAAGGCAGTTAAATAAGTCCAATTAAATTAATCAGGCTAATCCTCATTTCTAGAAGTTATTCCAACTAAGTGAAAACTGTTTACTGCTCATTACACAGACACAAATGAATTTATTGAAATGCTTTTCCCACTCCTTATTTCTTAGGGTGTCTGTGCATTATTATTATTTTTTGCATTTAAAAAATAATTTAGAGTACGCGATATTTTATACTGATCTGCGGGAAACAGTAGAGACCAGTCCATGGAGAAATTCACCCTGAAAGCTTCAGCTGAATGGAAATAAAGATGTGTCTATTTTTTTTTCCAATTTGGGTTAACATAAAAGATGCTATATTAGGTTTGCACCTCTTCAGTTCATTTCAGTGGTAGATGGTGCTATCAGAAATTTACTAATATCTCTACTAGCCCAGATTACAATGAGATTTGAATTAATAATACTCAGCCACGTGCATTATTGTGTGGCTGGCAAAACAGATTTCTTATTAGGAATGACATGTGCTACTAAAATAATTTCACATTTAAATACAATGCAGTGGTGTTTTCTTTGTAAAATCCAGGCTAAAACATGTTGAAGAAAGGCTTTGCAATCTCTCTCCCCAGTTAGGGGTACAAATCATTTCTCCTAGTCAGATTATTGGAGAAAACGTTGAGACTCGGGTTTTTTTAAAGCCTTTTTTATTCTGCCTTTATTATTCTTATAAATAACTGTAAGTCCTGAACATATCTAATACTCCTTCCTCCTCCACTTTTTCTCACAACTTCAACCTTGTGATGTGAGTTGGGCAGAGAGTGGTGACTGGGTCCAAAGTTACAGCCACTTTATATGCCTAATGTTGGACTAGAACTCACAGTTCCTTGTTTTGGGCCTGGTGCTTTAATCGCTAGACCAACCTGCCTCTTTTCCTTTTGGGGGGGGGGGATCTTTATAAAGGAAACATTTTTTTCCTAAGATCTACCACTTACATAATAGTTTCACCTCCACTTTTCTGTCTTTTTGCCTTTCCCCCTTCTTGTTATATTCCAGTTTTGTTTTGTTTTTACAGGAAATATGCACATTTCATTTGGTTTTACTTTAAATTCATTTTGTGGCAAAGATTAGGAAATCTAACGACTTTAACTGGAAAAGTTGGAAGATTTGAAGCTGTGAATTGCTTCCTCCTCCTCCTGGGACTGTGAGGGCGCCGTCGGTTTTAGCCGATTTGGTGTAATCTCGGGGTCGAAGCGGAGGAAGAATGCCAACTCGGAGCAGGATCCGTTCCACATCTAATACGGCTAAAATTACAGGGCAGTTCTTCTGAACTGGATCCGCACAATCCGGTGTGTTTATCCGCTGCGTTTTAATGAAGGTTTAATTTAGGAATGCTTCAAAGTTTCACTTCAGTCTCTTTCAACTCGCAGGAGAACTTTCTGAGGGATTTCGCCCTCTCATTAGGCAGACCTGTACTCTTTTAAAAAGTCTGGAGACGAGGAAGGCAAAGACTAACGGTAGCATTAAAATGCAGTGCCAAAGGACAATGTGGTATTCTCCTGTTTGGTTTCATATTTTTCCTCTCCCCCCACCCCCCAATGAGGAAGCCATTTAAACAATAGAATAACACAGATGGAAGGGACCTTAAAGGTCTTCTAGTCCAACCCCCTGCTCCAGGAGCAAACCTTAAACCGTTTGTTTCACACAAACGGTTGTCCAATCTCTTCTTAAATGACATTAAAGAACGATTTTATTGTTGTAATATCTCATTGCTTTGCTGGGCTGCAAAAAAAAAAAAAGATTTTTAGCTGCCTTCTCTCCTGCCACTCTGAGACTGGTTGGGCTGATTGTCCCAAAAGGAGGGAGATAAGCTTATCCCCTCCAATTTTTCGCTGCTCTCTTTCTGTCCTGACTTCAAAGGTCTACAATGCGTGTTGTCCATAAGAGAAAACTTGTTTCTAGAAAAAAAACAGTCTGAAAGAACTGAACTTGTCCTGCTCTCATTTCCCTGCAGCGGGATGGGGAAGAGAGGGGCAGTTAAGAGACTCCTCCGCAGGGTTTTTTTTTTTTAAACCCGCCCCCCTTCCCCAGTCAAGTATAAGATTTTGGTGTTTTCAACTTTGCTGTTTTGGTGCTTTTGCTTGAAAAAGACCGGAACGCTGAGAGGTGGAGGGTCGTTTAGCTCTCCAGGCGAGGGCCGGGAACAGGAGGCTTCGCAGATTGCTTGCAACGGATTGCTTGCAATTGAGCCCTCTCAGCCGAAGGTTGCTTGCCATTAAGGCGACTTTAGAAACCGCCGGCGCGCTTCTTTCCCACTTGCAATAACCCTGCAGTCGGTGTCCTTTCCTAGAGTTACAACCGATCCCCTTCGCCGGCGCTGCTCTTGGGTCTCTCGACTCAGTTGGTGTGGCCCGGTGCATTCCAGGTAAACGCGCGTAGTCCATTCCCTGTCGACTGCAGCGTCTAACTTAGGAGAAAGCAGAGCTTTCATCCCAGGTTTACAGCCGCAGCCGTCCGCGAAATCGGATTCTGCAAGAGCGCAATGGACCCTCGCCTATAGTTAGTGCAGGGCTCTGGTCTCGCCTCTCAAAGCGCGCGGAGCTCAGCGTGACGCGTCTAACGTGTGTATTAGAAGGCGTCGAATCTTATTACGCAGCCCATAAAGCAGACAGGGTAACTTTTGAGAGATGCCGCCGTTTGCTGATCGCCCTGATCCCGAAGCGGGATAAACGCGGAATGAATTTCTCCTTAAACGTTACTCGCTAACCGTAATTAACAGATGTCGGAAGAAAGTGAGGGCGAAATTAATTTAGCTGTTCTGATGGTTGCTTATTATCCCAAAAGGAAGGGTTTAAGGTTGATGAGTTTGTTTGTTTGTTTATTTTTAAACCCGGGAGTAAGCCGGTTTGGGGTTCACTCAACTGCCACAGCTTCAGGTATTGCGCCATCTGAAAAGACTCCAAGAGGACGTACAGACTCTGACGAAAGGCGCTTAAAACTGTGTCCGTACAAATGGTGAAGGTGACACCCCGAAGATCTCAGCAATAGACCTTCGTGTTTTTGAAGGCTAGACACGTGTCGGGTCCCCCACTTCTCTCCCCTCCCCCACCAAGCCTGGAGTGTCCGTGCGGTGAGGTAATGCGGCTTTTCGAAAAGGGAAAAGCAGCGACAAGTCCGCAGAAGGGCGTTTTGTGATGGCCGTGGCACTTTTTCCACCAAAGCCTGGCTGTCCCTGGCTGCCTGTTCGGCTCAAGTGTCGACCTTGCCTTTTCGCTCCGTTCACACGATCCCTGCGCTCAGAAAAGGGACAGGATTCTCCTCCTGGGACTGTCAGGACGCCGTGGGCTCCAGAAGACGGTTCCCCCACCCCCGCCCCTCCAAAAAAACCGACGTCTTTAGCGACCTGCTTATTCCAATTGAGCGCATCAACGTTCCCCTGCGCTTCCTTGACAGCCAAGAACCGCTCAGGGTGGGCCCACCTGCACGCGCGGCCCTTCCCGGTGACGGGCGTTTAAATAATCTCCGCGTTAAATTATCAAACAGCCAGACAAGAGGATACTCTTTAAGACCGTTTCCTGGTGGTTGTGGTGGGGCATTTTCGCTTCCTCGCCCTTAAAGAGAGGAAAGATAACGACAATCTCGTCAGGACTGAACCTAAGCTCGGAGCTTTGATTTTGTAATTAAAGAAGTACTTTGTATTGTAATAAGCAGCGTCTGAAATGTAATAAAAAAAGTGTGCCCGTTCTCCCCTTAGGGGACACCCAGCTGAATATCCACAGCTCCTTCTTGTTCCGAAGCCAAGAAGGTTCTCTTACCGGCTGCCTTTCCAAATATCAAATGTTTAGGATCCGAAACGGCGGGTCCCTCCCCTCCCTCTGAAAGAAATAGCCATATGTGCATTCAAAGGAGCGTAAACTGACATTTCATTGTGTAGAACAGCCGATCAATTATTAATCGTTAGCGTCAACAATGGGGTTATAATTACTTTCGGTTACTTAAAGGCATACTTATTTATTTTTCTTCCTCGTCTCTCTGATCTGGCAATTAGCTAATCCTCTGGTGTAATGGACTCCGAGTTGATTTCATTCGGATGTCAGCAGTGTCCTCGACGCTCTTCCCTGCCTCCTCTGGGCAGACAATTCTGGCTGTCTGGTCTGGGGGAAGCGCCCCTCGCCCTTCTCCGCTCCAAGATTTCCTCGCGGCCTTTCTCCCCTCTCACAGAATCAGTTTGCCCGAGAAGGGAGGGGCGGCAGCTAAGCGGATCGCTGCTGCGAAGGGAAAAACTGTAAAGAAGCTGCGGAGACTAGAAAGAAAAGACCTTTCCGCCCATTCCTCGGAGGAAAGGCGGGAAAGCGAATGCATACCCTCGGGGAATGAAGAGCGTCCCCTTTGGCTGCAGCCGCGCAGTTTCGGCTACGGCTCCTCCTCACCCGACCGTGAAGGAAGGGAAGGGAAGGGAAGGGAAGGGAAGGGAAGGGAAGGAAGGAAGGAAGGAAGGAAGGAAGGAAGGAAGGAAGGAAGGAAGGAAGGGCCAGTATCAATAATCAGTCCGATCCTATAGGAGGTTTCCTCGGAGTCACTGTAGCCTTCCAAGCACGGCTGAAGTCCCCTCTAGGGAAAAATGGAAAGCGATAAAAAGAAAGCATTTTTCACCAATGCTTCCTTAAAATGTCCTTGTTGAACATCACTTGTGAAATAGTCATTTTTCAAAAAAAACAAACGTCATTCTCCCATCCCCTCCTCTTACCCTATCCTATCCTATCCTATCTTGACTGTTGAAGAATTGATAAAATTTTCCCCAAGCCTAGAATGAAGATAGTAACTGCTCTTGGACTGGAATCAAGCAAGGCACTGATTCCCAGGGAGTTCTTTCTAAGTAAGGTTTTGGAAATTCACCAAGAAATACAATTTTGAAGTTCAGGTAGATGAAGCAGGACCAAATAAATTTCAGAGAATCAATTGGGTTTTCAGACACAATTATAATCACGGTTACATTGCAAGGGCAGAAATGTTTCTATAAGGATCGTTTGTGGTGGGTACTCTCACACTTATAGTAATATCACCCAATCAGTGTCCTGGAATCTACATTTACGAACCAAAAAATATTTGTGTTCTCTTGGGGACAGTCTTTACCCATAAAGCAAAGAGATAGTGTGCCTTTGGCTGTATTTTTTAGTTAGACCATCAGCTCAGTGAGTAACTGCTACTGGTAGTGAGCCTGCTGAAGTTTTTCTTCAGGCTGGAAAGCAGAGAGAGGAACTCCACTCACAAAATGACATTCCTAATTCTTACCTGGATCCTAAACTCTTCATTGAATGTGTCTCTAATTTGGATTAACTAGACAGACTATCCGGAATTGGTTGGCCTTTTCGCACACAGTGTCAAGACATTGTCCTGAAATCATAGTTCGTTTTTTGAGCAAACCAAAGCGGCCCGATTTGCACTTAAATTTACGTCCTAACGTAGGTCCGTGAAACGGGCAAACCTTGTAAAGGTTTAGCGTTCTACATAAATTCTGCCAGTAAGTATTTTGTTCTTGGTTTTGTTCCTCGCCATAGGACTAAGCGGGGAGTGACCTCAGCTGACCTTCTCACTTCCAGGCGCACCCCATACGTTACCCCGTTATGCTCAATCGTCTTTCTTAACTCAGCTCTTATCAGATTTAAGCCTTTCTATACTGATCTGTAAGCGGATAATATTCGCAATTAACTCGTCCTGTACACATCGAATCAAAAGCGGTAAAATACGTCGGGATGGGAAAACTGTAACGGGGGGAGATCAGAAATCTGGAGTTTCTCCAGCTATACTCCAGATTTCTGATCTTTCGGACTGACTGCAACGGCAGCAAAACCGCAGCCGCTTCGGTTCGCAGCTCTCAAAATGCGGCTCTACCCCCACATTAATTCAGCCTGACAGCTCTATCCGAACTCCCCCCCCCCCCCCACTTTTCCCTTCCCTTCCTCTCCGTCCACCAAAGAATACCGCTTTTCAGAGGGGTATGTTTTCATTTGTCACATCAAGGCAATCAAAGGCAGCAACGTTTACTTAGCCGGTTAACGTCGTAATAACAAGTTTAAAGGAGGGAGGAGGGATTAAAGGGCCGCGAAAGGCCGTCTGATGTCTCTTCCCGCCCTCCGGTATTCCCATGTCAGCCACCCACCCTCTTGGTTGAGCAAAGGGCGGACGAGGCTCAAGGGACAGCAGCCAACGGGAGATCTCATCTCCGGCTTTCTAGCATTGAAGTTTTGTACTCCGCCTTTCCAGAAAAACGCCCAGAGTCGAAAGGCAAAGGCATCTGAAGAGCACTGAAACGCCAACAACGAACAGAGGGAAATCCGGGATTTTGAAAAGTCCTTTTCCCATACAAACTCCACCCCCCGCCCCCTCTTCTTCTTTCTGGGCTGCTGTTGTGGATGGTATTTACCGTCAAACTCTAATCTACCTGGTTTTTGAAAATCTGGGTGGTGGCAGACGGCCGGTGGGTCAGACAAAGGGCTGTTTGTTCTGGAGCCTTTCCCGAGAAATGGGATCCCAGAGCAAGAAGCCGAAGTCCTTTGTAGTGGCTTCGGCTTTCCGTGCCTCTCAGGGTGAAGGGTGGCCGCGCTGGCCTCCCTCCTTCTTCGCACCGCGGACATCAAACGGCGAAAGAAAAAGAAGAAGAAGCCGCGATCCACAGAGGCAGGTTCGCCCCTCAGCCGGAAGAGGGGAGAAGGCCGTGAGAGAACTTGGAGGTTTGCAACTAGAGCTGATAACCATTAGGCTAGGGGTCTCCAATCTTGGCAATTTAAAGACTTGTGGACTTCAATTCCCAGAATTTCTGGGATTTGAAGTCCACAAGTCTTAAAGTTGCCAAGGTTGGCTGAGGAATTCCGAGAGTGGAAGTCCACAAGTCTTAAAGTTGCCGAGGTTGGCTGAGGAATTTTGGGAGTTGAAGTCCACAAGTCTTAAAGTTGCCGAGGTTGGCTGAGGAATTCTGGGAGTTGAAGTCCACAAGTCTTAAAGTTGTCAAGGTTGGCTGAGGAATTCTGGGAGTTGAAGTCCACAAGTCTTAAAGTTGTCAAGGTTGGAGACCCATGCATTAGGTGACGCCTGGCGGAGGCTGCTCTGTTCTATTGGTCACTGGGAAGGGGAGGAGTTAGTGGGCCAGACATGGGGGAGGGGGGTAGAAGTTCTGTTGACTGAGTAAGCAGAAGAGAGGACTGGAGTTATGTGTAAGAACTGAAAAAGAAGGTGGACAATACAGGCAGTCCTCGACTTACAACAGTGACCATCCAAAGTTGCAATGGCATTGAAAAAAGTGACTTATGACCATTTTTCACATGACCTGTGTCAGCATTTCCATGGTCATATGATCAGGGGTGGGATTCAAATTTTTTAATAACCGGTTTTGTGGGTGTGGCTTAGTCATGGCTTGGTGGTCATGTTACTGCTGGGCGTGGCCAACTCAACATCACTCACATCGAGGCACACATCTCCTCGCCTGGCCTCTCATGATTGTGGAGATGCTGCAATAGTCGTAAGTGTGGGAAAATGGTCATAAGTCACTTTTTTCAATGGTCACTCCACACAAGCAAAGTACCAGCAAAGGAGGGGGAAAAAAACTCCAGAGAAGTTCCAAAGACAGGAAGTCTAGTCCTGCCAAGAATGTAATAAGGGTTAATGAAGAGGCAGTTTCTGTAAGCAACACCAGAATGTTTCCTTCCTGCCTTCCTTACAGGATTAGGCCAGTAATTTCTTCTAACAACCGGTTCTCCCAACTGCTTAGAACATTAACAACCGGTTCTAGCAAATAGGTGTGAACTGGTAGAATCCCACCCCTTCATGTGATCAAATTTCAGATGCTTTGCAATTGGCTCATTTTGAGACCTTCTGGCAAGCAAAATCAATGGAGAAAGCCAGATTCACTTAAACAACCGGGCTACTAATGTAACAATGGCAACGATTCACTTAACAATGGTGGCAAGAAAGATGGTAAAATGGACGGCAAAGCTCACTTAACAAATGTCTCACTTAGCAACAGAAAGTTTGGGCTCCATGGTGGTCGTAAATCGAGGGATACCTGTTCAGAGCTGCCTACCGAAGGATTAAAAAAAAAAACATTTCGCTCAAAATGTTGGCCATGCCAGGGACTTTGATCCTATGGCTGTGGCCACCATTTTGATTTTTTGGGATTCCTCTGCAGACATCCTTATGGACATGCTTTCCAGACAGCCTGGCACAAAAGATCCCCGCACCGAAATACCAAGTCTAGAACTTCACTATAAGGCTTCCAATTCTGCCACATCAAGCCTTCAGAGGCCTCTTTGCTGGATATGGAAGCTGTGGGAGCAGGAGTTCAACAGGGACTAGAGGTACCAGTGGGAACAGTGGTGGGATGAAAAACATTTTACTACCAGTTCTGTGGGCATGGCTTGGTGGGCGTGGTGTGGCTTGGTGGGTGTGGCTTGATGGGCGTGGTAGAAAAACGTTACTACAAAATCTCCATTCCTACCCCACTCCTGGGAGAAGGTTACTGCAAAATCCCATTCCCTTCCCCACCCCACTAAGCTGCTTTCCAGCTCCGTTGGCTTGTGCAGGGCAACAAAATGAAGACCCAGCCGATCAGTTGGGACTTGGGAGGCAGAGAATAGATGGGGGCCAGTCAGAGGTGGTTTTGCCAGTTCTCCAAGTTACTCAACATTTCCGCTGTCAGTTCTCCAGAACTGGTCAGAACCTGCTGAATACCACCTCTGAGTGGGAAGGATAATTGATGTTATTTTCTCCATATGTTAAGAATCAGATATTAGACCAATTTAATCTCTAGTGACTTCAGGACTGAAGAGATCTACAGCATTGAAAACCTAAGATGCTCTGCAAGGCAAATCAACAATACATTTATCCAGGAATCTTGCTAAGTGTGGCAAGATGCAGTTCTGTTACAGGTAAGAGTGCCCAGGGATTTATAGTCACACCTTTAGCCATATAAAGTGTGCCTTTGTTACTATCATATCAGCATTGTCATTGTTGGCTGACTGTCTACTATTGACCTAACCCCTTTCCTAAGAGGTCTGTAAGGGGCGTGCCTAAGCACACCAACATGCCTACCATCCCTGTCCTATTGTTTCTTTTATTTTTTAACATTTTTCTTATATGTATCCATGTATTCATAACTATGTTTTTAGTTATGCCTATTATCTTGTAAGCAATTGACAAAAATAAATAAATAAAAATATAAGTCACCAGTTTCTCTCTAGTGAGAAAACAGCTTGAATGATGAGGACACTTTACAATCATAGCAATTGTACATAATGCCACAGAAGTGCAAGTTTTCTTGAGTCCAACTCAATTCCCATTGAAAACATGGGCACATCCACGCATGAGCATCCACGAGAAGAGCAGGAGGGGAAATGGTAAAATGATGACACCATCATGTCAATGTTGCAATTGATGCCAATGCTGCCATTCCATGCTTATGTCCTGATGTGTAATGTGGGCTGTATGTGAATGATTTCTGGCGAGGATTTCGACAGTTTAGCGACATTGCAATTTGCCTGCAAGCGCTGTTGTGTTTTTCTTGGTAACAATATGGAAGTAGTTTGCTACCTCCTTCCCCCCCAAGATCCTTTTCAGTTCTGAGATTTTGTGGTAGCCTCCCATCCAAAAAGTAAGAAATTTAGCTATCCAGTGTGTAGCATTCAAGGAATCAGAGAAAGAAGATAGATCTGACCTACAGATTCTTTAAAGCAGTGACATCATTCTCCTGGGATCTTTCCTGCTTGGGAAAAGATACAGCTGCTTTCAAGAGTTCCAAACCAAAATCTGTGTTCATACTTCCACGTGCAATTTTCTGAAATCAAATTGAACCACTTTATAGGACTAATAACTACATCCTAACAGTGTTTCACTTCTTGCAGAACAGCCAAGGTTGGCCTCAGCTGGAATAGGCAGTTTATGTTATAAATCACTGTGTGGATTAGAACCAAACGACATGTATTTTGCTCTGCATAAGAATCTTGGATCCAGGTCTGTGCCTGCTTCCTAGCAAGTGTCTGGGTATTCTTGTGTTGGTACTCTAAATCCAGGAAAAAGCTCCCTTCTAATCCAGAAATAACATCTGTCTCCCCAAAAGATGAAAGAAAGTTAAGTTCTCCTCACAGATTGCTGTGGCTGTTGGGCAACCAGATGGGACACCCTACGATGATTATTATCATCATCATCATCACCATCATCATTATTATTTTGTTTAGGTGAGTGGGAGCAAAGTGTTCTTTGATTAAAACAGCATGTTTTGGGTTTCTCTGGAAAGAGGTGGGTGATGCTGACAGGAGGTAAAGGCACTCCAGCTTTGCTGATTTCCATTCTCCTTCTCCCCACTTCCTTTCCCTTCTCTTCCTGGCATGCACATTACATTTCAGTCATGCTTTTTGCAACTGAATACAATATCCCCCAAAGAAGGGCAGAAGCAAGATACCCTGACAGCAACCCTTAGTTAAGAAAAAAAATCCTTGCACAAGAGTATCAGCTCTAATTAAGATTCTGTTTAGCAGCCCTGGCTGGAATGTTAATATTAGCTAGGAAGAAATAAGTGACACGGGGGTGGGGGGGGGGGGAGGGCGGCGGGAGGAGGGAGACAACCATTTCCCCCACCCCACCCCCTTCAAAGAGGAATGCTGGGCTTGGATGATAACATCTCTAGCTTCTGTCCAAGGTGTGTTAGAAAGCCATTATCTCCAACAGCTCCTGTACTACGTTTTCTCACCCTCCCTCCTTCTCTTCTGCCTTAGTTTGAGCTGGGCTGTTCCCTTGGCATTGCAGCCATGCCTGGAGCCCAGCAAAAGCCAATACTCTCTGAGGGGCTTGGAGGCCGAATCAAGCTCCTCTTTCTGCCTTAGAAGGCTCGGCCTGTCCCAGCTTCTGAGACAAATATAACCCCCAATTGCTTGCTCGCCTGATTAGGATCTCTATGCTGGCGTCTCTGCACAACCTCCCCCGAGGCTGTGCTGACCCTTTTGAAGTTCTTTCCTCTTCTGCTGACACAGAAGTTTACAAAAAGAAATCGGGAGCGGCGGGGTGGTTTACAAGGCTCAACAAGGCAAACTTAGTCTGCTCTCAAAACTTAACACCTGGGGGGAAGAAAACAAATATGTATGCTCCTCACTGACTTATTTATTTATTTATTATTTTATTTATTAATTACATTTATATACCGCCCTTCTCCCTAGGGACTCAGGGCGGTGAACAGCTCGTCTAAAAACCCCACAAATACAAAAGTTAAAAAGTAATTAAATATTTGAATCAGCTGCAGACTAAAATTAGGAAACCGCCCCCCTACCCTTAAAACCCAATTTAAAGTTAAAAATGGAGATCAAATTTAAAATCATTATCTCAGCCCAGGCCGGCCTGCTCAAAGAGCCAAGTCTTTAACGCGCGCCTGAAGGCCCTCAGGTCCGTGCCGGTACGAAGTTCCGGTGGCAGAGTATTCCAGAGGGCGGGGGCACCCACAGAGAAGGCCCTACCCCTTGGCGCCGCCAGACGACACATAGCGGCCGACGGCACCCGGAGCAGACCCTCCCTGTGGGAACGCACCGGCCTGTTGGAGAACGTTGGCAGAATGCGGTCCTGAAGGTAACCTGGTCCCATGCCATGGGTCGCCCTAAAGGTCAAAACTAGAACCTTAAAGCGAACCCGGAGAGCCATCGGCAACCAATGCAGCTCGCGCAGGAGAGGCTTTCCGGAAGACACATCTGGGGCCTGTTTTTTCCACAAGTGGCTGACCAAGGAGTGCATCCCTCTGCCAGCCCAAATCAATAGATACAAACTCAAAGTAAACTGCATCAAACTTGATTTCAGGAAATACAACTTCAGC
This sequence comes from Bungarus multicinctus, assembly GCA_023653725.1. NCBI lineage: Eukaryota > Metazoa > Chordata > Lepidosauria > Squamata > Elapidae > Bungarus > Bungarus multicinctus. Next base: position 8,842,567 of record CM042846.1, read on the forward strand.
CACAGAGTGGTCAATGTCTGGAATACTCTACCTGACTCTGTGGTTTCTTCTCCAAACCCCAAAAACGTTAACCTTAGACTTTCTACTATTGACTTCACCCCTTTCCTAAGAGGTCTATAAAGGGCATGCATAAGCGCACCAACGTGCCTACCGTCCCTGTCCTATTGTTTCTTTTATATTTTATTTTTCTTATATGTATCTATGTATTCATAATTATGTTTATACTTATACCTGTTATCTTATAATCACTTGACAAAATAAAATAAATAAAAATAAATAAAAAAATAAATAAAATCCATCCTATGGTATGTCACCTTTGGGCAAAAAGTGTATGCCACCTTTGCATGCCACCTTTGGGCAAACATTGCCAGAACACAAATAGGAATAATGTAATGTGGAAAGAATAACAACCTGTAAAAATATAAAGGGGATATTAAAATTCAACTCTGTCTTAAAAACCTGAAAGGAAAACCTTGCTCTAGAACAGGGATGTCAAACTCGTGATGACACATCATCACGGTGATGTATCGCAACTTTTTCCCCCTTCACTAAACTGGGGATGGGCGTGGCCAGCGTATGATGCATCCGGTCCGTGGACTGCGAGTTTGACACCCCTGCTCTAGGAGAACGGCATTCATTAGCCGCCATGACCACAAATCCTTTTCAGATAAGCCCAACAAATAGGCCATTTTTCACAGGAATGGTGTTGAAAGAGTTTTCCTGCAAATCTTGTTATACAGGTTTCTTACAAGGCAACATTAGAGTGATAAGACTGTGACATCACAGGTGGGTGAGTGTTTTTCAGCAATTAACTTGTCTTAACTGAATGCCATCCAGAATTACTGTTATGAGATGGGCACCCATATCAATGCTGTAAGTTAAATTCTAATAAATTAAAAACACATCACTCAGGGTCCATTGGAACTGAGTAGCTAATAAATTCAAATAAAAAAAAAATAACCAATTAACAAATGTTCTGTAATAACAGGCCCATTGCTTATTGCTCATTGCAAGAGTTCACATTGATGTGACAAAGCACAGGTACCAGTTACCAAAAAAAAAAAAGAAAGAAAGAGTCCAAGGAATATGGATGCTTGGCAATGTTTATTTTTCTGTAAGTGGAAAGGTTTGTTTGTGAGGAAAATCCTGCAAGGACAATGAGCCCCTTTCTGAAATACAAAATGCTAAAGGCTATACATAAATTTAACATTACTCTGAAGGGAGATACTTCATCCCTGAAGTAATACTATGCATCTATATTGACCCAACAAAAAATTGTATCACTATGATATGTGCTCTCCCCATTGCTGATCCATGTCCAGTGGCCTGAGAGCACAACCCAGCAATGCTAAAGGGCAAGGAGAAGAGGAAGGTCAAAGGGAGAATTTCTACATTTCCCGTAAATATTGTCTCTGCTGTCTAACAATAGATTTGGGCAATGGGTATTTTTCTTCTTTCTATTTTATTCAAAGGGTATACATGGGTTTGCTGGAGAGGCTGTTCCATTGGAGGTTTCAGGCCTCTGGATGGAATGGGGCAAGACAGTTGTCCAGTTTCACGTCCATTTGCACAATACTTTCAAGAAAGTCAAGGTTTTCATTCTGTTTCTTTTTTACAGGCAACATCTTATCTATATTCCATTCTTCAGTATTAAAGTTTATTGCTCAAAGGCATTTGAATACACTACCCCCTGTATGTCTGAAATCAGTTCACTTTTGCAGTGTACAGACCCTCCTGTATTACAAAATTCAGCAATAAAATTGTGGTCTTTGATTGCATGTGTTTTTCTTATTTTTTTTTAAAGTAGTCAATCATTGCATCAAGGTTTGGTCTAAAATGTTTTCTAGTGAAGTTGCTATATATTTTAAGGTGGATCCCATATATATAATGGTTTAACCCTTTTGTTATGAGCAGCATTCATGGATGGAAATGATCTCACAGATGCTGTGGAATTGTAAACAGTAGAACTGTTTGGTAAATCTTTGAAAATAACATAGGTGCCACCTCAGGGAACCAAAGATTCAGTCTTGTTCAGATGTCAAATGGAAAAAGAGAACTGGTCCAACGTTTTCCCCTCTGCAAATATTAGAAATAACACATTGCCTTCTTGAGTCATGTGACCATATTAGTGTTTGCAGGACTGATGACCAGAAGGATATGCCTATTCAAAACAGATCCAGCTCCTCTTCTATATGGTGTTAATGTTTAAAGAGGGCTAAAGCTTTATTACTTCAACAATTTGGAACCTTCTGAATATTTATTTGTTAAATTTGTTTGCTGCTCAACTTGCCATGAGATTACTCTGGGCACCTTATAGCAATAAAATGAAAAGAATATATAAAAATGTAAAGGTAACAACAGCAAAGACATAAAACAATAAAAATAAACAAAGGAAGTAAAATAATATGAAATTAAGGAAGATGGGCAGAGGCAGAGCAGAAAGATTGGAGGGGGTTTGGTCAGCTAATTAGACCAGCAGGCACTTCCAGTAATGTACTCTCCTATTGGGTCCCCAGGCCAATTGACAGAGCCAGGTTTTCAGGCCCTTGCAGAAGGTTAAGAGGGTGGAGGCAAACCTCACCCCAGAGGATAGGATATTGCAGAGGGCCAGCACTACAGCACGAAAGTTCTTCTGGATTCTCTCAGTCAGAGTTCCTTAACTAGCAAGATCATCAGCAAACTTCTGCTGGCACAAATAGGGTGGGCTTGTCTTGGCAGGATGAGACAGTTCATCAAGTAATCTAGATCTATGCCATGAAGGGCTTTAAAGGTCATCACCAGCACCTTGAACTGCACCCGTAAACAAACCAGTGCAACTTCTGAAGCAGTGATGTACCATTGGTCATTCTACCAATCCCAAAGTCTTCTCGCACTGCTCACTTTATACCAATTGAATTTCCAGCATAGCCCCAAGCAACATGCATTGCAGTGATCCAAATGAGAGATGACTAGGGCTTGAATGACAAAGCGTAGGGAGCCCTGAATCAGGAAAGGCTACAGCTGGTTCATTAGTCAAAATTGTGCAAAGCTTTCCTAGTCATGACTGCTACCTGATCTTCTATCAGGATCTGTGCGTCCAGGAGAACTTCTAGGTTGCAAACGGGTCTGAACGGGGTAGTGCGACCTCATCCACAACTACAGATGTCAAAGATCTGGATCTTGAAGCTCCATGTACTTAAAACTACTTGGTCTTGCCAGAGTTCATCATAGCCCATTGTCTCCCATCTAGTTCCCTACAGACTCCAGGCAACGCAAAGGAAAGTGACACCATCACTCAGGTCACCAGATATGGAGAGGTAAAGTTGAGTATCACCAGCATATTGATGATATCTCAACTGATAGTGATGGATGATTTCACCCAGGGGTTATTCCAATTCTTTTGCATTGTTATGTTGTGATTTTCCAACAATGCAGTCTTTCCCAGTAATTGTTGTGTTTGACTTCCATGTCTCTGCCATCATCAATTCTTCCATAGACACTGAACAGCTAACTGCTTCCATGAGGGTCTGGTGATTAAAACCTGCTGAGAATCTCAAAAGACCTAATGACGGTATTGTGGGAAGGTTATTAGTAATATGGACTAGCTTCTAGAAACCTTCTCCAGAGATAAACGGAAAAGAAGTTTCTAGAAGTTGGTCTGCTAATTGTGTAAAGTAAAAATATTTACAACTTCAGTTACACCAATGACAGCCATTGATTGCATTTTATGTAGCCTATCTCCAAGAGAAAAGTATCTTGAAGACTAATCTTCAGCAGAAAAGAGTTTTATGAAGGATTAAGAAACTTCTATCTAAATTATAGTGGCTTTTTGCAGCATTTTTGCATTACAGGATGGGAAAGTGTCAAAAACAAACTCACACACCCCAACATGACATCCAAACCATTTGGCTCTAATTCTCACTTGTGTTTCTTTCTGTCTGTAGAGCATTTTACATACTTTTTTTTTTAATCTTCTAAAGATAAAACAATTTGGTCTCCAGCTACAAATAAAATTTAATTTTTCTCCCTAAACATTTATCTTGTTTTTCTTTTGTTTTATAATTATGTTCTACATCATTATCATTTGTTTTCAGATATAAGATTCCCTTAAAATTTTTGATTTTTGATAATATTGAAACTGGAGGAGAGCTCTACTAGAATTATAGCTGTCATGTGGGATTTTCAATATGAAATATATTATATTTTGATTTCTAATACAGTTTCCCCCTCTTATCACATTTGCTTTTTCAAAAATAGAAATGTTTCTAGCCATACATACTTTTGAAAATGATAAAGTTGTAAAAGGAATGATGGATCATACAGATAAATATCATTTTCCCCTGCACTTTCTGAATATAAATGGAAAATTGTTCCTTTTTTCCCTACCAAAATGGAGTTTATAGTCTTATTTTAGCATACTCTTCCCTACAGGCTCACTCTGTTTCAGAATTTTGGGAGTTGTAGTCTCAACACATCTGGAAAGCAGCAGATTGGGAAAAACTGTCTTTGATGATGTCTCTTCCATCCGAAGCACACTTGATCTCCATCTCCCCATGGCATGTAGCTGTCAAGATCAACAATGGCATTTATCCCTTTGATCTTCTAGTTGTGTTGGGAAAGCCCCTTTAGCTTGGAATGGGTCAGGCATAATTTTCTGCACTTCAGGTTTTTTTAAAAAATTGACTGTGGTGATGCTATAAAACCCGTTTTTATTATACGAACAAAACTTAGTTTTCTGCTGTCCTTATCTCCTTCCCTTTTCTTGTTTATATTGACTCTGAGTGCTGTTTCATACCAACCGGAAGCAATTGGCAGTCAGTTTTTTATTGCTTTATTCATCTAGTGCTTCCTCTTATTCTATTCTAGGTATATTCTAATTCTTGTAGCTAAGTTTCTTCTGTTTGCCACCTCCATAACTTAAACCAGGGTTTTAAAATTTTTTATTTAGTAATGGGTATATTTAGAATTCTGAGTATATGTTGAAGGCACTTTTGCAAAATGGCTGCCAGGGGAGTGATTACCAATTAACAAAATGAGTATCATGGGGAATCTTACAAAGTCATAACGCACCAGAATGCTATTGGCCACCATCCTATGAAGGTACATTGTCCTTTTTCCAGGCAGATGAATATATATATTTCTCTTAGGTACAGTCACCCATCATTTTTATTTTGTAAGAAAACTGATTTAAGTACAGGAAGCAGTCTTGGAAAGAGGAGGGCGGGTGGGAGGGGGGAGACAGAGGGGGGACTGACTATTTTGTAGCATGCCAGTTTTTAATTAAAAATATTTTTTCAAATATCAAAATCACATGAAGCAGGGAGCTTAAGACCCACAGCATGCTGCTTCATCACCAGCTCCTGTTCTTTTCTTTGCAAACGGATTTCTATCTACATTTTCCTTCTAAGTTTCCTTATCTACTTTTCAAATGAAGCCTTCATTAAATGAATGCAGCCTTATGTTGTCTCTGTGCTGCACTCTCATCTTACCCTTCTTTTAATGGGCATTAACTTGTGACCTCCCTAAGCCTCAATTCTTATCTTGTCAATCTTTTATAAAGCCTGGTTTGCCCAAGAACTAGGCTGTAATTGGGTTGGGTTGGTTGTTGCTTAGTGTATTATATGAGCCAACCGTTGGGCTTTACAAACTATAATTTATAATTTTGCTGTCAATGATATGTGCAATGTGATTTCATACAAGCAACAAACATGATACGAAGTCTGAGAAACCTTGCAAAAACATAACAGGAGAGACTGGAGGGACTGAATATATATATCCTGCAGGACAGAAGGGGGAAAGGGGGTAGGGAACATGACTGAAACCTTTAAATGTATTCAGGGTCTGGATAAGGTTCTAGAACAGTGGTGGTATTCAGCCAGCTTGCACTGATTTTGGCAAACCGGTAGCAAGGATTTGGTGTGAGTTGCAGAACTGGTAGTAACTTCTGGCTGGCCATGCCCCTGACCCAGTAGTCTGGTCACTGCCCAGTCACTTGCCCTGCCCGATGCTCACTCACCCTGAGCGCCTGACGCTAGCCTGAACAGTCACTCCTTAAGGTATTTCTTTTTTCCCCCCTCCCTTTGATCAGCTGTGCCAGGATTCCCCTCGCTTACTTACGGCTTTCCCAGCAGGCATCCCTGAGGCCCAGGAAGGCAAAACAGAAAACAAAGAAACCTCCATATTTTGCATTCCCTGCAGGGAGGCCCCAAAATGAAGGGTGGGAGGTGCTGCGTGCCCCCTCCAGGCTCCATTTTTTTCCTTCCTGAGCCCGAAGGAAGCCTTCTGGAAGAAAAAATGCCCCCCAGAAGGCTTCCCTGAGGCCCAGAGGGCCCCAAAGTGGAGGGTGGGGGTGATGCATGCCCACCCCCCAGACTCAGTTTTCTGCCTTCCTGAGCTCTAGAGAAGGCTACTGGAAGCAAAAATGTCTCCCTCCAGGAGGTTTGCCTGAGGCCCAGAAGGTCCCCAAAATGGGACGGTTGCTGCAAAAAGCAAAAAAAGAGCCACACCCACCTAGTCACGTGGCTAGGTTCTCTAGCCACGTCCACTAGCCACGCCCACAGAATCGGTGGTAAAAAATTTTTGAATCCCACCACTGTTCTAGAAAGCAGTATTTTCAATATTAAGGAAAAATCAAGAACATGGGGGCATAAGCTCAGAGTGACAGGAAGGAAGTTTAAAAGTAATGTCAGAAATTATTGCTTTGCAGAAAAAGTAGTGGGGCTTGAAACCAACCTCTAGTGTTGGTAGTGGGGTCAGTCATCAGTAACTGAGTTTAAACATGCTTTGAACATATGTCCATTATCCAACAATTTTTAAAAAATTAAATAAGTTAAAAACCTCAAAGGGAAGACTCAACAGATCGCTAGGTGTTTTCTGCCATCAGTTTTCTATATTTCTAATACACTGACCAGATCATAAGTGATAAGCCTTCTGGTAATAGTTACCTGAATGTTATGCTTTCTTCACAAAGTGTTGCCTTTTTGTTTTGCCTTTAGCTAATCACCAAGTTTCAAGAAGCTATTTGGAAACTTTTGTTAACTGAGAACTACCAACCCAAAATAATGGCCACACTGAAATAACTTCAATAAGTTATCGAAGGACGATACAAATTGCTGTCTTTGATAAATTATGAGTTATCTTTATCCTTCTTAGCCTGGGAGCAGAGAACCCAATACACTTCTTTTTCTCTGAATTTTCTCAAGTCCTGTTGCCTTCAAAGATTAAAAGCAATGGTATAGCTATGCTGGCCCGTGGCCTCTGACTCCATCCAATTATGAATACTAGAAGGTAACAAACCCAGAGCTAACTTCTTACTTCACCTGGATAAACCTGCACCAATTGAGGTCATGACAGCTTGAGATTCAGAATTAAATCCCATGGTAAGCATGAAATCATGCTGGAGCCTCCTTGATGTAGCTAAATTTAAAATGTGAAAATGCATGTATTCAAAGCACTTGCTTTTTATCTGGATTGAGAGTTATTTTGTTTTGCTGTGTATTGGGAATATATAAAAAAAAGAATGGGGGGAAGATGAGAAATGTTGTTTCACAACCAGCCCTACCCTTACACCCCAATTCTAAGATCCAAAAAATCACTAGCTAAGCAATAATGGAATGTTATTTCATTTGCAAAATAACTCCCGAACATATTTTCACTAGCTCCAAAAATCTCATTCACTTTGACAGGAGTGGGATAATTTGCTTTTATTACTGCTTCTATTTCTGGACATCTTTTAACATGTTTTTCCCTTAATGTTACTGCTTTGGAACTGGCTGGCTGTGTAAGTCTTAAGGACACTTGATATGGATTGGAATGGTAGCTTAACAGTATGAGAGAAGGCTGCCCATCCCCCAAATAAACACAGTACATTCTATACAGTTTTGATGCAAAATACCGGTGCTAACAGTAATAGACACCAGCAGTATGTCTACCCTTTTTGTTAAGTAAAAAAGTGTACTGCCATGGACATTCATGGACTTAATTCCCACTAAACTAGGTGCACGGGTGTTCCCTCTCTAATCTTATACACATGCAGGGCAGAATGGGACACCTTGCTGCAACCAAAATTCACCAAGGTTATCTCACCATGGCCAATTCACCATGGCCAATTCATTGGGGGACAATTCAACAATTCAATTTAATTATTTAAAATAATTTTTAAATATTTTAATTTTTGTCATTCACACTTTATTTTGCTCTTTCTTTGGCATCCTTTCTTTAATGATTCTATTAGATTATTTCTTAAATATTAGTGTAACTCTTGTCCCACAGCGAGTTGGTCCATGGCGAGTTGGCTACAGCAAGTTGACCGTGGCAAGTTGTCATAGACTCTAGAGCGGAAGGGTCACATATAAATGTAAAAGCATAATTCCGTGTGAACATGGTTGTAATACAACTGGACTGTGACAGTAGAAATTGGTTTTAGCACACATACACACATACACTACACACACACACACACACACACAAAACAACTGTGAGTAGTGATTTAATTGATTTCAGAACCTCAGTAGTGTGGATGGAATTTAGGACAAGACATAACAGTTCTCAAAATAAGCACATTATGGTAAATACTTCAGGGGAAAATAGAATTTTTATTTCATCTTCCTGATGAGACTCATCTGGCCACAGCAAAGGATACTCACAAGAGAAGCAGCAGGAATTGAGCAGATGGAGAGCTCAGAAAAGTGATGGATCAATAAAATTAATGGTTATAGAAGAATTTCATTGTCAGGGAATCCCAAATGAGAAATAACAAAGCATCCCTTCACAGAACTTTATCACTGACTATGAAAATAATCTACATCCTAAATTTTGTTATTGAATAATAAAAAAACCCATTTTGCTGTTTATTATTATTTCACATTACCCCAAATCTTACAATTCAAATGAGGAATCTGGATATCAAGTGTGAGATTTTAATCCTTTATTGTAAAAAACAGAAAGACAGAAGAAAAACAAAGTCGGTCCAGTAACAAATATTTAAGGTGATTAAAACAACTCATGGTTCCAAATTTATTTATTTATTATAAATGTGTTTATACAGTTTCAATAGTTCTACAATAAATGACTTCTCAAGCAGAAAAAATACAATTTTTTATTCAAAATACGATGATCATAAAACATAGACTCAAATCATAGAAATACACTATCATGTAGTAGTTTAAGTCTTAGTTATTCCTGATTATAAAATATAGCATTATCATTAAAACATATTTATTTATTTATTATTTATTAATCAGATTTCTATACCGCTCCCTCTCCCAAAAAGGGACTCGGGGCGGTGTACAGCCTACTAAAAACACATAAAATAAATACAATTTAAATACAATTTAAAACTAGATTAAATAAGCAAATCCGGCTGCATCCCATCCAACTACAGATTAGACATTTAAAATCCGGGATTAATTAAAATTTAAAATTTAAAAAGTATAAAATTTAACAATTAAAACCCAAATTAAATTTAAAACTCATAGACCATTTACTGGGCATCACATATCTCAATGTCTGTGTAAAATTGCCACTCTTATTGTCAGTCCTTTTGATTTAATGTCATGGGTAGATGCCTAACTACTCATGGTTCAGTCCCTGAATCAGGTGTCTGAAGCTAGCAATGATAATGCTAAAATGACAAAATGTGTATGTTGACATCACAACACAAACTTCCCCTTTTTATATATTACCTGGTAAAATATTGTGTATCTTTTAGAGACAGAACATGCATGACTTATATTTCATCACTTCCACCTTCTCACTATCTCTTGTTGATTTCTCAATACCTAAATGCAGATTGGAAAAGCCACATTTCAAAAGCTTTCTCAATATCACGAATGATAGTACAAATCTTACCTTTGATAAGAGGATAGTATGGTGAGTGTCACAATCACTTTCTGCAGCAATATAGCAAGACATTGAATAATACTGCATATCAATGGTCAAATGCCCTAAATATTTGAACATTTAGTGTAAAAACGATCCATTTGATATTTGACATTTAAGTGCACTAAAGTAATTGTAGGTAAGAAACACTCAATTCATATTGTCAGTCTTTCCATTGAACTCATTACTTTGTTATTAAAGTCTTAGGAATATGAGTCTTCCCTGCCTGATCTCTGTAATTTTATACTTTCCACATGTAATCAGAAGCAAATTATGGGCAAGTAACATCCAGTGTTATGTTCCACAAGTATAGCTTTCCTTAAAATTATCAATCATAAATTCTTTCAACTGGAAAATATGGATTGGAAAAGAAACTTCCTTTTAATCACCTGATTGTCCTGCATTCTCAAACATCAAGAGAAATGTTCATTCATATGAAGACAGAGAACAAGTTTATCATCATGCTGCATGCAGATTTCCCAACTGGATGTGTACGTCTTACATGCTAAACACTTAATTCGAGATTGCTTTTGATATGGTGATTCATCTAATGATCTTTATGTTGGACTCTGTAAGAATAGTTACAAAAATTCATTCAAACAAGATGAAGTATTAGTAGCATTTCTTAATGAGGAAAACTTCGGTGTCCTAATTTCAGATAGCCTCATCAGAACTAGTACAACCAAAACAGGAAAGATGATTAAAGGTTGAGAGAAAGAATCTTGTACAGAAGTCTGTTTGGGTCATCATATGAATTGTGTTTGGAATCCCTTTTATTTGGCTATGGAAATCAGTCTCACGTAGGACACAAGATGTGCATTTTTGGTCACATCCATATGATTAGAATAAACATTGAGATTCATACTTTGGGGAGGGCGGTACAAGGCCCCTTCCAACTCTGTTAATCTGTATTCCTGTTCTAGGTACATCTTTTTAAGATTTTCCATCTGAGGCATATAGAGAAGTATTCACCTACAACAACAGAACACTCATGATTAAATCCATGAGGATATCAGGGACATTATTTTAAGGAGTTTAAATCTCAGCATAGCAAATCAGATTACCTTGCTCAGACCTGGTTCAAATATTCAAAAATGCCTTCTGAATTCTATATTATCTCTATCTATCTATCTATCTATCTATCTATCTATCTATCTATCTATCTATCTATCTATCTATCTATCTATCTATCTATCTATCTATCTATCTAATCTATCTATCTATCTATCTATCTATCTATCTATCTATCTATCTATCTATCTATCTATCTATCTATCTATCTATCTAGAGCAAGTCTAGAAAGATACTGTGGCTGATGGTATGAAAAGTCACTGAGAGATTAAGGAGCATAAAGATGTATGCACTACCTCCATCCCACACCACCACAAATTATCAAGAAGTATAAATTAAGTTGCCTCCATATCAAATATCAGCCTGAAACCTAACTGACTTGGGTCTAGATAATCCATTTCCTACAGGATTTTTAGGAGCTGAACTATGACCGTCTTTACAAACACCTTCCCTAGAAAGAGAAAATAGACGACTAATTTCCAAGACCGTTTGGTCAAAGAATAACTATTTAAAGGGGTATATCACTAACTCTTTCAAGGTCAGAAGCACCACCTCCTCCATCAAAGAGCTTATCATCACAGTGTGGAACTGACCCAGATCACCTCCTTAGCTTTCTTCACAACTCAGGAGAAACCTGGATCCAACAAAGAAGAAACCAAACTTACAGCACAAAGAACCCAGTCCCCCTCATCAGGGATCACTGGTTAAAGTCATCTACTACAAGACCAGACTGCAGGCTTCTTGGTCACACCTGCTCAATCTGAGTGAAACTTGGATCAGATCTGAGCACTTTATCTGCAGAGATGACTAGGATATTCTTTACAGATGCCTTGCAAATGATCCTGTGGCCCATGGGCAAAGGATCCCAAGGTCCATCTCTGCCCAGCAGAGATCAGATCACCCTAAATGAATGCTGTCAGCAGAGGCAATAAAGGTGGGAAAATATTAATACATCATTGCCCTTATTGCCACAAGGTAATCCCTAATATGGGCTCTCTTATCTGCATTTTTTGGTTGATTGACTTTGTTCCAAGTTTTCCTCCAGCAGCACACCAGTCATTTCTTCTGATGCTGCAACTCCTGGAGTCATTCAGTAAACCAAGGAATAAGCTGGGTTCAGCATATAGGAGAGGCTGCATTGGAGCAATGCACTCCAAGGTCCCAGCTAGCTGCCCATTCTAGGCAGAGAGTAAGACAGAACCAGCCACCATGTCCCCAGAAAACCTTAAGTTTCTTCTGGAACTCCATTGAGTTAATCAGTTATCTGGGGCAGACCATTCCAACAGACCCTATCATTTCCCCAGTTTTTTTTAAAAAAGGAAACAGAAATGTTCTTTTCGAGGGTCAGGTAGGTGTCCAGGTTTATTTTGAGACTATTGGCATCTCTGGGTACCTCGCTGAGAATTTAGAGAAGGAACAATGTGGTCTTGAGTCATCTTTTGCTTCCCTATCTCTATCTAGACTGATTAAGCCTATGCCTTCTTTTCTGACTCTTTCTGGCAAGCTTTTGCCTCCGTCAGCTGGAACATTCAGCCAGCTGCTCTCATTTTCTCCTCTTATTTATCTATAATCAAATAATTAAGTCCCTCACTTATAAAGAAACCGGAATCTACTTATTTGGTGGTAAGCCTGAATCGTAACTTATTTATTGCTGAACAAACCAACGGATATCAGGAGGAAATGGATTTAACACACTAGAACAATTTGAGGGTGAAAACTTTAGAACCAGTCCAATAGAAAGTAACCCTATTATTATCTGTTACCACACAAGTAATAAGCAAAAACAGCTTATCCCACAGATACCCAAGTCTTACATTAAGTCTTACATTAGCTTGACATTGCTTTTATTCCTGGCAAGTTACTCTGCCATAAGATCCCAGTGCCAGATTCTCAGTAATAACATATTTGGATCTGGAGTGAAAAGCAAGAGGAAGCACTGGCAGCAAACCGGGAGTTGTATTTTTCCTGCTTCAACAACTTTTCTTCAACTTTTTTCCTGGAGCAAGTAGATGCAAGCAAGTATGGAACCAAACAGTTTAATTTTGGTATAATTGATCTGATGTGAATTAGTTTGGATGGTACAAGTCAAACATATTCATAGTGATCCAGAAAAACAGTTAAATGTTAACAGTTAAATATCTGAAATATAATCATAAACAATGAATATCAGTTCTCGATACATTATGTAATCTATTTCTTTTTAAACTTTGAAAATTGGAGGTTCTTATGGGAAATGTCCTAATTTCCAACGTTTGTAGTAGAAAGATTGGAATTGGCCTAACAAAAAGACAGATAAAATTAAGCAAAAATATTCCATTGAATTTCCTTTTGTTAATCCTATGAAAATCAATGGGATTTCACTTGACTTAACATTTGTTGTATAATCTGAAGATGTTTAAACGGCTATAGCTAATTCCAATGCAGAACACTCTTTACCCAGCAAAGTAAGATGGAGTATGTAAATTGAATAGAAAACAATCATCAGTAACGTACAAATGAGCCAGATCTTTCCTAAGAACAATTACGTGCAGGTTTATTTCTTGCCGTTTCTTATTTATTATAGGTACACTGCAATGCATACAATTATATTTTCTGCTTATTTATCTTAAGTTATCCTCATTTGCTTAAATCTTTGCATTGACTTCATATTGCTTTATATTTTAAACTTAGTGTAGCTCTAAACTTTATATATACATATATGTCTGTGTGTGTGTGTTAGGTTTTGAGCTGATAAATAATTAAATAAGGGAGACTAGGATAGATCTATTTCGAGCTTGTTAGCTCTCTTCAGCTAGCCATACCCTTACTGGGATTCGAACCAGGGAAGTATTACACGTGAGGCAGTTGTAATTGCCATTAGACCACTGGTTCTATCCTGTTCAGCTGTTCAGTTATATATATATATATATATATATATATATATATATATATATATATATATATATATATATATATATATATATATATATATATACTTTGTATTACAACACCCTGTTAAGCCCCAATTAAGGGAGAAAGCATACTGCTTTCTTTTCTGTCTTTCGGCTCATCACCAGAGACCATACTGACAGAAAGCTATTTGTTTCGTTGCCTTTTGTTTACATGTGTGTAAGGTTTTTAAGCTGATAATTTTTTTTTTTTGTAATACAAAGTATATACTTATTCCCCTGCCTGAGCTGATAAGGAGAGAGCCAGTGGTGTAGAGGCAATTACAACTGCCTCACATGTAATACTTCCCTGGTTCGTATCCCAGTAAGGGTATGGCTAGCTGAAGAGAGCTAACTAGCTCGAAATAGATCTATACTAGTCTCCCTTATTTATTATTTAAAAAAAAAAAAATTATCAGCTTAAAAACCTTACACACATATATATATATATATACACACACACACAAAGTATATATATATATACTTTGTGTTACAACACATACACACACACACAGACATATATATATATATATATATAAAGTTTAGAGCTACACTAAGTTTAAAATATAAAGAGAGCTAACTAGCTCGAAATAGATCTATCCTAGTCTCCCTTATTTATTATTTAAAATTATCAGCTCAAAACCTTACACACACACACACACACACATATATATATTAGAATAAGATAGTTGGAAGGGACCTTTGAGGTCTTCTAGTCCAACCCCCTGCCTGGGCAGGAAACCCTACACCACTTCAGACAAATGGTTATCCAACATCTTTTTAAAAACTTCCAGAGTTGGAGCATTCACAACTTCTGGAGGCAAGTTGCTCCACTGATTAATTGTTCTGACTGTCAGGAAATTTCTCCTTAGTTCTAGGTTGCTTCCTTCCTTGATTAGTTTCCATCCATTGCTTCTTGTCCTGCCCTCAGGTGCTTTGGAGAATAGCTTGACTCCCTCTTCTTTGTGGCAGTCCCTGAGATATTAGAACACTGCTATAATGTCTTCCCTAGTCCTTCTTTTCATTAGACTAGACATGCCCAGTTCCTGCAACTCTTCTTCATGTTTTAGCCTCCAGTCCCCTAATCATCTTTGTTGCTCTTCTCTGCACTCTTTCTAGAGTCTCAACATCTTTTTTACATTGTAGCGACCAAAACTGAATACAGGATTCAAGTGTGGTCCTACCAAGGCATTATAAAGTGGTATTAACACTTCACGTGATCTTGATTCTATCCCTCTGTTTATGCAGCCTAGGACTGTGTTGGCTTTTTTGGCAGCTGCTGTACACTGCTGGCTCATATTTAAATGGTTGTCTACTAGGACTCCGAGATTCTTCTCATAGTTACTGCTGTTGAGCAAGGTACCACATATACTGCACCTGTGCATTTGAACACACACACACACACTATATGAAGTTGACTAATATTTTTCTTTCAGAAGTTTCATAGGTACACTTCTGTATATCCTTTATGTTTTTAGACCCAGAACCCATCTTCAACAGTACTAAACCCCTTCTATCTTCTCTGTTGGGCATAGTGTAATATGCCTGGACACGATACTGAATAAAACATCTCCATATAGGGGTCACAGGGTCTGTCACACAGAGTAATGCCCCATGGATCATGGGAAACCTGACACCTACATAGTTCATGGATAGCTGTGCAAGTCCAGAGACTCTTGATGGAAAAGTAAAATTATCTTTCCACTCACTGAAATTAAGGATTGGATTGCACTAAATCCTTTATCAGGATTGGCTACCTAAGATAATCAGGAAAATGTGAAGCTCAGTATGAGTTGTAGGCATGGGACATATTTTATTTCCCATGGGTGCGATTCATCTAAATTATCTCATCTTTAACTCGCACTAATTGACCAGTATCTCTAGTAATGGACATTTGCTGATTGAATAAAAAAAGTGTTTAAAACGTTTATTGAATAAAAAGAAAAGGAAATCAACCATTCAAATTTGGCAACATCTAATTTAATCGGTTAAAACAAAAACCACTTCAACCTTCTGGTATGTCATGTAGAACAATCCAATAATTGTCTGTCTCAATTGTCCTACTATATCACAGTATACATTTGTTTTGTTTTGTTTTTGTTCTAATATTTATTGCTTCATAGAAGATAAAAACCCAAAGGTGATAGACTCAATTGGTAAATACTGCTTTCAAACTTCAAGGATCTGCCACATTACCTTATGTTCAGAGAGTTGGGGCAGTGCATATAATTACTACATTTTATTAAGACATTGCTGATCCAATAAAGTTTATTCATATTTAATTTTCTCTCTAATGTATAAATGAAGGTTGAAACAGCCCCACTATTAAACATTTTGCCCCCAACCTAGCTCAAGAGGAACACTTTATCAGGCTTCATATTTTCACAAGATTATGGATGCATTGTTATCTATTGCACTCAGATGTACAATGAATCAATGAATCAGTGAAAAAGAAAACAAGAGTTAAAGAAACTAATTCTGAAATAGATGTGGAAAACAGTCATAATGGGTTTTTTTGTTTTTTGTTCATCACTTTCACAAAAAAAAAAATCATCAATCCGAGTTTTATGTGAAGCGGAGGCAAAAATATCTTTGTGGGTTAACAAGAGGTTCATATGACACATTTTTTGGGTGTATGATAATTTGCCAGAGCCAACTCACCACAGCCAACTTGCCATGGCCAACTCACCACAGCCATCTCACCTGGATGTGGCTAATTCACCACTGTCAACTTACTGAATCATTAAAGAAATCATTATAATAAAGAACAGAATAAATGTGAATAGCAAAAATTAAAATAATTTTATTTATTTTAAATAATTAAATAGAATTGTTAAATTGTCCTGCAGCAAGTTATCCCATGGTGAGTTGTCTTGCAGTGAATAGGCTGCAGCCAATTGGCTGCGGCAAGTTGACCACAGCGAGTTGGTTGTGCCAAGTTATCCCATTCCA
This sequence comes from Bungarus multicinctus, assembly GCA_023653725.1. NCBI lineage: Eukaryota > Metazoa > Chordata > Lepidosauria > Squamata > Elapidae > Bungarus > Bungarus multicinctus. Next base: position 8,859,375 of record CM042846.1, read on the forward strand.
ACATTTTTCTGTCCTGCAACCAAATTCTTTCAGAGTGTCCATTTTTAAAATGTAATAAATCTCTCTTGCATGTCTGTCCCATGCATATAATGCACATATCTGTAACAGCCAAGTAGTTAGTATTTATGAGGTGCATTCCAAACTGCAGAGCCACTACTTTTAGATATGCCAGTTTTACTGAATGTGCTTCAACAACAGTTTCACGTTTTCTTATATTTCTTTCATGTGTACAGCAAAGCCAACAGATACTGAACATTATATATTGCCACTGTGTAAAAACAGAAGATTTATATAAAATGGTACATGAAAGATTAAGTTAAAGGTTATTTTTTTGGGATTAGCAGCCAAAAATCTGTAATATATACCTAAAAGTATTCAGGAAACTAAACCTTTTTTGTCCAATGATATCAGTTTAGTTCAACTACCTACCCACCATTGAGACTGGTGCCATTTATTTCTAGGCAGATTCTCTGTCCTTAATTGTTCAACCTATTCTCTATTTAAAACCCCCAAAAGAAAAAAGATGCCCTGGTTTGGGAAAGTGGAACAGGATAATGCTTTGGAAGGACACTGTCAAAAAAGATGTCTACCAAATGGTAAAAGAGTTGGAAATTTGTAGCAACGTTTCTGCTCTCTCCCTGTTCCCTGCCATCTCTTAACTCTGAGCATCAGAGTTTAAAATAAATCAGGTGATGAACTTAGGTGATGAACTTAGTCTTAGGTCTATGCTCTGTTTTCTGTTAATACTTTTCCTGACATAGAAACAGTGTTGTTTTGGAGGAGGAAAATTTCAACCAGAATATGTATTCACTTGTAGATGTTACAGTGTTAGAATGGGACCAGATGAAATCCATAATTTCCAATAGCATGCCAATGTTACAATCTCTGCAACCCACATGCACCTTCAAATGCAATTGTACAAGTAAGATGAATTGAATGTCTCTTTTAAAAACATTTTTTTGGCACAGCATAATGGTATATATGCAATCAGTTTTCTATAAATGCGGAGGGGGATCTGCTTTAAAATCTAAGAACATTTTCCCTGAAAAATCTATAAGGGAAAAAATAAATAAAAAAGCTTTTTTAGCACCTAAGGAGTGGCTTTATATAAAAATAGAAAGGTTTTTAAATAATCCAGATAATCTGCTGTTTATTTTTAACATAAATTGCTTTCAGATTTATTTTAATAAAAGTAGAATGTAATCCCAATAAATAACTACCAACTGTTACAATGTATTTTAAAATGAATATAAATTTGTCATTTTGTTTTGCCTGAATTTATTATTCACTCCAATCGGAGGACATGCATTAGCCTTGATTCTATGCTAATGGCATGATTTAAAGTATAATTCAAGGTTGCTAGAAAGGTTACATGTGTATGTAGTTTATGCATCATGCTAAGCCATAGTTGGTGGCTCACACATCAGCCAACCAGTCCAATTATAGCTTAGCAAGATACCCAAACCAAAGTTCTTCTCAGATAACAAGGATGAAAATTCTTATTCCAATTTTGTTCAACTTCCAGCCTTTTCCTAAAGAGGCATTTTCTAGTAATTAACCTATTTTAATAAAAGGTAAAGGCAAGAATAATTTGATTACAAGTGGAACAACATGAATCCCTTTCACTTGCTGTCGTAATTGAATCTCCTCATGCAATCAGGACTTGAATCCATCAGAAAGCAGGCTATGCTTCCTTGTCTGTCTCTCTGGTATAAAATGAGCTACTAGGCCCCATATATCCTATGCAGCCCTCCAACAACCCACATGGGATCCTTCTGCCCCAGTTTTGGTCCACAAAATTTAGTGACAAATGGCACTAGGGTGACCTGTTTTGTTTTTGTTTTGTTGTTGTTGGTTACTTTCAGTTCTGGTTTTGAAAGGGAAGAAATGTAAACAGAAGACCTCTGGAAGGCAAATCTCACCTCCACCCTCAGTTCCAAAATGTTTCCTAAAATGAATAAGGCTATACAGTATTTACAAACTGACATCAGATGTTCCTCTCATTAATCTTCATGCTTCTGATAACTATTTTTTTTTAAAAAAAAGATTGCTAGTGATTTTCATAGATAGCAATAACGGTGAAATTGGAGAGTCTTGCTTAGTACTTCAATTTACAATGAAATATTCTAAATTGCAGGAACGTTTTTTGAATGAAAACTAGAGATGTGCTATTTAAGGCTTAAAAGAGGTGTCTATGGTTTTGGTTTCACTGTTGCCTGGAACGTACTTTTTGGTAAAATAGTACAATAGCTGGCCAGATACATCAATCAATTAGTAACAAAACTAGTATTAAAATTATATTGGGTTACCATGCCCCTGTGGCACCCCTGTGTCAGTGTGTCTGTTCATTTCTCCTCTCAATAACTTGCAGGTAATGGTGTATATTAAATTATGCATCTCCTCGCCATGAAGTATAGGAGAAAAAAGGCTATATGGAAACATCACTTCTAGTAACAGTTTCTGTCATCCTTTTTGGTCAGGGTTTTTCAAACTGTTCCATGGAATGCAAAGATTTCATGAGAACTTGATGTGGTTCTTCCATGAGCAGCTAAAGAGGGGGGGGGAAAGGTTCACTGAAATGTTGCCAATTTTCTGTCCTTCAAGCTTCACCTCTTGATTAGTGGTTCAAAGCAACAACTTCAGTAGCAAACAGATTTTATGTCTTGAAAATGTTTGAAACTCCCTACTGTAGATCAGTCCCATTCTTATATAAAATTATTCAGGCAGAGATTCCCCTTCATTGCACTTTTCCAGTCAATGAGAATATGAGGTATTGAGAATATTTCTGGGTTTAATTTTGTTTTCTTAATAAATACCGGAGATAGCATTTAAGAATTCAAAAATAATGTTAATATTGATGACGATGATCATAACATTGACAATAGTAAATAGCAAACAAATGTTTTAGAAATGAATATTTTTTTTGTGTTTTTGATCCTTAGTCTGGTAAATTTAAGATTTATATAATCTCATTATCATGCCCACAGAGCTACATTCAGTGGGTGAATCCTGAACCACAAATGAATAACCATTTCAGGAAGTGAGGACTTTATTTATTTCACAATTTTGTAATCTGACCCAAGGCATAGATTCTGGCTGGTGTACAATAGAACAAAAACATAAAAAGAATGATATATAGTTAAGTGAAAGCTTCCAGATGCCATCCAGAAACATGGTTAAAGGAACGGTAGAATAGTTACTTTAACATGTAGGCAGAAAAGTCCAACTCAAATCTTTGGTTATAAGAAGCACCAAATTATACATATTACATCCACTCCACTGCCTATCTATAATCCTAACTGTATGTTCCTTAAATTTTCCAGCTAAACTTTGGACTGGAACTTGATCAGGATCATTTCTGATTGGGTTTTTTCCCCTTTCTGGATTATTTGAAAAGTAGATTTTTGTGTCTTCATTCTATAAGCAAAAAGCTTGTAATGTGCAACTTGTTTATATTATTACAGCTAAGAGTTAATTTCTGCAATAAATACCTTGAGTTTGTATCAGAAGCTGACTCTTGTATATAATTGGCAGCATAAAAAAAGATTTTTTTCCAACTTTAAGGCATCTGTACTTCAACTCCCAGAATTCCTGAGTCAGTGTGCAGTATATAAATGAGTCTCATGCCTATATTGATGTTACTTTACCCCAAATCACCAAATGACCTCTTCCAGTGGTTTTCTATTAAAAAAAACATGGGTGTGAGCATTGAGTCCTATGGCAATCCAGAATGGTCTCAATTGCTGCCACCTCCATGATTACAGGTTGAAATTCTATGTGCAAGCAAGAGCTTAACCATGGAAGCATCGTGCATTTGACTTACAGCCCTTTTAGATATATATTAGATGCTGCCAAAAAAATCTAATAGAACTGAGTGGGCATGTTTGTAGTATGTCATATACTAAAGTTTTAGTTCAGGTATGCCAGTCTTTCCCCTTATTCCTGCCACTGATGTATTTGTGTATCCATTGTTCTACTTAAAATTTTGACACCCTCTCCCTTTTCCCTTTTCTTTTAGCGGTCTGGTAAACATTTAGGAAGTGCAACCCTGTGTAGCACTAGAATCCCACAGTAGGTAAATGCTCAAAAGGTAGGGTACATTAAGACAATACCCACAACCACATCCCAGAAACCAAGGGAGCTAATCTTTCCATTTGTATCAGAGTTGAAATAAACCAAATTCAAAGTTGGTTGCACAATTTCCAAGTGGAGATTTTGCAAAATATAACTATCAGCTGGCATAATGACTGGCTATGGAAGTTCCTTCCTCTATGTTTACAGGAGAGAAACAAAGAATGGGTGTTGGGAAATGGCAACATATGTATTCCTTGTTGAATTCTGCCTAAAGAATGGCATTCATTTGCATACTGCTAATAGGCACACTCTGTAAGTTCAGCCACAGAAAATAGATGGAAATTTAATAGCAGAGGCCTGCTGTGATGTCTCATGTTAATAATAATTACTTACACTGCAGAACATTTACTAACATGTTATAAAACATTATCATAATTAAAATAAACAATATGCACCAAAGCCATCAAATACTTTTTATACAGCAAGAAGGATTCAACCCACCTGTGCAGCCCAAGAAACAGACAACAACTCCCACATCCCTCTGCTGTTGTTTACCATTCTTGATTGAGAACTATAATGATGCAATAACTCCCTCTGGAGTTTATCTGCAGTTGTGGGTTGGCATCGTGTGATTGGCTTTAGCTTGGCAAAGCTGCAACTCAATGTGTCGGCTTTACCAGGTAGACCAGACAAGAGACATGACCAGATGAGCTAATTTTACTTTATTGTAAAGCTATATTAACAGAATCTTGCAAGTCTGAAAGGACAGTTCTCATCTATCTCTTTTATAACCTGAGAAACTAGAAGGGTCTGTTCTGAACCTCTTGCCCTGTCCACTATCCAGTTATGGACAGTTCTGTCTCTTATCTGATTGTTCCCTATACAGCATATCTGGGCCCAGTCTCTCAAGGTCATTCTCACATACACAATGGGAGACTATCATTCCAGATACATTTCTTGGTATTTCTCCTTCCATTTGAAGACCCGAGCCTCTCTATCAATCAATGTAGCTAACTCTGAGCAAGACATACCAAGGACATGTCTTAGGATAAGGCAGTAATCCGTGTTCCTAATATAGATTTCACCTAGAAGGCCATTTTACCTCTTTTTAAATATTTCCCTTGGCAGTTTGTTCCATTGTTGAACAGTTCCTACTGTTAGGAACATTATCTCCACATCCAATGAAAATTTACTTCCCTGTAATTGTATTTCCTTTGTTCATTTTCTACTCTTCCAGAACAATGCAGAACAATTCTGCCATATTTTCTGCATGACAACCCTTCAGATACTTGAAATAGCTATATGTCTCCCTGAAGTATTATGAACCTACCCCACACTTTCAATTATTCTTTTTAAGTTTTTCCTTTGGGGCCTCTTATCATCTCGGTTAATCTCTTCTGCTCCAGCCTGCTGATGATATCATTCCTGAAATACGATGCCTAGAACTAAATACAGATTGACCAAAGCAAACTATAGAAAAAAGATAAGTTCTTTTGATTTTGATACTATATTTTCTTGATACAGCCTATATTTATTGATTGCATTGTTTTGTTTGTGGACACATTTTATTGTTGACTAATGTTCAGTTTGTGATCTATTAAAGCACCTGAAGGCTTTTTCTGGGTATTCCTGCCCAATATTTCTCCCCCCCAATCCTATAAAATGCCTTGATTCTACGTTATTACAAATAAATATGTACTAGAAATTAGTAGGATCAGGAAATAATTATTTTTTTCAGTACAATATCTTGAGTCATTTCTCATCAGACTATTATTTTAGACCTAGAAAACCTAGAACTATGCCGCTTCAGTCTGATCTAAGTATAGTATATAAAATCATACATTGCAATGACTTACCTGTCAATGAATACTTCAGCTTCAACCATAACAACACTAGAGCAAACAATAGATACAAACTAATTGCACCAAACTTGATTGCAGGAAATACGACTTCAGCAACAGAGTTGTCATTGTCTGGAATACTCTACCTGACTCTGTGGTTTCTTCCCCAAACCCCAAAAACTTTAACCTTGGACCGTCTACTATTGACCTAACCCTTTTCCTAAGAAGTCTGTAGTGGCCGTGCATAAGCGCATCAACGTGCCTACCGTCCCTGTCCTATTGTTTCTTTTATATTTTATTTTTCTTATATGTATCCATGTATTCATAACTATGTTTTACTTATACCTATTATCTTGTAAGCAATTGACAAATAAATAAATATGTGAGTGGAAGAATGGGGTAGGATGTATTAGTCAGCTCCATCCTCACTGATCTTGTTCTCCATTGCTCAAAACTAAGGGACATTGAGCCAGTAGAATTTTAAATCATCGTGGTCCTATCAAGAGGGGAAGAGTTGTAGAGCAAGGTTTTCTCCTCAAACTTTCACCTCAAAGCTTGGATGATAGAGAAAATGCAGGGAGAGATGCAGCCATATTAATTGGACATTCTGAAATTTGTAATCTTGACGTTTCTAAAGCATATAAGAAGGTACAGCTACAGGAGAAATCTGATATAATGCAGATGAAGAGTTTTGTTTTGAGCATTCTATAGACCAATATAATAACTATATCTTTGTAGTAGTTTAAAATAGAAAAAAGTTATGAAACTGGAATCATGGACACTATCAAATTTTATTCATTGCTAAGGGGACAATTGCTGCCTTTTTTTACAGTGTTATCTTGAAGTTACTGTGGTAGCATGAAACTAGAGTTTGCCTTCTCTCAAATCTTTACAATATGTTTACACTTTAATGTCCAGATGTCTTCTTTTTATGCTTAGCCTCAGCAACAACATCTGGAAGATCCTATTAAAAGAAGACTGCTATTGTTCCCTGAAGTAAGAAAGATTTAATTAAAATATGACATTCAGAAACACTAATTAATGCTGCTTTTGTTTGTATCTGAATGTACCTTCATTTTCTAAGGGGGAAATTTGACTGATAGAAGCTGGAGGAAAAACAAAGAGGAGGCTACATTGCAGACACAAGAAGGAGGCTACATTGGAAAAGAAAAGGAGGAGGAAGAGGAAGAAAAGGAGGAGGCAGTGGTAGCATAAGCCCATTTAAATACTGCCTGATCTGAAAAAGTAGAAAAAATGATGGGACATAATATTAGGCATTTCTACATTACATTACAGTTAATGCACAATAAATGAGATTGACAGATCAGAACAGATTTACTCTATTGAATGATCTGCTTCTAGTAACAAATTTCTGATCTGCATTATTTTCAAATATATTTTTTAAAATAATTTAATTAATTAATTACCAGATTGGAACTGAAGATATATATAGCCTGATCTTTCCTCTTCACATTGGGTAGAGAAGGATGGCCCAGTGGGCCTTGAGTTTGACACCCCTGCTCTATATTGTTTAATGAATATAGATGCTTTATATGTCCCAAAGGTGCTTTTTCAAAAGGCAACTGGACTTTCTTGTTTTTCCTCAAAGATGTTTCACTTCTCAACCAAGAAGCTTCTTCGGTTCTGACTCAGCCTGCAATACTGCATTCTAACCACTATGCCACCATGGCTCTTACCACCTGTGCATTCTAGTCATGGGCTGAGACAATTCAGAAAAAAATCTCATATGCTTGTGTAGCTAGAAGTCTGAGTGGTAAAAAAAACAATGTAGAGTTCACCTGATGACACTGCTGGGTTGAGAGAAAGAAGGTGATCCAATTTCTCAACATTTGTTTTCTTCCCATGCAGGGAAGCTAAAAGATCTGTTGTGGCAGAATTAGCCTGGCATACAAAAGTTTACTGTCTTAATCCCTAGACTTCCCTTGTGGGATTGAGCAACAATCTATCTGAAGCTCTAGAAAGCTTTTTTCCTATAGTGCAGATAATTCTGAGCTTAATGATCCCATGGTCTTATGTATCCACATTGCTCTTTTTATGGAAATTCTCCTTTTGCCCCTCAGTTTTCCTACATTGGTGCAAAAGCTAGTACACTCACACTACACAGAAGGTGTGCACTAGAACATCGCTTAGTAATCATATTGCAATCTGCTATTTGAAACTCATGTTAAACCCGATCAGTATTTTGTGAATCTAATTATATTTTATTTATACTTGCCTGACTGCTTTACGTTTCTCTGTTATATGCTGGTCTTTGACTGCATAAGCTTTCTTCTATTTCTATTTCATGATGTTTCAGGATGTTTCAGAAGTATAAAATATGATGTTAGATGCAGATTCCATCTTGAGAATCTTGGCTGCTGTTTTTCCTTGATAAGATAAATTTACTAGTCTTTATGGCATAAGTAGAGAACCAGAGAAAGACAACCAGTTTGGTAAGGCTCAGACTAGAAACTTGGAAAATTCTAGTCTCACCTGAGCTACAATGCCAGCTGAGTGACTTGGGCCAGTCAGTCTCTTTCAGCCCTAGAAAGGAGGTAATGGCAAACCATTTCCAAAATCTTGCCAAGAATATTGTGGGGACTCATCCAGGAGTCAACACTGATTTGAAGATACCCTTCAAAAAAACCAGTTTTAGCACCAAAGTCCTCTTGAAGGACCTTTTAAAAAAGATTAGAGGGCTTTAAAGAAAGAAGTGGGTACATTAACCCTGCAGAGTTGCACATACCAATTTGGCATTTAAGCAAACAGAATATCAGAGTTGGAAGGGACCTTGAGGATCTTCTAGTCCAATCCTTGCTCAAGCAGGAAACCCTATACCATTCTTGAAAAAAATGGCTGTCCAATCTCTTCTTAAAAACACAAAAATTGGGATGTTTCTAAGTATTTGTTTATATTTTAACAGTGTTAAAAAGTAAAATAAGTACTTTAACTGCAAACTGTAAAACACCTATTTAGCAACTTCATTTCCTCAATTCGTCTCTCACAACGAGCCATTCATTCATTTGAGCTATAATCTAGCTTTTCTCCAATAGCTCATGGCAGTGAGAGTTGCTCAAAGTCACTGAGCAATGAGGCTGAGATCTCAACCTGGCTCTTCTTGTTCCTCACCTTCAAAACACCTTATGTATTTTCCCACATTGGTTCACGGCCAACATTTTTTTCAAAATGCAGTGTTTAGCTACCAAAAAAAAAGTATACCCAGCTTTATAGCTAGAAAAATGTGCTGGAAACGAATATTCAGACCCAAAATACAAAAATGCAAAATAAAAGCCTTCGTGGTTGAGGTTGTAGTTTTTCCCCTTTCATCAGCAAACAAATTCAAGAATATTTATTTATTTATTTATTTCATAATTTTATATACCGCCCTTCTCCCGAAGGACTCAGGGCAGTGAACAGCCAACTAAAATACATACAAAACTCACAATATTTTGTGAATATCTCACAAAACTGTAAAAAAAAATAGAATAAAATATACCAAAGAGAATACCAGGAAAATTATGCAATATATATGGGCTGCAGAATTCAGATTTTCTTGAAGTGGATTTACATCGACTAGATTAAAAATGTATCACAAGCAGATCAATGTCTTGTTAGCACAAGTGGAAAAAGATGGAGATTGTTGTGATTCCTCTTTCCTCTTGTGTCTTTGCTTCAGAAAAGGGGCTTTTGTGAGGAAAGGGAAAAGGGAGAAATCTGTAAATGTTTCCTCTCTTTAACAGAAAGCCTCTGATGGATCTCTGTGCCTTCTATGAATAGTAAAACTTGTTCTTGTGGCTTATCTGCATGCAACAGAATTCACACAGCTCCAGGGACATCCATAGTAATAGGAGCTAAAAAAATATTAAGATGGTGAGCACAACCACACAATCAAAGTCTGCCTTTTAAAACATTTATATAGTCCTGTTTTAACCTGCAACATAACAATACAAGATTCCTGGCTTTGTATGCCCTAGCAGGAACCAGCCTATGTTATAATACTGATCCTGTTCATTTTGATAGGGAAATTTGGAAAAAAAAAATTGGGGCATAATTGAATAAACTTCTGAACAACACTGTATCTGTGAAACAAAAGCATTTTTTTCTGTCCAATATTTTAATCTATCACTAACTTTTGAACAGCCTTGCTCTGTATGTCAAGGCAGTATATTTCAGTCTTGGTATTAATGATAGACTTCAGCCTTGGAGAAAAATATATACTCTGGGAACGTGGTTCTCTATTTTTCAGAGACGAAAATATGAAAATAGTTTCTATACTGACTCTATTTTGATACGATTCTTTCTGTTCGGTATCAGCCAAGAGGAGACCTTCTTAACACATTTCATTTCTGATCTTTTAAAACTGTCAGGCGGGAATGATTTTCAGTCACTTCAGTCTGGAGTGGATTTAAAAACTTGTCCCAAAGGTGGTAGATTAATAGATTTAAAAGGCAAGGAATTAATCTAATGCACTGATCTGTCTCCCAGCCCATAACTTACAGTATAACTGTCACAAGATTATGGCAGTTCTCCAATGAAACAAAGTACTTACATTTGATTTTGCAATAATAAAGCATTTCACTGACCATTACAATTTCTACTTTAATACATAATTATTTATATTCTAGAAGCATATACCACAGAGAGTTTTAAAGACTTAAAGGGCATATAATAGTCATAATAGTTATATGGAATGTACATTGGTTGGACTTTAATTACGAGATATAAAATGAACCAGGGTATAATAAAGCCCTTGGCTTTTAAGGCCATCTTTCCAAAGCCAGCCAAAACTAACATTTTCATTGGTTGCTAACTGTTATTAGGAAGACTGAGCCATTTATATAGAAAGATAGGATGGAGGTCCAAGAGACTTTTATTTGATTTTTTTATTATGGCTCCTCTGAGTGACTAGATAAGATTTATTTTTAAAATGATCACTCTCATTTGAAAAACAAAATCTTCTGGCTGCTATAGTCCCAGATTGGTGGCAGATAAAATAAGGTCTCTGTTTTTTTTTTTGGTTGTGTTTTGCAATGTTTTTTTTACTATTCTTTCTTGGTTCCACTTTATCCATAGTATGGACAAGATACAACACTACCATATCCCATAGTAAGTTTTCTTGGGAAAATTAATAGAAAATGCTTTCAAAAGTATGAAAAACTGTTGAAATGACAGATGTTTTGCTTGATGATCTTATTTACTACATAATAAAAGCAAACAACCCCCCCCCCAAAAAAAATCACACATCAAAATATTCTTCCTTCAAGCACAACAAAGAATGTTCTTTCTGCGCCAACTCAGAAAGCTCAAACTGCCCAAGGAGCTGCTGATACAGTTCTACAGAGGAATTATTGAGTCTATCATCTGCACCTCTATAACTGTCTGGTTTGGTTCTGCAACCCAACAGAACAGACACAGACTTCAGAGGATAATTAGGACTGCAGAAAAAACAATTACTACCCACCTGCCTTCAATTGAGGACCTGCATACTGCACGAGTCAAAAAGAGGGCTGTGAAAATATTTACAGACCCCTCACATCCCGGACATAAACTGTTTCAACTCCTTCCCTCAAGACGACGCTACAGTACACTGCACACCAGAACAACTAGACACAAGAACAGTTTTTTCCTGAAAGCCATCACTCTGCTAAACAAATAATTCCCTCCACATTATTCAACTATTTACAAAGTGTACACTACTGTTACTGTTAATCTTCTCATCACTCCTTATCACTTATCCCCTCCAACTTGTGACTGTATGACTGTAGCTTTAACTTTGTCGCTTGTATCCTTACGATTTATATTGACTGTTTCCTAGTATGATTTGATTGTTGATTGTACCCTATGATTATCATTAAGTGTTGTACGTTATGATTCTTGATTCTTAATAAATGTACCTTTTCTTTATGTATACTGAGAATATTTACACCCAGACAAATTCCTTGTGTGTCCAATCACACTTGGCCAATAAAGTATTCTGTTCTATCTATTCTATTCAACCATTCACTTGAAATTTGACATGATCATGCAATATTTTACACCCGCATTGCCTAACTAAATGTTCTCTACATGTGTTGGAACTACAAATCCCCAAAGCTTCAGCCAGCAAGGCCAGCAGCTGTAAGAAATCTCTTAGGTACAAAGAGACAAATGGATAGGGATTATTTTGCTTAGAAAATGGATTTCTAAGACGAACAATAGAACAGTTGGCACTGCTATATTTCAGATGGTAAGATTGACATCTGACTATTCATAAAACAGTTTGGTAGTGTGCCACTCAGTCAATCATGATTAGGAGATTCACTCCTTACGTGTAGAAAATTAGCTTGGTGGGGAGAAAGCCATATACCAGACTCATTTGCATAAGTATATGACTGTGTTTGAAAATGAACTCGGCAAGATATTCAGCTGTGCCGAGGGTACATTTTATCCTCCACAAGATGCCACTTGAATGGGGAGGGGCTTCCATGTGTTGCTTGTAGTTGCTTGTAGCTACTATAATCAATTTTATTGGAGTGAAGAAGCAATTGTGGAAGTTCTAACTATTTTAACCCAGGCACTTCTCCAGCCCATTCCGTTATCACAAGACTTTGACATGTTTGGACATACCTCTATGTTCACTACTGTGCCTTGAAACATGTTGCTGTTTGGGACTTGACCTGTGCTGTGATGACTATTCTCCACTGATTGATTCATCTATAAGTTCTCTTTTCTGTAAATATAAACCATCTTCAGCTTCATAGATTTCAGTGCAGACTTGCATACACTGGACTGGATTTTACTTACTCGTGTTTATCTTGGCTATTTTTGAAACAGTACTGTACATCTTATTTTTAAAATGGAAAAAGATGTTTCAGATAAATATGTTATCCTCCCTTCCACTTCAAAACATATTCATTTCCCCCCTGTCTTCTAATATGCTTTTGTTAAGGCCTGCTTTTCCCTCAAAAAATGGACCCACAATAAGCTTCAGGCCTTAAGAGGTATACTTACATGCATTGCCATTCACCAGAGAGACCGGACACCATTTCCCACAAGACCTTGGTTTGCACACATCCTTCCTCCCAGGTTCCACTCACGGATGCATTTTAATATGATTTCCACTTAAAAGAAACACAACTACCTGCTTATTTTCCCCTTTAGCGTGTTTTAAAAAAACACGCTTGTAGGAAAAGAAGGGGGGAAAGTAAACATTGCATAACAAAGTGTTCTGTAGCTGTCAGCAAGGGCTTTGGAAATAAAACATTTTCCTCCCAACACAATTGGCTGACAATCGGCACATAATGAATAATAGCTCTTGGGGACCAGCCGCAAAAGATGTGTGGGAAAACTTTAATTAAAAGCTTGTCAGTACAATTTTACCTGGGTGACATCATCTGACTGAAATCTTGCTGTTGGGCTTTGTTGTCTGTTGAATCATAGGTAGCTGGCTTGTTTTGCTGACAGCAAACAATTCAAAAAATACTTTAGAACACTGGGGGGAAGAGGTTTAGCTGCCAGTAGAATCCAAGCCATTCACTGTGGTGTAATTTTCTAATTAGCAGTTGTAGAAGTCTCATGCTTGCCTTCACTCCTGGAAGTGCAGAATGACAACTGAATCTGGGTAGCATTCCATTATTATCTCCACTAATACTCTTTCTCAACACTGTGCACATCAAATGGGTCATGAGGAACCTGGGCGGGGGGGGGGGGTCCAATGTAGGACAGCACTCTGTTTACAATAGCAGGCAAGCTAATGGAAGGACCTGGAGGATGAGTCCTTTTCCTATTGCATATAGGCACATTGCCCTAAATATATAAGGCTATTGTATAGGGTCTCTAGGATGGGTAGATGACACTGAGAAATCGTGGGCCATGAACTGCAGACATTCCATTAAAATCTGAACTCAAATAAAATTTTAATCCCTTTTCTTAAAAAGGGGAATTAACTGAACAACTACATTCAAATAAATTTCATAGATTAGATATTCAGGAGAATTTGTGAAACATGTTATTGATGATGACGATCAGTTTCACTGAAGTGAAGCAGGAAGAAATAGAAAGCATTGACAAAGCATAGTTTTGAAACTGTTTAAATTGTATTTTAATAATTTTGTTTGAATTACTGTATGTTGATCGTTTGTATTTGAATTTAGATTTGTATTTGAATTAAGTGCAGCTATTGTAAATACAGAAAATAAGTTAAAAAGAGCCAGTTTGATGTAGTGGTTAAGGGATGGAGTTAGAAACCAGGAGACTGTGAGTTCTAGTCCTGACTTAAGCACAAAATCAACTGGGTGATCTTGGCCCAGTCACTTTCTTTCAGCCCTAGGAAGGAGACAGTGGCAAATTACTTCCAGACAGTTGCCAGGAGACTGTGACTCAAAGGTAAATAAATAAATAATATACATTAAACCTATATTTGTTTGTTTGCTTGTTTTTCCAACACGGGTATAAAGGCAGAGATTGTATTCAGCAGGTTCTGACCAGTTCTGGAGAGCCGGTAGCGGAATTTTTGAGTATTTCAGAGAACTGGCAAATACCATCTCTGACTGGAAACTTCACAGTATCCTTCCCTTCCACGCCTACCAAGCCATGACCACAGAACCGGTAGTAAAAAATGTTGAATCCCACCACTGTTATAAAATCACCATGGCTGCTTTGCTATTGAACAATCATGGCACATATTAGTGAAGTCACAGCTTCCATCTTATTTTGTTAATGCAAATAGAACACTTATTGAAAGAGCTGGTTTAACTTATATTAAATTGTGATTTCTAGGAAATGTGCAAATTAAATATATAGTTTTTTGAACACACATACACCTTTTCTCTACCACACTGACTACTGTAGTCCTGAGTTTGAGAAACTGTCCCTTAAGGGAAAGCTCCCAATTATAGGATCATTTTAAAAAATGTAATTTCCAGCCAAAACACTTCAATTAAACTGCTGTCAAATCTGCAATGAGATGGGGGCTCTAAAGGGTGTTCCCCCCATCTCCAGATCCAGTAAATCCCAAAACAAACTTCTGATTATGAACAAATCAATAAACAACTTTTGTTTTGTTATGTGTAATGGTACCAAGGCTAAATAATAATTCCACTTTATTATATGCATTAATACAATAACCATACTACACAAAATCAGATTTACACAGATTCAAAAATAATTTTATATAGCATTGTATGCACACTGTGAGTCCAATTCTTTCCTTGGCAAGGATGCTCACACACAGCTGCCTTGCCAAAAAGTCTAATTTCTGGTGACTTGTACTCTCTTGGTCTTGGTCAAGGCACAGTAGTTAGAATGCAGTATTGCAGATTAACTCTACCCATTGCAGGAGTTCAATCCTGATTAGCTCAAAGTTGACTCATCCTTCCATCCTTCTGAGGTCAGTAAAATGAAGATTGTTGGGGACAATATGCTGACTGCATAAACTGCTTAGGTTTAGAGAGGGCTGTAAAGCAATATGAAGTGGTATATAAGTTTAAGTGCTATTGCTATTGCTATTTGCTGACTCCTATAGATAAGGTCAGCTTCTTGTCAACTCTTTGGCTCTGCCTAATCCTGGTCCATTTTCTCAGCCATCATACAGTGTGTGTTCTTCTGACTCTTTTGGTCTCAATCATCTCTTCAGTTGAGGCATTGAGTTCTTTGCCCACTGAGCCACTGTTCTTGAATTCCATTTATAGCCAGATACATCAGCAAGGCATGTGCAGAGCAAAAACCTTTGAGCATTTTATCTTACTTCTTACTCACAAGTATTTTTTGTCACTTACTTTCTATCTTACATCCTTGTTGTCTTATCTCTGACTCATGAGTAAACTTATCTCAGTTTAAAGCTTTATCTCTCCTATCTCCCTTAGCTCTCTTTTTTTTCCTCACTCTCTTAAATCTCAGCCACTGTAAAGAGGATGGCCTGAATGCCAATGATTGCCCATTGAGTGTGAGGAGAAAGAGAAAAATTATGCAATTGTTGACGTATTACTACAAGGAACCAAAAGAGATGCTAGCCAATAAAGAAGACTTAGCATAAGAAGTGAAAGAAGCGGGAACACTGGTCTTTTGTAATTAAAAGATGGAAATTTTGCCAAGGTGCAGATTTTCTAAAGACCGTCCACGTTTTTTGGTATAGCACCCATTCTGCCAATAAACTACAGGGACCACCACTAGTGGTTTATGGCATTATCTTCATTTTTATTTCCAGATCTTGATACTTTGTTACCTTATTCTTTATCTTCAATTCTACTCTTCCCTGATATTGCCACATCAAATATCTACACTTTATTCTTTTCAATTATAATGATATCAGGTGTCTTATTAGCCAAGATTTCCATACTTAGAAATCCCACAATATTTTAATATGCTCATTTTTAATTACTTTTCAACTATATGTCCCCACCAATTTTTTACTAATGGCACATGTTAATTTTCATAGATGTTCCAATGAATCATTTTGGAGGCTGCATTATGTTGTTTATAATCACTTTGTGCAATCCTCTTGCATGAGCTGGTCCTAAGATCTTCTGTTTCTTCTGCTTCTTTGCACATTCTACACTTTAAATCATTTGATGATATTTTTTTTCCAATTCCAGCCTTGATTGTATCTGTTTAAGTAGCCTGCTTTTGAGCAGCCAAAATCATTTTTCACTTGATCTTTTGTAGAAATTGACAATGTAATGTTTTCCCTGCTAACATTCTGTTCATGTTTTTATTACATTATTTCAATATTCATGTTTTATTTCCTACATAATTTGGCAAGTTCCATTTTTCCATTTTTTATTAGTTTATCAAAATATAAAATACAAAGAAAAATGAAAATAGTGGGAAAGTAGAGGAGGAAAAAAGGAAGAGGAAAAAGTATAGAGGGAAAGCGTGGGGAGAAAGAAAAGCATTGACTTCCAATTCTTTTTAGCCAGTAGAATAAGATAATAACATATAGCCTCAAATTTTTATTTTTACATAAAAGGCAAATCCAAATTTAGGTTGCATTATCAGAGTAGTTTCCAAATTCTGAACAGCAATTGTGTCGCCATATTCTGTATTAATTAAATCTAATATCAAACATTGGGTTCTAGTTTTCAGCACAAAATGTTAAAAGGGCTTCAAACAAGCTGGGATAAGTTTAGAGAAGGGCGATGAGGTACCAGAGGTACTTCAAGGTTAAATTAAGGTATTAAAAATACTTCAAGATATTAAATCCAGTGAATAGAAAGGGAAGGAAGTGGAGGTTTTTAGAGAAGGGCCATGTATGTTACAGCATTCTTAAAACAGTGAAACAATCTGTCAATTCAAAGTACAAGACATAGAACAATTGGTTAAAATTATAGGAAAGCTTTTAAAAAGGCTTTCTAACATTCAATAAGTTACACAGAACATGTCATGAAGTCCTCTTCACTGGATGCTTTTAAATGCATGATAGGCAGCCATCTATTAGCAATGTTTTAATTTGGATTTCTGTACTGAAAAAGTTTGATAGCTTAAATAACCCCTTCTAGTTACGTGATTTTTTATACATTAAGTTCTAATAAAGGCCTTGTTTGCACTTGTAATTTATACAACCATGTATTCAGCCATGCTTTGATAAAAACAATATTTCCCTTGCCCCCATGATGTTGTAAATTAATTATATGTGGCTGGAATTTCCTCAGGTGGATCACAATAAGCACCAGTTAAAGCCAGGATTTAATCCCAAACTTAAGCTTGGCTTCCAACCTTTGTTTTGTTGTTATTGTTGTTACTAGGGAAAGTCTTGCTCAAATCATTTGGCCATGTGTGTAGTCTATTTAGATTGCCCCCTGGAATAATAAAAGTCCTTCTTGGATATCGAAAACTACTTTCATTATCCATATCAGCAAGTTTTCATCTGGATGATGGAATCATTGATAAGATGACTAAACTGAGTCCCAACAATTCATTTGCCAAGGGGACTCAAAGATAGCACAAACTTAGTTTTATTACTAATAATTATAACCTGGCCATTGCTCAAATGATTTGTAGTCATTAAGGAGCATGCTTAACAGCTAAAAGCAGATTAACCTATTTTCTCCTGATATAAGCTAGTGCTGTAAGAAGCATTGTACAAAGTCAGATGAATGTGTGGGAGAGTATGTGGAAAGACTTGAATCAACCTGTAGAGATCAGGTAGAAGATTTCCATTGAAGTTCTTATCTGTGGAAAAATCATACTTTGAAAGGGTGTTGGTTTCTGAATTCACCATTCCAAGCTTCAGTTGCTGTGTGGTCTCTAAACATATTGCTGTCAAGAAATGGAAAGTCTTGAAAATAATTAAGACGTAAACATCAGCAATGAAATGTGATTAGGAGAGCAGAGTGTGCAGCCTTTCTGTACCATTGATCTATACCAGGGGTGTCAAACTCGCGGAGTCACAGTGGCATGACGTATTGGGACTTTTCCCCCCTTTGCTGAACTGGGCGT
Organism: Bungarus multicinctus; assembly: GCA_023653725.1. Classification (NCBI taxonomy): domain Eukaryota; kingdom Metazoa; phylum Chordata; class Lepidosauria; order Squamata; family Elapidae; genus Bungarus; species Bungarus multicinctus. The sequence continues at coordinate 8,877,704 of CM042846.1, forward strand.
GGCCAGTGTGTGACGCATCCGGCCTGCAGGCTGGGAATTTGACAGTCCTGATCTATACAGTACATGTTAAACATGCACAAGATTTTGTCATTGAATGCCAGAATTCAAAATTCATGTTTTAATTCTCAGCATCTAATTTTTTTCACATCAAGGTTAAAATTTTAAAGTATATACATGTGTATACACAAATATTTACATTGCTCCCTTTTAGAAATTCATTAAATTGTGTTCCAGAGCATATGAGGTCATTGGAGACATGCCAGGAGTTACATTGCAGAGTAAGATCAGCAGCATATAAATTGAATGAGTGAGTGAATGAGTAAATGAGTGAGTGAGTGAGTGAGTGAGTGAGTAGTTAGTAAGTAAGTAAGTAAGTAAGTAAGTAAGTAAGTAAGTAAATGAATACATAAATAAGGTTCTGCACCCGGTGGTCCTCCTTTCTCCTCTTTCTTTGGTGGCAGTATTTCTTTGGATGGATATTTACCATTTATTTGTAATCCTTTATTATTGTTATGAACAGCTCAAGGCAGTGAATATATCCTTTCTCTTCCGATTTTCCCCACAACAATCTTCAGAGGTGAGTTAGGTTCAGAAAGTGTGACTGGCCCCAAGTCACCCAGCCAGCTGTTGTGGCTAGGAAGGGACTCAAATTCATGGTCTTCTGCTCTCTAGCTGGTGCCTTAACCACTAGAGCGAACTGGTTTTGCCAGCAGAAGTGTATTGAAATCAAGAGCCGAGGGATTGGATCTCATTTATGATTACTGTGCGAATAGGAGATAGTAACTAGTCCTAGTGCTGATTTAATAAACTTTATGACTGAGAAATGATTGCTGATCTATATCAGAGAGATGATAGTTACTTGCATTATATGTAAAGCTGGTCTTCAGCGAAAAACAGTGCTCTGACAAGAGGATCATGTACATAATTGTGGCAACAAAATTCTCTTTTTTCATTTAAAAACAGGAGGACAATGGAAATAGATAGTTTGCGGGAAAGGGCGGGAAAGAGGATATTACGAGGAAGGAAAATAATCATATTCCATCAATTATGCATTAGCCTGATGAGTTCATCTGTCTTTCTATATCTGAAAAAAGGTTTTAGACTGCTTTCAGAAGCCCCACCTGAGGATTACTTAGAAAAATGGGTGGCCCATGTTAATTCATATGCACCATTCACATTGTTAAGCAAGCTATTCTATATCTTGAAAAATGTTTTGCAACATGTGATGATACACATTTATGTTTCGTTGACTTTTTGCTGTTTCTTTTACATATGTGACAGTAGACAAAGACCAGAAGACAGCCATGGTGATAGATCTCTTGGTGCCAAGTGACAGCAATATCAAGAAAAAGGAGTATGAGAAACTGGACAAGTATCACGGTCTGAAGGAGGAAGTAGAGAAGCTGTGGAAAATAAAGGCCAGAATGGTTCCAGTAGTGGTAGGAATACCTGGGACTGTTGACTCCTAAGTTGAAATAGTGATTCCAACAGATCTTAGGAACAACATCAGAGCTCTCTGTCCAGAAGAGGATTGGAGATTGAGGAAGGTTGAAGACCAACCATAAAGTTGAGAAGGGAATGTTTTTATATATGCAATTTCTGTTATGGCCATTATAAATGTCAAAGGGGAAAATAAATGTGACAGTTTTAATGCCAATCACCACGTTTCTTAACTGATCTCTTTTTTGTCTGAACCTTCCTTATGGGTTACTTGCGGGGAGGGTTTCTTTGAATGAGCTGAGGAATGCCTTTACTTTGGGATCTGTTAACAAGAAAAAGCAGAAGTTTCTTCACAATCTTGGTTTCCAGACAGAATACAGCATTTCAAATAAAAAGAGTTTCATTTGCTATTCATATCTGAATTCTTAACTAGAAAAAAATACCCATGTTCATATGGGTATTTTTTTCTAGTTAAGAATTCAGATATGAATAGCAAATGAAACTCTTTTTATTTGAAATGCTGTATTCTGTCTGGAAACCAAGATTGTTCATATATTCATGGCCAATTATGTATAGACTGGAAGTAAAATGGAACTGGAAAACAAAAATCAAATATGATCAGGTGATTTGTTTGAATAAAGCAAGAATCAAGGTGATAAAAATTTCTAAATTCCATCTGGAAAATATTCCTGCTTACCTCACACTATATACACAAACAGACAGTTCCCATAAACAATTAGCAATGGCCACACTAGATAAAGTTGATGGGAACTAAACTCCAGTAATATCTTGAAGGACGCCATTCCTATTATTAAGGACGAACAGGGCTAGATCAATCAGCAGACTTGGTATTGGGCAACTTCTTACCTGACAGAGGAAATTTTATAGATATCTATAGGTAGTTCCAATTTAGACCTACCTATATCTGGACCAGGCAGTGAATTTTCAATTGTATCCCTCTGGACTTTAATTTCTGCAATATTATTTAAATATTAGAAAAAAGATTTGTCATGGTATAAAAACAGAATGGCTGAAAGTTGAGGTTCTCAAAATGAATATTGCAACCCAGTTAAGATTTTACAGCTTTGTGCATTCCTGCAGAAATATATACGGCTCCTGGTCTTCTATGATTGAAGGGCATCTAAATGTTTGTGGATGTATTCACACCTCTTTTAGCACCAAATTCCACTTTGCTCTCTTTTTACAGTGGCTGAAGCTTAATCCTGATCTGCTTGTACATGTTTGTGATCACATCTTTAACTTTATGAAATACACTGTCCCCATCCTACCCCAGTCATTTATTTAAACAGCTTCCAATTTCTTTACTCTGGAGGAAGATCTCTAATGCCAACTTTCAATTTGTAGCTATGTAGCTTAAGTAGCATTTGTCCACAATGAAAACATGCATCCATAGGTCTTCGGAAAGTTACTTTGAATAATGTACTTTGTAAGGAAACCTAAAAATGTGAGCAGGCTAAATGGATCTAAATAAATAAATAAGTGGATTTCTTACTTACAGTTTCTATAGTCATAAAAAAGTGGATGAGGAGACATAAATTTAATATATAAAAATTTGCTAGTGAAGGTGTGTTACCTGAAGGAAAAACAATGAAACTATTCAGAAACAAATGTAGGCAAATTAAATAGATCTGAATTGTCAGGCCGCAAAAGTATGCAATAATATATGTATTTAATGCATATATGCATATAATTTATATATTAATATTTATATAATTACAATACCATATATGAATTAAACACAACATCCTGTTTTGAATTCTCGCTTTTTTTCTCCTTAAATAAATTGCAGGTCATCCTCGACTTACAACAGTTCATTTAGTAACCATTCAAAGTTACAACAGCACTAAAATAAGCAACTTATGAGTTTTTCACACTTACCACCGTTGCTTCATCCCCATGGCCACATGGTCAAAATTTGGAGACTTAGCAATTGGCTCATATTTATGACGGTTGCAGTGCCTTGGGGTCATGTGATCCCTTTTTGTGACCTTCTGACAAGCAAAACAATGAGGATGCCTGGTTCACTTAACAACCATGTTACTAACTTAACCAAGTGCTAAGATTTACTTAACAACTATGGCAGGAAAGGTTATAAAATAGGGCAAAATTCACATAACAAATGTCTTGCTTAGCAACATAAAGTTTTGGCCCGATTTTGGTCGTAAATCAAGGACTATCTGAATTAGAAATGAAGTTATTTGAGAGGTAGTAGTATTTTTTTTAATATAAATTTTATTTGGGTTTTCACAAAAACATAATACAAATAAAACATCTTTTTTTGAGAATAGCATGATCCCGGGTTATCACTTCTCCATACAGATACAAACTCAATTTCATATTCATCTTTGTGTTTTATTCCATATCTTATTACTATTTTAACATTTTCTCCATAATTTTTCCCCTCCCTTGGTTTTCTCAACTTTATTTTTAATTATCTCATATCTAAATTCAATTATATATCTTTTTCTAAGTTTCAATGTCTTTCTAATCATTATATTTATACTTTTGTCTGTCCTGTTTCAATTTCATATTATTTTTTCTCATTAAACAAATTTTCCCCTGTAGTTACTAATTGGAGTGTGACACCTTTATATTTTTTAATTTTATCCATTCAACTCTTATTTAAACTTCAATTTATGCCTTTAGAATTATAACGTTCAATATAGAGTAGTATTTTTTTTTCTTCTATGCACATACTCTTTATCACTTTATATTTTATTTGTGACATTTCATTTCTCAGAAGTATATTGTTTGGCTATGACTTTTGAATTGTTCTACTGAATTAACATGGCTAAGTGCACCTTGCAGGATCATCTAAGTCATATTTTCTTTTTCTTTTCATCTCATAAATTCCACCAGAAAATAAGCTGAGAAATACAACCGAATGAGATTACAGGTACAAGAAGCAGTCTTTCTGAATACTTTCACATATTAAACAACAAAATAAAGACTCTATTTGCATAAATGTAGCCCAGCGGGTAGTCTGGCATTGTCTGAGCTTTCTTAGCTGTCTACATCCAGGGAGTATTAGTTTATTTGGAAGCCATGAAATTTTGAAGTTGTACAATCTACCTTATTCTATGGAAAGTGAAAATCCAGCCTCGTTTTTTTCCCTCTGAATTTATCTTCTTGTTGTGAAGAAGGATTTGGAATTAGGGTACAATCAACACATAGAGAGGAAAGTATGGTTTGGGGTTATATGGATACCTGACTACAAAATCAGACAGGTTTTTGTGTTGATAATTATGTACATCTTGGTTGGAAACATATAGGTTACATCCATACAACTTTTATTTTGTGTTTTTTGTGAGACAGTGTTGAAACATGATGAATCTCTGCTTTGTTTAACTATTTGGGACTGTGTTAATATTTTAACAAAAGCAAGAGTATTTGTTTACTTATGCTCGCAAATCTGATTATTATTTCAAAAGAAACAATCACATTATCTAGTATTCGTTGTTCATTTATACTCTGTGAATAGATTTTGTGTCTCATTTTAGAATACACAGTGGAGAGTTAGTTGTGCTGAGAACTCACTGTGAAATTATTCACTGTGTAGGATTACCTATCATTATTTAATATTATTTATCAGGAACTATTGCCCTCACACTAAAATATTTTTTTATGTTTCATAACATTACAACTTTGCTCAATTTGATGCTGCAATATTGTGACGCAAACTTTGAACAGACATTCTAAAGGTGTGCGTGAGGATGTTTTATTCAGATATTTATCCAATTGTATTTATATTCAGGTCTTCCTCTCTTTTTATATTCATGTTGATAAACTTAAAAAATCCATTGTGAGTGAGTAGCCTTCCAATGCTAAAAAATACAGTATGTAAGCATAGCATAGAATTAGAATTAGAATTCTTTATTGGCCAAGTGTGATTGGACACACAAGGAATTTATCTTGGTGCAAATGCTCTCAGTATACATAAAAGAAAAGATACATTTGTCAAGAGTCATCAGGTACAACACTTAATAATAGTCATAGGGTACAATAAGCAATCAAATCATACTAGGAAACAGTCAATATAAATCATAAGGATACAAGCGACAAAGTTACAGTCATATAGTCACAAGTGGGAGGGGATGGGTGATAGGGAGTGATGAGAAGATTAATAGTAGTGCAGACTTTGTAAGTAGCTGGAAGTGTTGAGGGAATTATTTGTTTAGCAGAGTGATGGGTTCGGGGAAAAAAATGTCCTTGTGTCTAGTTGTTCTGGTGGGCAGTCCTCTATAGCATCATTTTGAGGGAAGGACTTGAAACAGTTTATGTCCTCATTAAAGTCTTCATCTCTAAGTAAATAAATATTATTTTATCACTATGATTTATTTAAATTTACTGAGCGCCCAACTCTAGTAGGCTGAAAAAGGAGGTTTGAGGGTGAGAAGAATGGGAATATACAGATGTTGCTCCAATGTTCCCTACTCTCTAGGGCACCCCTAACCTTCTACAACAGGGGTATCAAACTGGATTTCTTTGAGGGCCGGATCTGCATTGTAGTTCTCCACTGTGGGCCAGCGGGGGTGGGGGAGGGGCGGGGGATGCGCAGAGGATGGGATGGATTCCTCCTGCAGCACCTTGCCAGCCAAAACCAAAACAGGGTGCCCTGCACCTTGTTTTCACCCTCCATGGCCTCCTGCAGCACTCTGCCACCAGCCATTTTCAGGTCTGCTTTTGGCCTGTTTTCAGGCCATTTTTTGGGCAGCAGAGTGCTTCAGGAGGCCATGAAGGATGAAAACAAGGCACAAGGAGGCCACACGCAGCCCGTTTTAGCCGCCAGAGTCGGCTAAATCAGTCCTTTGATATTTCCAGGCCAGTCCTGAGAGCTAGATTTCAGTACTTCATGGATTGGATCTGGCCAGCGGGCCTTGTGTTTGACACCCTGTTCTACAACAATTGATGGTACACATATTATTATTAAATGGGAAGGAGTGACTATTTTTTGAACATTTATGTTATGTTATTGGAATATCTCCAGTGATCAGGTATCTCTGCATGTTCATCTAAATACTTACAGGTCACTTTGCATATTCTGAAGATGTGAAATAGGAATGAAGCTGACATTAACTCATAGTTTTGACCTTGCAGGTTCTCCGTGTTTTATTCCTACCATATAAGACTCTAATTATAATAAGACTCTAATTATATCCAATGTGTGATACTGATAGTCTGGGATGATCAGGAAAAAGGATTGAAACAGTTAGAAAAGGACATTTACACAATGTGATTATATTATTACCAAACCTAATCTTTTGACTTCTAGTTTTTACATACTGCTCATGGAATCCATGAACTGACTCTTAGTCAAAACATGGGATGTAATATAATAAACAAATATGATGCAATGACAGTTTCTATTCTTCTAAATAGGTTTTCAAAAGATTTGGCTAAATGTCTGAAGGATACCATACTATCCCTATCAGCTAGAACTGTCATCAGCGTCTTATTTAATTTTGTTGCACATCACTTTAAGATTTTAGTGGCATGTGATATATAAATGCTTTTAAATAAATAAACAAGGAAGGGGAAACCAAATGTTGGACAAGAGTATCTTGCATGTGAAAGATTTCCCATGATTTTACTTCTGTATCTGTTTTCTACAATATTTAATTTAAAGCACATCTGTTTATTGTATAAGTGAATAAATCATTTAAATTGTGTTTCAAATGCACCTGTCTGGACATCAGTGGAAGTCTCCACATATTGTTCCTAGAAAAGCAAAAGCAAAACACCCCCCTCCACACACACATACACAATAGCATACTCCCAATTTTTTACATAGATATAGTTGCATTATTTTTAAGATATAAATTTTACGTTACTTGGATAATATATGACTGTCAAAGGAAGGTCAAAAACCTTTATATAATTTTTTTGTTTATTAAATTTTAGTTTTCAAAATTTAAAAACATAAAATAAAACTTTATACATCATTATATCAACATCAAGACATCTTTTACATTTCCTTATCATCTTACTATATACTTATTGGTATATAATAATATAATTATTGATGCATTGAAAATTGGGTAGGCGAAGTTACCATAATAATTTTACAGCACATTCAATTTTATTCTCCATTGTCAAACCCTAAAATCCAACACTTCCTTGTGATCATTCATAACATCCCCTTGCCTTGAAGTTACAATAGGCCACTTTATACTTCAGCTGTCTTTCTCATTTTTTAGAAGAGAGCAATCTATTCATTACCATTATTAACAAAACAATTGCCTGATTCTACCATGGAGTATAAACTGACCTATTGTAATCTTAGGTCTACTGGTATCACACATAGGTCCTACTAATTACTAATTTCAGTGACAGCTAACTTAATAATTTTCTACCATCCTTTTAGAAAATATTCAGGTGAACAATCCCTAAATATGAATATCTAAGTAGGGGAAGGGAAAACTCTCCAGCCCAAATTTTGCAAAGAAGGGTCATTTACAACATAGAGAATAGAATCATAAATCTAGAAGGGACCTTGGAGGTCTTCAAGTCCAACTCCCAGCTCAGGGCAGGAGCCAGTCAAATTGTTGCCCAGTCTATTTTTGTTGGGGTACCCACAATCCTGAAGGCCAGCTATTCCATTGACTAATTGTTCTCACTATCAGAAAATTTCTCCTTACTTCCAAGTTGGATCACTGTTTAACAAGCTTCCACCCATTCTTTCTTGTCTTGCCCTCTGGTGCTTTGGAGAATAAGTCAATCCCCTATCACGGTGACTGTCCCTTAAATACTAGAATATAGTTATGTCCCCCCTAATCCTTTTCTTTTATAGGCTAAACATACCTGGCACCTTGTCCTTAGGCATAGAGCTGTATGTGTGGTGGCTACCCTGCAATTGGAACTTAAATAAAGGGGGATTGTTTGGCTTTTACTCGGAGCCATTGGCTTAATCGGAAAAGCACTTATAAGTGATCTGTTTAGCCTATCTGTCAAGAATGCCCTTTGCCTTGTAGGTGATAGGAGAGAGAAATAACTGATGGTTTCAACTTTGGGCTCTGGTTCAGGTATTTGTAGACAAAATAATCTAGGTAAATTTAGCTCTTGAGAGAAAAGATGGCTCCCTTCCTGATCTAGGAATTGCTCTACCCAACAAATCCTTGGGGATTTCTAACAATTTTGTTTTAGCCATGGCAGAAGACACTGAATATTGCTCTTTATTCAGACATTGAATAAAATTGGTTGTGGGCAAAGGAGAAATGAGATCCTTGCAAGCAATCTAGTAGAACTGCCTTATGCAAATATGTTTCTTTAAAGAAAATACTATATATTTGTGTGTCTCCTGATTTCAGATAGGTCAATTGATTTGTTTAATGAAACTTCACCCAAATTTCTGCAGTTCAAACTGAATGCGTTGCCTTTCAAAATCAATTCTTGATTCTCCCCAACAAATATTTTGAACACTCTTCTAGAAACACTATGTCATACAAGGCCTGATAAAACCATTTAGTGCCTTCCTGACAAAATGAAGCATATTTCTAATTTGGGTAATTTACATGATCATTATCATTTATAATAATTACTCACTGCTGTAAATTAGTCAGGCACTTTGAAAATAACACCTGGGAGAGTGTCTCTCCATCAAACTAGTTTAACCTTTTATTTTATTTTTTTTTTAATTGTCAGAGTGGAATTTATGCTGTTGAAAGACTTGGAGCACCTGGTCTGAGATTTTATCAAATGCCTAAATGACAGCCTGGAGGCATTTGGTGTGGGGAACAGTTACAACAAGAAGTGTCATTCATTAAAAAATGCAGGTTTTTTTGTTGCTGTTGTCTCAGAAGAAAGCTTCATCTGAAAAGGTACCTCACCTTGAATGGCAAGTCATTCTTACAAAATCTGTAAAGTGTTAACCCTGTTGTTAAATGCTTATGATTTCTCTCCCCTGATCTGTTGGCTTTTGTAGTATTTCAGTTGCTTCTCATTATAGCAGTTGAATGAGATCAGTATAAGTCATGCAGCAAAAATGGCAATATGTGCTCTTGCAATTGCCATCAGATCTGACTCTAATCTGGTTTTTCTGAATTGCTAGATAGCAAAACCCAAGTGCTTCCCTTCTTGCTGGTTTGGGACAGTGCTAATTTCTGCTTCTAGAAGCCCAACATGAGCATGGCAAAAATGGTTTCCATACATCTAAATATCAATTGTTGGCTGTAACATTAGCAGAGGTATACCTATATACTGTTTGAATATATAGCCATAGACTTCAAATTACAGACAGGCTGGTTAGCGTACAGGGTGAAATTTTCTGTATGCTTATACAATAATTTGCATTTTGAATTCAAAATTTGGCCTCAGTGGCTGAGTGTTTTTGTCTTGCTGCCCTATCTTGATGGTTTTACATGGAGACCATCAAATCTAGCTCCTAAACTTTCAATTAAAAGAAATGCTATATGTCATTTTGTTTGCATATCCACACTTAAGCTCCTCCTATCCTGTGCTAATGCCCAGCTGCACTTTAAGCCAGTTTCAAAAATATTTGTGCAGATCGGGTCCCTTTGACAGCAAGTTGCTCAGTGTTCAGTCTGGACAGATGGACAATTATCCCTCAACTGTTGCTCACAATTTTTCATGCTGTGAATTGCTTTTTTTGTGTGGGCAGGATTTTTTTGACATACAAATATGTGTGTCTATGAATTTAAGTTTACATATAGATGGGAAAAGCATCATTGTGGATGTAGCAAGCACAGCAACCAATTTTAAAATAAAAATTCCGAGCTTGAATTTTTTTCAACTTTTCCTCAATATGGTCTGTTGCAGTTTGTTAAACATCTTTTACAGTAGTGTATAACACTTACCTAATATCCAAAACTTCACTGAGTTCAATTCTAGAAATAAACTCGCAGAAAGAATGGAGTAGCTATTTTTTTTTCATAGCATATTGTCACCTGTGTAATGAGGTACAATCTTGTCAGCAAGAGATTAACTCTCATAAAGAGTCAGGGATAAATTCATGATTATGCAGGCATATGTATCAATTTTAGATGCTAAATAAAAAGAAGTTAATGAATTCTGTGGAAGATGAGCAGAAGTAATGGATCAAACACTAATGAAGGATGTTCTAATCATTATTGATGATTTAAATGCAAAGGTTGAAAAAAAAATTGTAGGAAACTATAAACTAGGAAAATGCAATAATGTAGGACAATGGTTGATATGCAGAAAACAACCTATTTGCTGCTAACATGTTATTTCAACATCCCAAACAAGATTTCCAAATGGACAACAATGTTATCAAGCATTTACCAACAGATCAAAAAGGGTTTTTTTGCTAACACTGCTACTCATCAGCTACTCATCACAGAAATATGCAACTGACTAAAAGACTAAAAAGGATCAATCCCCATGAGACATATCCTCGAACTCACTCCCAGAGAATATATGATTGACGTTAGAAAGGGATTCCAAAACCTGGAAAAACCTATCTTGTGATAGAAAGGCTGTAAAAGAAGAAGCTGGAAAGTATATTACAAGAACTAGGGAAAAACGAAGGCACTACTGGCTCTCAAAGAAAGGTATAGACATTACTAAAAGAAGTGAAACCCAGATTTGATTTGAAAAAACTAGAGAACTAAATGCAGGCAGTAAGAGATAAAGACAGATTTGAATTTTGAATGTTCAGGAAGAAGAACATAGCAAAACTGGAAGAACAAGGAATCTATTTAGAACATTAGAAAAAGTAGAAAATCATGGAAGCACTCCAAGCTCATGTCAATGTCATAAGGAACAATCAGGGAATGAATTTACTGACGAAACATAACATTAAAAAAGGTGGATGGAATACAAAGAGAGCCTTTACAAGAAGACCGAGTCAGATAAGATCACATCTGAGAGAGAAGAATTTGATGATAAACCAACAGTGCTTGAAAAGGAAGTCAAATGGGTATAAATCAATTGTCAAATAAGAAAGCCCCGAGGTGGATGAAATCTTCACACACCTCTAAAAGAAAGTTGGCATGGAAGATTATGACAGCTCTGTGCCAACAAATATGGAGCAAAGCAACATGGCCCAAAGACTGGAAAAGGGCTACCATATATTTGCATCCAAATTTCTAAAAAAGGGAGAGAAAACAGAACATTTTAATTCCCCCCCCCAATTTTTTTATTTCAATCTACATATAACAACAATACATTAGCAGTGTGGCATCAATATATCATACATCTCTCATTGCATTCTATTCATATTAATTCATACTTCTTCAATATTTATTTTCAACCTTACTCTCTCCAAATGCTTACCACCACATCAATTAAACATATCTAATAATTCTATTATTCAATTTTCTCCCTGTTTTCATTTTTTTTTTTAAATGAATAATTCTCATTTGGCAAGCAGTGTGGTTCCAGGTTTCACATCTCAATACAAACATGACCATAGTTACCTATTCATTTTATTTGTTTAATTTCATATTGCATCATCCTAGTCATTATTAAATATTAAGCTTCCCAATTCACGTTCTCATATCTTATTTTACAATATTATCTAAAATTCTTGTCTCAATTCTATGTTCATTTATTCAATTCCAAATCCTAATATAGCTCCTTCCATTTTTCTTAGTATATTCTCATATCTTATTTTACAATGTTATCTAAAATTCTCATCTCCTTTCTATTATAATTTCTCATATTATTTTTTTTTCTGTCACATTTGTCATTTTATCAATCCTTATCTGCAAATATAGTTGTCCCCTCTAGTTAATAATTCGAGCTAACCACCTTCATTCTTCTTTAATATCAATCTCCCTATCTGGTATAAAACACAAATATATATATATATATATATTTTACTCAGATTCCGCATTATATTTTCTCTATGAATCATCTATACATTACAAATACTATTTTCAATATATTCTTATACATTCCAATATATTACCTTGTGGAATCCCCTTCTTTATCCCTTTTTTTTTTACCCATTATCTCTCACTCTTTGAACAATGTACCTTCTTTTCATCCTTGTTTGTTTCCTGTTCCTCTTTATTTTCTGATCCTTTCTCTTAATTCTCTTTTTCCCCATTCTTATTCCCCTCCTTTTCTCATCCCAGTTATTAAACTTTTCTGTCTCCCTCTTTTGATTTTTCCTTTGTCCTTCCTTTTTCTGCTTTTCCCTTCTCTCTTTAACCATTTTCCAAACCATTCTCCCTTTTATCATCCCATCAGACCACAAATTTTTAATTCTAATTCCTTCCCCACACACTTAAATAATTGTTGTTTGTTTTGTCCTTCTAAGTTGGCTTCTTCTTTATAGAACTCCTCCCCCTCTGGTTTATTGTGTTCTTGTGTATGCTGAGTCACCATTTCTAATTTCTGTAGTATATAATTACACATTTCAACTTTGATTTTTATCATGTCCCTTGTATCTTGCATATTCGATCTTGTGAGTCCAGTCTTATATAACAAGTAGCTCCTCCATTATATCTTCTCCTTTTTTCTTTTTCTTTCCTCTTCCTTAATAGTTGAAATCCTCTTATTTGATAGATATAGTCAATCCCAGAGTCCAGTATATTATTTCAGCCAATATCTTTTGAGTTTATTTTCAACAATTCATGCTCTTGAGTCTTTATTCCAAATCATCTAATTGGCCTTCCAACTGTTTCCCAAATTACTGGGTGGTTCTATGACAATAATAAAGTTCCTTTTATTTTCTTTCAAGTTCCAAGATCCAAACTCTCAAAAAGACCAGACATTTGTTTTAAAATGGACTAAAGTTTTCCTACACCATCAGGTGGTGCTCTTGAATCTTTTTCTTCTTAACTTTCTTTATTGAATATAATATTTTTATTAAGTTTGCTAATTTCAGTCATTAGCTATTCTTTTCAACACACTCAATTCCAGCATTTAGTTGTGTCCTTTAAGTGCCCACAGTTCAATATATGTCCACTTTAATTTTTAATCCTTTGTTGTGTTAATGTATTTTCCTTTAAATTTCTCCTCCAGATTAGTCCAATAGAATAAAATCCAAATTTAAAAACCAATTCCTTTCTCACTTTCTCCGGTCGTCGCTTCCACATACTTTCCTCCAAAATAGCCCTTTAATTTGATACTGGGGTACCTCAAAAGCGATGTCCTTTACCTGGTTCACACTCTGCTTGCTACTTCTCTCTCCAGCCCAAAACCTAGTTTCCCAGAATGTTCTTCGTCTTTGTGGTGGCCATTTTGGGACCACCACTGCAGCTTGCCTTTGGGAGGGATTTTCCTGTCAGGGAGGGGAGTTGTGGCTCCCCTTGAGCTTCCAGGAGATTTCCCCCTTCTTCACCACCCCACCAGGGTGGCTCTGGTCTTGATTGGGACCCTGCAGCAAGTGAGCTCAGGGCAAAACCGTGCACGATCGTGGATTCTACACCGACACCGATGAGGAACAAACCAGAAGTCTTTTCAGAACATTTTAATTATAGGACAATGTCTTTAATGCACATGCTAACAAGATATTATTGAAAGTCTTTCAAAAAAAAATATTAGACAGGGAAGTATAGTAGAATAGCAGATTTTAGTAGGAACTGGTGGGGGAGGGGAGATCATATACATAGCTAGTATTAAATGGCTGGTGGAAACAACAAGAGAATACTAAAAAGAACTCTACTTCTGTTTTATATTCTAAAGTTTTGATTGTGCCAATTATTAAATAATTTGGAAGATTTTCAAACCAATGAGTGTACTTAAGCACTTGATTTTTCTGATAGGAAATCTCTACAATAATTAGGATGCCCCCCAAAGTGGGGTCACATAGAATTGTTTAACACTGTAAAAATCAGGCCAGGTTGCCCACTCAGTCTATATAGTAAATAAAGCATATGTGTTAGGTGCCTGGAAGAATTGAAGGCTGGAATCAGCTAAAGGAAGGAATGTCAATAAACTGGGGTATGAAAATAAGCCCACTTTGGTTGCAGAAACTGAAGAAGGCCTCAGAACCATCATTCTGACAGTAAAATAGGAGAAGAAAAAGGCTGGGTTTTCTTCAAACTTTAAGATGGCAAATATATATGTATAGTAGAAAATTAGAATTTTAAGACAAACCATGAGAAAGTAGAAGTGGTTGACAAGTGTTATTTTCTATGCTCCAGAACTAATCAATACAGTGGGTGTGCAAAATAGATTCAAAAAAGAATAATGATGAGCATAAAAGCATTGGAAACTCCACATAAACTCATGGAGGATTATGACATTTCAATGAAAATTCAAATTAGAGTCACCCACTCTGTACCAAAGTGAAAGAAAATTGGACGATGGTATTGGAGGAGGCTGATTTGCATTCCTTTTTATTTAATTTTCTTTTATGTATCAAATTAATGTCCTACTGCTCTCATAGTGTAAAGAAATCAAGTCTGGATGTTCATTGGCTGCGAGGGAAACAAAAACCATTGCATTTTGGACCAAAGTGGATGGAGAAAAGACTGAGACCGCATAAAGGGCTAGACAGAGGACTAGAAGCTACAGATAAACACCTGTAAGAACTGTGAAATGTGACAAGAGACAGGATAGCTTGAAGAATTTTAATCTATCCAGCACCCAAGACTTAGCTACAACCTGATGGAACATAACAGATTTAAGGAAGATCAGTCAACAGGGATAATGATAAAGCCTAAGTTTGTATTCATACAGTGGAGGATAGCCTTTCCCAGTGAATCTTTGCAGCTGTCACTATGGAGATGCACGGGGGTTGCAAGGGAGTAAAGTCAATGATAAAAGTACATAATAGCAACATTTATGTCATGTCACCCTGCACATGTCAATGTTTTGACATCATTGTGTTTCACTGTAGACCCCTCTGTGAAAGTTTAAAAACCAAATTTACATCTAATACTATAGCACTATTTCTACCCCAGTAGATGGGAAAGGCTGTAGATTTAACACAGTATTATTATTATTATTGTTGCTGTTGTTGTATTTATTGGAATAAATCCAAATAAGTGGTTTCTTAATAACCACATATAGCTCTGTAATATTCGCCTTTTGTTTAATATTTTTCAGTGAAACGATGGCTTAAAGACTGCCACTGAAATCAATATGGGCTTAAAAAGTAATTAATTTTCATTCAAGTGTTACTAGTGTAGTAATGTATAAGGAGTGGTCAAACTATCTGACAAACCAGTCCAGTCAATCTCACATATATTGTTCTGCATCAGGCTGATAGTAGAAGTGCTGGATTATCTTTTCCAAAGCCTCTTCTTGGTTTTTCTGTAGAAGATTTCTAAAACATCCAGACAAATATGACCAGCCTGGTATCCAAGGGGACTGTTGCTGGGCTGGCTACACTTCCCCTTCAACTAAGTTCTTGAATGAAACAATTTAATTTGCAAGGCAGAAAAATATTATTTAAAGAATCCCTCAGACGGAGGCACAGGAAGAGAGAGAAAGAGACAGAGATAATACCTCTGTGCATGAGTGACTAATCTGGATAGCCTAAGAAAGATGAGTCTCTGCTGTCAATAAATCAACTCATTTTGTTTTCTTTCCACCTGTCCTCCATGTGAATTGCCCATATGAACGATTCTACTTCATGAAACCCCATAGGGATGATATCCGTATCACAGGAAGAACTGTGGCCATAGATCACTTTGGTGCCTCGGCTAATTTTAAAATAACCGTGGCAGGTGCTCTTTTCTTTGAGATTACTTAGAGCCAATGCCTGGAAAATAAGGGATGATATTCTTCCCTGACCAGCATTATTCATTTTCCTCTCTGCTCTTCAGAGAGCTTACCTTGGGCTAAATAGCAACTGAATTTCAATTCAGTATTCTGGCATAAAACTAGCAATAGTTAGCGGCAACTTTCTTTGAGACGTCTCTCAGTGGTCAAGACCGAGAAACAAAATGTCTGAGACTTGGTCCAGATAGTGTGTTTGTTGTATATTATGCAAGTTTAATCAGGTACTAGGTTCTCTTAACCCAAAAACTTGGAGGAAAAATCTCAGCCTGTACATAGGTACACTACAAGCTTGTATTTTCAAGAGTGACATGATTTAAGAGGTAGGGAGTAAGGGATGAAAAAGTATGATAATGCTTTTCATGACACACGTTACATAGTAAAAGTTCTGCATTGAACTGACCAGTAGGAACAATGCCAATGTTTGCTTCTGAAGAAAAATGCAAATTGGGGCAAGTTGTTAAGAAAAAAAATGATCAAAACCAAATTATAATTAATTCATGGTCTACCTAAATTTAAATGTTATCTATTAGCACACACAGAGAGAGAGATTGTACCTATTTACCAATGAGTTCTCAAAGACGGAGCTGATCAAAGACAAAGAAATGGCAAACCCTTGTTTTTGTATCACAGGCTCTGCTGAATATATAGTAGATGCATGGATCTGTTTTGTTATCTCCAAAATTTCCTTAAATCTCAAGTTCTTTTATGATATTTATAAAGACGTTTGTGAAGTTTGGAATAATTTTATCAAACAAACAGAAAAGAACCAAAATTTCCTCAAATAGATGAGAAAAGGTCTGAGCTACAGATAAATCTTTCATCTCCTTGAAAGTGATGATGAAAAAAAAAAAAACCCAAGACAGATGTATAGGGTGAAAGGAGAATATTTCATACATAAGTCACTAAACAAAATGCAATGCAAGTGAATGAATAAGATGGAAATCTGGGGATCAAAACAAATATTGCAGCAATAGACCAGAGCAAGATGAGGAAGAGACAATGAAAGAAGAGATGATCAAAGAGCAAAATAGAAGAACTGGGATACATTTTCAACAACATACACAAAGCTACTTTGAGATACAATATAGGGGACAGATGCAATCAAAGCAGGAGCCAAAAAATGAGTTTCAATAGTTTGAGGATTCACAATAGCAAGGTAGCTTGACAGAGAAAGAAAATATTTTTTCCTGAGGTCTGTACAACTCATTTGCCTGAAAATGCTTTGGATATCCTTTGGATATAAACGATGTTTTAAAGGCTCCCCAATGTGAAGAAATTGGCATTTATCAAAAGCTAAATCTTACCTATGTTATTGAGGAGGAACAATATGGTCCTTTCAATATGTTAAATTCTTTTTCATTTCAGATTACAATTGAGTTCTTAATA
Source organism: Bungarus multicinctus (assembly GCA_023653725.1). Lineage (NCBI taxonomy): Eukaryota > Metazoa > Chordata > Lepidosauria > Squamata > Elapidae > Bungarus > Bungarus multicinctus. The sequence goes on from CM042846.1 coordinate 8,895,212, forward strand.
AAAAGAGTCATTTCACCTCTTGTGTTTTTACCTTTATATAAATGAACAACACATGGGTTCAGAAGTGAAGCTTAATTCCTATGCAGCATATATGATATCCTAGAAATCTGTTGTTTATTGTTATTGGGGTTTTTTTTTTAAAAAAAATGTGAATATTACTGAAGCTTCCAACTTTAGAGGACCAGCAGAGGGCTAAGAGTCCAGCTGCATATTATGAGCAGCCTTTAGAGACTGGCACTTTGTTGGCATTATTTGAGCAGTGGCAGGCTTTTTAAAAAAGGAGGGGAGGGAAAAAAACAGAGAAGACAGAAAAGGATGGAGACTAAAGGATGCAGTGAGGCCACCATTAGAAATGAAACTTGTTGTCAGTGAAGAAGGCCAATTGGAGTGCTTTGCACAAATACATTATACTCAAGAACAACTAGCAGCTACCAAGAAGACAAACAGAAAACCACACATTTCCTGACAGTGGCTAAAGTAGATGCCTTTGATGTGAGCCATATATTTACATACATGGAGAAAGAAAAAACAAGATCTCTGTGGTTAAGCAGGTATTGAGATGGCTATGGTGGCGCATTGATTAGAATGTAGTACTGCAGGCTACTTCTGATGAGTGCCAGCAGTTTGACAGTTTCAGTTCCCACTGGCTCAAGGTTGACTCAGCCTTCCATCTTTCTGAGGTCGGTAAAATGTGGACCCAGGTTTGTTGGAGGCAATATACCGACTGCGTAAACTGCTTAGAGAGATCTGTAAAGCACTGTATATAAGTCTAAGTGCTACTGCTATTACTATTTTATGGCACTCTCAATAACTTATTACAAAAACGAACAACCCAGTGATATGACATCAGAAATGCACCACTAGCATTGAGAATATAAGCGAAGTAGAATCGGACAGAATGGAAAGAAGAGCACTTATACAGGTAGTCCTTGAGGTATAAATATTTATTTGGTGACTATTTGAAGTTACAATGGCACTAAAAAATAACTGTTATAACTGATTTTCACACTTTCAACTGTTGCAGAATACGCATGGTCACATGATCAAAATTCGGATGGTTGCCCTGTCCTGGGGTCATGTGATCACCTTTTGTGACCTTCTGACAAGCAAAGTCAATGGGGAAGTCAGGGTCACTTAACAATTATGTTACTAACTTAACTGCAGTGATTCACTTAACAACTGTGGCAAGAAAGGTCATAAAATGAGGCAAAACTCACTTAACCACTGTCTCGCTCAGCAACAGAAATTTTGGGCTCAGTTGTGGTAAGAACTGCTGTACCTGCCATAATGAAGAATCAACTGAATGAGTTTATTCCTGGATTACAGCTCACATGGAAAATAAACACCTTAGAGAATGCTTGGACTCCAAAGAATTAAAGACATTGATTCAAAGAAAGCATTATCACATATGGCATGAGTGCAACACTTTGCAGAACTGGCTGGTGCAGAACAATTTTCCAAGCTGGATGGATCAATCCAATTTTGGCACACAGTACTGAATAAGAAAGAACTCGTCTCTGTATGTTTAACATGTCACTCATGCAGTTTTGTGCACATGGCCTTTGGGTTGTGTTCTGCTTTAGAAATGTTTCACTGGGCCATGCAACAACTGATAGAAAGCATTCCAGTGACAATGTAGAATGTCATACTTCTATATGGCACCATAAAAGTCCACATTGGTTGAATATAACTGGTACTAGAAAAAGCCAAAAATATTCCATTAAACAAAAGGGAATGCTGTTTCAAAGTTCAAGAAATACAGAACTGAGAAATACATTAATGAAAGATAATGTTAAACCACACCAAAATAAAAAGCATGACATGCCACAACTGGCATGCCACAAAGGCTTAGAAGATCTGGGGCATGGTAAATTATGCCTCCAAATTTATTTTCACACCACAAATCTGCAAGTATTAATTTGCAAAGATGCCATCTGGCATCATTCTACCTCACTCATTAGAGTTCACAATTTTTAGCCAGCCTATATGAAGGGCACATAGAGATTGAGAAATCCAGAGACAATACCATGCACTGAAGTACAGATAGTTTAATGTAAGTTCTGTCAGACTTGTTATCCTAGATTGCCAATAGAATCTTTCAGAGATGAGAATTTTGGGGAGGCCCTAGGGGAAAAAGAAGGCATTTACTCATTCGTACTACATGATAAAAATTATGCTGTGATTATTTCCGACGCTCCCTGCCAACTTCCTACAGCAACATCAATGGGGAAGCTGGCAGGAAATTGGAAGTTGCTTTTGTTCCTACTGTTTTTTTTTTTTTGCCTGCCTGTGGTCATTCTGTTTCTCTGATTAGATAAGGAAATATCTCTGAAAGGAAGGCTCAATAGTTGTGGGTTGTTTAGTAGCATATAGGATTAAACATGTGATGTAAAATTCTAAGCATCTATAATGAAATGGCAGAAGCTGACGTTAGGATGGTCAAGATTTTCTTGAGAATCCAGGGATGGTAATAATCCTTGTCTTCCTTTTATGAAAGATAGGATATTTTCTATAGTTCATAGTGTTGTAAATTCCCATTTTGTTTGGGAAGAACAATAATGACACCACTTCCAATTATAGATTCCAAGAAGCACAACACGGATTTTGTAACATTAAGTTAAAGACTGAAAGACATACTTGCAATCCCATCCCTATGACAGAACTGTGTCTTCTTGTTCATTCTTACTAGAAGAAAATGTCAGAGCAAAAATTCCCAAATAATGGAGACTTCAAGTCAAAGTTGAAAGGCAAAGCTCACCACAATTCAATTGGGTCAAACCAGAATCAAAATAGATTCAGTATTATGTAACTGAAAACAATCTATAGCTTATCCAATAACCTGATCAGTCTAAAGGAATATCAGCAGAAAGTTGAGAATAACTGGTAGTAACAAAGAATATGTTGTTACTATATGAGTTACGTGGCACAGACACGTAATGACTTACCTGACTGTAGACCTATATGCAACATTTCAAGAGTTAGGGTTAGGGTTGATTGATTGCATGATTGAATTACTTTATTTTAGAAAGAGGGGATGTGAGGATATAGTTATTTATTAGCAAGAGAATCTACCTACTTTATATGGAATAATGGCATGGGTTTTTTTTTGTAATACATCACATTCTTTGTTCCAACATGAGCTGAAACTGTGCTCATCTTAATAAACAAAGTCAGTTTATTTCTTGAATCACCTCTGGCATCATAAATAAACATATCAATTGCAAAAAAAATGTTTGACTCTAGGCCTTTGCCTAGCCATGCAACAAAGATACTTCCCAGAGCTCTCTGACTCAAATTCAGTGGGGAAAAGGTAGATAGGATGACCAGATGAAACACCATCTAAGGCAGAGTACCCCAACTTTTTCAGCTTTGCAGACTGGTGGTAGAGGGAGAGAGGGGAGGTTCTGCATGCATGCCTTCAGTCACTGCTAGCGAGAGTGGAAATGCATGGGTGCACTTGCCTACCACTTCCATGGCCCAGATGTGAAAGGCTCAAGGCCCAGTTGTTGGCCACAGTCTGGGGTTGGGGACCCCTTATCTAAGGTGTCCTGTTTGCTCCCAGGTAGGTCCTGCTGGTAATCAATACATGAGAACCAGAGGTGGTATTCAGCAGGTTCTGACCAGTTCTGGAGAACTGGTAGTAGAAATTTTGAGTAGCTCGGAGAACAGGTAAATGCCACCTGTGACTGGAGATTTTACAGTATCCTTCCCCTGCCATGCCCACCAAGCCACGCCCACAGAATCAGTAGTTTAAAAAATTGAATCTCACCACTGATGAGAACACCATACATCCACCCTTGAAAAGTTCATACATGAACCCTTGTATTATCATATAACGTTTTTGAGGGCCAAATCCAAATCACTGCACTTCAAGCAAATTGCTTTTTATGAAGAAAGTTAGGTAATCTTCTTGCCATTTTTTCATCACAGAATGTATCATGTTTGAATCAGATCTGAGATATTTTTGGAATATCGCTCGGAAATCACTTGGACATATAACATGCTTCATACTCCCAGGTTGAATGTGGAATTGGAGAAAACTAATGAAACGGTGATCCTAAATGCAGAAGGGGATACTTCCAGAAACACTTCATGGGCTTCCCTATTATCTGGACTTAATACACCCATACATATTCCTGTTGCTTTTATTTCTGAATTTTAGCATGCACGGTGCGTTGTCAGCTTCCTTCTGGTTATTTGCCTCCCCGCCCACAAATAATTACTGATGCACTCATAGACACCAATAAAAGTCTGCAAGAAAAACAATTTGGCTGTGATTGTTCATTCTTTTGCATTTTATGGGCATTCATAAAACTAGACAAAGAGCAAAGAAATTGCACCTGCAGTTATAACAATATTCTTTGTACCATGCAAGATGGAAATATCCTTTGCCATAATCTTGTATGTGAAGTTATCAAGGTGATGGCATGCCCCTTCTCTGTGTTAAATTGGTTACCCCTCCACTAGCAATCCTGAACAGCATCTCTGCATTGACATCCTAGTGACTGATTCTCTCCACGGCACAGCTTTCTAACTCCCAAGTTATACCATTATGGCAGAGTATATGAATTCAGAAGTACTTCTCTTTCCTCTCTCAGGGCCCTGCTAGCTGTGTTAGGCCCAGTTCCACATATTTACAGGTGAAGCCACATTGTAGCAACTGACACAGACAGATGACATATTTATTAGCTTGCCAAGGCCTCCCTTGTTTATAGAAGGCTCACCCAGCTAAACAAAACAGTCTGCTTCCCATTGGCTAATTGAGATGCTCCCCCATTGAGAGCCTCAGCAAAGTGCTTGATGAGGCATAAAATGATGATTAATTAATTGACTGCACAGTTGATCATCAAACTGAGAGGTTTATGATGCTCACAGCGGTCAGCAGACTCTCTTCAACATCTAACAGCATGCTCTGTCCTGCTGCTGTCTTTGTTATGACCTGATCTGGGATACCTTCATTCAGGCAGGGGGAAATGTGGGAGGAGAAAAAAAGTTTTGGGTGAAAGACTTGATGATGTATGGATCCTTTGGAATACTTTCAGAAGTCCATCCTTTATCTGAGATGAAATGTGAATGCAACCCTCAAACTCTTTCTTTTCTGGTATCAAAACTTTTGATTTTTTTTTTTTTTTTTTTATTTTTTTTAATACTCACCAGAGGTGGTAATCAGCAGGTTCTGACCAGTTCTGGAGAACCGGTAGTAGAAATTTTGAGTAAGTCAAAGAACCAGCAAATACCACCTTTGACTGGAGAATTTACAGTATTCTTCCCCTGCCACGACCACAGAACCGGTAGTAAAAACAATTGAATCCCACCACTGATACTCATTTCCATATCTGACATCTGATATTATAGCATGCAAAAACCAATCCTGTGGCCCTGTAATGAAAATCTGACTGTACTTGATCAATGACATTCAATACTACCGATGTTTGAAGGGAGCCAATGGTTGGCATTTAGCTTCCGTGTGGATGATATTTGGCATTTGATCATTTGGAAAGCTCTGAAGATTGCAGACTGCATACTTCCCCAAAATAATGTAGACTTGTCCATAAGCCAAAGCAAAGGAAGAATCTGAAAATGAATTTGAATGGATGATGGAGTTTGAAAAACCATATTAAAAATATGAATTTGAATGTCCAATTTGCACAATTTCTTTTATTTATTTGAATTTATTTATTTATTTTATTTATTTAGTTATTTGACAAGAGATCTGGGCTATGTAGGAAATACCCTGCCTGTTACTACTTGGGCTTTAGGTAATAGTGATCTTCCAAATAATCTTCCTAATCTTCCCAAAATAGCCCAGCCAAACATCATTGGTGAAAGAATTTAGCAAACCTGGGCAGTTTAGTCCTCTGGGAATTAATAACGGCCAACTTAAAGAAGAGGAGGGCATTCAGACTTCTTAATAAACCCCATGAGATTTTACAATAAAATCCTATGCTCCCAGTGAAAAAGCTCCAAATTCAATTACATGTTCTCTTGACTTGGCAACCAATGTGAGGATCCTCAACTTTTGGGCTTTGATATCTATGTATAGAAAATTAGCAAACACAGGATAACAATAGCACTTAGACTTAGATGCCACTTCACAGTGCTTTACAGCCCTCTCTAAGTGGTTTACAGAGTCAACATATGGCCCCCAACAATCTGGGTCCTCATTTCACTGACCTTGGAAGGATGGAAAGATGAGTCAACCTTGAGTCGATGAGAATCGAATTGCCAAACTGCTGGCATCTGGTAGTCAGCAGAAGTAGTCTGCAGTACTTGCCTTCTGACCACTGCGCCACCACAGGATGAGGCTTTCCAGATAAGAGCAGATCACTAGAAACAGGAAATAGTTGAAAGCCTCACCTTCATTAAAAAGTTTTGATGCCCCCCTTCAAATTATTTAACATTCCTATGGATTAAATTTTTTCTCCTTCCACAATGCTTCACAGTAAATATGTGCAAAATGTTTCCCTAAGGTTTTACTGAGATTTCCTGCAATATATTGGTCTTTACTCTGTATAAATGTTCCATCAGCCATCCACATGAACCATTTGCCAATTTCTTGTAAAAAGCAGAGAACATCAGATCTCCCCCCCAAAGAAAAATCACTGGCTTCTGCATTGCATCATTGTCATCCAGGGGTGGGATTCTACCAGTTCTGTCCAACTCTACAGAACTGGTAGCTCTGAAGAGCAGCAGACACAGAATCAGTTCTGTGTCTGCTGCTGTTTTGGTCTAGCCGCCTGCCTGGGCTCTTACCTGTCCTTTATTTCCTGCTTTTTCAACCGCAGCTGCTTTGTGTGGCACAACTGAAAAGCAGGGCTTTTCCAACCGTTGCACACCCGCACGCAGCACTGCTCAGCTGTCAGGGCAGCTCAACAGGTCATAAATTGCACTCACACGACTCGGGCGACTTGCGCAACTCACGCATGCGCGCACGACACAGAGCAACAGAACTGGCAGTTATACCGGTCAGATCCCATCCCTGTTGTCCTCCAAGTCTGGCGGACAGAGGGTGGGATGCCGGGGGCCAATTCTATTAGCACGGTTGTTGGGGGGGCAGATATGGCGGGGGTAGAGGGCCATATCAGGTTAGGGGATCGCGCTGCCGATATCTTCAAGCGGTAGCGTGCTCCGACCCTCTTTACCCATCCTACAGACCTGGTTGTCCCTGTGGGGAGCACCCGGAGACTCCAACTGGTGCAAAATGCGGCCGCGCGGGTGATTATGGGGGCATCGCGAAGCTCCCATGTGACGCCTCTCCTGCGCGAGCTGCATTGGTTGCCGGTGGCTTTCCGGTTCGCTTTAAGGTTCTTTTGACCTTTAAAGCGATCCATGGCATTGGGCCAGGCTACCTGCAGGACCGCGTTCTGCCGGTGATCTCCAACAGACCTGTGCGTTCCCACAGGGAGGGCCTTCTCCGGGTGCCGTCGGCCTCTATGTGTCGTCTGGCGGCCCCCAGGAATAGGGCCTTCTCTGTGGGGGCCCCTGCCCTCTGGAATAGTCTGCCACCAAGATACGTACCAGCACGGACCTGAGAACCTTCAGATGTGTGTTAAAAACCTGGCTCTTCGAACAGGCTGGCCTGGGCTGATATGAGATTTTAATCCGTCTCCTCTTTTAATTTGGATTTTAAATTTGGGTTTTTTTAATATATCAGTGGGGAGGGTTGACTTTTAATCTAACAGCCCAAATTATTTAATCTCATTTTAATTTTTGTATTCATGTGTCGGGGTAGATCTGGCTGTGCACCGCCCTGAGTCCTTCGGGAGAAGGGCGGTATATAAATGTTAAAATAAATAAATAAATAAGTCTCATTTTCTAGCAAGTCACCCAATGGTATACAAAATGTATACAAAATGAAAACCTCCATTTTTAATTATTCAATTCTACAGCATAAGTTGAATCAATGTGGTAAAAACATAACAAGAGTTTAAGCATCTTTGGGACAAGTCTGGATTTTTCTTATTCTTGGATGAATCCCTAAATCATTTTATTGAGATATAGGCATAAGATGCTTTTATATACTGAAGCTGTAACTAGAATAACTAGTACAATTTAGATTCAGCCTAAAAGATCCAGATAATACAATTATATACACTGGAAATTATTTTCCAACATGTGCAAAAGTAATGAAGAAACGAACACCAGATTTTAAACCTGAACATACTTGGGCAAAGAAGGTTAACCATACTGGAAAATGACTGAAGAACAGTCTCTTGTTAGATATACAACAGAAGGAGAAAAAGGTAGGCATTGTTCTCTCTCCCTAAAAGGAGTGAGAATATCTCAAGTGCCAGAAGGAAATAATTTATGATATAGGAACTCTATGTTCTTCAGATGCAGCTTTTATCAAGGGCACTACAAAATCAAACCAAATATATAGCTTATGCAGGTAAAAATGTGATGTATAAATGAGATAAGATAAAACAAATTCAGCACAATATATTGTTTACATCTACAACAAAGAAGGCACATTTCTGAAATGAATATTTTATAATTCAACTTATTTTATCTTGAAAACACAAAAACAAATATGCCTGTCAAAGAACTTGGAGCTAATGCAAAAAGCAGCCATTTGCAAGATGAAAAATATCCACTTTTAAAGAGGAAAAAGTCCAATCTAATTAAATCCATATTTTAAAACAGTGTTTTCTGGGCTCATCTTTTATCGTCGCTTTCATGCTTTACATTCTCATATAAAACCAAATGACTGCACAAGTTTTCCACCTCTTCAAAAGGCTTCAGCATTTTTGCTCTTTCTTTATCATTATGTAAAAAGGGAGAGGATGAGTTTTCTTTCAAAAGAATGCACCTCTAGCTGGGGTTACCAGCCAAATTATGTTGATTAGAAATGACTAAAAATTGAATTTTGTTCAATTCTGTTGTATATCTAACAATTTGTGTAAAATTAAATAAGTTGTTTATTTGTTTTGGATTTGCAATATGCATTATCTCTCTTTGTCAGCTCCACCTACCTCAATTTCCTTTCCTTCTTGCAAGAAAAAAAAGGAAGGTGGGAGCTGTGCATGTGGCCCTGAACCCTGAATGAAAGGTGAGACAACAAATAATTTAATGAATAAGCAAGTCATCTAAAACACATTGTGTAATTTCCTGCTCACATTTGGGATACTTCTCCCTGCTTTTTAACCAATTAAATCTGTAACAATAATAGTTCCTGTCTGATAGAAGAGAGTTCCAGTAGTTCCACAGAGTGAATAACATCTGTAAGGTTAGGACCCCCATGTCTTGGGTGGGAAAATTCTAGGTATACTCACTAGGTGGCAGCAAAGAGTTGTGCAGGATTTTATATTTCCTTGCTGCCATGTGTGATCACTTGGATTTTTGCAGCCTATATAAATCATCATATGAATTCTATTTGATGCAAGACTTTGGACTCAGAAGCAGGGGGTCCAAACTCTCTGGGGAGCTTGTTTTACAATAAGGCAAAAGGTTTTCATGCTATTTCTGAGGACTCCTCATTCCTAGGCAATCATGATTTGTTGGGTCCTTTCTCTTTCCCAGAAAAGGAAACTATATATATATAGTTTCTATATTTATACAGCAGACTGGGCAGTGATCAGCCAGAAAGAAAACGGATGGGAATGCTGATGGGTCGATTCAGGGAAGACATATGGAAGGATAACACTGGTCTCTGGGTTCATTCTGCAACCTTGTACGTTTTACTCCTTGTAAGGATGATGTTGGCCAAAGAGAAAGAGAAGGTCCAGGATGGAATAAAATGGCATCTAAAATCCTGTTTCTAAGTTTGCATTTTAACACTGTAATAAAAATTTCCTGGGCTTAGCCATTAATGGCTGGGCACCATTTGGCACTATTTAACTAAGGACATGCCAGTTATCTGTAAAGGAACTAAATCAGTTTGGTGTTTTTCCTATGGCTACCAGAGCTGAGGTCAATTTGTGTAATCCATTTAGTTTGGTTCAAGTGCAAATTGATTTATTTGCATCGGGTTGACAAAACAATCACATCAAATCAGCTGCTGAATGGATAAGTATTTCACAAAATGAAATCTTCCATTTTGCTGAAAGCCAGTCGGCATTACTGAGAAATATATTAACAGGAAAGTTGAAATGTGCTTTTTATGCAAGATGTAAACGTGTGAAAACATGGCTCTACCACAAGCAATCTGTGAGACATTCCCTAGTTCAATGAAATGAATAGGACAGCTATTCAGTATTAGACCTTGTCAATGGATAACTTTTTATTTCCAGTGAGGTTAGCACTAAAATGCCCCTAAAACATTTTAGTTTCAAAACTAAAACATTTCATGTATTTGGCAAAATCAAAAAACGGAACAGCATGATTCAGCTAAAAGCTTTTATTATTATTATTTGAAAATCTTGTTTTTCTTTTTAGGATAAGATAGAATTTCTTTAACCATTAATGACAGCTGATTAATATTTTAAATACACATAAAATCAATTCAAAAATATGATTTTAAATTGCGATACAGTGGAATATATCTCCTTAGTAGGGGCATCCACAGGGAATGGTATTAAAAGTAAAACCATGAGACACACATTTCATGTCTCATACAGTGCATGTAAAACGGGCCAGCAAATATCTTAAAAGCCATTATCTTGACTTTTCAGACACTCCTGCAAAATAACCCTGCGCCTGCTGACTTTTTTTGCTTCCTTGAATTGCTCCTCTTGAAATTAAATTCCCTAATTCAATTATCCATATGGCTTTCTTTATCATCCTATTGTTTTTCAGGAATCATTTTGTTGTAGTTGAATGTATTTTTGTAATTCTGATTTTTATTTATGCTTGATTATTATTTGATGACTGACTATAAGAGAGCAAAGGGGTACCAATAACTTATTTGACCACTAGATGGCAGTAAACAGATTGTTGGTGTCTCTGGTGCCATTCAGGGATTGTCCAGATTCTTGCAACTCAGATTTAGTAGGCTTTCCAAGAACATTATTAGAGTGGGCATCTTTCCTGGACCTCATCATACGTTACCTAGAAAAAAAAGGTCTGAAACATTTTTAAATCCAGAAGAGATTTAACATTTGGAAGTGGCTCATGTAGGAATCACCCTAATTTACTGAAGTATAGGAAGGGAAGGGAGGTATAAATGATCAGATTTACAAGATTCTGTTATTACCGCCAATATCAATAAACATTTTAGCCTTCATGTCAAGCTGATTTCCCACGTGACGCCCCTCCTGCGCGAGCTGCATTGGTTGCCAGTGGCCTTCCGGGTTCGCTTTAAAGTACTGGTTTTGGTCTTTAAAGCGCTCCATGGCATCGGACCAGGATACTTACAAGACCGCATTCTGCCAGTAGTCTCCCACCGACCGGTGCGCTCCCACAGAGAGGGTCTCCTCCGGGTCCCGACGCCTTCTATGTGTCGTCTGGTGACCCCGAGGAATAGGGCCTTCTCTGTGGGGGCACCCGCCCTTTGGAATGGGATGCCCCCTGGATTACGAACGACCAGTGACCTGAGGGCCTTCAGACGTGACCTGAAGACCTGGCTCTTTGAGCAGGCCGGCCTGAGCTGACTAATGGGATTTTAAATGGGGTTTTTAGATTACTTGGGACGGGGTATGAAGTTTTATTGATTTTAATTGGGGTTTTTAGATTTGGGACAGTCTAGTGTTTAATTCTCTTTTAAATAATTTATACTTTGTCTACTTGTATTTTAGTCGGCTGTTCACCGCCCTGAGTCCTTCGGGAGAAGGGCGGTATATAAAACTCAGAAATAAATAAATAAATAAATAAATAAATTTCATGGTTTGGTCTCTCTATTGAGATTGATGGGAAGTTATCTGGCATTTGGATTCTCTTAAAATCTGGGATTAATAATTCCAAGGAAATTCTATGCTTATAGATGTAAATACTGTACATTAATTTCTTTCCATCAGATTAAAATAATGTGATTAGGGTTAGATTTTAAAGGAAAAACGATATTATAAAAATGATCTTTATCTCAAAATTTTTACACGTACACATATACATACATATACACCTACCTGCATTTAGAAGTATTCTTGTGTATTTTAATAAAATTGATAAACTATGAAGATAGCTTAAAAGGATAAGTTAAAAGCCTAATTTTAGTTATTATACTGTCTGTTGATTGGGAGGTCATTGACCCTTCAAATCCAAAGTCATTTGGAAATTTATTAAATGACCCTTTGGTAGCAGGAAGAGAACTTGGCTCTATCTTTAGATATTGTCATTACATTTCTAACATTAAAGTTGGCAGAACAAATTTGGATTTTGTTGGGAAAGAAGCATAATTTTAACCTTTAGACTTATGATACATTTATACTTTTGAATAATTTCAATTTAATAATTGACAGTAAATGTTTTCTGAGAAAGGAGCTAATAGGATATTAATGTTTCAGACAGGTTTTTGCTGATCAAATCTTTCAACCATATCAATAATCATAAGTGGAATTTGGATTGTCTACAGTTGCAATATGACTGAATATTCAATTAAATGTGCACATTATCAGGATTAAAAATTGTTGGATTATTCTGAATCCACAATTTATTTTACAGACAATTAAAAGGCATTGTTAAAGTGGGTATTAATATTCTGAAAGAACTTTCAAGAAAAGAGTAGGAATATACCATGATAATAAATCAGGGTTTTTTAGTAACATTAGCATTGAAAAACCCTATGATGAAGAGGGCTTTTTCAATGCTAATGCTACTAATACTATTAATATAATACTGTGTATATTTAACTAAGTACAATCGTAACTCAACTAAGGTTATGGAATGGATTAAACCCCTTCTCACAATAATATTATTTCTTAGGGCTATCAGATCTGGATGGCAAATGTCTAGACCAGTGTTTCTTAACTTTTTTTATTGTCAGGACTTATCAGGAGCTTTCAAAAATTATGGAGGACATAAAAAAAGTCTTTGCTTGTATGGGTTATATTTATCAAAATTAAAGATTTTAAAAATTTGATTGCTGCACAATTATTGAATAATATACAAATTACAATATTAATATTCTTTAATACTAATATTAAACTCATTAGCTAATAATATAAGTATAATAATTTTCATAAAAAGATCAGTGAGTGACATTGTTTTAAAAAAAATTTCAAATACCTTCAACATCTTAAACATCTTAGTTTTAATTTTTATATATTTAATGTTTTTAATTGCATGGCTGTATACCGCTCTGAGTCCTTCGGGAGAGGAGCAGTATATAAATAAACATTCATTCATTCATTCATTCATTCATTCATTCATTCATTCATTCATCTGGCATATATTTCTGATTTCATGAACCACTTGGAAGGTCTTAGGCAGGGGACCCTAGACTTGGCAACTTTAAGACTTTAATTCTGGGACTAAGTGACAGCAAGGAGATGCAAAAAAAAAAAGTCCTCTCCTTTCTGCTATTTATTGGCCACCCAGCTCTGCTCACAAAGTTCCACTGATCTGCTCTTTGCTTCCTGGTATTGCATTTTTAATGTGTCTGATGACTGACCCACTTTTTCAGTTAGTTCCATGAAGAGAGATTTCTTAAACAAGCAGGTTCTTCCTAAGCCATTTTCCTAAGCAGCATGCCATTTGTTTGCCAAGTGTGAATGCTGAACTAACAAGCTCCCTTCTCTGACCTTAATAAGTTAATAGACATTTGTTTCACCTCCCATGCAGTTTGTACCTCACCTCCAAAAGGCTTAATGAGGCAAACAGCCTGTGCTACTATGTGGTTGTCTATGCGTATTTCCCATTGTCTGCCTACATGTCTTCTCTCTCTTCTTTACCGATAAAGACTAAATGCACTGAATATCTAAAGAAACAGAACATTTAGATCTCAAGGAGACCCCCATTCCAATTGAGAGGATCTACTTGAGGGGTCCTGATAGATGGCATTGTTTAATCAAAGGGACACGAAATCAAATCAGGAAGGCAGATAGTATAGGAGAAGATGCTCCCTCAAGTAATCAGGCCTTATGCCATAAGAAGGGCTTCATAGGTAACAATCAGTAATTTGAATTACCTCCAGAAACAGAAAACAACTGCAACTTTCAAAGCTAAAGTGTTACACAGGCACACCCATCACCGTCTACACTGCTGGACCAGATGAAGCTTCTGGTGGTCTTTAAGTAGTTAAACTGTGAGGTGATCAGAGCATAAATGGCAGCCTAAATGACCCCTGATTTAAAAAAAGACACAATTGTGCCCCAGATGAAGTTGTGCCAAGGCCTTTCTGACCAAAGTTGAGGAGCTATGAACAGGAGCTATGAATCTATGAAGACATTCAGATTGCACACAACCCTTGAATTGGGTAAAAGATGGTGTATCCTCAAATCTGGGCATCCCAAACAACAGTTGGTCTTGGTAGGACAGAGTCAGAGACAATTCCTCACTATCTAAGTCCACACAACTGTCAGATAGTGAAATAGAACCTTGATAGCCTCACTTTCCTAAGTCAAAATATACATATAATTGGACATAATCATTGTTCTGTTGGCACCAAATCCCAAACTAGCAGATGACCTTACCCAGCAGTTTCATATAGAAGTTGAAAATGAATGAAGAGAGAGTAGAACCCTATGGCACCACATACAGGAAGGGCTTAGGGAGCAATCCCCTCAATCAACACTAACTGGAACTGGTCCTAGAGAAGAGTATTACTATTACATAATGCCCCAAGCTCCAGTCCAGAGGCCAGCTCAGAAGCATGACATGATTGATGGTACCAAAAGCAGCTGAAATCAAGGAGCAGAAAAATGGGTTCATCAACTCCATCATGGCTCTGTCAGAGATCATCAACAAGGGTAACCAAGACTGCCTGAATCCCAACCTGAAACCAGACTGTAACAGGACTAGATAATCTGTTTCTTCCAATCTTCTTAGCAGCTGCAGACAAACTACCTATTCAACAGCTTCCCCAAAAAGAAAAGATTGAAGACTGGTTGATAGTTGTTGAAAACTGTTGAGCCACCCATCTGGCTACTTTTACAAATCACAAAGAACTCAGATCAAGAAAACAGAACTAAGAGCACAAAGAAAATTTTCCATTTCCTTAGGAGTCACTGCCTCAAACTCATTCTGGATCACATCATCAGACCTTCCCAGGTACCTTGGCCTATCCTGACGAATTAGAATCTATGTTGGAGGAAATTTGAGCAGCTTTATCCACCAAATTGCTTGTATAAACCTCACAGTGGTGGATGTGTCCTTCCTCCCCAATTGGACCAGATCACCTGGAACAGAGTCACTGGTTGGTTATCCATGGACAAAATAAGGGCAGATAAAGATTGGTTCCTTACCCATGTTCAGCCAAACTTGTTTTGAATCTTCCTCCAGTGATGCTCCAGGCATCCTTTCTGTTGCTTCATCTCTTGGAGCTCCTCAGTAAAACAAGGAATTTAACAGGATCAGCACACAGGGAGTGGCCGCATAGGAGTGATTTGATCCAAGGTCCCAGCCACCCACCCATCTCAGATAGCTTTAGCTGAACCTCCCACTAGTTAAATCCCACTTATTATTATTATTATTAATGAATTTAAAACATAAAAATATGATTATTGTTATTCTTAAAAGGTGAACAAATTGGTCAACAGGGTTTTGGTTGGATCATGCTGTTTTACTTTTTGATATTGTGAAATATATGAAATCCGTGATTTGGTAATAAAGTCTTTGAAGCTATATTTTGGGGTGCTAAGTTTCACGTCTATATGTCCATCCACCTCTCTCTATATTTACCCTATTTGGTTCATTGAGATAAAGAATATCCTATGGAAGGTGTCAGATATGTTCATATTTTCAAAGTCATCTTTAACTCTCCTGTTAAAAGATTTCATCTGTAAAATATTATCAGTTCAACTTTTCATTTGATATGATTCTTCTATAACTGTGCATGTAAGTCAGTTTGGATTTGAGCCAGATCAAATCATCTGGAGGGATTGAATGGATGACCAAACAAACAAACAAACACACACATTTTAAAAATCTGAAATTAATCCAGAGTAAAAAATGATCTTATTATTGGCCTCACTGCCATTGTTGGACTATTCATAATTTAAAATGTGTGAAGGCATGCCTAAGAATTTAACATATCTCAATAAAAATGAATGTGGTTTAAAGAGCAGGAGCAGCATAAGTGACACCAAATTGTGAACCTTAATTTGTACAAGCAGTTCCTGCTGAAGAAATGATAACATGAATGAGAATTGCGATATTACCTTGTGGTGTTGCCAGCTGTGGGCAACACCTGTTGACTCAGACCTGGATGTGTTACAACAGGCTGTGGTTTGGGAACATGATGCATAAAATTCATACAATGTTTCAGTTATTTACATGACCACACAATAATTGGCACTCATGCCACACCCTGTTAGTCTAAGCGACTAGGACTAACAGAGCATTAATATCATTATAACTAGCATTTATTTTGAAATGCTCTTTTTCATGTTACAATAAAAGGCTACTCCTATTGCTACCAAGCAATACAATACAATACAAAATAAAAGATAATGTTAAAATAACAAGTTTCTTAAAGGGGAGAGACAGAGCATTCAAGGTTACTAGAAAGCATGAATATGCAAAACAAAAAAATATGATTCAGTCTTTGTATGTGTACAACATTAAAAAATATACTTTTGTATTCAGATATTTCTGTTTTCCTATTGTTATTTAAAGCCTAATCACCTGTGACATATTTCTGCCTGGACCAATATGGATCCAACACTCGTTCAAGTACAGCATTCAAGTAACGCAATATTTGTAGGCATCAAGATGGCCAATAGGCGGCAGCAAAGAGATACAAAAAAATAGCTCCTTTAATGCCTTCTACTGATTTGTCTCCATTATTGCAGCTCAGAAATGATTTGAAAGATTTGGGTTTCATTTCTTATCTACATATAGTTTATGTAGTATATGAATTATATACAATTTTCCAATATTATGGCCTCTGGTTGTATTGAAATTACAATTCACAGATATCAACTCTTCATCATTATTATGTGTAGATAATCTACAGTTTGATTCACAGTCAAAGATTGGTAGAAACTTAATAATTCAAATAATAACCAAGGACCTAAGAATTATTAAGATTGTATCTAAAAATATAGGCTGTTCCAAGCAGGGTGGATTTTTTTGTAAAAATGTTAAATATTGATAAATTCAATATTTCTAGATATCAGTATCACTCTGAGGATTCCAATCAAGATTGATGTAACAATGAATTTCTTAACTGGGTTGTAAGCAACTTTGTGAAGTGGTCTATTGCAGCGGTCGCCAACTAGTGGGCCGCAGCCCACTGGTGGGCCGTGAGAAAATTTTGATGGGCCGTAGAAAAATCTCACCCCCAGAGCACCCCCCAAAGCAATTAATCCAGGCTGCGCAGAACCACAAGGCTGCTCAGCCCACATGGCCCGTGGGAACCCCTCCCGCCCACTCACTCCTTACCCGGCAAACTTGTCTTCTAAGTTGCTATTTTCCCTTTTCTGACCATCATCTGTTCTGCTGCACCGAGAATTAGATTAGCTAGGAAGCAGAAAATGGTTGGATTTCTTGCTTTCTAGCTAAGCACAGCCGAACCTCCCGAAGGACTGAAGGTTTGTTTGCAAACAAATCCAGTGCAGACTCACAGCAAGCAAATTTGAGAGACTGAGCTAGCCGATGTTAGATAGATAGATCACTGAATGATTCTGTGAGCAACTCAATCTGCCTGCTTTGCCTGATTTTGGATAAAAGTTGCTTTTTTAAAATAAAAAATTCAATATTTACATACATGGTGTGTTGTGAGTTAATTTTGTGAGTTTGCTTGCTAGCAAATGTTATGAGTTTGCTTGCAGGCAAATTTTATGTGGCAGACTGAGCTAGCCAATGGCAGAATAGATAGATTTCTGAATGAATCTGTGAATCTGTAAGCAACTCAATCTGCCTGCCTGCTTTGCCTGATTTTGGGTTGCTCTTTTTTTTATAAAAAATTCAATATTTATATAAATATTTATAGTTACATACAAGCCATGCCCAGCCAATCACATGACCATCAAGCCAAATCCACAAATTAGGCCATGCCCACAGAACCAGTTAGTGGTCCCTGAGATCTAAAATTATGAGTTTGGTGGTCCCTGAGGTCCAAAAGGTTGGCGACCCCTGGTCTATTGTAACTTAAATGGTTGCAAAGTTAGGACTACCTATATGTATTGGTTATACAGTCAGATAAACGTTTAGTGTAGATTTTGCATTTTATTCATCTACTGAGTGGATAAAGTGCCAAATCTGAGATCTGGGATAGGCATATGTTGTTTGGTTGTATTAAAGTATCATTGCAGGATGTACATTGTTCTGAGTAAAACTATTGATTTTGTCAATACTAATGATGTTTAAGTGATGCTCCAGCTGTTTTGGGATTGCTATTGGTATTATCTTTGCTTTCTTTTGCCACAGATGTTCTACTAATATTTACAGGTGTTTGTATTTTGTGATTTTCTCCAATTCTCTCTCTTCTGCTGTTTGCAAGTACTGCCATATCTATTATTATTAGGAAATTTGTTCTCCATTAAGTCAGAGTTACAGAGATATAAAGACAAAAGTTTTAGTAGTACATAACGTATTATATTATCACATATACAACAATATAAAATCACAGCTGCCAGTTCTTTAGCTGGTATTGGCTTTAGTTCTTCCCAAGAACCTAGAATGTTGTAATGTATTGACGTGGCATATGTGCAGATCCGAGAGATGTGGCCTTTTCTAATTGACTGATAGAAATTTTGTCAATTTTGTGATAAATTTCAACAATTTTGTGATTGTTGACCAAGATTGTTTGGTATGACATCTAATGTGCTGATAACCACTGGGATTGCCACAGTTGATTGCCATAATCTTTCCATTTCGATTTTCAGGTCTTGATAGTTTGTGATCTTTCCAATTTTTTGTCTTCTGTTCTTTTATCCCCTGACCCATCAATTATTCACACTTCGTTCTTTTTAATCACAGTTAAATCTGGTGTGTTTTGTGCCAAGATGTTATCAGTCTATACAGTGGTGGGATTCCATTTTTTAAACTACCGGTTCTATGGGCGTGGCTTAGTGGGCGTGGCAGGGGAAGGATACTGTAAAATCTCCAATCAGAGGAGGTATTTGCTGGTTCTCCGAACTACTCAAAATTTCTGCTTCTCCAGAACTGGTCAGAACCTGCTGAATACCACCTCTGAGTCTTTGTATTTGAAAATCTTACTATACTTTAACCTTCTCATTTTCAACTACTTTTTTCAACTCTATGTTCCCACCAATTTTTCATTACTGGCACATTAATTTTTATAGATGTTCCAGTGAATCATTTGGCAACTGTGTTATGTTGTTGTTTATAGGCAGTTTGTGTGATCTTCTTGCACAAGCATTATTATTATTTTAATTCATGACCTTGAGAATACTAAAGCTGTGAAGTAAATAGAAATACTGCCACGGGCAGTTTATGGTTTCAGACCATTCCATTACTGTAATTAAGAATCTTATGCAAAGTTACAGAAACAATAACTTTAGGTTACTGTATAGGTTTTACTGTATGCTTGGGTAATACAAGATGCTAGATCCCATGAGAGTGTGCCATGTATTGTGGTTACTCCTCATAAGATCTTCCTGTGTGGTCCCACTATCTTCCAGTTACATACTGGCATCTGAAAGAATAGTTCTGAAGTCTCCCTTTCTACCAGACTAACATAAAATTCTTGTTTTAGTTTCATTGTACTGCAATAAGGTATCTGCACACTTTATCTTCTAACTTCTCATTCTGCAGAAGATTTAACTGCCAGTGTTAGTTGTCATGTCAGTGCTCCTACTGAGACATGCTATGGACTTCCTTTGGCCCTCAGTCATTTGGGACACTCTAGTCTAATGTATTTGCTATCCCTGGATTGCTCTAATCCAAATTCACACCAGATTGTTTCACCTCTGAGAAATAGTAGAACACTAAAAACTTTTGGGTGAAATGCTGAGTTCCATTCCGAGTTCCATATTGTTAAGTAGTGATTCAAAATGTCAATTAGTGATAGCAAATATTTTAAAACTGTAGAATATACTTATCAGCTATTCAGAAAGCATCTAATTTAAACAAGAAAAACAAGAGAATTGTGAGAGTGCTGTTTTTCCAGCTCTAAAAGAAAAAAGAAAAAAAATGAGGCAGGCAGGGGAAGGGAGGGGGGGAAAGGGAGAGAAGGAGAGAGGGAGGAAGAGGGAGAGGAAGGGAGGGAGAGCGAGAGAGAGATATATTCTACTTCCCTTGCCCCTGCCATTTAGGTATTTTGACCAACATACTTCAAGACGGCCTATTAAAAATTAAAATAACTTTGGTTACATGCTGAAGAGCTTGGACTTAAGGGGGCTCCTTAGTGTAAATGGAGTATGCAAGCCAAAAACAATACTAACGTTTAGCTGCTGGCTCAGTTCAGGCTTTTTCAACAGCAAATCGTAATTGCTTTAGGACTTCTGGAATCCACTTTTGAATTCAAAACATCAGACAAATAATTGGATTTCCTGCAAACATGCTGAGCTGTGTTCCTTTCCCTGTCTTGCTTTATGTCCTCAGGGTTGCAGCTTCTGCTTTATTTCAAGCCATACCCGGTAGGCTAATTGAAAGATGGGTAGATTGCTCTGCCTTAAAATGTCCATTCTTGTTAAGGAAGATTTCCTCCACTGTCTTTATCACCTCCCATGGAAATTATTCACATTAGAGGCCCTGAATCAAGAGATCAAGTCAAAATGATTTTGCAGTTTACCAGTCGCCCCAATGCCTTCACCTCACAGCTTTGCAATCCAAGCCAATTACATTCTGGCTGACTTATTTTTAACATTGTCTATTCACTTGATGTGTTGCGTTGACTGCAGGGCAGCTCTAAATATGCTTTGGGCTATTTGCCTAGACTGTGCCTGCTGCAGGTAAAAGTCAAGCTGGAATACAGCTTCTCTTTGATTTGGGAGAATGTTTAAGTGTCTTGTATCAAAGATGAAGCATCAATTCCCTTTCACAATGAGAAACAAACAGAAACAGAAATGCTCCAATGTAGCTTTTCACAGCTGATTTAAATTAATGGGGAAGAATAGATTAGGGAGGGGAATGGAAGGGAAGAGAAATTACCCATTGTATTTTATTAGTATCTGGATTATATCTTTGGTTTACGTGGTTACCATTTAGCAAAAATTCCCTAATTTACTGACAAAACAAAACAACCAGATACAAATACAATATACCATAATTAAAAACAGAAACATTAAAAATGTTGGGCAAAAATAGAATATTTTCTATGTAGAAAAAAATGTATTGCTATCTCTGCTTAAATGGTTTGTGTATACCAAAGATCTTGAACAGATGTTTAAATGAACATAAAGAGGGCATTACAGGAAATCTCTGTGGCAGCCTTTCCACATAATAGAATAGAATTCTTTATAGAATAGAATTCTTTATTGGCCAAGTGTGATTGGACACACAAGGAATTTGTCTTGGTGCAAACGCTCTCAGTATACATAACAGAAAAGATACATTCAAGAATCATAACGTACAACACTTAAGGATAGTCACAGAGTACAATAAGCAATCAAATCATACTAGGAAACAGTCAATATAAATCGTAAGGATACAAGCGACAAAGTTAAAGTTACAGTCATACAGTCACAAGTGGGAGGGGATAAGTGATAAGGAGTGATGAGAAGATTAATAGTAATGGTGCAGACTTTGTAAATAGTTGAACAGTGTTGAGGTTTCTACGAAGAAGGCACTTTTTTTAGCACCTGTTATTTGGCAAGGGCAAAAAAAGAAGCAAAAGTCCTTGAATCGAGCCAGGATTTCTGGTGGTCTTTGAAAAGGATCCGGTATTTCTGTTTGTTTCCTTGCTTGGTTACATACTTGTAAGTGTGGAATCTATCCAATGCTTTACCCGTACAGTATATTTTCATTTCATTTGCATTAAAATTGCAAGGAATACGTACCTTTTTCGTGATGGTTTGCTGCAGATTTTTTTAAAGCAATTTCAAGGAAGGTCAAAAAAAAAAAAAAAGTTGGAACTCCTGCTTGACCATTCCCGTTGCAAGTGTGTAATGTTAACCCACTACATAGAGCTTTCAAAGATAATTTATATGAAATAATTCAGAGATGCTACATCAATGGGTTTTCAAAAAAAAGACCCTATTGTGTACACATGTGGAATTATTATCTAAGCAGTTATCTATATATGTAACATATGCCGAACAACAACTCATGTCTCTGTGATAGTTGTTACACAAATATTCTCAATTTGATCTCTAGTATTATTAGACTCTAGACTGTTATTAAGTGTTGTACCTTATGATTCTTGACTCTTGACAAATGTATCTTTTCTTTTATGTACACTGAGAGCATATGCACCAAGACAAATTCCTTCTGTGTCCAATCACACTTGGCCAATAAAGAATTCTATCTATCTTCTAACTAGTAGATTACAGGTTAGTTGATTGGATGGAATAATTTCCTGTAGTGGTTCAGATAGAATATGGTAGATTTTTCCCCCACAAATACCATCATCAGATGGAAACTCACCACCACTCCAAAATCATGTATGTCCTTGTTAGAGAAATTCCCACTCCACTGGAAATCTGCTTCTTTCTGTGTACAGATTACTACTGTTAATTTTTTAAGACTAGATTTTATGATTTCTTTGAAAGCAAGCAAACCAGGAACCCCATCAAGAACATCAATTGCTATTCAATATCCTGGAACCATTGCCATCTCCTCTTCCTTTTGAGCCAGCAGTCCTAACAAGTTATTTAGGAAACAATTATTGTTTTGTTTAGGTAAAAACCATCAGTTTTTAAAATTGGTTCATTTCCAGCAAAGGTGTTGTTTTATATCTCATTAATAAATGGACACAGGAGAAGTTGTGGTGTTTTTTTTTTTGCAGCTGTCCTAAAGTAGATAAGAATAGCTTTTCTTATGTCATTGCATTGGGGAAGGAGGGCGGGAAGGAGAGATTCTGCTCTCAAATTACATTTCACTGATAATCTATAATTAAAAGATGATCTTAAAACGAAAGTGGGCACATATTTTCCTTCTGTCTTAAAGAATCCTTGACTGAGTTGCAGCTGAATTCTCCCTATCCTTATTCAAGTTAATACTACTAGAAATTACCATTCAGTTATTTGTAATAAATAGCATCAAAAGATTAGGAATTAGAAGGGGAGGGGGATTAAAATGTTCCTTCTCACCTAATTCAAATATTGTTTCTGTTTCACATAGATTGCTCATGTAATGTAAATCCGTAGGCCCCCTTTAATCTGTATAAATTAGCATCACAGAGACTAATGACATAGTGAAAATGTTTACATATGTGTAAGCATTAATCACTTCCAAAACTCATTATCAAAAGAAATCTCCTACAAGATATTCACTGTTATTAGTCTTTTGGCAAGATAGCCGGCTTCATTTAATTAAGGTGTTAAGCAAATTAGAAATGACACATTTCGAGAGAAATTGATGTTGGGTTGGAAATGGGTCAATGGCTTTTTTTCCCCCTACAAAATTCAAAAGAGAAGTGTAAAAGAATTCTTATTGCTATATTAGTCCATGTGAATATATAAAATAGTGTAAAACTTCATTTTAAGAATACATGTATGTGGGTATTTAATAGCTTGATCTCTCTGCATTTATGTACTTCCTTTCTCTCATTGTCTATCTATTGAAACCATAATTAATTTAAAATTCATTGTTTTAAGTGGATCTGTTCTATGTATGCATAATGGTATCTAAGTCAATGTCTGTCTGTCTGCCTGTCTGTGTGTCTGACTGACTATCATGACAGATGTTGTCTGGTTCTTTGAATTATCAATAAATAAATAGGAAGACTGAGTAAAAGATTCAGAATAATTATGTACAGTATTGTATAGTCTTGCTGATGTAGTGAAATTCATTAAGGGACTCTACATGCATGTAGAAAAGTAGCATGCCATGGAGACAACATCTAGCCTTATCCACTGAAATTATTTTCCATGAATAGGGAAGGTTTTTGCTTTGGTTTAAAATAATGGGGTACTTTTTCAGACATACAAACAGGGGTGGGATTCTACCAGTTCGCACCTATTCGCTAGAACCGGTTGTTAACATTCTAAGCAGTTCAGAGAACCAGTTGTTAGAAAAATTTTTTGCTTTTGTACTTTGCTTTTGTGGAGTGACTATTCAAAGTTACAATGGCAGTGAAAAAAGTGATTTATGACCATTTATGACTGTTGCAGCATCCCCACAGTCTTGAGAGGCCAGGCGAGGAGATGCGTGCCTCGATGTGAGTGATATTGAGCTGGCCACATCCAGCCAATAACATGACCACCAAGCCATGTGCACCCAGTCACATGACCACCAAGCCATGCCCACCAACTAAGCCACACCCACAGAACCGGTTGTTAAAAGAATTGAATCCCACCCCTGCATACAAACTCTTTCCTGCATACATTGAATGTGAAAGCAGATAATAATCTATAATTGCCTGTGAAAACAGAAGTGCTAGAGTAACAAGTCTGTAGTGTAGTGGTTACAAATAAGGTGAGCAATGAGCCAGGAAATTCGTGGTTCATATCTTGCCTTAGCCCTAAATTCATCCTTTTGTAATGTGGGCATAATACTTTCTCTGTAATTTGTTGCAGGGATTTCTAAAGCTAAAATGCTCTAAACACAAATGTTAATTTTTAAAATTACTATTTGCGATGACTGACTGAACTATAGCTTATAATAAATCAGAACCTGTAATCATGTTACCACACATCTCTTATACTGAAACATGCTCTTCCCCTCCCTCTCCCTTAATCATGTATTTTCTTGCAAGCTTGCATCAAAGATATAGTTTGCCTTGTATTTCACTTTGATATATTGATTGCACCCACATTTAACTTAAAATGTATTTATGGCATTTATATTGCAATCATTTTCTTATGAGGAAAGAGGGAGGGAGGGGAGAGAGAGAGAGAGAGAGAGTTCAGCTGAAATATGAGCCAACAGTGTATAGCAGCAGCCAAAAAAGCTAATGCAATCCTAAATTGCATTAACAGAGAGATACAATAGAGATCAAGTGAGGTACTAATACCACTCTATAAAGCCTTAGTAAGACCACACCTAGAGTACTGCATCCAGTTTTGGTCACCACATTATAAAAAAGATGTTGAGACTAGAAAAAGTACAGAGAAGAGCAACCAGGTTGATTAGGGCAGCGGTTGCCAACTGGTGGGCTGTGAGAAAATTTTGGTGGGTCACAGAGAAATCTTACATCCAGAGCACGCCCCCCATTCAAAACAATTAATCCAGACTGCACAGAAACACAAGGCTGCGCTGCCCACATCGCCCGCAGGAACCCTTCCCATCCACCCACTCCTTACCTGGTAAACTTGCCTGCTAAATTTCTATTTTTCCTTTTTTCAACCATCATCTGTTCTGCTGTGCTGGGAGATTTAGATTAGCTAGAAAGCAGAAAATTGGTTGGATTTCTTCTTTCTAGCTAGTCTTTAGATCTTCGGCTCTGCTTTTAAGTACAGCCAAATCTCCCTTAGGACTGAAGGTTTGCTTGCAAGCAGACTCACAGCAAGCAAATTTGAGAGACTGAGCTAGCCGATGACAGACAGATAGATCATTGAATGATTCTGTGAGCAACTCAATCTTCCTGCTTTGCCTGATTTTGGATGACAGTTGTTCTTTTTGTAAAATAAAAAATTCAATATTTACATACATGGTGTGTTGTGAGTTAATTTTGTGAATTTGCTTGCAAGCAATTATATGACAGACTGAGCTAGCCAATGGCAGATAGATAGATTTCTTAATGTATCTGTGATTCTGTGAGCAACTCAGTCTGCCTGCCTGCTTTGCCTGATTTTGGGTAAAAGTTGCTTTTTTTAATAAAAAATTCAATATTTATATAAATATTTATAATATTTACATACAAGCCATGCCCAGCCAATCACATGACCACCAAGCCACACCTACAAATTAGGCCACACCCACAGAACCAGTTAATGGTCCCTGGGATCTAAAATTATGCGTTTGGTGGTCCCTGAGGTCCAAAAGGTTGGCGACCCTGGATTAGGGGACTTGAGACTAAAACATATGAAGAACAGTTACAGGAACTGGGCTTGGCTAGTCTAGTGAAGAGAAGGACCAGTGGAGACATGGTAGCAGTCTTGCAATATTTGAGGGCCTGCCACAGAGAGGAAGGGGTCAAGCTATTTTCTAAAGCACCTGTAGGCCAGACAAGGAATAATGGATGGAAACTGAACAAGGAAGGATTCAACCTGGAAATGAGGAGAAACTTTCTGACAGTGAGTACAATCAACTAATGGAACAGCTTGCCCTCAGAAGTTATGGGAGTGCCATCACTTGAGACCTTCAAGAAGAGATTGGACTGCCATTTGTCAGAAATGGTGTAGGGTCTCCTGCTTGGGCATCGGGTT
This sequence comes from Bungarus multicinctus, assembly GCA_023653725.1. Taxonomy (NCBI): domain Eukaryota; kingdom Metazoa; phylum Chordata; class Lepidosauria; order Squamata; family Elapidae; genus Bungarus; species Bungarus multicinctus. The sequence continues at coordinate 8,921,620 of CM042846.1, forward strand.
TGACTAGATGACCTATAAGACCCCTTCCAACTCTGATTATCTGTTAATCTATTAATCTGACCTGAGAAGATGAGAATAGACAACACAGATCATATGCAGGGGCAAGAGGAAGGAAATGGTTTAAAGAAACTTCACCTTGCTGTAAATCTATCCAGGAACTTCATTCAAGTTTATGTATGTTAGTCCAACTATCATTATAAATCTTTTCTATCCATTTGTTTTTGAGTCTATTGAAATTAAAGTCAAAAAGTTTAGGAGCCCATGCTTAGTTTAGAGGCTGAACATTTCATGGATGTAATATGAGTCTGGCAGGTCCTTTGTCAAACTATCATAGACACATTGTAAGCAACAGCCAACAAATGGAGACCTACGTCAGCCTACTTGATTTTTCATGGTGTGACTACAGTGGGTGGAGGAGGGTTTTGCCTAAATGGATTCATGATTCTGGTCAATTTCACCCTTTCTTCCCAAACATGGTCCTGCCTAACTTTCTCATTTGCATTAGTCTTCAGCTGCACTCTGGGATTATTTTCTGCAAAGACGAAACAAAGTTTGAGGATGTAGAGCACAAAGCTATAAGTCCCCTCTAGTCTCCCATCTGTTGTTGTTTACTGGGCACAGTCAGGCGAATGATTGGTGGAGGAGGAGGGGTAAAAGATGGGAGAGAACCAATCAACTGCAGTCCTGAATCTAGCCTGCATTGAAGATTTTGGGTAATCTTCCAAGACAATTTACAAAGCAACACAGATGTTCGTGACAACCATGGATTGGCTGTCCACAACAATTCTGGATAGGTTCTATAAAATAATACATAAAAGATGCTGAGGACTTAGAAAATGTGCAGAGAAGAGCAACAGAGATGATAAGGGGTCAGAAGGCTAAATTGTACAATGAACAGATAAGAGAACTAGGTATGTTTAGCCTAAGGAAGAGATATCGGACAATCATTTCTCTGGGATGGTATAAGGACTCCTGCCTCAGGCTGAACTATTGGACTGAAAGAACCCCAAGGTCCTTTCCAGACTGATGATTTAGGAAAAATGGGCAGGCACAACATTACTAGCTTCATTGCTAAGGCATAATAAAAGCTAAGCTGTTTGGGTAGCCTTTTTTTTTTTAAACACCATGCTGTCTTCCCATCTCAAGGCCAGAAAAGTCATGATTAGGTGACTGATCAGAAAAGCCACACCAGGTTTGATAAGTTTTTGTAACTCACTTTTTCTGCTTGCATTGTACTCCGCAATGACAATTTTTTCATCTATCAGAATTATCACCATCCTATCAGTTTTGTTTTATGTTTTATAAAATGTATGCCTGATAAAAAATTATAAAAATGTTTTATAAAATGGGGCATATTTTGTAGACCTAATTACTTCCATGTCATTTTTTTCTTGGACAGATTGGTTTCCGTTCACTCTTACATTTTCAAATGCATAATCGTTTGGTCAGTTTTAAGACGAAGATTTTATGTTGGTTGAGATTTGTTGTCGTTTTTGTTCAAGTCACTACTGTTTGCCTACGAATCAACCAAGTTTTAACCAAAGTCTCCCATGATTAAAATACAAATTTTGGCTAAGTGACCTAGTTTTATCCTCACAGTTTGTGTTTATATTCATACGATTAACTCTGATATGAAATAAGAATCCAGATTTTAGAACGGACGTGGAATATTTGAATTTAGCCCTCCATTTACCATTAAGTTTCTTACTATTAAGAAACTACTACTGAAGAATCAGCACAATGAAACAAAGAGGCTCATGCATAGTCAAGGGTCAGGGAGAAAAAAAACTGGAATATCATTATTCCAAAAAACTCTGCATGCAAAAAATCTACAGCAGTGGTGGGATTCAATATTCTTTTGCTACCGGTTCTGTGGGCATGGCTTGGTAGGTATGGCAGGGGAAGGATACTGTAAAATCTCTAGTCAGGGGTAGTATTTTCTGGTTCTCCGAACTACTCAAAATTTCCACTACCAGTTCTCCAGAACTCATCAGAACTTGCTGAATACCCACCTCTGATCTATAGAACTATTTCCGTTCAAGAAATGAAGAATGATTCAAGGCTTTTTAAAATGAGAGGGCAGTGAAGACTGCTCAGTAAATTGGCCTTTACTAAGTAGCTCACAAATTAACCCATTAATAGTTGGTTTGGACACAGTTAACTTCCTCAAAACTAGATACCCAAGAGGTTGGAAAACTACCCAGGCGAAGCCCACCTTTTTTCTATCAGTTATCTGGAAAGAATGCAGCTTCCTCAGCTCGATGACTTTTTTAGTATTTTTAGTATTTATTTGAATTGTCAATCGCTTATAAGATACAGGTATAAGAATGAATATAGTTTTGAAGACATGAGATAGATACTTATAAGAAAAATAAAAAGAAACAATAGGACAGGGACAGTAGGCACATTGGTGCACTTATGCACGCCCCCTACAGGCCGCTTAGGAAAGGGGTGAGATCAATAGTAGACAGTCTAAGGTTAAAGTTTTTGGGGTTTGGGGAAGAAATCACAGAGTCAGGTAGAGTATTCCAAACATTGACCTCTCTGTTGCTGAAGTCGTATTTTCTGCAGTCAAGTTTGGCGCAGTTAACCTTGAGTTTGTATCTATTGTGTGCTCTTGTATTGTTATGATTGAAGCTGAAGTATTCATTTGCAGGTAAGAAATTGCAATGTTTGATTTTATATACTATATTCAGATCGGACCGGCGTAGTCTTGCTGTTTTTGTTCTGGAAAAAAAATGATGGTACCAGAGGAGTTTGCTGTGGAATCTGGGTGGGGGTAAGTCAGTAGCCCAAAGTGGCAAGGTCATCCTGAACCATATGGTTACCTGACAATGATACTACAACAGGAGTGGAAAATTTGGCAGGCAGTCCTCCTCATCCTTGAAACTCTGCCTGTTTTCTGTCAGTTTAAGAGAACAGCATTACTTTAACAGTTGATCTCCATTTCAGGCTGAAAACAAGACTAATGGGAACACTATGGGACAATCGCAGATCTGCACTTGGTAAGACTCAAGTGGAGAAAGGCCCTAAGAGGAAAGGGGATATCAGATTTCAGTTTTGGATGGTTGCATCTTCCTATTTGAACAGTCTGTTGCTAAAAGAGCTTTTCCCAAAGTGTGTTGGGATTCCAGATGCATTGGACTTTAAATCTTGCTCTCTCCAGCTAGCCCAGTCCAACACATCTGGGGAGCACCAGCCTGGGAAGATTGAGCTGAGAACTTTCTTGCTTTTTGATTTATGTGTGTGTGTGTGTAGATGAGAATGTGGAAGGGAGCAATTATCACATAGACCTCTTGGATTCAGAATCTGACTTTGGAAAAAGTAACCTTTAAATTAGAATGATTTGTAGATATTTCCTATAGGTCATTGTTGGAAGTTAAAACCCACCCCTCTCCTAGAAGAATGAAATATGCTAGGAAATATTTAAAAGGCAGGCTATTATGTTTCCCTGGATAAGAAAAGGAGAACCATGTTTTCAAAGACAAAGCAGCTTCCTGCAACTCCCTGCCCCCTCATTTCAGCTCCAGGGTGATGGGATTGAAAAAAGTGACTTATGACCATTTTTCACACTTATGACTGTTGCAGCATCCCCATAGTCATGAAAGGCCAGGCGAGGAAATGCGTGCCTTGATGTGAGTGATATTGAGTTGGCCATGCCCAGCCAATAACATGATCATCAAGCCATGTCCACCCAGTCACATGACCACCAAGCCTCACTCACCAACTAAGCCACACCCACAGAACCGATTGTTAAAAAAATTGAATCCCAACCCTTAGTATACCTGACTGCTTAAATTCAGCTACAAACTTGGAATTTGATTTTGTGGCTAAGACAGCTGAGCTTGTCGATCAGAAAGGTCGACAGTTCGGCAGTTTGAATCTCTAGCATCACGTAATGGAGTGCACTCCTGTTACTTGTCCCAGCTTCTGCCAACCCAGCAGTTTGACAGCAAGTAGCAAAATAGGGACCCCTTTGGTGGGAAGGTAACAGCGTTCTGTCCATCTTCGGCATTTAGTCATGCTGGCTACATGACCACAGAGATGTCTTCGGACAGCGCTGGCTCTTCAGTTTTGTAATGGAGATGAGCATCATCCCCTAGAGCCGGAAACAACTAGCACGTATGTGTGAGGGGAACCTTTACCTTTAAAGAAAGGCAAACATTCAAGTCCATCTACATTCAGAGCAGCCTTGTCCTTCCAGTATCTCTGGAAGCAGGAGCAGGGATGGGATTCTACCAGTTCTCACCTATTCGCTAGAACCGGTTGTTAACATTCTAAGCAGTTCAGAGAACCGGCTTTAGAAGAAATTACTGGCCTAATCCTGTAAGGAAGTCAGGAAGGAAACATTTTGATGTTGCTTACAGAAACTGCCTCTCCATTAACTCTTATTACATTCTTGGCAGGACTAGACTTCCTGTCTCAGGAACTTCTCTGGAGTTGTTTTTCCTTCCTTTGCTGGTACTTTGCTTGTGTGGAGTGACCATTCAAAGTTACAATGGCACTGAAAAAAGTGACTTATGACCATTTTTCACACTTATGACTGTTGCAGCATCCCCACAGTCATGAGAGGAGCCAGGTGAGGAGATGCGTGCCTCGATGTGAGTGATATTGACTTGGCCACACCCAGCCAATAACATGACCACCAAGTCATGTCCACCCAGTCACATGACCACCAAGCCATGCCCACCACCTAAGCCACACCCACAGAACCGGTTGTTAAAAATTTTGAATCCCACTCCTGAACAGGATCCATGTTTAACTGTTCAGAAGTTATATATCTTAACTTCTGGACAGTTTATGACTGATTCGTATTTAGGTTTGAAGTTGTGTTTTTGTTTTTTTGGTTTAATAAACATTTCAGAAGCAAAATTCCTTAAAACAAATATGATTTGCACTAAAATAATTTAGTATTGTTCTGATACATTGTAAGTTCAATAAACTGAAATGTAGGATATAAATTGAAGGAGGAAGGCATAGAATAAATAGAAGAAGCCCTTTGGTCATAATGGAAATGTATGAGGGTCCAAATCTCAGATGCAATTTTTTGATATATATCTATATCTATGTATGAATCATAAAGAGGTTTCATCTTGGTATGTATATAATGATGGGTTGGCACTTGAATCAGTCACAACTAAGTCTTATTCTTTCTGTTATGCTCTGCGATTGTCCCTTTTTTTAAATTACACCGCCCATTGATCTCAACAAAAAAACACATTAAAACCCCTTCTTGGGCCATTCCAATACAAGAAATCCAAATCCAAAGAGAGAGGCAGGGTGAAAGAAGTGAAAGCAGAACAATAATTAAAAGAACATCCTTTCTGTTGTCAGCAATAGGAAGCATATAACTTAGAAGATCTGACTGGCTGGTATTCCAGTTCTCATCAAGTCATAATGTGCTAAATGATGAGGAAGGTTTCTTTTCTCCAAAGTAGAAATTTTCAATAGTAGTTAACACAAACTCTGGAACTGGCTATAAACAGAAGGAATTGGTCAGAAAAAGTGATTGTTTCCTAAGTGCTATGGAATATTGTCCGAAGAGTCAGAGGATTGCATTGTTGTGAATTGAGCAATCTGTACTAAGTGTGTGTGTGCGCGCACATGCATCCTGTGGAATCTATTAAACTTATATTTTCTCTTTCCTCTGTCGGTGCTATAATATTTATGTTTCTGAGTTTTACCAGTTTTAATGGGGGTTTTTTTGGCTGGTGATTCTTGACCTTGAAACCCAGAGAACTGGAATACTTATTTTTAAAGCCTTTGTATAGATTCCAGATTACTTTCATAAACATTCTTGTAAAGTTAGCTTCTGATCTTTCAGTATGCAGCCACACTACACTTGGCTGCTGCCCACCAGTGGCGTATAGCAGGGAATACACGCACACACAAAAGGTGAATATAAATTTCTCTTTATTGTATCATTACTGTGGTGAATGCTTTGTTCCAATTCTTTACAGGCTAATTGTCAGCAGTGAAAGAAATTAATTCAGAAAATGACAGGCCACACGGACAAGCGAATACTGTATTAATCAAATGATTTTTTTAAACTTTTCTTAGCAATGTTGAAATTACAAATGCTTTTTGTTTGTGCTTCTTCTTGTGCTGTTTTCAGATTATAGTACAATGCAGACCCCAAGATCTACAGCTTTCAGTGGGCATGTTCGGCATATGCCTAAAAATGCTTTTCCTCTAATGTTTACTTTAGAAAATGCCTTTAAATATATTTGAATAGAAATTAGGCACATGATAAGACCAGATCTCAGGTGCCACAGGATCTCTTGACAAGAGAAGACTCAGTGTTCAGAGAAGAAAACCTGAATTTTTTTTTCTATTTCCATGTGCTAAGAAAAGCAGTGTTTGAAAAGCCCAAATGGAAATCTGGGAGAGTTGATTGTATACTTGTCAGTGAGGCTGTGAATTAAGATTAAGCAAGTGCTGTTCCAGCTACAAAAGAACACCAATAAGAATGGTAGAAGCAGAGCACCCATGGAAGCGTCAAAATGTCAAGATCTTGCCCATGACTTAAGCCTTACCTCTTTTTATGTGTTTCATGATCAACTTGAAGCTTTTAATTCCTCCATGTGGTCACTTCTAGGCAGAAGACAATAAATGCCTTCCAGCCTTCCAACTTTTCTTTATATGGCTATGGATGTTTTTAGAGATCTCTGCATTGTGAAGAATAGAATGGTTAACCCAAGTTGTATCTGAAAGTTCCTCAGTGTTGACTAAATATAGCAGGCTAAAACCAGGTTAGATACAGACCCAGGATCTGCATTCTAAACTTGGATAGATTTAATATTGCTTAGTGTTGGGGAGATATTAGTGTATTCCAAAAACTTTGATCACTATCTGGTTTTGTATAAACCCAGAAAACTGATTAATATACTAAGCAGATTAAGTGTATGAAGTGAACCAGGGGTGGGATTCAAAAATTTTAACAACCAGTTCTGTGGGCGTGGCTTAGTTGGTGGGCATGGCTTGGTGGTCATGTTATTGGCTGGGCGTTGCCAACTCAACATCACTCACATCGAGGTACGCATCTCCTTGCCTGGCCTCTCATGACTGTGGGAATGCTGCAACAGTCGTAAGTGTGAAAACATGGTCATAAGTCACTTTTTTCAGTGCCATTGTAACTTTGAATGGTCACTCCACACAAGCAAAGCACCAGCAAAGGAAGGTAAAACAACTCCAGAGAAGTTTCTGAGACAGGAAGCCTAGTCCTGCCAAGAATGTAATAAGGGTTAACGGAGAGGCAGTTTCTGTAAGCAACACCAGAATGTTTCCTTCCTGACTTCCTTACAGGATTAGGCCAGTAATTTATTCTAACAACTGGTTCTCTGAACTGCTTAGATTGTTAACAACCGGTTCTAGCGAATAGGTGTGAACTGGTAGAATCCCACCCCTGGAGTGAACACAACTTTACAGTAATTGAAAGTCCTAGCAGCATATCATTTAAAAAAAAAATGATTTCTTTCATCAATTTATTTGGCTACTTATCAAGCAACAGTGACTCTGAGGGGCTAACAATGTTAAAAACTCAATAAAACAATAAAAGTTAACAATAAATATACACATAGTAGAAATCCATCTCACCCATTTCATAGGCCTCATTAACTTCCCACTCCACATGACTGGCAAAGAGAGATATGTTCTGAAGACCTTCCAAATGCCAAGCAGAGTTTGGGGCAGCCAGATTTAGGAGGTGAGTGGGGGTGTTATAGAATTCCAGAGGTCAAGGTAACAACAGAAAAGGTCACCTTTCTTCACCTTGGTGGAATATATGAAGTTTTCTTATACAAAGTCCATCTTAGAGTTTGTATGGCCAAAATCCATCTGGTCTAACTATTTTCCATATCATCAATATTATTTTTTTCTGCAATGAAATAACATTATTTTCTTTGAAAGTTAATATTCATTTATATGTACTTTTCTATTGAAAGATCTAATCAGAGTGATATAATAATTAAATTATTAAGTAATTCGTAGTAAGTATTCTTTTTCTATGACAATAATTAACCAGTGCAAATTGGCACTACTTGTATATTTTGTCCATTGCTTTGTCTACTAACCTTCTGGAAACAGACAGATGCTCCGTTCTATGGAGTTTAATGGCAATTCACACTGGGAATAGAGGTAAATGACAATTATTCTAAGTGGGAAAACCACTTAGGATAAGCAATTATTGAAATGTATAGTAATATTGTTTAGTAGTGAAATGGTCATGCATTTTAGGAATATTAAATATCCACACATGGACTGGGATAATATATTATTCATCATATAAATAATAAGGAATATTGAATTTGGGATTGGCCCAGTAGCTACTTTTGTCACAATGGCTTCATATCCCTCTTCAATCAGTTTTCAATTATTACTGTCGGTCAAGGAAGTTATGTAGAATTTTTCTACACAACTTTTAAGTTTTCAGATGGTATTCCTTCTGTTCATATGGAAATGACCTGACATGCTTGCTTACATGTTCACATGTGTCTGAATGAGTATATAAAATATATTTCTATGTGCATATAGCAATTTAGATTATTTAGCAGTTGTAATTATTTACCTTGGGTTTTCATGTTGTTGTTTTTGTAAGAAATGGGTACGTTAATTTATGCTGGCTATGTTATTAAACTGTATTTATCAAAGTGTGAAATGAATTTCTCACAATAAGTGTTCCAAAAACAAAGGGGAAAAAAACATTAAGTATTGGGAGAAAAAAATCGATAATACACATTAGAACAATATTTTTTATCAATCCAACTCAGATAATAAAGTATTGAGCTAGCTTTTAGAATTTCAATAATACATATGGCTTTTGTTTCCTAATAATATGCTTAAAGGAATAGGGTCGTTCCCCCCCCCCCCCAAATATTTAGAAAGAAATAAAATTAAGTCTACAACCCTTTCTAAGATGCCCACTTTGAAACTATGGGCTTAAAAACTAGAGCAAAGTTACGTTTTATGTGCTATACCAATGATCGATCGGGCATAGGGACTTTCCCACTAGTCCAAGAAGAGGCCAAGTATCCATTTATGGATGAAGGTGCCATCCTTGTGAAAGAAAGAGAAGCTGTAAGTGCTTACAAAATAAATGGATGGATCTACATGGTCTGGGCCAATTTTATAAGATCTTTGCAAAATATAGGTTATATCCTGAGCAGAGGTGGTATTCAGCAGGTTGTGACCAGTTCTGGAGAACCGGTAGCAGAAATTTTGAGTAGTTTGGAGAACCGGCAAATACCACCTCTGACTGGCCTTTGCCCCCATCTATTCTCTGCCTCCCGAGTCCCAGCTGATTGGCTGGGTCTTCTTTTGTTGCCCTGCACAGGAGAACAGAGCTGGAAAGCAGGTTACTGGGGTGGGGGGTGGAATGGGGATTTTGCAGTATCCTTCCGCCAGAAGTGGGGTAAGAATGGAGATTTTATAGTATCCTTCCCCTGCCATGCTCACCAAGCCACACCCACAGAACTGGTAGTAATTTTTTTTGAATCTCACCATTGATCCTGAGTATACAAAAGGTTAAGAAGGAATGATTTCACATGTGAGGTTAGGATGATAATCCATCCCTCTTTATATACAGCCAGTTGTTTTACATGAGAGGTTTCTTCATGGTATAGTTCTTATTTCTGGCTTGGGCCTGATAGAATTACAGGTAGTCTTTGGCTTATGATCACAATTGAGTCCAAAATTTCAGTTACTAAGCAAGACAGTCCATTTTATGACCTTTCTTGCCATGGTTGTTAAGTGAATCTGGCTTCCCCACTGACTTTGGTTATTACAAGGTCACAAAAGCTGAACAAATGACCCCAAGACACTGCAACCATCATAAATACATGCCAGTTGTGAAATATCTGAATTTTGATCATGTGACCATGCTATAACGGTTGTAAGCATGAAAAACTGTCATAAGTCACTTTTTTTCAGTATCCATTGTAACTTTGAACAGTCACCAAATGAATGCTTGTAATACAACCAAATGAATGATTGTATTTATTTGATATGCATTTAAACTGGAAGTATTGCCTAACAAAAGAAATATGGACTATGTAGCTTTTTCTCTGGTAATATTACACTACTAACTAGAGCATAAAAAAACATCTGCTAGACCAATACTTTAATACAGCGCATCAGTCTGGAACCCACATTATGTATCTGATATTAACACAGTTGAGAAAGTCCAGAAATATTTCACAAGAAGAGTTCTCCACTCGTCTACTCGTTGCAGAATACCTTATGCCACCAGACTTGAAATTTTAGACCTAGAAAACCTAGAACTATGCCGCCTTCGGTCCAATCTAACTATAGTATATAAAATCATACTTTGCAATGTCCTACCTGTCAATGAATACTTCAGCTTCAACCATAACAATACAAGAGCAAACAATAGGTACAAACCAGAGATGGTATTCAGCCGGTTCTCACCAATTCGTGTGAACCGGTAGCAAGAATTTGGTGTGGGTCGCCGAACCGGTAGCAACATCTAGCTGGCCACGCCCCCAATCTGGTCGCCTGGTTTCCATTCACTCGCTTGCCCCGCCCGCCCGATGCTTGCTGCCCCAGTTTAAAGGACTGGTCCTCTGCCCTAGCCATGCATTTTCAATCAGCCACTTGAAAACACATGACTGTGGGTGGAGCAATGGTCCGTTAACGTGCAAAACTGCTCCAAGACTAGATTCTTCATGGACACTAGAAGTATAGCTTCCCCTTGTGAGTAAAGTGTCTGGAGTGAGAGGGAATGAAGGCTGGAGGAGAGGGGGAGGAAATCCAGCCACAGAGAAGTTTGAATGAGCTGTGCAAATGCGTGTTGGTTAACTTGCAAAACTTTCCCAGTGCTGGATTCCTTTCCCCTCGTGAGTACAGTGGCTGGAGTGAGAGAAAATGGAGGAGGGGGAAGGAAATCCAGCCACAGAGAAGTTTGAATGAGCTGTGCAAATGCGTGTTGGTTAACTTGCAAAACTTTCCCAATACTGGATTCCTTTCCCTCGTGAGTAAAGTGGCTGGAGTGAGTGAGAGAGAATGGAGGAGGAAGGAGGAAATCCAGCCACAGAGAAGTTTGAATGAGCTGTGCAAATGCGTGTTGGTTAACTTGCAAAACTTTCCCAGTGCTGGATTCCTTTCCCCTCGTGAGTACAGTGGCTGGAGTGAGAGAAAATGGAGGAGGGGGAAGGAAATCCAGCCACAGAGAAGTTTGAATGAGCTGTGCAAATGCGTGTTGGTTAACTTGCAAAACTTTCCCAATACTGGATTCCTTTCCCTCGTGAGTAAAGTGGCTGGAGTGAGTGAGAGAGAATGGAGGAGGAAGGAGGAAATCCAGCTACAGAGAAGTTTGAATGAGCTGTGCAAATGCATGTTGGTTAACTTGCAAAACTTCTCCAGTGCTGGATTCCTTTCCCCTCGTTAGTAAAGTGGCTGGAGTGAGTGAGAGAGAATGGAGGAGGAGGGAGGAAATCCAGCCACAAAGAAGTTTGAATGAAATGTGCAAATGCGTGTTGATTAACTTGCAAAACTTTCCCAATGAGTTTAGAGTTTGTTTAATTTATATACCACCCCCTCTCCCAAATTGGGACTCGGGGCAGTGCACAGCCCAACTAAAAACAGTACAATACCAGATATAAAATTTAAAAACAGATTAAAATGGATTAAATCTATGGCTGAGAATTAAGACAACAATAAAATAATAAAACAAGGTAAAAAATAACAAAAATTAAAACCTTCCAATATTACCTGGCCAGACCGGCTAGTTGGAAAAGATAAGTTATCAGAAGGTTCGCAGGTCAGGGATAGTCCGCATCTCTGGGGGTAACTCATTCCAAAGGGAGGGTGCTCCCACAGAGAAGGCCCATACCCTCGGCATCGTCCAGATGGCGGCACCCCACGAAGGCCCATCCTGTGAGAGCGCACAGGCCGGCGGGAGGCTGATGGTGGCAGAAGGCAGTCCCGTAAGCACCTGGGTCCCAAGCCATGGAGCGCTTTAAAGACGATCACCAACACCTTGAATTGCACCCAGAAGGCTACCAGAAGCCAATACAGCTCACGCAGGAGCAGTGTAACATGGGAGCTCCGAGAAGCCCCCAGAATCACCCGCGCAGCCACATTCTGCACCAGCTGGAGCCTCCGGATGCTCTTCAAGGGGAGCCTCATGTAGAGAGCATTGCAATAGTCTAGATGGGAAATGTGGAGGGCAGAAGTGACTGTGCAAAGCATGTTCAGATCCAGAAAGAGCCGCAACTGGTAGATCCGTTGGACCTGATAAAAAGCCCCCCTGGCGACGGCCATTACATGATCTTCCAACGACAGCCGTACATCCAGGAGGACACCAAGATTGCCTGCCCTCTCCGTGGGGGTCAAAATTTCTCTCCCCACAGCCAGCAATGGAATAAGCTGGCTGTATCTGGGCTCAGGAAACCACAGCCACTCGGTCTTAGTCGGGTTGAGTCGGAGCCTGTTTAAACCCATCCAACTCCGCATGGCCTCCAGGCACTGGGTCATCACTTCAAAGGCTTTGTTGGGGTGGCCTGGGGTGGAAATGTATAACTGAGTATCATCAGCATACTGATGGAACTCTACCCCAAAACCACGGATGATCTCACCCAGCGGCTTCACATAAATGTTGAACAGCAGGGGTGAGAGCACAGACTCCTGAGGCACCCCGCAAATCAAGGGCCTCAGGGTCAACCTCTGCCCTCCTGCCAACACAGATTGTGAACAGTCGGAGAGGAAGGAGGAGAACCACCGTAACACGGTGCCCCCAACTCCCACCCACCCCCAACCGCTGCAATAAGATATTATGGTCGATAGTATCAAAAGCCGCTGAGAGATCTAACAGGACCAAGACAGAGGAACAACCCCTGTCATGGGCCCTCCAGAGATCATCCACCAATGCGACCAATGCCATCTCCATGCTGTACCCGGGCCTGAAACCCAATTGGAGCAGATCTAAATAGACAGCTTCATCCAGGTGCTGGGGGAGCTGTCATGCCACCACACTCTCAACAACCTTCACCACAAAGCGAAGGTTGGAGACCAGACGATAATTCAATAATAATGTTGGGTCCAGAGACGGTTTCTTGAGGAGGGGCCTCACCACCGCCTCTTTCAAGGCATCAGGCAAAAACCCCTCACTCAAGGAAGCATTAATAATACCCTGGAACCAACCTCCTGTCACCTCCCGGGTGGCCAAAACCAACCAGGAGGGGCACGGATCCAGTAAACATGTGGTGGCATTAAGTTAAGCCCACCCAGTATCCTGTCCACGTCCTCCAGGGTCACAGGATCAAACTCACCCCAAATGACCTCCCCAGGATCTACTCCAGTCACTCCGTCCAGAGTTGCCCAGTCAGAGTCCAACCCATCCCGAATCTGAGCGATTTTGTCCTGCAGATATCTCGAAAAATCCTCAGCCCATCCCTGCAGGGGATCCTCCCGCACTCCCACATCTAAAAGGGAGCAGGTCACCCTAAAAAGGGTGGCTGGGTGATTTTCTGCGGATGCAATAAGGGCGGAAAAGTAAGACCACTTTGCCGTCCTTATCACCACTAAATAGACCCTAAAATGGGACCGCAATAATGTTCGGTCAGATCCGGAGTGGCTGGTCCTCCAACCACTCTCTAGGCATCTTTTCCAGTGCTTCATCTCCCTCAGCTCTTCGGAAAACCAAGGAGCTAATTGGGATTGGCACCGGGTCAGAGGCCGCAAGGGCACGATCCGGTCAAGGGCCTCAGCCGCCATCCTATCCCAGATGGCTACCAAGTCCCCAACCGAGTCGTGTATGCGAGCCTCGGGAAATGGCCCAAGCTCCATCAGGAACCTATCTGGGTCCATCAGGCACCTGGGGCGGAACCATTTTGTCGATCCTGCCTCCCCGTGATGAGGGGGTGCGGAATGGAAGTCCAGCCTAAGGAGCGAATGATCCGACCATGACAGGGGCTCTATAGAAACATCCCCTATACCTAGATCATCTTGCCACTGATCAGAGACAAAAACCAGATCCAAGATGTGACCCCTATAATATTAGCCTATAGTATTAAGAATTTTTAATACCCACTCAGTCACATGACAACCAAGCAATGTCTACCTAGTCACATGGCCACCAAGCCACGTCTACAGTCACATGACCACCAAGCCACACCCACCAAATAAGCCACTCCCGTAGAACCGGTAGTCAAAATTTTTGAATTCAACGCTGATACAAACTCAAGGTTAATCGCACCAAACTTGATTGCAGGAAATACGACTTCAGCAATAGAGTGATCAATGTCTGGAATACTCTACCTGACTATGGTTTCTTCCCCAAACCCCAAAAACTTTAACCTTAGACTTTCTACTATTGACTTCACCCCTTTCCTAAGAGGTCTGTAGGGGACGTGCATAAGCGCACCAATGTGTCTACCGTCCCTGTACTATTGTTTCTTTTATTTTTCTTATATGTATCCATGTATTCATAACTATGTTTTTACTTATATCTATTATCTTGTAAGCAGTTGACAAACCAAATAAAATAAAAATAAAAAAAAATGGAAAGAAGTGCAAAAGACAATGGAAAGAAGAGTCAAACCATGCATGTTCTTTTAAAAGTCCATTTGCCCTGAGCTTTCCCTCCCCTCTCTTTTAATTATGCCATTTTTGGCTCCTAAAAATATTAACTCATTTCTAAAGTTCTAATGATTGTAAATTTCCCTTTTTCCCTATTTCCTTCTCATCCCCCCCTTTTTTGCTTCATAAATTTGATATTTCTCTATTCATACAGAGAGTTTGTAAACAAGTCAGGTGATAACAGGAGTAGTATTAATCTTAGATGGGTTGCTATGGGAATATTTAAGGGGTATAATTAAATTATTCAAATAAAGAAAACTCTGTTATATGTATCAGAATTATTTATTTTCAAATAGCATGCTTTTTGTAAAAAAAAAAAAACTGCTTTCCAGTTAATAATATAAAAATAAAGATGGCTTTGAATTGTACTTGACATCCATGTAGTTTCTAGGTAAAAGATGGAAGTGATTTGCCATTAGATATTTTTCGTTTTTTAAAATTTCCCCTTCTAGTTAGCAAAAGTACTGGATTTCCAAATAGTTTCCCATCTAAACACTATTGAAGTCCAATCCTGCTTGGTTTTTCATGTTTAGCAAAAAGGGAACCCATTTTATTACATTGTTTAATTAATCAACTAAGTGTCTGTTGTAGTTCTTATTCCAGCATTCATGTATTTTTTCTTCCTATCAATCACCTTGAAATGAGCAGCTGCTCTTCATCCGTTTCATTCTTTAATTAAAATACAGTATTTTAGTATGCTTTTTAGACTAGATGAAGATTTCCTAAAGCATCTTTTCTAGTACTATCATTCATACTGATACACAAATTTGATACAAAATTTAAGTTGCGGAGAACAAAATCCATTATTCTTTGGCAAATGGCAAAGACAATAGCTACACCATCTGGTTGATTTCCACAACAAATTCACTCATTCTTAATGTTCAGTGCAGAGACACATGCAGTCAAAATAATTTAGATTCTGTACTAGTAAAAGTCCTGCAAACTTGTTTTCTTTCTTTCTTTCTTTCTTTCTTTCTTTCTTTCTTTCTTTCTTTCTTTCTTTCTTTCTTTCTTTCTTTCTTTCTTTCTTTCTTTCTTTCTTTCTTTCTTTCTTTCCTTCTCTCTCTCTCTCTCTCTCTCTATCTATCTCTCTATCTCCTCTTCCAGCAAGTTTATCTACCAAACATCAGGAAGCTAACTGGTTTACTGATTCCACCCAACTGTGATGCTACAATGATCACAGTTAAAATTTACAAGCACACCCCTTCTGTGAATTATTTCAGTTCTGCAGTAGGGAGCAAAAAATACTTTATTTGATATGAACAATAATTAACTCCTGAAGCAGCTGTTAAGTATAAGGGGGGAGAGAATAGGGACAGTTATGATCCTTTTACCAACTCCATGTACATTTGAATAAAAAAACTATGACACTGTATTTCAGCAGAACCCAGACGGCAGCCACTGGGAACCAAAACAACTGTTGAAATCTAGGAACCAGCCACTTTTGCAGCCCCAAAGTGTGTCTTGGATGCGCATCTATGGAAGTTGGAGCTGAACATTTATGCCTGTGTGTACCCTTTTACATCCCTCCACATGGCAAAAAGCTACACATCTCAGAACACAAATGCACAACCCACATCAAACTTTCTCATTCTTGCAAAGCCCTCTCACTTTTTATTGGAAGAGGAAAGCATTGAGACTTTCCTTTTCATCTCTGTGGTCCTGATTCAAATTGCTAGGTTCTCATTAACAAATTGCAACAGATCCCAGGAGTTTTCTTTTGAGCCATTCTTAAAAGAAGCGGTTTCAAAAGACAGCAGAGCTCGGTCTTACAGGCTGAACATCTAGTCTGTGAACCACATTCATACTCTCTGCATAGGCATTGAGATGCAGCCAGCCCACATGTATGCAGAATGTGCACTGATACATTGAACCATTTGTGCCAGGAGGGAGCAGAGAATGTGTGCTAGGGAAGGAACATGATGACTATGAAGCTCCAAGCAGAAGTTAGAAGGGCTGCAAAAGAGGAAAAGAATTCTGCCATGAATTTTCTAGGATTAGAGAGGATGATTTTACCCTCAGAAGACACCAGGGTCAGATAAACGCTAGCCAATGAAGCTGGTATACACCCTTCCCTCAAAAATCTACACTTGCTTTGCTCTGGCCTTCTTTGCACGAGGGCACCTTCAATTTTGCAGTAATTCCTGTGCCGTCCATACATTATTGCTTGATCCGATGATCATTCCAAGAAATGGCAGGTATTCTATGTTGACTCCAGTTCTCCTACAAGTCATCCGGGCTTTTACAACTTTAAACAAAACTGGAAGATTTTTTTTTTAAATGCAGGCACAATCTCTTTGTCCTTGTTACTATATCAATTTATTTTTGAATGAAACAAACAATCCTTAGGAAAAAATGTTCAATCTCTAAATGGTCCAAATTAACAGAAAATAAAGATAATATTGGAGAATTCACACATCCCTAAATATTTTTTTTCTTTCAGTCTAACTAGCTACTCTCATGGAACAAGCCTAGATATAAGTCTAACGGCTCTTCACTATAGGCTTCAATCTTTTCCCATTTCTGATAATTATTTTCTACACATTAGATGCTTTGAATTGTGTATTTGGCTTGGGTCCCAGAAGTTTCAGCACTTTTGCACCTCCTCCTGTCTTAAATAACCTCTTTTCAATAGGCTTATACACTATACAGTGGAACTGTAGCCTGGAGGAGATCTCAGGTGTAATAATACACTATAACCTTCATTTCCCCTCACTTCATGTTCTATTAAATACCTGATAGGAGATGCCTAGCTACATCTCATCTTCAACATTTTTTTCCTACATTGGGTACATCAGCAAGAAGCAAATAATTGACTTCTGAATTGTTATTCATTCTAATTTCCCAGGTAATTCAGAGCTTCGGTGCAAATTATCTTAAATTAACATATGGTAAGAGTTAAGATTAGAATTACTTGTTTCTATCATTTCTGTTTGTAGAATGAAATTCATACAGGTGGTTACCTGAGGCAATAGAAATCAAAGGTTTTCAAAGTTGTGTATGAATCCTCTAGGGCAAAAGCCGTTTTTGGAATTAAGATAAAGTTCCTGTTTTAAAAAAAGAGTAAAGACATGTTCATCAAGGGTGGGATTTTACCAATTCGCATCTATTCACTAGAACCGGTTGTTAACATTCTAAGCCATTCGGAGAACTGGTTGTTAGAAGAAATTACTGGCCTAATCCTCTAAGGAAGTCAGGAAGGAAACATTCTGGTGTTGCTTACAGAAACTGCCTCTCCGTTAACCCTTATTACATTCTTGGCAGGACTAGACTTCCTGTCTCAGGAACGTCTCTGAAGGTTTTTTTCCCTCCTTTGCTGGTACTTTGCTTGTATAGAATGACCATTCAAAGTTACAATGACACTGAAAAAAGTGACTTATGACCATTTTTCACACTTATGACTGTTGCAGCATCCCCACAGATATGACAGGCCAGGCAAGGAGATGCGTACCTCGATGTGAGTGATATTGAGCTGGCCACACCCAACCAATAACATGACCACCAAGCCATGTCCACCCAGTCACATGACCACCAAGCCACACCCACCACCTAAGCCACACCCACAGAACCGGTTGTTAAAAGTTTGAATCCTACCCCCGATGTTCATAGATACTTGAAATTCTTTATTTTAGATGGATCTCTTGTTTTCTTGGGGAGAAACCATCTTTTTGGTTTTTTTAAATAATTTTTATTCTTTAAAAACCAAAAATACAAAACTCCCAGTTCCATTAACAGTATTTGTGTTGTTGTATATACATATTTCTCATTTTGTAACTATTCATCAATTTCTATCTTTATTCTCTACCCATTCATACCATCTATCCCATATCGCATAATAATTTTGATCATCCTTGCCTTTTAATTCCATAGTGAATTTTTCTAGCTCTGCACAGTCCATTATTTTTTTAATTAAAGCTTCATCTGGTGGTATTTTGTCGCTCTTCCAGCTTTGTGCAAAGGTAATACAATAAGTTATCTTTTATCTTTACTCAAATTCCCATTAATCATACCTAATAGATTTGTTTCTGGTTCCAATATCAATCTATAATTTGTAATTTCAAAGAGCCATCTCTGTACCTTCTTCCAATATTTTTAACCTCTATACAATGCCACCACATATGGGAAAACATTCCTTTTTTTGTTTGCACTTCCAAAATTCCGGTTTTGTATTTGGATACATTTTCGCCAATCTTGCCGGCTCTAAGTGCCATGTACAACTTGTTTTGTATTGGTTTTCTTAAATGCCATTGACAAAATCAGCTTCCAGTTCTCGGTCCAAATCTTTTCCCACTCATCCAAATTTATGTTATGACCTATATATTTTGCCCAGATGATCATTAATCCCTTAACAATTTCTTCCTCTAGTTCCACTTGCAATAAATAATTATACATACGTGTTATAAATTTTATGTCTTTGCCTGTCAAAATTTGATCCAGTTTTTGTAGATCCTTATCTATTCCTTGTTCCTTTATATCTTTCTTGTTTGGTTTGAATTTGCAAGTATGCCCACCAGTTCAATATTATACCTGGCTTTTTTAATTTATCCATTGTTTTTAATTCCCCCTGTTCATCTAATAATTCTTCATATCTAATCATTTTTTTAATATCCCTAGTATTTGGATATAATATAGGTTCCATAGGTAAGATCCAATTTGGTCTTTTCAGATAGTGCTTTTTTTTTTTTTTGTTTAACTTTTGGGAGAAACCATCTTGGAAGGAGATAAGTGATTCTTGCAGAGATTCAGTGGACAGTCTCTTTTTGAAAGTTGGGGTGGTAGTTCTATTTCCTTGCAATGGACATCTTTGCCAAACTTCTCCAGAGCTGCTGAATCTGTGACTGATAGATCCATGTTTGAAAGCATTAATTTGCAGATGGCAAATTTTTCAGTTAAGGACTAATTTAGCTCATCTACGCTGGCAAATGTATAGTTGTGGGAAAGAGTAAATGATTGTAGTCATTAATTATTCTTCAGTGATTGGTAACCCTAACCCTAACCCTAACTCCATCAAAAGTTCACTGGAGGAAGGCAGATCTAGAATAGTAAAACATGCAGAGATCCAATAGGCAAACTCCCTTTTCTAATGGATAGAAGTTTAATTCACATACAACTTGAACAGTGTAATTATTTTTCTCAATTTCTTAACAACTCTCCTACGGGAATCTTTTTGGCACTGGCACATGTTTATGAAAGCACTATACTAGGGAATCCTGTTCCCTTCCATAAGGTATTTGACTAAGCATTGAAGCTACAAAAGTAATTTTGCTCTGTTTATCCCTATATTTTATAAAATATGTAAAAATATAAATATAAGTCTATGTGCAGAAAACCTAAATTTACATGCATTTTCAGATCGACCTGGATCTCCAAAGTCTGATTCCAGCTAGGAGACACCAAGTTCCATGTTTAAAATAGCTTGCCAGAAATGCTGCAGAGTGGTTGCTAGAGTTGTTGTGGTACTAAAAGGTAACAGTGAATTAGAAGTCCTTATTCAACATCAAACAGGTTACTGTTCTTCTATATCAACGGTCTTCAAACTTGACAGCTTTAAGACTTGTGGACTTCAATTCCCAGAATTCCGCCTCCAGTCATGTTAGCTCAGGGATTCTGGGAGTTGAAGTCCACAAGTCTTAAACTTGCCAAGTTTGAAGACTCTTGTTCTACATTAACAGATCTATGGATGGGAATTCTTGATAGAGGCCTTGCCCCACATGTTTTGATTTAGAAGACTATAAATCATGCCCTTAGCTTCTGCACGCTGCAATGGAGTGAGTGTTAAGATATACAGTCCTCTCTCAGGAAGACTCTCTCAGTATGGGGAAATAGGTTCTCCTACTTCCATGTCTTCAAGATTGAGGACCTCATATGAAAAAAGCAACAGAGTCTGTAGTATGAACATTTTTGAGAGGACCAAGACCCTAAAGCAGGGCTGTCAAACTCCCAGCCTGTGGGCCTGATGCGTCACATGCTGGCCACACCCAAACCTGGTTTAGCAAAGAGGGAAAAAGTCCTGATGTGTCACATGTCATCACCATGATGACATGAGTTTGACACCCCTGACCTAAAGCTTTATATACAAAGTTATGTTATCGAGCAAAATAAATGAATAAAGCCCAATAGTATGGCTGCAAGATTTGGAGACTTGTTGTCTTCCCTCAAAACTTGATCTTTCTGAGATTTTGCTTCTTTATTGGTTTTATTTGTAAAAAGGAAAACTTTACAAGAACTTTTCAACTTTTAACAGGTGAGTGTAACTCCACAACAGGAAGAACCTTCTTACAAAGCTTGATGTCATTTCTTTATAATGGTTTTTACCAGGGGGAAAAAATGGGGAGGAATATAAACAAAGGGTGGGATCAATTTTTAAGCCTTAGGGTTATATTCCTGATGCTTGATTCTCCTGAAGATTGAAAAGGTAACGAATAGCACAGGGCCGAAATGAGTTACCAGATTAATGGCAAGGGATACATATTAAGTTACAACTTTGTGGTTCACCTCTTGAACTCCTTTTTAAAAAAATCTGAGTGGATTCAACAGTTTCTAGAATGATGGATCGTAGAACTGGGAAAGAGTTCCATTTTGTTTCTTATGACACTACCATAATGACCCAGCAGGAGAGTAACTGCTTAGAAAACCAAAGTGCGATCTTAAAAGTGTTTTTATTGGGGCAAGCTACCATTAATATAGAACTCTATGACTCTATAATAATAGAGAAATGGCCTTGGGAGATAGAGAAAGACAGGAGAAAGACTAGACAAGGGTCAGATAAGAGGCAGCTTAGCTGACTGAAGCAAGGGATGTCTGACAATCATCTCAGAGGGGATCCTCCCCATTGTAAAGGTGAAGGGAGAGAGATGTACTTTCAGACTTCCAAGATTCCTTTCAAATAATTTTACAATAAATGTAGACCTAATACTTCTGGCTGCTAGTCTTGTCCAGATTGTCTTGCAAGATTGACAGACTTGATTTTGTAGCCAGGAAGCCCTCTTGTGCGTTTTAGTCAAGAAAACGGGCAGTCCCTTATGTCTATATCAAGCAAGACAAAAGTGGCTGTTCTGTGATACAAGCTAGGCTTAAGGTTAAGGTACCATATATCAGAATTCCAGGTACAATTGGGAAAAAGTTCTAAGAGAATACTTGTTCCAAGTCCTAGTTAGCTGTTGATTAAATATTGCATTTACCTGTGGATTGGCAGAACCACAATGTTTTACCATGTTGGGTAGAGAGGAACAGGCAATATACAATGATAAAAAAAAACAATAACCTACCCCACCATCTGGTCAAAGCAATTAGTTAAACAGGCCACTTGATGGGTTTCATCCCAGTCTGGGTTCCCCCAGTCCGTTGGCAAAACCAGGTCTTCAGGGCCTTACAAAAAAGTGTCAAAGTGGAGGCCAATCTAATCTCTGCAGGGAAGATATGCAAAAGGGAGGGAGCCACCACAGAGAAGGCCCTTCTTCTAGGTCCTGCCAGATATATGAGAATGGCTGGTTAATTGGGCATGTTGATACATTTTCTCTGCCAAAACTTCCATTATGTGGCACATTGGTTAGAATGCATATTGCAAGCTAACTTTGCCCATAGCCAGGAGTTCAATCCTGACTGGAGTAAGATTGACTCAGCCTTCCATCTTTCCAAAGTTGGTAAAATGAGGACCCAGATTGCTGGGGGCAATATGCTGACTCTGTAAACTGTTTACAGAGGGCTGTAAAAGTAGTATGACACTATATATAAGTCTAAATGCTATCGCTAGTGCTATTTTAAATCAGAAAGGATGGAAACAGTGGAAGCCCCTATGAATGGTCATGCAGTTAATTATTTCATCCACAAAAGCAATTGGAAACTGAGTATTTTTCTAGGAATAACCTATATAATATTTTTGAAAATAGATTATTGAACTTCATAGCAAAAATCGTTTGTTGATTTCTCTATAAAGGATAGTTATTGAGCAATATTTAGCTCCATGTTTACCACTTGCAGTTTCACAATACAAATGCATTTTTATTAAAATTGGTAACCACTATCCAAGCCTGCAATTTCTAAATCACTTGGAAGCACTTGCTTAACCTGTTGAGATTTAGATTCATCCAATGAGCCATATTACAATTATTGGAATAAATTGTGCTTGGGACACACAATAAATATTAAAAAGAAGCTCTGGTCTCAGTGTATGTCATTAACTTGAGTGAAAAGCTAATCAGAGAAAATTATGTCAAAATGTATCTTCTGTTAAAAGTGAAGGAGCTAGATTATTTCTTTGTAATATATTGAGAGGGCTGATAAAAAGCTCCAGTAGTGAGGCAGGTGTGTTAGTCTCCAATGTTCCTAATGGTACTGTCATTAACAGTTGCAAACTAACACACCTGGTGGACAAATGATGCAGAAGTCTGATTTCGGGGTACCAAAACATGTGGAAAACGATCCCAAATTCCTCCGAGATTTGCCTCAGCCATGAGCCTCTGTGGTCTATCCTCTTTCTTTTCAAAAAGAACTATTTGAGGTTTTGGAAAGATCAACGTTCTTATTTAGTTTTAAAAGCCACTTGTTCAAGAAGGTTTAAACTAGATAGAGTCCCATATTTACCTTGTTAATGTAGAGAGTGGATCTGTAGGGAACAGTCCAAAGATAGCAATTGAGTCCCTTTCCCATTAAGTGACTAGTCCTGAGAATCTCTCATAGCTACTTTTTCATCTGATTTCCTCCAGCAAGTAAGACCAGAAATGGTTTTGGTTGTGGGATTGGGAATGGCAAACCATCAGGAATAGGGCTGAATTGCTAGTTTCCTTATCTCATCAAGTGCCTGTATGGACACATGTATTTGTCAAAATAATGTATTGTTCTGTTATAATTATTGAAATTCAAGATTGCATGCATCTGCAGTTTGACTGTATAAACCTACTGATCATTAGATCACATAGATGTAAGGATATTTAGCAGGCTGCATGTGTTTATCTTTTCCTTGTTCAAAAAAATGTGCTTTTGTATGTCTCTGTGTAAGATGCTTTTATTTACTCAGAGCTTTCATCACTTCCTTCGCTCTCAGTTCAGTTCTTTTTTTCTTGTGTCACATGGTCTCAGATAAATCCCCACCCTCTCTCTCTCTCTCTCTCTCTCTCTCTCTAATGGCCCTGTTGCAATCTTACAGAGAAACTGAGCATTATAATTTTGAATAGTTTGACTTGTTTGACAGATGGTATTAATCTATCCATTCTTAAGATCAGAATGCCTGAGACATAAGTTAGAAAAGTTGGTTGTGTGTGCTTTTTATGTTGTGTGTGCTTTTTTTACAGATTCATAGTTTTAATTTTGATTGTTTTATATATATTTATGGATTTTCTTTAATTTAGTGTTGTATACCACACAGAGTCATTTTTTATACAATAAAACAAATAAATAAGGTACCAAAGTCTGAAGATGCTCTTCAAGGACAGTTCTATTCTATAATATTGGAATTAAAAAAATAATAATGGTCTTCCTTTCCAGGTTATAGTCTCTTCAGTTACTTGATAAAATAAATAAGATAAAGTAACTGAATAAACCTAGGGACCAGTGTTGTATGATCCATAGATAGTTTTAGGACCCGGCTCAATGAACATATTATATATTTATCTGTCTGTTTGTCTTCTACATGTCTATATTACTTTTCTTTTAGAAACTCAAAATATTACAGTTTATTTCAGTTTACTGGTCAAGTCATTCAACCTTCCCTATTTAAATTTTCCATATTGAGTTATTGTTGTACATTTTCTCACCTCTCTTCCTGCTTCCTGATGTTCTTTATAACTAAACTTTAATTTTTATTAAAAACAATAACTTGGTTTATGATTCAAAAATGATATCACCTGTCTATTTAATAGCTATTTAATTTAATAGCTAGCTATTGATTCTATTCTAACTGAAGTTATTCTTGCCATTTAATGTACGGCTTTTCTTTCTGCTATTCACAGATTATGACCATATTTTACTATACTCTTTGCTCTAAAAACCTGGGTTCCGAGGTTTCAGAAAAGAGTCTGAGAAATAAGGGAGCAGACTACATCAGGCTACCAGATATGGACTCAAAATGGAAAACACATCCAGTAGTTATCTGGATTTTTTTCAGATCAAATATTGTACCCTTGGGAGCACAATACCTGGGTATACCTTGTAAGCCCCCTGCCCAAATCACTTCAGAGTAATTAAAATATTTTTGTATGCATTGAGTTGAGTTCCACTTTATGAAAAAGTCAATATAATTATTGCAGTGGTCAAATTTACCTTCTTGGAAGTGACTGTGTGGCAGATTAGTATGAAAATGTGATGTTTCTAAGGCTGCCTGGTTAAAAAACGGGATTGTACTTCAGACTGCACTCAGAGCAAAATAAAAGGATTAAAAACAAACCCCACCCACTGAATAACTAGTTATTTCAATTTTAATTCACACCATAAGCATTGGAAGAAGGACAACTTTTGTACTCTTGCCAAAATAGCCCTTTTTCTGGCTGCAAGAGACAGGAGGTTGACCTCCACTTAAACACCCTGAGGTAAGAGGAGTAGCCAGTGGAAATTATTTATAACCTGACCAGCTCATTTAATTTCATTCTCTGAAGCCGACAGTGCTTGACTGACACAGCAATAATGGACAGCGAACCTTTGTGCCAATTAATTGTTAATGAGAGGTTTGATTAGCAAATAAAGTGCCTATTAGGTAACTGATTGTCTTTCTTTTATAATACCAGAGGTCAACTTTTTAAAACAACTGAAAAGCCATACTATAGCTGGTGGGGGGGAGGGGGCAGGAAGCTATTTAAAATTTAACCCTAACTTTCTTGAGTTTGAATAACATTGCTTCAATGCATTTGGAAAAAGGAAAACTGATCTACAAGAATAATCAATCAGTCCATAATTAATGAATCAGCATGGTTTCCTTCAGAAAAGCAATCACTTCTACTTCACTTAGTTTGTGGCTTCAGTTTTTCCCTTCTGGGCTGTTGCCATGTTACACAGCCAGATGGGAAAAACTCCCACTGTATGAGGTGAAGCACTGACTTAATTCAGGTGCAGTCAGCAGATACTTTAAGTAGCCTATTCACTATAGAAGGATATGTTTGCTAAAAAAAAAAAAAAGGTGATGCTTTCTGCAAAGGGAATTAGTCTCACTAAACCTTTAGATATCATTCATAATGTCCGTAAGCTTGCAGATGGAATGGATTTGCAAAAATCTTTTGACAAAGATTCTCAGCAATAGGGCTAAGCAAATAATGGCTGTCCATCCCCAGGTAAGAAAACAGCTCCTCTTATACATCAGTTACTGGTTAAATAACTGGAAGCAAAGAATGCAAACAAAAAGTAAGGAGAATAGAGCAAAATCACTTGAAAAGAGAGAAAATAGCTTCCTGAAAAGATCTGTGCTATACTGAAGTTGATGCTTTTAAAACTAGTTCATTAACAATGGTTTGCTACTCTTCTCCTTAACATGGTGCTGGAACAATTGGCCTGCCTCGGATGTATCAGTGACTGAACACAAACTGTTTTATGCTGATATTATTTATTTCTATTATACATTTTCTTGTAAAACAACACAGGTTTTTAAATTGCCCACTTTAGCAAGCATGAGACCAGGTTTTTTTGAGGTCTGCCTCTCCTCAGTTATATTTACCTGTCAGTGAAGCTATTCCCAACCCTGCTGGCCTTCCAGAAAGCCCTTAAAATTTGGTCCTACCATCTACCTGAGGATTCCATGATAAAGTCTGCAAGAAGGTTATATGAGAGGGGCAGGTAGAAAAGATCCCAGTTAGTAGACTAATCCAGGGATCAGCAACCTTAAGCACTCAAAGAGCCACAAAGGTCCTAATCATAAGCCCCCAGTTCAATTCTGGAGCCAACTGGAAGTCCAGTTCCCCCACCATACAGTCTCCTCCTAGCATGGTGAGCTTTTTCTTCTGCCAACCAGAAGTCCGGTTCCCCCACCATAGAGTCTCCTCCTAGCTCAGCATCCTTTTTCCTCTACCTGTATTAACCAAAAGCCCTATCAATTGTAGAGCCAATCGGCGCGACAGGAAGCCGAAGCAGAGGGATGAAAGAGTCACATGTGGCTTCAGAGCCACGGATTGCTGACACCTGGACTAACCTGACTATTCATCAAACTGTTAACTCTATATCAATACATTTTGGTATTATTCACAATTAGTAATAAGATATAATGTAACATTAGCATATAATATTGATTGTGCTAAACTCCAGCCACTTTCATACCTGTAATGTGCTTTGATTTACAAGATAAGACAAGCTGAATGCTTCCAATATCTTCTTTTAATATGACATTAGAAGCATCGGTCTATCTTATCATGCAATCAAAGCAGACTTCTTAGAAGCATTTTATGTTAATATTTTTAAGTTATTGTAACAAATTGATAAGATGCTACAAAGTTGGTGGGAGAATAAATGTTTGACTTTTATCTACATTACAAATATCATGGAGGCTTTTAACTTTATCACTAGACATATGTTTTGACTTTTTTATGGAATACAAATAAAAATCTCTACAAACACAATTATTAAGTGTTTATGTAAACACTTTGATTTAATGCAACGGGCTGCATGGCATTTATGGAAAGTTCCGTTTTTCCTTTATGACAAATGTATAATTCCAGTGTAAAAAAATGCAGGTTATTTTTTAAGCCAGGGACCAAACATGCATAGTAATATATTAATATCTTAAATTAGTTATTGAAAATCATCTTTTTTATGTCTAAAGGACATAGGGAAAGTATAACATGATACATGAAAAAATTAACCTTCTTAGGTTTTATATTACCCAAGGAGAGAAATGTATTTTTGGTATAGTTTACTAGCTGTTAATTTCATAATCAGTTTCTATCTTCATTAAGCCTCAGAGCTTGAATCTAATTGATATTTCTACTGACTTTGAGTGTTGTCCTTAATTTCCTATGAAGGCTGAGGATCTGTCCAATAAAATAGTGTTAGTTTCATATAATCATCATCTGCTGAAACAGTAGAATTATCCAGCCAAGTGAAAGGATTGCTTCATGTGGAGTTGGAGGGTGTGTCAATCAGTGGTGGGATTCAAAAATTTTTACTATCAGTTCTGTAGGTATGGCTTGGTAAGCGTGGCCTGGTTTGGTGGGCGTGGCATTGAAAGGATATTGTACAATCTTCATTCCTTCCCTACTCCTGGGGGAAGATTACCACCGGTTCTCTGAACTACTCAAAATTTCCACTACCGGATCTCCAGAACTGGTCAGAATCTGCTGAATATCACCTCTGGTGTCAATCAATCATTAGTATGTCAGGTGCTCTACTCCTATATGATATGTCTTCTGGGGTAGCCAGAAATTGCTGGGTAATAAGGTTCTTATTTCCCTGCACTCTCATCTGGAATTATGAATCCGTGCAAGATATAATATATTGGCCAATACCTATATTTTAGTAACAGAATGACTGCTAGCTTCTTCAGAAGTGCCTATACAGAGTAATCTGTTCTTCCACTATAATTATGGATGTCAAATAAAAGACAGAACCAGTTCCTTTCTAGCAGGCAAAGAAGGAGTTTAAACCAGAAAACCAGAGAAGAATAAGGTAGCTTATCAGTTCGATAAGTTTATTTGCAAGGATATTAAAGTTCCTGAGTCAATGTGAGGACAATGAAATGTAGCATAGATATAGAGATCCTGACAATCAGAAATTGAGTCAAATCTGGGGGGAAATGCAGGCATACAAGCAGGAAGAGTAATATATACTAGCATCAGTCAAAGATAGGAAGTGGAACAGGATATTTATAATCGTGAGGGTTGAAAGTCTTCCAATGTATGTTGATGTGTTAAGTTAAACAAACAAGATATGAACAGCTGCTTAACTGTCACCTGTGATGGTTGACAACTCTTTTGTTTCAAAGCCCCACAAGGGAACAAAAAGTTAGTTAGCTATTCTGTATAACTAATAGGCAGTGTCTGTCCATAGACAGAAAAGTGATCTTAGCTTAATTCCAACAAATGTCCAGGGTAGATTAGTCTTAAACGGAGATTATATACTCATAGGTAGATTGCAATTCACATATTGGCACAGTCAGGCTGCCATCACTGCAGAATTACAGCAATGTTAATTTCTGGGCATTAATTACTAAAAGGCATAAGTGCTAGTGACCACCAATAATGCCTTTATGGTATGGCGCTGAGATATATTAGAGACCCTCCTTGCCGAGTATGACTCTGGTCTTCCTGCCTGCACATCAAGGCAAAGCTTGCTAGGGATCCACGTCCTATCCCTGGCCCTTGAAATAAAGGGTGTGGAACACACCATCCCTGAATGTGCAATTAACCTCTTCCTTTCTGTAAAACCTATTTTGTTTTAATGGAACTTTGGATCCAGAAACGATTTAGAAGGTCCATCTATTATTACATATTAAGATTGTTAGATCGGCTTCATGGTGCTTCTCAGTTATGGAGATAATTCTTTTTGTTGATACTCTTGTGCATCACAAAGAGTTGGTGAGATGGGACAGGTTATAAATGCTGTAAAATAATAAATACATAAGTAAAGGCTAGCCAGCCAGGATTCCATTGGGAAAAAGAAATAAATGTAAGCAAATATTGGTATTGGGAGACAGCTGTGGAAGTTTTACATCTGTCTATATAAATCCACTTTTGCCTTTGCTATTGAATTATTCCATTTTGGTACTATTTTGTCTTCTCCTCTGTTGAATTTTATAACACATGCACACAAACTCATACATTCACACATCATTTATTATGTTTTCGGCTCACTTACTATATTCAACAGATAAATATTAGAAATGGGAAATGGAAAACTGAGTGTGTATGTGCGTTAATCATAGTTTTGAAAGCATCCAAGCTACTTCAAAATGAATCTGGGGAAAAGCAGTTGCTGGTGTTTGTTTTGCTCTAAATTAGCAATTTCCTTATTGACCATTAAGAGCGAGCATCTCAGCTGGAACTATATTGGAATCTGAGCTGCCAAAAAGATCATGAAATGAGAAATAAAAAGCATATGGAGAGGAGAAACCTTCAAAGTTTGCCTTGCTGGTCTAGTGGAAGGCTTTCTGGCGGGTAGCCATCTGCACCCGCTGAACAGAGGGATCCAGGGATGACACTGATCGATTTAACAGTAGGAAAGTATTAATGATATGCAGCTCTGATGGCTGAGCCACTTCACACTCATTTGCATTTCCATTCATCATCTCAGCATTTATCATTATGAGGCGAATGCCAGAACTAATTAAAGTCTGGGCTAACAGGGTGACATGAGGGACCAGCCACCACTTCTATGGAGGAAAATGAGGGAAACATTCCAGCAGGAACCATACCAACTTTACACCAAACCTAATTAACTTAATTCCTAACTAAACTGTTAGAAGCTCCTTCATTTGGACAATCTAACAAGGCTGGATTTAAGTTACATGAGCGTTTCCCTCCTCTGTGATTTTGCAACACTGCTTTATGTAACCTTTTATTCTTTCAGATAGGCTAAATTTCTCTAATTTCTTGGCATTCGTTTTACCTCTGGCTGTGAACAATTGGCAAAAATCTACAAAGTATAAGAATAAAAAGAACATTTTAAAAAATAATGCCTAGGATATGAAGTTATTCTTATGGTAGCTCCAGTTAAGGGGGTGAATGTCTAATTCAGGCAGGATTCTGAAGGTTGAAAGATATAAAAGATACGGCAAAATGTGTGTGCAGATTCAAAACCATTGCCAGGTAGCACAAACACAAACAAGAGATGGAACTCCTGTAGTGTAAGACAAATGTAGAGAATAATAGAGCCTTCCACTCCCCAAAAGAAAATAGCAAAAAAAATATACTTCCTAAGATCATTTCACTTAACAGGATTTGTTTCTGAGTAAACATGCATAAACGCTTACTTAAAAAGAGTAAAAATATTTATGTTCAGCATCCACATAAAATATGTAGTATTCTATTACGTAAACTTTATTTATTTGCTTACTTGTTTGTTTGTGTACTTGTTTGTTTATTTAATTTAAGGCTTAGAACCTACTTTAATCGTATCTGATTCTGAGTGGCATACAATTCTCTCTCTTTGTTCATTTATATTTAAAAAGACAATCAAATATCATTAATGTAATTAATAAACGTGGGCCAAATCAATAGGAGCAAAAATGAAAAATTGTAGAAAACTAGAAGTTTTACATTCAATAAACCAGATAACAGTACCACTAATATATCTGATCAATAATTAGAATAGATGCAAATAAATAGACAAGATAAAATATAAAATAATAATAATCAATAAATCCCTTTTATATTGTCAGTGATGAATTCAAGTCCCATATTAGGCATGAAAACTGACTGCATGATTTTGTGCCAGTCACACACTCTCAGGGTTATTGTTGTGGGAATAAGGAGTATTAGCTATATTCTCTGCCTTGAGTTATTTATAAAGTAAAATAGGTGGGATAAAAATAAATCTAATAAACAAATAAATATGCATAATATATGACTTGTATTCTACCAAGGGCCCTTCCCACCAAGTTCAGTTGGGCTTACTCCTAGATATTATTCAAATTCTGTTCTTGGCAACTCAACATTGGGTCTACACTTTGATTTATATTCTTCCAAGGACCAAAATAGGACCTGACTTTTCAAAGCAGAATAGCCGTGAGTCAGAATGGGCACAAATATATATTTCATAACATTTCTTTTTTTGTCAGTAAAAATTAGAATGTGGAAAACCTTGAAAAGCTTTGACTTCCAAAACACCACTTTGATAGTGGTGTGACTATAAAACAATACATCTGTCTTTGGGGTTTTTTTGTTCTGAAATTAGAGTAAACACATAGTTTGTTCCAGGCATGAAACAAATCTTGACTAAGAAGTTATCCCATGGCAATCCAGCTGTTGTGTTGTGGCTTATAGTCAGATTACTTTTTTTTGGTCAACTTTCTTCAGCATAGCCAATTCATCAGTAGAGACAAGTCAAATCCCTGTTACTATTGGTTTAGAGGAAATGAAGTGATTTGAGAGTATTATGTTGAGTGATAAAAATAACTGAGCAGATGACCAAATAGAAGACCAATTTTCACAACTACATGCTTGTCAACCTGCTTGGTAAATTAGTACCATTTTAGATGTAATTGTGACAGTGAAGTTAAAGTTTATGGGGATGGATGGATAGATGGATGGATGGATGTCTTACATTTGTGTTCCACTATGCTTTATTTTCCATCAAATAACACAAATATGTATATGCATGTATATACATGAATATGAATATGTGCTCACCAGAAGTTTTATTCATATTGTTATGCCAGTGTAAAAACTAATATAGGTAGTCCTCAAGTTATGATCATAGTTGAGCCCAAAGTTTATGTTGCTAAGTGAAATATTTAACTGAGTTTGCCCCATTTTATGACTATGAGTTGTTAAGTGAATCATTGCATTTGTTAAGTTAGTAACATGGTTTTTAAGTGAATCTGGCTTTCCCATTGACTTTGCTTGTCAGAAGGTCACAAAAGCTGATCACATGACCCCAGGACACTGCAACTGTCATAAATATGAGTCTATTGCCAAGCATCTGAATTTTGATCATATGGCCATGGGGATGATGTAATGATCATAAGTGTGAAAAACAATCGTAAGTCCCTTTTTTCAGTGCCATTGTAACTTTGAACAGTCATTAAATGAACTGTTGTAAGTCGAGGACTACCAGTATAATGTTTTATTATTTGAAAAAACACCCTAAATGATGACTCTACTTTATGTGTTTTATATCAGTTGTTGAAACAATCCAATTTCAATTGTTGATTTAGCCCAGTGGTAGGGAACCTTGGCTCTTTTATCACTTATGGACTTCAACTCCCAGAATTCCTGAATGAGCTATAAAAAGTTCCCCATCCCTGGCCTACTGGTTTTTCAGTTGTGAGGGAAATCAATTTTTGATTTGAATGGGATTGTTCAATATACAAATGTCCTAATTTTTGACTTGAATGATCAATATTCTTTATATGTCCTACATTTGTATATTAAACAGTCCCATTCAAGTCAAAAATTGATTTCCCTCACAACTGAAAAACCACTAGGCCAGGGATGGGGAAACTTTTATGGCTCACTCAGGAATTCTGGGAGTTGAAGTCCATCAGTGATAAAAGAGCCAAGGTTCCCTACCGCTGATTTAGCCCCATCCCTAAGGATCTCAAGGAATGAATGCAAAAGGGCAGGACACTGCAGGACATTATTAGAACACTGCACTCATCATGTTCAACCAAAGTGAAAAATATTAGTACGTTTTTTCAAGCTGCAAGTTCATCCTGTCAAACGTGCAAGTCAAATTAACATCTGATATGTAGGTTCCTCTATAAAACAATAACAATCTTTTTTTTAAAAAATGCAAGAATTTGGATTTTTCAGGAAAGAAAATAAATAAATAAGAGAGATACAATAGACAACATCAAATGTTTATGAAATTGTGTAAGGGATTGTGTAATGAAGGGTCAAGAAAAAATGTTCTCATCCTTCAAATCACTGGCAGTTCAGATCATCTAATGAAATCTCAGAGATGAGGAAATAATTCACCACCTAGATTTAATTTATGGAACCAGGCTACCATGAAATATGGTGGTGGCCACTAACTTTAATGGCTTGAAAGTGGGAATGAACAAATTTAAGGAGAACAGCATTATCAGGAATTGCTGATTATGACACTGTGGAATTTGTAGATATCAATGGCAAAGAGAATACAATCTCTTTTTTTAGGCTTCCCAGAAGGCCACTATGTGATATGGGCTACTGGACTTAATAGAGTTGTAATCTGATCTAGCAGAGTTCTTAAATTATTATGCAAGCAACTAAATAGCCATTTTTGTCACTTGCTTCATTTTCACTTTGTCAGAAATTAACATCTGTTGTATTAAGTTTCTCTTCTCTGACTAGTAAGTAAGTTTATAGTTGTCTGCCCATAGCAATGGTTAGTGAACTGATAGGCTATGTTTAATATAAAATATTATCTAAGTTTCATTCATACATATATTTATAGAATTGGGAATTCTATAATCCCTGATAAGTTTAAATGTAATTTAAATATAGTGTCCAAAAGCTATCATAGCCACAGCAGAGTTATTAGTTTTTAACTGGCTTTTTTTTTGACATCTTAATCTTTTAACACCATGGTTAAATGGATAATTTTAATTGATATAGAATCTAAAACATTTTATTGAAAATAAAACAGGTTTCTTATAAGGGAAAATACTGTGAATTTTTGAAGAAAAAGCTGGCTCTCAGCACTGATAAAAAATTATATAAAAGTTCAGCAATTTAGTGAAAAATTAGTGGAAGCATAAGCACGTATTTCACTCTAGTTAGAAATGATCTGTGCAAAGAGCCCCTGCATCTGTATAGGAGCTATTGTTCCCAATGTGCCTTGTACGTGGAAGATAACCTCTTCAGAACAGGAACTCAGCCTGCAACCCCAGAATTTGGAGAAACTCTGAAGGATGGCTCAATTGCACCAATAGAGAGGCATTAAAACAGCCTCCACTTTTAATAGAAGCTAACTGAAATGAGGCAAAGAGAGGACAGGGTTGCAAGCCATGGAGATGAGTGCTAGACAATGTCCTCTGTAAATGGTAATTTATACCCACAGTTATTTGACAAATCATTTTGCAATATAGAACTTCCAATAAAGAGACATTGACTGCAGATAATCCCTATCATCTGTTCTCCACATTATCATCATGTTCCACTTTTGTGTGTGTGTGTTTTTTTTAAGAAATGGGAAACAACAACCAAGCATGAGCTGAAGATTTTGCTAGTGGTTCATCCTACTGTTTTTTACTTTCCAAAACGGTACTCTTTAATCAGTGAGCCTGCACACTGAGCAGAGAGATGCTAATATATTAATGTTTGCACCATTGGGCAGTTTAAAAGGGCTCAGTGGAGATGAAATCAAAGTCTCCTGTATCGTGGCATTTATTATTTATGATCATACTATAGCAATATAATAGCTAATAAAACAATCTTAGACAAAGAAATAGTGGACTTCTTGGTTAGGCGGCTGTTAGACTGCTGCCAGAATTTTATCCAGTTCATTCTGATCCAGCATCCATAGAGAACAATTGTTCGATTTATTTTCAGCCCTTTTCTGATTTTATGGCTATAAATGTGTATGGCTATAAATACAGATTTATACAAATATACAAAGATGCACATGTGAACACACACCCAGTTTGTATTCATGTGTGTGTTATGTGTGTGTTTATGTGTGTATCCTTGAACACCTATATAAGCAAAGTGAATATCTAAAACTCTTCAGAAAATATGTTAACATTGACATGTCACCAGAAACAAAGAAAGTATAGCTATATTGTTTTATTTTGGAATACATTGGTGTATGTCTAAAAAGATACACATATTCATATGTATCACATACTGTATGTATTCCATTTTTCACATCAATTATTTTATGAATACACTGTAGCTTTGGAAGTTACATATCCATATTACAACCTTCCCCTAACAAGAAAAATGATTTCCCCTCACCAATTCATTTCTTGTCATGTCCACACAAATATATAGAGAGCCAAAATGAAACAATTAACAGCAGGCCAATGCGCAAGGAAGCACATCTACTGAATGGACAGTATGGATAACACAAAAAGCAGCAAAATGTTGCTTCGCTAAATGCCATTTCTGTCCCAAGCACACAATTGTAAGTATGTGCATCCTGTGCATTTCTCTATGGGGGTTCTGCTTCTATATTCATTAAATATAGAAAACAGAAGTGGAGGAGGAAAGTACAAAGGCTTCTCATAAAAAGAAAAAGGAAACAAGGAAGAAGAAAAATGAAGAAACTTTAAACAACTTCTTTTTTAAAAAGATTGCTTCCATTGTAAGGGAATAGTTTCATGAACAGTGTCAGCATTCTGCCATATGTTCGAGAAAACCAGGGGCCCTTGAAGAAGAAGAGACTTCTGAATTATTGATCAATGATTAGCAAATGCAATCGAAATTGTAGACTTGATGTTGTGCAGAGATTCATAATTTATGAGTGGACAAAATAGGAGGTAACAGAGGTAGCAGTAGGTGATTTCAGCCCCCATATTGATTACTTAAAACAACAGGAGGTATGTGTAGTGTGACAGATGGAACAAAAACTGACAGCTCGCTGCCTGTCCATCACCACAGACAGAGAGCTCAGGGAATAAAGCATACCGTAGAAGCAAATACATTTCTATTGTATGTCTTTGATCATTATGCTGTTCAACTAGACCAAAGGACATATTTGTTTATAATTTATGTATTCTCTTACTATAAAAGATTGATGGCTTCCTATTAGATACCATCGGATCTAAATATCCAGATTGTTCCTGAAACAGCCAGAGAAGTGGGCCTGGTAAAAGTTATTGGCTTAGTCCTGTAGTTATTTGCTGGCAGCTGTCTCCTGGCCACCTGCTTCAGAGCACTGGTATGAAAGCCAGTGATGACACTTGTTTCTGTTTGTTGGGTTATACAAAAGAAAAATGGGAATGGTGGCCTTTCATTGGCATCTAGGAACCAAGTTTGAAACAATTCATATAATCAGAGTTGGAAGGGACCTTGTAGGTCATCTAATCCAACCCCCTGCCCAAG
Organism: Bungarus multicinctus; assembly: GCA_023653725.1. NCBI lineage: Eukaryota > Metazoa > Chordata > Lepidosauria > Squamata > Elapidae > Bungarus > Bungarus multicinctus. The sequence goes on from CM042846.1 coordinate 8,957,814, forward strand.
CAGGAGACCTTACATCATTTCTGACAAATGGCAGTCCAATCTCTTCTTGAAAGTCTCAAGTGATGGCACTCCCACAACTTCCGAGGGCAAGCTGTTCCATTGGTTGATTGTTCTCATGGTCAGAAAGTTTCTCCTCATTTCCAGATTAAATCTCTCCTCGTTCAGTTTCCATCCATTATTCCTTGTCTGGCCTACAGGTGCTTTAGAAAATAGCTTGATCCCTTCCCCTTTCCTGTGGCAACCCCTCAAATATTGGAAGACCGCTATCATGTCTCCCCTGGTCCTTCTCTTTACTAGACTAGCCAAGCCCAGTTCCTGCAACCATTCATTGTATGTTTTAGCCTCCAGTCCCCTAATCATCCTGGTTGCTCTTCTCTGTACTTTTTCTAGAGTCTCAACATCTTTTTTATAATGTGGTGAACAAAACTGGATGCAGTACTCTAGGTGTGGTCTTACTAAGGCTTTATATTAAGGCAGATTTCATGAATAGAGTTCTAGGTTAGCAATCATCTTTCACATGTAAAGTTTAAAAATACTGTATTTCTTATGGAAGATGTCAAAATCTATGTTTATTAACACCATTATTATTATATAACTGCTCCAATAATTATACTACTCACAAGTGAAACCAGATCTTCAAGTAGCTAAAGTTTTTTTTTGTTTTTTTTCAAGTGCTCTTAGTAATTTGACACAATTCAAATCAATTGTATAGGCACTACTGAAAGATGTGTTTTCATAACTGTTGTCAATTTCCTACATATTGCTGACATGCACTTGCACATTTATTAAAGCAACTTGCAGGGAAAAAATTCTTAATGAGGTCACTTCACTAGCACAATGTGATCTATATGGAGTTACCCTATAAAAGTATCTAAAAATTGCATATGGTGCAAATTTGTTTGGAAATTGCACATGATGATCAGTAAGGGCGTGGTAAAAGAAGTTAAGATGAGATTCATAGTGGTATTTTTTTAATGTGTGCCACACATGTGATGCACATAAAAAAATAGGCAAGTTTTGATAGCACCATTATGGCTGCCATCTTGATTTTTTGTGTGGTTACCCATTGGTGGTTAGGCCACAAGACAACATATGACTTTACTGAAGGACCTACTTTTGTTGCCTATTAGGCACTATTTAAGGTGTTAGTGTCAATCCTTAAGCATAGAATCTGAATACCTGTCAGTACTACACCCTAATCCATGCAAAGAAATCCCACTAATGCCTTGTAAGTCAGGACTATTTTCAATGTAACAGTTAGAGTACCATAAACTTGCAAGTCTGAATGTGCTTCCGTGCCTCCCGTAACCTCCATGTGAATAGGAAGGGCTTGTTTGAGATGTTTTCTCAAGTTATTTTCTTGACTTGGATCCAGGACCTCTTTTTTTCTGACCAGTGAGTGAGTCTTCCTCCTATTCACCTATCCTCAAAGGCATTCCCTCAGCCTTTTATTCTATCTGAGGGCTACCTTTGATCAGCAGAAGATACTCTTCTGAAGGGCCCCTTCTTTCCATGAATTTGGCTATCAGGCTAAATTTGTTTCACCCTCCCTCCCCCAAGCAATAGAATATTCCGTTCCACACTTTCATTATTTACAAAAGTGGTAAACCTGCACACTGCCAGGCTTTTAGCTGTCAAATAAATGTTGTCTTCACTCTATAGATTTTCTTTGTCATGTTTTCCATTTTCCAGATTGATTTATTGTTATATGCTGTTTGGAGTGCTGATATAAGCAGAAAGACATGGAAGACTACTACTGTTGCTGCTACAACTATTTGATTTCTAGCACATCTACAAAACCTGTCCAGTAGAGATCAAATTTTGTAAGTACTGGATCCCTGTTTTAAATTCATTTGAACTGAAGGCAGTGGTGGGATTCATATTTTTTTACTACCAGTTCTGTGGGTGTGGCTTGGTGGGCATGGTAGGGGAAGGATACTGTAAAATAAAAAAAAACTTTCACATATATGCCTTCAGTCAGAGGTGGTATTTGCTGGTTCTCCAAACTACTCAAAGTTTCTGCTACCAGTTCTCCAGAACTGGTCAGAATCTGCTGAATACCACCTCTGACTGAAGGCATATATGTGAAAGCGTTTTTTAAATTGTTTTGATTGTTGCATATGTCAAAATCATCAAGCACAAAAGATGATGAGTCACTGCATGTTTCCCATGGAATACTGTTTGATAAAATGCTATCAAACATGGTTGCATGTGAATGGTTGTTACATAGCAACTATCTAAACAACTCCACAATGAAACAATGGAGAGCTTCAGATTGTCTAATGAGGGATTCTGGCTATTTCGGGTTTAGTTGAAGTTCCTCATTGAGAGGACCAAAAACAATGGAAAAATATGTGTGAAAGGCAGCTTGTCCACTGCCTGGTGTAATACTAAGTACAAAAATTAACCACTGAGAAATCTGGATTCTTCTAAAACATGCTTTTAATTCACTGTGCAAGATGCTGAGACTCAGTAACCTTCCAATGAACTAAATTAACTCTATAACCTTGCATAAAGAGAAAAGCAGGAAATATATTTAATAATAATGAGAACTAACACAATTATATCAACACATATCTCAGAAGGCATTACCCTATGGCCATGTTTCCAGCAAGACATACCATTGCAGAAAGTGTTATATGAAGGCACAAGGCTTGAAGCCCATTGTGATATTCAGTGCCAGTAAAATTGCATGTAAAATACTCTTGCCTGCCAAAAACTTTTATGCATCAAATATTAATAGTGAGGTCAATATCTAAATCAAAATAAACATGACTGAATATCAGAAAGATTAAATATTCAATAGACATCCAGTGTGACAAGTAACACTGAATTGCAGAAAAGATAATTTTAGGAGCAAGTGCTTTTTAGGCTGACCAGTTTATTCACTGACATAATTCTACCATTTTACTTTTACCAAAAGGAAGAAACTGGGTTCCAAGCACTCTTTAACAATTGGCAATAGTTCCATTTTTTTCCTGTTTCCCTTCTGAGAGTAGAAATGTTGGATTTCCCCAGTGCATTTAGTACTAACCCCAATTCCAACCCCCTTTTTTCTACATGGATAATCCTAACCAAGCAGAAGAGCACATTGGGAAATATCTTAATAATCCCCATCCTAAATCCTTCAGCCAGCAGCAGTCACCTTGCAATGTTTATTCTCCATCCAATAATCTCCCCTTTTCCTCCAAAAAAAAAAAAAAAGGTATAAATAGAATTACAACCCAATTGCCTCTTTTTATCTGATGAATACCAAGCAGCAATATTGTGTTAGTGGGCCTTTTTGGAAGATATATTGGACTTTAATAAAATTTGATCAATGCATTTAAGTCAAATTGAATTATATGTAAGTGGATAGGGTTGACATATGTTTCAATATCTGCGAGTGATACATTATTCTCCAGTGAGCATAAAATTTAATGAAATATAAATACCCATTAATCCTCATGTTTCAACCAATCAGTCACCAGCGCTCCTGCCTGCTGTTAGCAGAAGCAGGCCCAGAAAAATCATCTGTTTTATCTAAGCAGGAGATCCAAACTGGAAAGACATCAGCCAGCCTGGGAAGAAGAAAAAAAAATCTGTGGTGAAACAGCATTTGGCCAGTTGGTTTGCTGTTATAAACAGTACCATGATCTGTGCTCTCATGTGATAAAATTCATAGAGAAATCTTCCTGAAATTGGGTTCTTTATTCCTTTTTATACCTGAGAGGATGTATTTTAAAATGTCTATAATTTTTTAAAAATGTGCTCCCCTACAACAATGGCTCAGTCTATTTTTTAAAAGAAATATGGGCAGTCAGGATGATCTTATTGTCAGCCACATTGTTTTAAAGAGAGGTATAGGATTATCCTCCTGTGCCTCCCTTCATTCTTAACCGTTCCATGAGCAGAGGGCTGCACACACAGATAGGGCTGGGATGCAAAAGATAACTGACAGAAGCAGTAAGAGGAAAAGAACAAAGTGTTCAACAGTTCATAGAGCCTATTAATGCTCGTTTTGCCCTATCAAGGGAATCCTTCTGTGGTTAAAAAAAAAAGTCAAGGTAACCAAAATGTCAGTAGCTGCCGGGACCTATCCCTTCTATTCCCCAGCCATCAGAACTGATGAAGCTTCTTAAATGAGAAGTGAAATGTTTTCTTCTTCCTCCTCAAGGAAAAAGACAGCCCAGTTGCCTTTTGAAGAAGTAAAAAAGTACCTTTGAGATAATTATGACTTGGATAACTGAGAATCTCCACTGACATGACTAAGATGGTATAATTGAAGCTTTTCCATTTTTTTGTTGTGGTGGTTAATATAACATGGAGCCTTGATCACCTCACTTCAACCACCATTTGGCTTTTCTGACCAGTCCTTGTGAATGCTCCAGGCCAACATCCTCCTTACAAAACTACTCCTGCAAATCAAAACCCTTTACAGTACAGTATTCCTTTCCAAACTTTAGTTGGGTTATAATGAATAAAAATAAGTGCAGTGGAAGAAGAAAGAAAAGAATCAGGAGTGCAAGGAGCTCCCATAGTGTCAAAACTATCAGAATTGTGGCTATGATTGGTGATCAAAGCCACAACCCATTCTGTATTGAATACATTGACCGTTTACTAGTAGGAGTAATTCACTGCTTCCTGATAATAGAAATGGATGACATGCATGCTCCCTGCACCCATGTTTTCCAGCTTGAGTTCAAAACTGCTCTTTTCTGATATGAGCTGTTTTAGGACCTTCAGAGCAAACGATCTCTGGTGCTTCATTTGATTGCAGTAACTGCTTCAGTTCTAGTTGTTTGCACGGCCCGGCATATTCCATTCCCTTCAGTAACTGGCCATTGTTCTCTGCAGACATTTCATCCTGTATTGTTAACAATAACAACAACAATAACAGCAGCAGAAAAATAAGAATAACAATAATAACTGACAGATTCTTTTACCAAGGAAAATAATTTGGAATGTTGCAAGTACATCTGATGCTGCATTATTTCTATAAAACTAATAATTAATTTTTTGTTGCTACAAAGTCGCCAGATACCTGTAAAGGAACATAGACGCAAAAGAACAACCGGTTTCCTTTTCTTCGATTATTGCAGCATCAAAATGGCAAATGGTACTATTTTATGGCGGGAAGTAAGAGACGCACATATTCAGTTGACTTGTTACTTCGTTTTTATTTCCAGGACTGAACAGCAATGGAACTGCGGCAGCCTTTCTTATAGCGGCTGCTTGCGGCTCGCCAGCCAATGACATCTATACAAAGTTCCCGCTGTTGGATCGACCAATTGCGGGTGAGTATTCGAATATAGAACACCCCTCCCCACTTGGTCCAGTCTGACCAATCAGGAGCCCCCTAGGTTACGTAGTTACGTAAGTAGGTGGGCTCCTATGGGTCCGACTGGACCTGCACAGGTCATTTGTTAGTTCGCTAGCAGCCGGTGTGGACGGACCTGTTGGTCTCTCTGTCTCTTCTTGTGGAACCGCTTGGAAGGTAGAGTCGGCCATGTTGCTCCTGCCGGGCCTTGCCCGGTTAGTTGAGTCGGCTAGGCCACTCCCTTCCAGGTTTCTTCTCGACAACAGCTCTTCTCCTGCCTGGTCCACGTCGGTGTTTGTTTCTTCGGCTGCAGGTGCGTAGTTGTGAACTTCAACCGGGGCTAATGTTAGGGGTGATTGTGATAGTGTTAGGTTGTTTTCATTTGCTTGGGGTTGGTGAGTTTGAAGGGTCTCCCCCTTCTTGTGTATTTGAAGGGTCTCCCCCTTCCGCCCCCTGGTTTGTCAGAAACCCCTCTAAGGGTCCGGGACCTTAATTGGTCTATGTGCCTTTTCCAGTCCCTGTTGTCAGAGGTTACTAGTTGGTAAGATCATGGTCCTGTGACTTGAGTAATAGTAGCTGGTAGCCATAAAGGGTCCCCCACTAGATTTTTGGCATAGACTAGATCTCCTACCCTAAATGTACAGAGTTTGCTGGAGGAGTCTGTCGGTTTTTCTGTGCAATAGTTGGGATGCAAATGGTCTAAGTGTGATCGTAACTTTCTTCCCATTAATAATTCTACTGGGGTTTTATTAGTTGTTGTGCTAGGCGTCATGTGCTGTATGGTTAATAGTTTATCGATTTGTTCCTGTATGGGGCCCGGGCCCAATTCGTTAAGTGTTTCTTTTGTGAAACGAACCATGCATTCTGCTCGCCCATTCGCCGCTGGATGTGCCGGTACGGTCAGGGCATGTCTTATTCCCAGGCTAGCTAGGTACCCTTCAAATGTTGTTGATGTGAATTGTGGCCCGTTGTCAGAGACCAATACATCTGGTAACCCATGCATTGCGAATAATTTGCGGAGCTGCCTAGTTACAGTGTCTGTGGAGATGGAGTGCATAATGCTCACCTCTAACCAATTCGAGTAAGCGTCAACCAGTATTAAAAACATGTAACCCCTAGTTGGACCCGTGAAATCAATATGGATTCTTGACCACGGTCTCCTGGGCATTTCCCATTCAGCCACCGGTGCCTGTGGAGGTGTGGGTCTGGACTCTTGGCAACATTTACAACTATCCACCCATTTCCCTATGTCTTTGTCCAAACCTGGCCACCAAACGTAGCTTCTGGCCAGGGCTTTCATCTTTACAATACCCGGGTGTCGTCATGGAGAAGGACCAAAATTGTCTCCCTCAGCTTATGTGGTATAACAACCTGATCCCCCCAAAGTATGCAATCCTTAAGAAGTGAGAGTTCAGTTTGTCTGTGTTTAAAGGGTTTCATGCATTCTTCGGGGCTGGACTCAGGCCAGCCCTTGGTAATCCATGCTGCAATTTTGGTAAGTACAAAGTCTTTAGAAGTTTCCCTGGCAATGTCTCTAGCTGTAATTGGTAGGTCAGGTAAGGTTTCGATTTGTAGAGTGAACGTGCTCGGTGCTGGGTCAGTATCTGTATCTGGTAATGGGCAATGGCTCAATGCATCAGCGTGAGTAATGGAACGGCCCGGTCGGTAAATCAAAGTGTAGTTGTAGGCGGCCAGGAATTCTGACCATCTTGTCATGTGCGGCAACAAAATATTAGGGGTTGCCTTATCGCCTGCTAGAATCCCTAATAGCGGCTTGTGGTCAGTTATTAATGAAAAAACTCAGCCGTATAGATATTCATGAAACCTTTTAATTCCCAATATACAAAGCTTCTTTATCGAGTTGGCTATAATTTCGTTCGGCTTTAGACAGAGTTTTAGAGTAAAAGACTATGGGAGCTTCTTTGCTATCTGGCAAAATGTGGCTTAGCACAGCCCCCACGCCAAAAGGTGAAGCATTACAGGTCAAGGTTATGGGAAGTGTTTCGTTATACTGGATCAGTACCTTGCTAGATGTAATGAGGTTTTTTATTTCTTGGAACGCCGTGTGTTCCTGCCTTCCCCACTTCCAGGAAGCGTCTTTGTCAAGCAATCTATGTAGGGGTTCCGCTACCATTGCTTTCTGCGGCAAGAACACATTATAAAAGTTAACAAGTCCTAAAAATGCTTGTAGTTCCCCTTTGTTGGTTGGAATGGGGGCTTCCTGGATTGCTCGAATTTTCCCTTCGGTGGGGTGAATACCATTGCCATCTATTAGGTAGCCCAGAAATTCAATCCTGTCAGTTATAAGTGTGCATTTTTGTCTTTTTACTTTTAGACCGGCCTCTGTAAATTTAGTTAGTACTTGTCTTAGATGGTCCTTTAGTTGATCTTTGGTTTTGGCCGCTATTAATATATCATCAAAATAAGGAATTACTCCTTTTATTCCTTGGAGAAGGCGTTCCACTAAGCATTGGAAAATTCCGGGAGCTACGCTAACACCTAATTGAAGTCAATTGCATTTAAAAGCTCCCCGGTGTGTCACAATAGTTTGAGCCTCGGCCGTTTGGGAATCTACCGGCAATTGTTGATAAGCTTGGGCCAGATCTAGTTTAGCAAAAAAATTTCCCCCTTTGATCGAATGTAATAAATGCTGGACTACCGGAACGGGGTATGCACTTTGTTGCAGTGCGTGATTCAGGGTAGCCTTATAGTCCCCGCAAATTCTGACTGACCCATCTGATTTAATGGGGTTCACAATAGGGGTTTCCCATTTCACATGGTCTATTGGTTCTATAATAACTTATGTTTAATAAGTTTGTCTAACTGCTCATCGATTTTTGGCTTTAATGCAAACGGCACGCGCCTCGCTTTGAGTCTTATTGGGGCTACGTTAGGATTTAAATTAAAAGAGATCGGGTTACCCAGGTACTTGCCTAGCTCGCTGCTGAAAATATCCTGGAACTCCCTTACGAGGTCCTCTTCCCAGTCTGTTGCAGTGATTCGGTTTATGCCTGTCATTCCAATTCCTAACGGCTCAAACCATTCTAGTCCCAGTAAGCTGGGTCTATTTCAGTCAACGATGGTGAGCGGTAGGATTGCAGTATGGCATTTGAATATAATTTTAAAATATCCTACTCCTACCACTGGAATTCTGTTCCCCTGATAATCTTTGAGAGTCAGATTTTGGGTTTCTAGTTCGTCTCGTTGGATGTCAGGAATTAATTTTTTGATGATTGCCCATGATACCATGGATAGGAATGACCCTGAATCCACTTCCATCTCACATTCCTGATCTTCTATTTTCACTTGGATGTGGACTTTCTTTACATTTCTTGTGTCTGAGTGGCCAATGGTCACAGTTTGGTGGGTTTCCTCTTTTCTATAGGTTGCTTCTTTGTTTCTTTTGTTTCTCCCCTCTTGGCTCCAATGGCTCTCCGGTTTCCTATCTCTTTCTCTCTCTCTCTCTCTCAGAGGTGGGCTCCATCTCCATCAGGGGCTGTAGTTATTTCTGGACCGGCATACTCTTGCTAGGTGCCCTCTTCTATCGCATTTCCTGCAGATAGCGTCAATGAAGCAGCATTCTGAGTGTGGATGGTTTCCCCCACATCGATTGCATTCAAATTCGGGTTTTCTTCCAGCACGCTCTTTTCTATCTTTTCCCGCCCTCAGGTGGTATACGTCATCTTCCTCGCTACTGGTCCCCGACTCGACGTCCTCGTGGTGCGTTGTGATTTTTTTTTTTCTCCCTCTGATCTAGGTGGCTCTTTACTGATATGTCCTGCCGATTTATTAATTTTCTTCATTTTGGCGGCCGATTTGTGGGTAGCTTCTGCGGCAGTGGCTTCTTCTATTGCCTCCTTCACTGTGATTTTTGGCTGGGTTAGCAAACAGCTCTGTAAGGTGAGGTCTTTCAAACCAAGGACCACGCGGTCTCTCAGTGCCTCATCGAAGTTCAAAAATTCATATTCTCCGCCAATGTCCTTCAGGGCTGCTACAAAATCGGCAATACTCTCGTCCTCCTTTTGATTTCTTAAATAGAATCCGTGCCTCTTGATTAGGCTTGATACGGTCGGTGCATAGTGAGCCCGGAGAATCTTCTCTAATTCTGGCCACGTTAATGTTTTCACGTCTGTGGGTGCAGCTAACGCCTTTGCCATCCGGAATACTGTGGGTCCGCAATGGGTCAGGAAAACAGCTCTTTTTCTATGTTCCGAGACTCCATTTAAATTGCTGCTCTCCAGGAACATTAGAAATTGATCTACGTACGATTGCCATTCTTCTTTGGCTAGATTAAACTGCTCGGGTGGCGCGTTGTTGCCGGACATTTTCTTTGCTCGATCTTCGTCACTGCGTACTCAATTGAATTTTATTGTCTCGATCCCACCTTCGTCGCCAGTATTTTATGGCGGGAAGTAAGAGATGCACACATTCAGTTGACTTGTTACTTTGTTTTTATTTCCAGGACTGAATAGCAACAGAGCCGCGGCAGCCTTTCTTATAGCGGCTGCTCGCGGCTCGCCAACCAATGACATTTATATAAAGTTCCCGCCGTTGGATCGACCAATTGCGGGTGAGTATTTGAATATAGAACAGGTACCATACAGGAAAAAAAAGAGAAAAGGGAATATCTGCATTAGGATCAAACAAGAGGACGATAGAAAGAGTGGTAGTGGTAAAGCCACCCATGTGTGCAAACATCTGGGAGAGCAAATGAAATGCCAGGGAGTCAAAGGGAAAAACAGGCACTGATCTCTAAAGTGAAAAGCAACTTACACAGGAGCAGGGTGAGAAACAGGGAAAAAAAACAATTAGATCTTGCTGTGGCTGTAGCTGGACTGAGCACCAAATGAGTCCCACTGCCAACCCACTGCAATCTGGAGTGAAATTTTTGAGGATGGCTTAAGAAACAGGAGCAGCCTAGGACAGAAGCCAGTTAAACTTCAGGGCAGACTTGCCAAGCAGGCATGAGTACAAGACCAGTGTAGCTGAAACTGAAAGGAGAGAGGGAGGGAGAGAGGGAGGGAGGGAGGGGGAGAGAGAGGGAGAGAGATCATCCACTGTTCTCAGCTTAGTTTTGTTTAAGCATGATTTATTTAATAAATCACAATGGAAGGGTTTAATCAATATGCTAAGCCTCCAACTACTTAATGTGAGCATGTTGATGACGTCTTTTCTTCTCAAGCTTCTGGGATGTGAAATGATTGCTTCCCTTGCACAAGCCTCTAAAGCAGAAATAAAATGGGTGGCAGGTAATTTGGATCTCAAAACCCATTTCATCAGTGCCAGGGAAAGCAAGCACAAAGCGTTCTTATTAAGTGCAGGATAAAGCCAAGAAGGCAATGTGATATTATACTCCCTCAAGCATCTCCACAAAAATCACCTCTTCCATGAAGCATTCCCATAATCCCTTAATCCTCACTCATGCACTAACCATGTCTGAATATATGCATTAATCTCTAGTCAACTTTGTTTTCCTTCTTTCTTCTTTCCTCTCTCTTTTATAATTTGCCTCCCAATTATAACGTCTATGTTACTCTCAAAAGCATTAGGTGTGCCATTATCTTCAGTAAATAAATTAATCATGATTGGTGTTACCTAAATGCTTCTGTGGGTGTCTTTTGTATATCTTGTTGTGTGGCAGTAGCATCAAAAATGGTGATGGGGACATATTGGGATAAAGGCACATTTTTGTCCAAAGGATTTTTCCAATTCAAAACAAGTGATCATCAACCATGAATTGATTCAGAGTTGCCTCAAACAAATCACTTGTTTTTCAGCAACTTGTAAACATAACATTTCACATTTCAGCATCTGCACATCCCAGTCGAAGCACCCATGTTTCATAAAATCTATTGGGTGGGACGTAAGAAGTATTTGGTGAAATGGTGCCTGTCCTTGAATTAATCAAGCCACAGCCCTTTTTCTCAGGGTGACAATGCAATTAACTAATAGGAGCCTCCATGCCATGCCACTGCCAAGCACAATCATCTTAAAAGCTGTCTGACAGTTCCGTATTTAGTTTTGTTAATAATTGTGTATTGCAGTCACAAACATTTACCAGGTGCAAATGTAATTCATCTGGGCAATAGTGATGTTTTCTTTCAAACAGTGTGGCTTCTGGGTAATTTAATAGATGTTTCCAGTATCAGGCATCAACCAGATTTCATGTCTAGCTTACTTCTATGAAGTCTTTCTTACTCAGTAGATTGAAAACATGAAAAAAGAAGTCTGCAAAATCTAGATATTAGTTCATTATAGAAATAATTTATTGGAATACATCACTTTGTAGACTTTCTATTTGATATACTAATGGAATGCAATTCAATTAATGTATTTATAATTTGAAGCCACTGCTTTTCCATCCAATATATTTCAGTATTAGCCAATAAATCCACCATGTTATTCTCTTCTACTTTTTTAAAAATGAGGAATGTTTTTTTCAGTTTTACATGTAAAAAAACCCCAAGAAAAATTATGTGCAAAAAGTGATTCAGGATGGTGATTCTACAACAATAAAAAAACTATAGATGTAATACAGATATATATGTACATACGTACATACACACGCGCACACACATGGATTAGTTTTAATTTAATTTAATAGAAATGTTGAGTGTTCTGAGCAGACTGATAGATTATTTAAATAATAAGAATCAGTAAAATAATAAACAAATAAAAATTATAACATAAGTTATAAATGATACTTGCTATCCTAAAAGTGCATGGGCACTTATAATTTCAATGGACAGGAGAAGAAAAAAGGCTTAGTTTGTAACCCCAAAGATCATGCTATATGAACTTGAGAAACACCCCTAATTTGTATGTAACTGCAATCTGTAATTGTTTTTTTTACTTTTAAAAAGAGTAAAGCTTTAGATGAGGATGTAAAAGATAAAAACATGCAAGCAGAGATGCCCAGCAAAATGTCGTACAAGAAGGGTCCTGATAGGTCTTGTTTCGCAATTCACATCAGCTTTTAAAAGAGAGGTCTTTGCTTTTATGAATGTTGATAGGCTTTTGTTTCAAGGCCACCGAAGTGTTACCATGAAATGTTTTGGGGTAATTCTGTTTTTGGTATTTTTGCCATCTGTTTTTACCTTGTTGGTTGGGTGTTGAGGGTGATGTGGGACAAATGTTATTGGATTTCAATCATGACAATCTTAAGATTCTAGACAACATGTGCCAGTGCATGAAAATGTAAATCTTGCATTATATGACTTGCAAGGAGAACCGCCTCTGAAGTCCATTCTCACTCTGATTCTGGACCTGAAGTTGGTTCTGATAGCTCCAGGTAGGCATCTGTTTTGCACATAGGAGCCATAGATCTTGATAGCCATAGCTGAGTACTGCTTAACATAACATTACATGCCTCATGTATAAGGCAGGACTAGATCTCCTGGTTTCCTAGCCTAGTTTCTTAAATCACTACAGCAAACTGTTCTATGAACATATTTATTTTAAATACTTATTAGTTAAATCTAACCCTTGAAAGACAGTGTGGCTATCATATCTCGGTTTCCATCTTTGTATATACTCCACACCTAAACCTGTACCTATATTTACATCTACAGCTATCTTTAGCTATCTTTAGCATCTTTCTCCATATACTAACTCTATCATCAGGATCTACATCTATATAATGTGCCTGCATAAAGCAGGTGCAATTGTTCAGTTGACTTGCTTCTAGTATCTTCATGCAATGAAACTTCTAGCTGTGGGACTTCTTGAATTCACCATTTAGTAACATGGAAAAGTGAATTTGTATCATGAAGCAGCTTCAAAAAGCTACTTTACTCAAAGTATCTCAAGCAAAGAGCCATTTTGAAGCTTGGCACAGCCTTAATATCTATCATCTCTCTCTTTCTCTCTCTCTCCCTTCTTCTCTCCCTCCCTCCCTCCCCCCTCATATGAATGTCTCCAGGAAATGCAAATTCTGTGCCAAGAACCCCGTATCAATTATGCTAATCACATCTCCATCCCTTTTATTTTCTGAAAATGTTACAATGTGGTTTTTTACATGATTCCAAAATGTACAATTAAAAACAAGACAACTAGATGTTACAGAAATGTTGAAGTCCAGAAACCTTCCTTATATCTGACTTTAAATCAGTGTACTATAGAACATGAGAACCAAATGTGGTTCTCATGTAGCACTTTTGTTAAGAGTTGGAAGAGACAACGAATTTGAGTACAGACCGTTTGTGCAACAATAATGCCTACTTTCATCATTTCAGCCCTAAGATAATAAATAGTAATTCATTTATTGAATGGTGGTTTGCGCAATATGGAGTATTCTGTTGTACTTACGTATATATCCGGACTCTTCTCTACTTTCAAATTTCTAGGTTCTACTATATCACATGATCTAAAATGGACACCTAACATCAAAAACGTCATCAAAAAAGCACAACAAAGAATGTTCTTTCTGCGCCAACTCAGAAAGCTCAAAGTGCCCAAGGAGCTGCTGATCCAGTTCTACAGAGGAATTATTGAGTCTATCATCTGCACCTCTATAACTGTTTGGTTTGGTTCTGCAACCCAACAGGACAGACACAGACTTCAGAGGATAATTAGGATTGCAGAAAAAACAATTACCACCCACCTGCCTTCAATCGAGGACCTGTATACTGCACGAGTCAAAAAGAGGGCTGTGAAAATATTTACAGACCCCTCACATCCTGGACATAAACTGTTTCAATTCCTTCCCTCAAAACGACGCTATAGAGCACTGCACACCAGAACAACTAGACACAAGAACAGTTTTTTCCCGAAAGCCATCACTCTGCTAAAGAAATAATTCCCTCAACACTGTTCAACTATTTACAAAGTATACACTACTATTACTATTAATCTTCTCATCACTCCTTATCACCCATCCCCTCCCACTTGTGACTGTAACTTTGTTGCTTGTATCCTCTGTTTCCTAGTATGATTTGATGTTGATTGTACCATATGACTATCATTAAGTGTTGCACATTATGATTCTTGATTCTTAACAAATGTTCCTTCTTTATGTATATTGAGAGTATTTACACTAAGACAAATTCCTTGTGTGTCCAATCACACTTGGCCAATAAAGTATTCTATTCTATTCTATTCTATTCTATTATTTCTAGTCCTTCTTAAAAGTGTTGAGGGAATAATGCATAGCTATACTTTTGACTAAAATTACATAATCCGCTTAAAAAAAAACCTGCACACATGCATAATAGAATATGTTTGATCTACTGAACTACATACAGATTAGAATATGTTTGATCTTCTAAACTACAGTTGCTTGTAGAAGTATAAAATAATTATGTTACAAGTATTCATTACACTTATATTACAGGTTAACACTGTGATCATGCAAATCACATCATAAACAGCAAATGTAGTTTTAAAGGGTAAAGCACTGTGTTGCTAATTAAACATTGTGTCTAGTTTAAAGATATAATTACTGAGGTGTAACAGCAGAGTAATAGAAATGGATTGGCCAAGCATTTTCCTACATTCAGTAAAGGGTTTCAAATGATCAATGGTATTTTAATTAACCTGTAATAAATATCATTTTATGATTAAACTGAACAAGCAAACAGAACTCTTTACTGGAAAAAGAAAGTCACAATACATGATGCCCAATGTTTAGATAAATGTATATAAATACCACTCTGTGATTCCCAGTGCTTCACTTCATATCATTCCTAATTATATGTTTAAAGTTAGTGTAAGTAAAAAGGCAAAAGTACAAAACATGACAATCATTTTTATACCATGCTCTGCAAATGGAATATTTAGGAATATATCACTGTGTAGATCAAATTGTAATTTTTAATTGTTAATACTGGAAAAGCAAGATGAATACACTCAGTTACAGTGGCAATGAGTGTACCTTTGGAAGACCTGAAAGATCCAGGTTAAGGACAGATCATCATGGAGAAAATTTTTCAAACATGGTTGCTAAAAGTCAACAACTTGATGGCATATAACGAATCAAGTACTGGATACGTGATAGCTGATCCTTTTTGAAAAAAAATTTTTTTTTCTAGATTCATAGGACTATCATAACTCCTTTTTGTAAAGTGGTAAATGTTGCAACCTGCTTATCTAGCACCCTTGAAGTGACAAAAACAACAAAGAAACTTCATGTATATTTTCTTGAATATCTTGCAGGTTCAGAAGGAAGATTAAATATAAAACGATTCCTACTATTTTAAAGTGCTAATTCATTGTTCTTCCATTTTTACCCAGATTAAAATAAAAGAACAAAGAAAACCCACCTTAAAATGTTGCCTATTAATGTTGCTTCCAAATCTTTGTTTTCTGTTTGCATATCTCCAACACAGTAATTATGCAGAATATTAGAACTACTTAGCAATTTCTGAGGAGTAATCAGATTTAAAATACTGAACGAATGTGGGTGTTGGAAGAGATCTTTCTACATTTACTAGATTATTATCTTTAGGATCAGAGCTCTGGGGAAAGCCTAATAATGTATGGTCAAGTTAAACCAACAATACATTGAGAGAGAGCATTTTAGTTTAAACTGTTTAACTTACACTCATTTCTTGGCAAGTTGTTCTTGTTTAGAACAGGGGGAAATGAAACCATTAGACACAACTCAGACCAAATTGCAAAACATGTTTAGGCTTGAGGAAATTCTTTTTGCTTCCTTTTCTCCTCAACACCCCCCCCCCCCACACACACCTCTCTTTTTCATAAAGGCAGCTGTTCAGTGACTCACTATATGTTTTCAGCTGGAACGTGCCTTAGATCTTGTTCACAAGCATGTTTACATTAGTTCTGTGTGAACCACAGTTTGAAACATTATCTCCCTGGAACAAATTTGTACATGTATAGCTTTGTACAAGAATTTCTTGTAATTAAGGCAATTGTCAAGTTCTTTTAAACCTCATGAATTATGCTCCAAGGATTCTACTCTTTACTTGATTCCCACCTTTTTTATTTTTAATAATGAAGAATGTTACACTCTACAAGTATAGAGGCAGTCCCAGATGGCAAATCATGAAGATAACACTTAGACAGGCAAGTTAAACACCTGTGCAAGTTGAGCAACAGGGCAAAGGGGTCAGGGAAATCCACCGTTCCTTGTTTTATTATAAATCCTAACTTTCTGGGTGAATGAGCCCAAGAAATATAAAATGGATTAAAAGATTGAAAGCCAGAAGAGATGTAAATGTGTTATTGCTGTTGCAGAGAAATGGAGAATGTCTTATTTATGCAAGCTACTGATCCTCAGGGCACAGGTTAACTTCTCTAAGAGCAGTAAAACTTATCTGAAACAGCTGAGAGGCAGAAAGTTTGTAGATGTGACTTTAACAACCCAATAGTTGTGTCCATTGTTTAGGTGATATACTTCATTTCTTCTCATGGAGAACAACATCTCAATGCAGAATAGTGCCATGCCCAAGTGCAGTACATGGAAATAATCCTTGAGAAAATATGTCTTCCTTAGGAATGAATTTATATTCTGTTAATGCCAGGGAACTATCTTCAGGTTAAGAGACTTTAAAGGTGAGAAAAATTTATAATCAGATGAATAAAGGGATAATTTATTATTGGTAATGGCAATGGTCAGTGGGTGCCAGAAACCAGGGTTTTGGTGATTTGAGAAGCAAACGTTAGGTTAATAGGTTGCAATCTAAGACCAGCAAGATAGCTTTCCCCCAGACATTCCCAGGGTGAGAATATAGAGGCAGAAATGAGAGTGGTGTCAACCAAGATAGATTAAAGAGAATGGTTTGGACTTCTTATGCTCTGGAACAAGCTGTGCAGTTACAGAAGGGATGGGCTCAACTTGAAACAAAATGGAAAAATAAATTGCTGGTGCTTAATACTGAAAATGTAGCTGAGGAGATTTCAAATTTAGCCCTGAGGACAACCTAGCTAAAATCAGTTATTACATCTAGTTCTTAAAAGCACACTCTCACACCCACCAATCCTCAGGAGAAGATTGAAATTAGGGAAGAATTCAGGAAATATGTAATGCTGACTTCTATTTTATAAAACAAAAATCTGCAATGTTTGAGGAATCAGTGAGTAAATACGATGTCTTGAGTTTTAAACAGACCACAAGATCCTAGCAGGAAGAGTGAAATAGGATTTTTTTCAGACTGGGTTTCTTTCTTCTATTTTGTGGGGAAATCTGAAAGGGGGACATAGAAGCAGGAAGATTCTTGGAGACAAATTACTTCCATTCTCACTTATTTATTAAATCCACCTTATGAAAAAAAAGTCCAATGTCTGTTTTCAACAATACCAACTACAACTGGCCTTAAATGCAAGCTACTCAATGCAAGAAGCCTTGTAAATAAAATACCTGAATTTCTCCTCTTACTAAATAAAGCTAAATTCGACATCATATTTGTCTGTGAAACATGGCTCAACGCATCTCTCCCTGACTCCTTTACCACAGTAAGAGACTATCATGTTTACCGATCAAATCGTGAAATCTGTAGAGGAGGTGGTGTTGCTATCTTCTAAAAAAAGTCCCTACATCTAAAAACATCCAAGTTATCCAGGAGCTTGCTATTCCTGAAACCATTGTCTGTGAACTGGCCTTAAATATCACATTTCGGTTCTTACTATGTTATAGAGCCCCTGATTATGACATCGAACATGCAAACAAGCTAAATATACTACTAACATGGGCAGCATCCTGCCCACACTCTTTTATCTTTCTTGGTGACTTCAATCTACCTCATATTAACTGGACCTTAATGAATGTACAACTGAACCCACACATGCAATCTTCTACAATGCAGTAACAAATCTGGGACTAGAACAACTAGTAACCAACAACACTAGACTTAACAACTGCCTCGATCTCATCTTCTGCAATAGTTTGAATTCAATTTACGGAATACAAATTAAAGAACCCTTTTCCAACAGTGACCACAACATGATTGACTTTTGTCTCAACATACATCCACACAAAAATCATCACAACGACAGAATCCCCAATTATAACTTCAAAAAAGGCAACTATGATCTTATAAACAATGATCTCTCATCCCTTGATTGGCAATTTCTATTCTCTGGATGCAATACTGTAGAAGACCATAACAACATATTTTTACTTGAAGTCAAAAAAGTCATCAAACTATATGTACCATTAACAACTCCCAAAACCAGAAAAAACAAATTACCCAAAACAATAAGGAAGCTTCAATCCAAAAAGAAATCACTTTGGTGGAAAAACAAATCTGGTCATGTTGCCAACTTCAAAAGCCAATACAAAAATTTATGCCACCAGGTAAAAACTGAATGCACCAATTATCACATTAAACAAGAAGAAAACCTTCTATGCACCAATTCCACCCATGCTTTCTACAATTTTATAAACAACAAACTAAAAGACTCAAGGTCCATCCCACCCCTGAAAGGACCTAATGGTAAAAATTGCAATGCCAACCTCTTTAACATATTCTTTGGCTCAGTATTTGTAAATAGCAATGGCTATTTACAATGCCCAGTATTTCCTAGTCGAACCACAGACAACTACAATGATCTAATACATATCGATTTTACAGAAGACAATGTTGAAAAAGCACTACACAATCTAAAACCATCTCTATCTATTGGACTGGATGGAATATGTGCCTACTTTTTTAAAAAGCTATCCATTGCCATAGCAGAACCTCTAAGCATAATCTTTGAAAAATCTTTCAGGACCAGCTCTTTGCCAAAACTATGGTCACAGGCCATAGTCATCCCCATCTTCAAAAAGGGAGACCCCAGCCTAATTGAAAATTACAGACCAATCTCTTTATACTGCATCCTGTAAAGTCATGGAATCAATTATTAACCAATCCATCATCCTCCACTTAGAAACAAACAACCTATTCTCTAATAAACAATTTGGTTTTAGGAAAAAACTATCATGTAATCTGCAACTCTTACATTGCAAAAACATATGGACTACACAACTCGATCAGGGCAAAGCAATAGATGCAATCTACATAGACTTCTGTAAAGCCTTTGATTCATTGGTACATGACAAACTACTCCTAAAACTAAAATCTTATGGTATCTCTGGACAACTGCATAACTGGATAGAAGCATTCCTGTCAGACAGACAACAAATGGTCAAAATTGGGAGCGTCCTATCAAATTCTATACCTGTCAACAGTGGTGTCCCCCAAGGCAGTGTTCTAGGACCAACTCTTTTCATACTCTACATAAATGACCTCTGTGATCATATCAAGAGCAACTGTGTTCTCTTCGCTGATGATGTAAAGCTATTTAACACCACAGACAATACTGCTACCCTTCAAAAAGACCTTGACTACGTATCAGAATGGTCAAACAAATGGCAACTTCAAATCTCAACAAATAAATGCTCTGTCCCAGATATTGGCAAAAAAAAAAATCAGAAAATAAAATACAGGCTGAATAGTCAAGACCTTGTTGATGACCTAAACTCTGTCAAGGATCTTGGAGTACTCATCTCAAATGACCTAAGTGCTAGAGCCCAATGTAACTACATAGCCAAAAAAGCGCTGAGTTGTTAACCTAATCCAACGTAGCTTTTTCTCTGATAATATCACACTACTAACTACAGCATACAAAACATTTGCTAGACCAATACTCAAATACAGCTCATCAGTCTGGAACCCACATTACGTATCTGATATTAACACAGTTGAGAAAGTCCATAAATATTTTACAAGAAGAGTTCTTCACTCCTCTACTCGTTGCAGAATACCTTATGCCACCAGACTTGAAATTCTAGACCTTGAAAACCTAGAATTATACCGCCTTCGGACCAATCTAAGTATAGTATATAAAATCATACATTGCAATGTCCTACCTGTCAATGAATGCTTCAGCTTCAACCACAACAACACAAGAGCAAACAATAGATACAAACTCAAGGTTAATCACACCAAACTTGATTGCAGGAAATACAACTTCAGCAACAGAGTGGTCAATGTCTGGAATACTCTACCTGACTCTGTGGTTTCTTCCCCAAACCCCAAAAACTTTAACCTTAGACTATCTACTATTGACTAGTAGTACCCTTTCCTAAAAGGTCTGTAGGGGGCGTGCATAACTAACATGCCTAACATCCCTGTCCTATTGTTTCTTTTATATTTTATTTTTCTTATAAGTATCCATGTATTCATAACTATGTTTTATTTATACCTATTATCTTGTAAGCAATTGACAAATAAATAAATAAAATAAAATAAAAAATAAAATTTTCTATATATATTTCTGATAGTGTAATATTTTGGTTGTTGGGCGTTGGGTGAGATGTCGGGAGAGTTTGGAGTTCTAATCTAAACACAATAAAATAGAACTGTATTGCTCAAATATAGATCTTCTGCTCCTGAATTTCAATGGTGCAATCTCGAAGGTGATTTTTGGTGTTTTGTTTTGTCTTTTTGTTCTTGTTTTTTTTGCATCATTGAAGCCTATGAAGTTTTTGCCTACTTTTGGCCTTGAGGTCAAACCAAAGAGACTTAAGTAATAGCCAGATTTTACTGCAACCTATAAATGACATTGATTCAACTGGAATAGGCTGACATCGATTATTTCCAAAGCAGAAACTTCTCAAACAATAGAAGTCAACTTTCTGCAAAAAGATGGAGGAATAGTTTAAGCAATAGTAGGGAATGCTTAGCAAAACTATGCTGTGCAACAACAACTACAACAGCAGCAGTAGCAAAAATACTATTAGGTTCAAAGGAAATGCTAGAACACCAAATGGGAAGAATTGAAGGAATTGAAGGAAGGAAGAGGTTTCCTTAAGAAAGTGGAAGACTTGCTCAAATGAGGAGATCAGGAAGGAATGCAAATGCTAGCATATGAAATGCAAGCAAACAATAAGAGATTCAAAGATATTATATAATAGTGAACATGTTTAAATAAATCAAAACCAGGAAAATAATTTTAGAGATTATTGGACTCTTTCCTGACTAGTTAGTTAAATGATTGCTAAAAGAAGTCAAGGAGTGGCCAATATTCATGACTCATTTATGAAAACTGAACCAATAAATTTCTAACTTGATTAACAAACTAAAATTAAAAACAAAACTTGGTCCAGATGGTATGCATCCAAGAACTTTTAAAGAATTTAAATGTGAATTTGTTGAAGAAGAATCAATATTTCTTTGGCAAATGTAAATTCTGGCTCATTAGCATTTGAGAGTTGTTTGAGAGTGTCAACAGGCATGTGGACAGGGGTGAGCTGGTAGATCTTGTTTACTTGGCTTTCCAAAGTATTCTGATAAAGTCCTTCACCAAAATTCCTTGAGAAAACTCAGAAGTCCGGTTAAAGAGCAAAAAGTAGAGAGTATAAATAACCAATGCTTTTAAACATTGTTTGGGGAACTACAGGAAAAGGGCAGAAAGAGCTGTTTCAACTAGGTGATTAATATACGATTCAGTGTCAAGTTTTGATGCAGTATAAGAAATGTTATTGATAGTCATTCAGATGAAAAATCCTAACCACATCTATACTGATTTGGCCTGAGTTGATACTGAAAAAGGAATTTTGGAGTACTGGTGAACAACAAAGTTGAAAAACTGAGCTGTGTGAAAAGGTAAATTTCATATTAGGTGTCATTGGAAAAGAAAATAAGGATGCCAATGTGACAATATCTATGTAACATCTGTGATGTAGCTTGGATATATATATCTTTCCCCACCTGGCAGCATCATTTTTTTTTCTATTTTGATTTTATGATATTGTCCTCATGTCATTTTCCAGCCTTTGAGCATGATAGGCCTTAGATATCCTTAGCTGTACCAAATTTAAAGTACTACATGCAATTTCATTTTACATATTGTGTAAAAACAAATTTCATTTTGTTATTACAAATTTGACATGTCTTGAGTTTTCAGAATATCTTTAGGTGGTTTACAAACATAATCATAACCGAACATTAATATAATCACAAATAATGACTTGTCATAACAAACTAGACATAAAAATAAAAGCATCAATCCCCACCAGATATAGAGGTAAGCTCAACTTCAAAAAAAAGCTCTGATTTAATGCTTTTTTTATTTTATACCCAATAAAGAATTATTGGTATCTTTGGAGAAAGGTTACTTTATGGAGTAGAAGTGGTTTACTGAGAAGGTTGCCTGTGTCCACAACTTTATTAAGGAGAAACATCCAACACATCTCCTACATGCAAGAAGGGTAGATTCAGTTTGAAAGAGGTAATTCTAGAGATAATTCTAGGTTCTATCATATCACAAAACCAAAAATGGACACTTAACATAAAAATGTCATCAAAAAAGCACAGCAAAGAATGTTATTTCTGCGCCAACTCAGAAAGCTCAAACTGCCCAAAGAGCTGCTGATCCAGTTCTACAGAGGAATCATTGAGTCTGTCATCTGCACCTCTGTAACTATCTGGTTTGATTCTGCAACAAAACAAGACAGACACAGACTCCAGAGAGTAATTAGGACTGCAGAAAAAATAATTACTACCAACCTGCCTTCAATCGAGGACCTGTATACTGCACGAGCCAAAAAAAGGGCTGTGAAAATATTTACAGACCCCTCACATCCCGGACATAAACTGTTTCAACTCCTTGACACTATAGAGTACTGCACATCAGAACAACAAGACACAAGACAGATTTTTCCTGAACACCATCACTCTACTAAACAAATAATTCCTTCAACACTGTCCAACTATTTACAAAATCTCTATCACTATTACTATTAATCTTCTCATCACTCCTTATCACCCATCCCTTTCCACTTGTGACTGTATGACTGTAACTTTGTCGCTTGTATCCTTATGATTTATATTGACTGTTTCCTAATATGATTTGATTACTTATTGTATCTTATGACTATTATTAAGTGTTGTACCTGATGATTCTTGACGAATGTATCTTTTCTTTTATATACACTGAAGCATTTGCACCAAGATAAATTCCTTGTGTGTCCAATCACACTTGACCAATAAAGAATTCTATTCTATATTCTATTCTATTCTACCTAGGAGTAAAGCCAAATAGGGCTTTTTAGAATAACACTAGCTCTGTGAATTGTATCTGGAAATAAACTGGTAGCCAAGGCAGAACAGGCTCAACCAGTGTCACAAGCTTAATCTGTTAGGCTTTGCCACCTACTACATTGGACAGAAGTCAAATAATTGGCAGGGATTTGAAACAGAAGCAATAGACAGAGGTTAGGGCAAGGTCATCTAGAATAGTAAAGGTAGCAGCCATAAGTATGCAGTTGATGTTCTGCCCCCATTTTTATATATGTTGCATGTGAAAGGGGCATAGTTTTGATTTTAACATCACACATTTCATCTTCACTTTGTTGACCTATCTATGGATGTCTCTAGGTGAAAGAGTAATAATGAAGTCAGCAAAAGTTATCCTGGAAAACATTTCTGTTAATCCAAAGATGGGTAACAAAAGATATGATGGGAAATTTTAGACAAAAAGAAGACAATATTTCTTAACACAATATATGATTAATCTATGTGATTTGCTTCCTTAATGTACAGTGATGGTAATGAACCTAGATAGTTTTTAAGAAATGTTAGGCAAAACTTAGGGAGGATAAAGCTGTCAAGGGTTAGTTGTGTAAGGCTTGCCAATAAATTTGTCATATGAAAAATGTTACAGCATATGATTAAATCAAAATCTAGAGAAACTGAAAGGCATATGCATGCCAAAATTCACTTCACAGAATTGTACTATGGCTCACTAATCACAATATAAGCACAAACATGTGTAAATTGTGGGAAAAGAAGTTCCCAAATGTATGCATGGGAGAAAGGAGTAAACAACATTTCTATTTTCCTCTGAAAAATTATACATGGCTTGGAAAAAGTTCATACAAAAAATTGAATGTATCAGAAAATTCATGTGTACTTTGGAGTTACATATGTAAACAAACAGTTTTTAAAAATATTATTGCTAGGCTGGGAAGATCATGAAAACGTGGAGAAATGAGAGAGTTTGCCTTCTTTACCCTGGTATTTACCCCTACTCATTTGCTAGATCTTGGAAGATTCAAATGGCCAAATATCACTGCAGTGTAGCATGTCTCTCATTGCCTCATTAAGTATATGATATAATATTGCGTATTATATAGCAAGAACCATCTGCTAGTCCTAGATCTGAAGATACAGGAATAAGGCCATACATCAGCTACGATGTTTCTGTTTCTTTTGTCAGTCTGGGAAACAGATTGCAGAAATCAAGGATATTGCACATAATCACTACCTCACACGTTTATTGAAGTTCAAAATTTTTATGCTGTTCACAATTTAAAAAAAATATGCAAAAAAATGAATGCATACCCAAGCAAAATGATCAGAATTAGTACTCGTAAAGTCTGAATTCAGCAACAAGCATTATTGACAGAATTCTCTTAAAAAATTGTCCCTGGAAGCCACAATATTTGTGTAAATATTTACAAGTTGTATGTGAATTTCTGAAAAACAGAATGCTGCTTCTGTGTTCTTGTCCACTTATTTTAATGTATTTTTAAAGGAATTACTTTAATATTTTCATATTCTAAAAGGAAGAGTTCCCTGGGCTATGGGATCAACAATAACATTGTTTTCTGACAGCTAATTTTGCAGATAATGAGTGAAATTTAGAATTATTATTACAAGTTTAAACAAGATGCCATCAAAACACTTATTTGCCCACATATTTATGTTCACATGAAAGCTGCCAAAAAAACACACCTTTGCCTTAAAATTACATAATTTTAGACTTAGCAAAATATACAACTATAGCAAAGTGATTACTTTTTAATATAAATTGTAGTATTTAGTCTTAAATATGACCCAGCACATTACAGAGAAGAATAATTTTTTCTTTACAAATCAATTAAATAACAATATCCACAAGTTTAGGCTTGTTGGGAATGGCATCGGCAGGAAATCTGAGCTTGAAACTCATTCCATAGCATCTACTGGAGCCCAGGTTTGGGTCAAAGAATATAGCTTCTGGAGAACTTTACATAGATATTATCAGAACAAAAAACAAAATGTTCCCCCCCATTGGCTTGGTCCCAGATAAATGCATGCATGTTTTTAATCATTGTATAATGGAAAAGAAAAGACTGGGAGGAAAGGAAAAATCATAAAAGGGCCTCTTCAATGACAGGAAGCACCTCAACTCTCAGACAAGGGTTCTCACCTGAAAATGCTATACCACCAAGCTATAATCCCCTCCTCAGAAGATCTTCCTAAAGATCATGAAGGAATTCAATAATCTTGTCTTGACTCTTGGCCAGTAATGTGGCAAAATGATGTGTGTGCTGACGTCATCATAATACATTCTGATTTTACATATTGGCATCCCAAAGTCTGGCATGATTACCTAGGTTATGTTTGATGACCTAGGATAGATCCATACTTTCATTGGTATGAGCCATTCACTATTTCACGAGTGCCAGAACAGATAATGTTTCCTTCCTCTCATACCCTGTCCATTGCAAGTACATCCCATGCCTGTATTTTCCAGCTTCGACTGCTGTCTTCCAACATGTTCCTTTTTTAGACCTTCAAAGCTCATGATTTCCAGTACTTTATTTCTATGTAATGACAACAACAGTGCATGTCACACAAATCCTCTCCAGTGGCTGTCCCATGCAGCCATTTCATGCTAGGTGATTATGGACTATTATTGGCTGCTAGCTGGTTATGTTCTCTGCTTCTTAGCAATTGTATTTCTTCAAATAATGTTTCAGTTGATTCAATGATGACCTGTTAAATGAATAAACTATCCTCAACCCTAAAAGCCCATGCTTCATTCAACTTTTATGTCTACCAATGGATACCCTTTCAGTTTTGCCCAGGATACTCCACTTGCTTTTCCTGTCCTGCAAAGTTTCCCTTTTCTTCTATTTAATCTCTTCCCTTCCCTTCCTTTTCATTTCCTAAGGAACATAGGAAAAAAATAACAGCCTGTCCCCTATTGCTTTCATTATTTTGCCATCAGAACAAGAGTGGTGCCATAAAGAGAGAAAGGGGGAAAGGTCAAATGAATGTGGAAAGGAGGTAGGATGAAGATACCTGTATCCATGGAGGCAAATATCTGGGACAGCAAAAGACGATCTAGTGAGAAAGAAATGATTTTTCCTAAAAGGGAAAAGCAGGTACTGATAGATCAGTCTTTATAGGAGCCAGCCAGTGAAACTTGTCTTTCCTGCAGGAATAAGAAGGGCAAGAACAAGTGAGACAACCAAGCAGGTCTTGCTGTAACTATGTTAACTAGGCACTAGACAAATCCCACTGTCACCCAATGCAGTTTGGACTCCTGAGGGTTACAGAAATTTTCTGGGAATTTTGGAAGATGTACTCCATACACATCTGAAGAGGAGAAAGAAGGTTTAATTCATCTATTTCCAGTCTCTACACTCATAGGTACTGTATTTCCAGTTAAAAATGTATTCTTATAAATCAACCATTTAAAATATACTTTTACAAATCCTTTCTTTAAAAAAAAATCTCTTTAAATGTTTTCTTGAAAAGATGCCTTTTGAAAAAAAATGAAGTCTGTGTATTTAATTAATTACACTTCTGTTCTGCTTAATAATAATCATAGGTCTCCATTACAATCATTTAGTATCAAGTCATTTGAGAAACATGAAAATCAGAGTATAACAAATTTCTGATCCACACCTTCTTTCATGAACTGTGGATCAGATTACAAAGATGAAAAGCCTCAGTCTTCCTCTTTTGAAAAAGAATTCCAACATATAGATATATGACTATGACTCATTTGGCAAGGTTTTGACATGTACATTTACTAACAAACCAAATATGTTGCAGTATAACTTTGGCAAAAAGAAATGCCATCCAGCTGAATTGTTGAGGCAAGTTCAGATCTGCTTGACAATTAGAACTCCAAGAACTCAGAGCTGCTGATAGAAGTTGGGCTGGCTGTGCAGCAGGTAGCATCTTCAACCATGTCATAGATCTGGGAACAGAAATCAACAGGTTTTTTTCCCCCATGGATTCTGAATATATTTAAGAAGCTAGATATCTGTGAAAGTGCTTCATTTTGCAAACACTAGTCATTATTTCATGTATCTGGGGGAAATGTCAACAGACCACCAATCCCCTTCTTTCTTTTAATCTTATTCTAATTAAACTACCACACAATGCAATTGGAATATATTTATCTGCTGACTGTAACATTAAAACTCTGTGATAAATGGGCTAATGTCAAATGTAGTAATCTTTGAGAATTCCCCTAACTTCCAATTTTTAATTTTGAGTTTCAAAAAGGATCATTATATACTATTTGGGGACATTTGAGAATTATGTTTTTCCAAATGGGTCATGATTGATAATAAAGAGATATTTATCCATCCTGCCAGTCCTAGGAGTCTTGTATATGTTCTCACAGTCATTATTCTGTTTCTTTCCACTGTCACCCATGCAAGTTGTATGTTTTCAGATGGGGGAGTTAGCCTATACCTCTGATTGCTAAAAGTGTTCAATTTACTATCCAAGGGAGACACACATGATTAGCAGAAACACAAAAGCATAAATTATACCTAACATTTCTTTTGGCAGGGTAGCTTGGTTAAAAAAATGAAAACGTGTTTTGAATATATGTATGTATGTATGTATGTATCTATGTATGTATGTGTTTTCGGAGATTTTCGCGGGTATTTGTATGTGGATCTTTGGTTCTTCGGGTTTTCTCCCGCGTAGAGTTGGAAATATCTAGGCGACGTTTCGATGAAGTCTCATTCATCATCTTCAGGGTTGTGTCTTCGGCCTTGTGCTTCTCAGAGTGACTCTGAGAAGCTTAAAAACCTTACACACATGTAAAGAAAAGACAATGAAACAAATAGCTTTCTGTCGGTATGGTCTCTGGTGATGAGCCGAAAGACAGAAAAGAAAGCAGTATGCTTTCTCCCTTAATTGGGGCTTAACAGGGTGTTGTAACACAAAGTATATACTTATTCCCCTGCCTCTGCTGATAAGGAGAGAGCCAGTGGTGTAGT
The DNA here is from genome assembly GCA_023653725.1 of Bungarus multicinctus. Lineage (NCBI taxonomy): Eukaryota > Metazoa > Chordata > Lepidosauria > Squamata > Elapidae > Bungarus > Bungarus multicinctus. Next base: position 8,986,076 of record CM042846.1, read on the forward strand.
GGCAATTACAACTGCCTCACATGTAATACTTCCCTGGTTCGAATCCCAGTAAGGGTATGGCTAGCTGAAGAGAGCTAACTAGCTCGAAATAGATCTATACTAGTCTCCCTTATTTATTATTTAAAATTATCAGCTTAAAAACCTTATCCACACACACACACACACACACACACACACACACATATATATATGTATATATGTATATATGGATCTTTGGTTCTTCGGGTTTTCTCCCGCATAGAGTTGGAAATATCTAGGCGACGTTTCGATGAAGTCTCATTCATCATCTTCAGGCTTGTGTCTTCAAGATCCACATACAAATACCCGCGAAAATCTCCGAAAACAAATATATATATATATATATATATATATATATATATATGTATGTATGTATGTATGTATGTATGTATGTATGTATGTATGTATGTATGTATGTATATATATATGACAGCCATGACGGATATCCTGACCTTCCGGCGCGCAGTGAAAACCCTATTTTTCAGACAGGCTGGCCTGGCCCAGTAATGGGTTTGGGTTTTAGATTTAAATTGGGTTTTAACTGTTAAATTTTATATTTTTAACTTTTAAATTAATCTCTGATTTTATATTTCTAAATTTCTCAATTGGATAGGATACAGCTGGACCTCTTTATTTAATATATTTTTAAATTGTATTTAAATTATATTTATTCTTGATGTGTGTTACGTGTTTTTAGTAGGCTGTACACCGCCCCGAGTCCCTTTCTGGGAGAGGGAGCGGTATAAAAGTTCGAATAATAATAATAATAATAATAATAATAATAATAATAATAATAATAATAAATACATAGACATATACATATACATATACATATACATATACATATATATATATATATATATATATACACCTCCTGTCCCACCACATACATCGGACAAACTAACAGAAGAATAAGTGCACGCATTGAAGAATACAAGAACTCAATCAAAAAAGAAGAACCGACCTCTTCCCTGGTCCAACACCTCAAAGCCACAGGACATAAGATTGACTTTAAAAATACCAGAACTATCGCCAAAACTGAACACTTCAACAACCGAATAATCAGAGAAGCCATAGAGATAGAAAAACGCCCACACAGCATGAATAAACAAGATGACACCTCCCACCTACCAGCCATTTGGAAACCCACCCTCATTAACAAACGAGTACCTAACATGAAGAAGGACATCAGACCCACACCCACGAGGGCCACACAAGAAACTAATCAGAACACAGCCAAACCCCCAACCAATGAGAACACACCCCCACCCAATCAGAACACAGCCAATCCCCCACCCAATCAAGTCACACCCCCACTAGTAGTTAAAAGGAAGAAGCAGCTGCAAGCTCACATTACTCTGAGAAGGACAAGGCCAAAGACACAAGCCTGAAGATGATGAATGAGACTTCATCGAAACGTCGCCTAGATATTTCCAATTCTACGCGGGAGAAAACCAGAAGAACCAAAGATCCATATACAAATACCCGCGAAAACCTCCGAAAACAAATATTGCACCTCTACGGGGAGGAAACCCACCATCTGACTAGGACTTATGAAAAACTTGAAGTCCAAAGAGCTTCCATTTTATGTGACCTCGCATTCCTACGCAATTGCCGAGATCAAAATTTAATCCCCATAAGCTTCCAATTGAAATTCCACACTAACAATGCAGCCACCAAACGCATCCTAAAAAGAACAGAATTGGCCCTAATCAGAAATAACTTCACACAAAAAGATTCCTCCTAGACCAAATCAACAAAGATCTCCTCACACTTCACCTCAGACTCAGCAACAAGATTCACCCCGCACTTTGGGACAAAACCAAACAACTCGCTGTCTGGAGAGCCGAAACACAGACCACCCTCAAGACAGACACACACACCAACAAACTCAGAAAACTACAACAATGCCAGAAACAAACTCCTCCCCCCTCACAGCCACACATGAAACAAACAGTGCACAACATCTCAGACAAGATCCTCAGCGAAGCCAAAACCAATTGTCCTTTCAAAAGGATTCAACTTTGCTGTCGCTCCCAAACACATCCCCACAGAAACCTTTGTATGCGGAGTTGAAACCAGCCTGACCAAAACCAACCCTGATGATGCGAACAGAATCAGACTCGAAATTACCAACATCCTCTGCACTAGCAAACCACCCAAAAGCAACTTATCCAAAGAAGAACAAACTGCACTACTTAACCTGAAAAAAGACACCAGCATAATAATCCTACCAGCAGACAAGGGCAACGCGACAGTGGTTATGAACACATCCGACTACCAAACCAAGTTAACCAACCTACTCCAAGACCCCACATACAAACCCCTAAACACAGACCCCACCACCTACCTAGAAAAAACCACCAGATCCAAAATAAAAGCGTCCCCCATCAGCGGAAAAAATCCAGCAAAGTATCATACCCAAAGAGAAATCATCCAGATGCCCTAAGCTTTATGGTCTCCCCAAGATACACAAAGAAGGAACCCCACTTAGACCAATAGTCAGCTCCATAGGCTCACCTCTACAAAACCTAGCCAAATTTCTCGCCAAACAACTACAGCCCTATGCAGAATCCATCAACATGTAAGAAACTCATTCCAATTCATCGAGATCATAAAGAAACAAAACTTACAACCCAGCGATCTATTAGTGAGCTTCGATGTCATATCCCTCTTCACCCAAGTGCCTATAAAAGAAGCCTTGACAGCCATCCAAAATAAATACAACCCCCCAAGCACATCCTAGATCTGACCAACCACTGCCTATCCAATACATACTTCACCTACAATGGACAAAAATACAAACAAATAGAAGGAGCACCCATGGGATCACCCCTCTCACCTGTCATTGTAAACCTCTATATGGAACACTTTGAAACACAAGCTCTAGAAAAATATGATCACAAACCCAAACTCTGGCTCAGATACGTAGATGACACCTTCATAATCTGGCCATACGGGAAAGAAAAACTGAACAACTTCCTCACATACCTCAACAGCCTACACTCCAAATTACAATTCACCATGGAAACAGAAGCTAACAGTCAACTTCCCTTCCTAGATGTCTTAGTATACAAAAAATCCAATGGCTCCCTAGGACACACCATCTGCCAGAAGAAAACACATACAAACCACTATCTACACACACTCTCACACCACCACCCAGCACAGATCAGTTCCGTAGCTGAGACACTCATCTCCAGAACAAAATGCTTAGCCGATGAACAACACCTAAAAACCGAACTACACACTCTCACTAATGTACTAACAGCTAATGGATTCCAAAGAAAGAAGATTACTCACCTAATCCAAAAAGAAACCCCAACCAAAATCCAAGACAAAGAACAAGAAAATGGCAAAGCCCTCCTCCCATATATAAAAGGAACTACAGACAAAATCAGCAAGATCCTCCAAAAACACAACATTAAAACAGCATTCTGCACAAACGGAAAAATATTCACCATCTTAAGAAACCCTAAAGACAAAATTGAGTTAGAAAACCAAGGAGTATACGAAATCCCGTGCACCTCCTGCCCCACCACATACATCGGACAAACTAGCAGAAGAATAAGTGCACGCATTGAAGAACACAAGAACTCAATCAAAAAGGAAGAACCGACCTCTTCCTTGGTCCAACACCTCAAAGCCACAGGACATAAGATTGACTTTAAAAATACCATAACTATCGCCAAAACCGAACACTTCAACAACAGAATAATCAGAGAAGCCATAGAGATAGAAAAACGCCCACACAGCATGAATAAACAAGATGACACCTCCAGCCATTTGGAAACCCGCCCTCATTAACAAACGAGTACCTAACATGAAGAAGGACACCAGACCCACACCCATGAGGGCCACACAAGAAACTATCACCACACTTCCACGTAGAAAGCAGACTCTCACCCACACAGAAGATGAAACATGACCACAGACCAGAAGCCATACCACAGCTACATCACTACCTACTTCAAACCCCCCCAACCCATACATGAAGGGAACTGAGGCCCACCATGAAGATGTGGCATGACCACGAACGCGAAGCCAAACAACAGGATCACAGCTCACCAGCTCAAATCCCCCAGCAACTAAGACTAACCTGAGTACAACCAAACCCCAACCGGAACAGAACACACCCCCAGCCAATCAGAACACAGCCAACCTCCCAACCAATGAGAACACACCCCCACCCAATCAGAACACAGCCAAGCCCCCACCCAATCAAGTCACACTGCCACTAGTAGTTAAAGGGAAGAAGCAGCTGCAAACTCACATTACTCTGAGAAGCACAAGGCCGAAGACACAAGCCTGAAGATGATGAATGAGACTTCATCGAAACGTCGTCTAGATATTTCCAATTCTACGCAGGAGAAAACCCGAAGAACCAAAGATCCACACACACACATATATATATAATGTGATGTATATTTCATTGTTTTATAAATCTGTACTTTATGAGTGAGTAAGAGATTAAGCAACCATAAGAGTACTATTCAGTGAAATCAGAACTGAGTAGAGGAGCAAATAAGGACACCATAACTTGCAAGAACTATGCTTCAAAGTTAATGAAAATAATACTTTTAAATTCACTGCATCTGCAGAAGAGATGCAAAAGATGGGGCTGGAAGACTTACTGCTAATCAACTTTGAGTCTATGTTTAGGATTTGGTGAATCTAGGAAGAACATGTGAAGCCAAGTATGAATTAGCCTAAAAGCATCTCTAACTTTTTAGAGATGGTTGTGGTTGCTAAAAGTTATGGTTTTGGTATAGTTTTGTCATTTACTGTATATATGGAGTGTCTATATATGGAGTGTCTCTTTTCAATAGGCTAGACTTGTCCACACAGCTTCTTTGCTGTCGCTATGCCCATCACCTTCTTCTCTGGTTCTCTATTTATTTATATGTAAGTACTGTATTTGTACAATGCCCACTTCAGTGAAATCATGGGGTGGAGGGGAATCAAATTATACACACACTTGGAGCAGAGAATATTTAAAGTGCTCAGAAAGCAAAAGCATAATAGGCATGAGCAACAAAATATTTTCTAGAGGAAAGTGGGTTTTTTTTTTATCTCAGAGAAAAAGGTAAATTTCTGAAAAAAGACTGAAAAAAGTCTTTCCCCATTATGTTGAAATATTTTTTTCGAGTATAGGAGGTTTTATTTCATATATAAAACAACTATACAGGGCTTCTAAATTCTTCATGAGAAAGAATTATGAATAAATCATATATGCTATTTCTCAAGATACATGTAAATAAGAAATCATTGAAATTGGGAATCATTGAATCATAGTAATATACACATTTTCCATCCTAATGTTTTGTATTGCTAATATCTAAATATGTTTATTTTATAAATGCTAAGATAATTTCTTAATTATTTTTAATGATTGATCCTGCCCTTGCCTATGAATCTGGGTATATAAAAGCAAATAAATGGGACAAATTTTAGAAATCTCAGTATGTTCTCATTATAGAGGTACTTACAGTGCTCTACTCACCTCTAAAATATAATAGTGGTTGAGGGAAAATAAGAGCTACAAAACAATATTGTATTAATAAGACATGTATCATATGAATTAAATCCCAAATGGATTTCTTTTAGCAGGCCTATGGTCAAAAAAGGACTTTTGCAAATCTCTTTTACCGTGTTTAAATATATGGAAATTAATTAAAACAAAAAGATAGCAAAAGTTCGTTATTGTTCTATGTTAATTTAATCTTGTTTAGCACTGAAATTGAAGTGTACCAGTTTCCAGAGAACCAAATAAAACCAAATATTATGCTTAAGACACACATTTAATACAATACATTTCATAGGTTAGGACTGCATTTTTCACAATATCATCTAAGCATCTTTTTGCAACCAGAATATTCTTAACTAAAAATTTCCCTAAAAAGAAAATCTACCCCATTTTTCTGTGCATCGTGTGTGAATCATACACCCAACACACACATACAATTTAAAAACATTAAGATGCCACTTATTTCTGTTTTAAAAAGTAGGCAAATAAGACTCTGAAATTACTGGTAACCCAAGTATTTTCCCAGAGAGATGACTAAAGGGCTTTGCAGACCCTTCTGAACTGAAGTAGGGCAGCGCAGTTGGATTTCAACATCAATTGCTCAATAATTGATGATTAATCTATTAAAGTTTAATGATGAGTTGATAAATAATAGTCTGGCTGCCATGTCAATATTGTAAATACAATAGTTTTCTGAATATCTATTTTTTTTTCTTCATAAAAATACAAGATAAACATAGTAAGAGAATTTGCCTCTTTATAACTCCTTCTACCAAGACATGACTCAATTGAAATACATTTTATAAGGACATCCATTTTATTTTTCTGTATTTGGCTTCACCAGTTGGTAACATCTTTTTTTTTTTAAACTGTATTCCATACTACACAGGTTCTATGAGTCTTTAAAAGGTCCCAAATTCTTTCTCTACAAGATAAAATCTTTAATATGAACACTTTTCATATTTTTCTGTGAAAATGGGCTGATTGCCTTGTTGTAATTGCATAAACAGAAGCTTCTAGGAGATGTAACTCTGAAGGTTCAGGATTTCTCCTGTATCTTCATTCAGTATTTGAGATAAATTTCCCTAGTTTTAGACAATTTCTCTTTTCTGTCTTATCCTTTGTTTGGTATATTTGCTTACTACGGAGATCCTGTAAATATTTCCCTGTTTTGATCATAGTTTACTCCAGCTCTTCATTTTCCAGGCTATAATTTATTTTATTTATTTATTTATCATATTTTTATACCGCTCCCTCTCCCAAAAGGGACTCGGGGCAGTGTACAGTCTAAACATATAAAGATACAGTCAACAGTAACAGTAATTAACTCAGAATTGAATATAGATAGATGAAAATAGGATAAATGAGTAAAATAAGTAAGTAAGTAAATGATTGAGTCCCATCAAATAGAATTAAAAGTCTTATTTGAATCTAAAATTTAAAAATCTCAGAAAACCTTTAATTGGCTAGGCCGGCCTGCTTAAAAAGTAAGGTCTTGACTGCACTCCGGAAGGTTAGGATGTCCGATGTGTCTCGTATCTCCGGGGGGAGATAGTTCCAAAGGGAGGGAGCTCCCACAGAGAAAGCACGTAATCTCGGGGTCGCCAGCCGACAACGATCAGGTGGCGGCACCCCAAGCAGGGCGACCCTATGGGAGCGTACTGGGTGGCGGGAGGTTGTCTGTGGCAGAAGGCGGTCCCGTAAGTAGCCAGGTCCCGAGCCATGGAGCACTTTAAATACTAATAGTACCACCTTGAATCGAATCCGGAAGGCCACAGGAAGCCAGTGCAGTCTGCGGAGAAGTGGTGTTATGTGGGCGTCCTTGGGGGCGCCCATAATCATCCGTGTGGCTGCATTCTGGACTAACTGTAACCTCCGGAGACTCTTCAAGGGGAGCCCCATGTAGAGAGCGTTGCAGTAGTCCAAGCGGGAGATAACGAGGGCGGAAGTGACTGTGCGAAGTGCGTCCAGATCCAGAAAGGGCCGCAACTGGTAGATCAAACGAATCTTATAAAAAGCCCCCCTGGCGACGGCTGCAATATGTTCTTCCAAAGACAGCCGTACATCCAGGAGGACACCCAAATTGCGTGCTCTTTCCACAGGGGTCAGTACCTCTCCCCCTATGGTCAGCGAGGGAACAAGCTGACTGTATCTGGGAGCAGGATGACTTCTCTTAGTCCTTCATTAATATTAGGGATCAAAGAGCAAGAAAATACTGTTCCTATCAAATAGTAGGGATATAGCAATCTTTTCATTTAATCCAATTATTGGTTAAAACTAACAAGCAGAACTTTCTCTTTTAATTTATGTAAAAAAACTTAAGTTTTGTCTATTTTTCAAAATCAATTTTCCCTTCTCCATTTGATATAGTGTTCATTTACTGTCCCCTCAGTGTTGCCTCACACCATGAGATGAGTAGTAAATAAATGTGATGAATAAATAAACAAAATTCTCCTCAAAATCTTTTTCTTTTCCTGAAAAACAAATAGCCCTGATGTTTCTAGATGCCCAGAAGGCTTTCAACAATTTAAATTGGCAATTTTTAATTCAACAAATTTATAATATGAATTTAGGCACTAAATTTGAAAATATTATAATTACTATCTATGCCACACAAAAGGTGAATATTATAGTTAATGGTCACGACTGATAAAAATAGAGAAGGGAGTTAGACAGGGCTGTCCACTCTCACCCCTGCTCTTCATATTATCCTTGGAAACATTACTAAAGCGAATTAGACAAAACTCAGATATAAAGGGACTAAAGGTTAAGAAAGAAGACTACAAGTTGCAAGCATTCGCTGATGTCATGTTTTTTTTATTGAAGAACCAATCAGAGAAAGGTCAAGAACTGATGAATGAACTAGAACAATTTGGAACAGTGACAGGACTTAAAATCAATAGAAAGAAAACAAAATTAATAATTAAAAATTTAACAGAAAAACAGAAATTAGAATTAGAAAAGGATGGGAATTCAAGTGATAAAGAAAATTAAATATTTGGGAATATGGTTGACAGCACATTGCAAGACGTTAAAGGAAAACAATTATGATAAATTAATGCAACAGGTAAAGAAAGATTTAGAAATATGAGGTAAGCTACAACTTTCTTTATTAGGTAGGATTGCTACCATTAAAATGACTATTCTTCCAAAATTCCTCTATATATTTCAGAAGATACCAATCAAAATTCATAAAAAATACTTTGTGGAACTCAATAGGATAATTTCAAAATTTATCTGGCAAGGGAAAAAAAACCAAGAATAAATTTAAAGGCAATGCAGGATATGAAGAGCAAGGGAGGGATGGCTCTTCCAAACTAGGAGCTGTAACATAGCGCAGCCTCCTTAGTATGGTTGAAAGAATGGGTGAACGTAACTGACAAAAGAATTCTAATCCTAGAAGGTCATGACTAACAGAGGAGGTGGCATGCCTTTTTATGGGATATAAGGAAAACTGGTCAGAAATATTTTCCCAGACACCTAATTGGTCAGGCTCTCCTGACCAATTGGAAGAAAGTAAGGAAAAATATTATTTAAAGATCCCAATCTGGATCTCAACTATGGAGGTAATGATACACCCTAATAATTTGGATATTATCAAGATGATTAAATATAAGGATTTATTGAATTTGCAAGGAAATTTGAAATTATGGCAGGACCTCAAAGATCAGGGACTACAAATTGACCATTGGGCATACCTTCAAGTTCAAAACAGATTTAGACAGAATAAGAAAGAATTCGGAATTTATAATAAACCACAGCAGTTGGACAAAATTCTCTTAGGCCCAGACAAAAAAAATATAACAAAATTTTATAATTATCTATTAGAGACAGAATTAGAGGAAGAAACAGTTAAAGGAAACATGATAGCCTGGAGTAGGAACATAGGACATAGTATCACTATAATACAATGGGAGAGGGTCTGGAATAGAAATAATAAAATCACAAAATCAGCATTGTACAAGGAAAATGCTTACAAAATGTTTTATAGGTGGCATCTCCCCCCCTCGAGATTGGTGAAGATGCATCCCAATATGAGTCCGAACTGCTGGAAATGCAAAAATAAAAGAACATACTTCCACATGTGGTGGCCCTGTACAGAAGCACAAAGATACTGGCAGAAAATTAAAACATGGCTGGAGGAAATGATGACAGAATAGACTGAATTCAAACCAGAGTTCTTCCTATTAGGGACCTTTAATAAACAATTTGCAAAAAAAGTGAAGTATATAATATTGCATATATTGACGGCAGCTAGATTGGCCTTTGCACAATGTTGGAAACAGCCTCATACTCCACCAGAGGAAATGATTATTCAAAAAATACTAAATTGTGCAGAAATTGATAAATTAACCCTAGCATTGAAAGAGAAAGAAACATCAATGTACTATGAGAGCTGGAACTGCTGGTATGAATGGTTAGATAAAAGATGGTCTACATAATATTGTAAAAGAGGATAAGCTATAATCGTAGTGGTAATTATATATTCGCATTAAGGATCACATGTAAATATGGCATAAAATAAGGATAGAAATAATGACCCACAAACTGTCAAAGATGAAATTGTTTTTAATCACTTTTTGATTTTTCTTCTACTCTTACTTCTTTTTTCTTTTTCTCTCTTTCCTCTCTTACTTCTCAACTCTGTTTCTTTTCTTCCTTTCTACATTTGTGTATGTATTGTTTATTTTAATTAAAATTAATAAAGCTTGTTTTAAAAAAATAAAAAAAATCTTTTTCTTTTCCAGTGTGGTTGAGAAAAGATAGATGATAGATAGAAAGATAGATAGATAGATAGATAGATAGGTAGATAGATAGATAGATAGATAGATAGATAGATAGATAGATAGATAGATAGATAGATAGATAGACATACAGACATCTGATTAAGTGGCAATCACTTAATAACAAAAAAAGGTAATATGTATATATAAAAAAATCTTACCCTTTCAAAATCCATTGCTAGTATGTATGTACTTTCACATATGCAAATACATTTTTAAGCTGCTAATAAAATTCCAAGTTCATGACCAGCAGTAAATGTTTCTGAAAAAACTAAGATAATATCACTATAAAATCTTATTAAATCATGGAGAATAACATCTTAACCGAACATCCTTTTCATAATTATCCTCAGTTATGAGCCTCCTGTTTCCCCTTGGTTGTAATCAGATTGCAGATTAGTCTGGATCTCTAAATTTTAAAGCTGTTAAAGTACATTGTTTATAACTCTATCCATCACATTTGATCTCAAATTGCAGACCTAAAGTCAACCAAGCAAACTCTGAGTGGTGTTCATGAGGGGAGGGAGTGTGTATGGAGAAAAAACTGTGGTGATTGTGACTATGTGATACAACATCAACTTGACTTTATTTTTTTACTCCCCACCCCAAGGATGCCTCTAAGAACTCCTCCACTTCTTTTTAAGTTGAGGGTTGTGCTCTAATATGAATTCTTATTAGCAAAAATGGACCAAAATTATTCACAAAAATCCTGTAGTTTCTTGTCATTAATTTCTTAAATATTGTATTTCTTCTTGCTCTGACAGATATGATGGTAGAATCAGCAGGGCAAGGAAAAGGGCAATTTTACCAGTTCAGGGTCTTCTAAAAATTTCCATAGGTAATTACATCTTATTTTAGAGGAACAACAAGAAGACTGATTGTTAAGAACCAACATTTTAAATAATTGAATGCCCTATTAAATGAATATATTGAGAGACCACAAAAAGATTGTAATAACGGGTTCCCTTCAGTACATTCCTTGCTTATATAGGGAATATGTATGGGGTATTGAATCTTTTATGGCTACATGTAAGAAACTGATAAATTTTGAACAAATTTAATTGAAATCACCCCTGGAGTTAGTTTGAAGAAAAGATTAATTTTAATGGTCTCACAGAGTGATGTGTTTCCATCTTTAAAGTCTAGTCTTCCCTCCCTCTCCTCTGGCCTCTATCATCTATGAGATTCTTAAACCTTATCATGCAGCCTTATAGATTTAATAATAATGACCTGGAAAAGAAAATTACTTCAAATTACTGTGCAATGGGACTTTAAAAAGATGTCCGTCTGGTCTGCCTGTGACAATCAGTTTCACTTATTCAAATAGGCCATACTTATACAATGGAATATGCCTATTCAGAAACATTTCAAAGGAGCTTAAGATTTATCAGCGTTCCCTAATATGAAATGCTTGAGCTTTGGATAAGGTTCTCATGGTGAAAATGTGCCATTTTAAGAGCACACTGGGGTCAGTTTATTAATTCAGTACAAACTTACATTTTTCTATGACAAGCTCTGAAAAGTCAATCATTCAAGTTAAATCTTTTTTTTTTCACTCACAGACTAGTATAAGATACAAGCAAGAAAAGTTATCCATTTCAGAAATGCCACTGAAATATAAAAGGGTAAATATATACAGTAAATATATTAAAAGCTAACCCAGTAGTATAAATTAAAAAACCCTAAAACAACTCTATTAAAAATTCTTAATATTATAGGCTAATATTATAGGGGTCACATCTTGGATCTGATTTTTGTCTCTGATCAGTGGCAGGATGATCTAGGTACAGGGGATGTTTCTATGGAGCCCCTGTCATGTTCGGATCATTCGCTCCTTAGGCTGGACTTCCATTCCGCACCCCCTCATCACGGGGAAACGGGATTGACAAAATGGTTCTGCCCCAGGTGCCTGATGGACCCAGATAGGTTCCTGATGGAGCTTGGGCCGTTTCCTGAGACTCGCACACACGACTCGGTTGGGGACTTGGTGGCCATCTGGGACAGGGTGGCTGCCGAGGCCCTGGACCGGATCCTGCCCTTGTGGCCTCTGACCTGGTGCCGATCCCAATTGGCCCCTTGGTTCTCCAAGGAGCTGAGGGAGATGAAGCGCCGGAAAAGACACCTAGAGAATGGCTGGAGGACCAGCTGCTCTAGATCTGACCGAACACTTTTACGGTCCCATATTAGGGCATATTTAGTGGCGATAAGGACGACAAAGCGATCTTACTTTTCCACCCTTATTGCATCTGCAGAAAATTGCCCAGCCATCCTTTTTAGGGTGACCCGCTCCTTTTTGGATGTGGGAGTGCGGGAGGATCCCTTGCAAGGATGGGCCGAGGATTTTTCACGATATCTGCAGGACAAAATCACTCAGATCTGGGATGGGCTGGACTCTGACTGGGCATCTCTGGACGGGGGGGCGGGGGTGGATTTCGATGAGGTCATTTGGGTTGAGTTCAATCATGTGACCCTGGAAGACGTGGACAGGATATTGGGCGGGCTTAATGCCACCACATGTTTATTGGATCCGTGTCCCTCCTGGCTGGTATTGGCCACTTGGGAGGTGACACGAGGTTGGTTCCAGGGGATGTTTAATGCTTCCTTGAGTGAGGGGCTTTTACCTGCCGCCTTGAAAGAGGCAGTGGTGAGGCCCCTCCTCAAGAAACCGTCCCTGGATCCAACATTATTGTCGAATTATCATTCGGTCTCCAACCTTTGCTTTGTGGCGAAGGTTGTTGAGAGTGTGGTGGCACAACAGCTCCCTCGGCACCTGGATGAAGCGGTATATCTAGGCTCTCTCTAATTGAGTTTCAGGCCCAGACACAGCACGGAGACGGCATTGGTTGCGTTGGTGGATGATCTCTGGAAGGCCCAGGACAGGGGTTGTTCCTCTGTCCTGGTCCTATTAGATCTCTCAGCGGCTTTTGATACTGTCGACCACAGTATCTTATTGCAGCGGTTGGGGGGGTTAGGAGTGGGAGGCACTGTGTTACGGTGGTTCTCCTCCTTCCTCTCTGACCACTTGCAATTTGTATTGGCAGGGGGGCAGAGGTTGGCCTCGAGGCCCTTGTTTTGTGGGGTGCCTCAGGAGTCGGTGTTCTTGCCCCTTCTGTTCAACATTTATGTGAAGCCGCTGGGCAAGATCATCCATTGTTTTGGGGTAGAATTTCATCAGTATGCTGATGGCACTCAGCTATACATCTCTACCCCAGGCCACCCCAACAAAGCCGTTGAAGTGATGACCCGGTGCCTGGAAGCCGTACAGAGTTGGGTGGGTCTTAACAGGCTTCATCTCAACCCGACCAAAACTGAGTGGCTGTGGTTTCCTGCGCCCAGATACAGCCAGCTCATTCCATCGCTGGCTGTTGGGGGAGAGATCTTGACCCCCATGGAGAGGGCGTGCAATCTGGGTGTCCTCCTGGATGTATGGCTGTTGTTAGAAGATCACATTGCAGCCGTCGCCAGGGGGGCCTTTTGTCAGGTCCGGCAGATCTACCAGTTGCGGCCCTTTCTGGATCGGGGCGCTCTTTGCACAGTCACTTCTGCCCTCGTCATCTCCCGCCTAGACTACTGCAATGCTCTCTACATGGGGTCCCCTTGAAGAGCATCCAGAGGCTTCAGCTGGTAGAGTGCGGCCACGTGGGTGATTTTGGGGGCTCCTTGGAGCTCCCGTGTTACACCACTCCTGCGCGACCTGCACTGGCTTCCGGTGGCCTTCCGGGTGCGATTCAAGGTGTTGGTAGTCACCTTTAAAGTGCTTCATAGCTTGGGACCCAGGTACTTACGGGACTGCCTGCTGCCACCATCGGCCTCCTGCCGGCCAGTGCGCTCCCACAGGGTGGGCCTCCTTGGGGTGCCGTCAGCTGCACGATGCCGGCTGGCGGCCCCAAGGATGCGGGCCTTCTCTGCGGGGGCACCCTCCCTCTGGAATGAATTACCCCCGGAGATGCGAGCCATTACTGACCTGCAAACCTTCCGGCACGCACTAAAGACCACCTCTTCCATCAGGCCGGTCTGGCCTAGTATCAATTTCTAGGGTTTTAAATTTTTAAATTTTTTGGTAATTTTAATTTTTATACCTTGTTTTATTGTGTTCTTTCAGCCATTAATTTAATTCTTTTAAATCTATTTTAAATTCTATTTATTGTGTGGTTTTATCTTGGCTGTACACCACTCCGAGTCCCATTGCGGGAGAGGGGGCGGTATAAAAATTTAATAAATAAATAAATACATGAAATCCATTAAGTGCCACTAAAATTAAGTTCCACTGATTTTAAGTGCCACTGATTTTAAATTGGGGTTTTAATATTGGGATTTTAGAATTGACTTTGTATTTTAACTATTGGGGTTTTAAGGTATAATTTTAGTAGCAGCCTTGAATTTAATCTATTTTTAACTTTTGTAATTGGTATGTATTTTATTTGGCTGTGCACTGTCCTGAGTACTTCGGGAGAAGGGTGGTATATAAATCTGATAGAAATAAATAAATAAATAAATGGATATAAAAACAGATCAAATAAAAAAAAGGGAATTTTCAGTAAGTTTGCCAATGCCTAGTATCCAAAATCAATCATAGCGAGGTCCAGGGTGCCTCTGTGTAAAGTGTCTGTGCTGGTTTGAACTTAATTCTAGCCTTCTGTGATTCTATGATACCAGATATGCTTGAACTTTTATATATATATATTTTTTTTTTTTAAATGTAGCTGCAAATTTGCAAATTGCAGTGAGAGTATCTCACAAATTTTGTTTATGTGTGTCTGTGAGTTTGTGTGTATGTTTATACATTTGTGGAATTGCTGTGTCCTTCTTTTCCCTACTTGTATATCTTCTTGCCATGCCATACTTCATTAATATTAGGCTTCGGGTCTTTCAGGGGATGAGGGGGAAGGTTTGGTGCATTTTCAAGTCCCACAGAAATGAATCAATCAGCTTTTTACATATTTACCTTTATAACAATAACAACCAAACAGGGCAAATGTGAAGGACATAGATGACATAAGTAAAATGTATTTTATTTTCCTTAAGTAGGAATGAGGGCATTTGAAAGATTTGGGAATAGAAACAATAATGGTGGTGTAGTACTTTCAGGTTAACACAAGAAAAGCCAATTATGAAGAATTCATTTGACTAGCTTCAGAGATATCAGTAGAATATTATTGTTTAAACAACTATTCAGAAAATAATTTTTGGAGAGTCAGATTTGGGAGGGTCTCAAAATAGATGTTTCAGAAAATAAAAAAAATTCCAGGAACTATCATCAGTCATGCAAACTCTTCAGTTATTATAACTGACTGAGCAGCAAACAGCAAAAGGTAGAAGATATAGTTAAAATCTACATCAACCATATATTGAACTAACAACATTTCAAATCAGGTTATGGGGACCCCACTAAACTATACTTAGACTTATCTAATGTTTGTTCTAGTGGGAATGAACAATCTGATTTTTGTCTGTGAGTCAATCATTATTATTGTCTGTGAGTCAAGACCATTAGTATTTCAAACAGAGAAATATATGAAACACACAATTCTTAGACCCATTCTGATAAGTAACTCTCTAGAAGATTTATCTGCAATTGTACTTGTAAGTAATGCCTGTTTTACTTTTGCTAAATGTATAATCTTTTATATTACTCTTGTATAAATCTGTTTCTATTTCTTTAAATACAGCCCCCTCATTCTTATCTCATTATCCACTTTACCGTCTGAGATCTCATTTTAGTTATTAACTTATATGCCTCATTTCAATTATCACAGTCATCTGTCATAATCATTTCCGATTTGTCAAACAGCAAAATCTCTATGTGTTTGCTATGTTATAGATAGCAATGAGTGAGACTGTCAGCTTTTAAAATAAGGATTTGCTATAATTTGCACATTCCTTCATCAGCAAGATAGAGGGAACATGATTATTGTTTAAAAAATGAATGTAGCAAAACAAACCAGAACAGATTAATTCATGCCCCACCCTTTCCCCCTTCATCTTCTATGAGGAGTGATATAACAGAAAGTCATTATATAGACCACTTCACATAAAGAAAAACTCATACAACAGTAAGAATTTACCAATATTTATATAGTTCTTTACACATGGAACAGAAATAGGAAATTTCAAGCCCAGATTCACAAGGAGAATCTTTATGCTATCAAACTAATCTTCATGCTATGATTCTAAATCAGTTATGGATGGAGGTGCTCCTTTTTAATGATAATGTTTCTCTCTTGTTGTGTCTCTCCCATGAAACTGATTTTTGTTCATGTATCTTCATAAACCATCAGTGAGATAAGTTAGGCAAATAGATCATAACACTGTAGATCAACCACTGGAATCTTTTTTTTTTTTTTTTGGCCTGCCAAAAGGTTTCTACCTGATAATCTATTATTGTTGCATATTTCAGCTCTCCTATTTTTATTTTTTTTTACTGCCAAATGAGTTAGAATTATGGTTAGGATTATAAATAGTTGACAGTTACCTTTACAAATTTATGCACCCATCACTATAATTGCAAGAAGAATATCACACTAATTGATTATGTCAGTGATCAAAAACTTTTTGGACATGAGATTTTAACCCAAAAAAAAAAAAAATCAAGAGCCAATGTTTGAACTCCACCACTGATTGGAGCTTTTGAACCCCATTCTAGTTATGACATCCTAATTGCTACATCTCATGGACTATGAATTTATTACCTTGAGGAAGACTTAGTCCTCAGGCAGTCTCCTATCCAAGAAGATTGAAAGATCCCACCTAACTTCATGAATCAAGCAACTATCTGTCCCTTCAGGTTATTCTCTTAGCTGACAAATTCCTGAAGAATTTGTTTCAGCAGCAAAGGAAATAAATAGTGTTGGTGTTCCTTACTACCACATACATTTTCATTCACAACAGCCATGTAAAACATGGGCTTCACTAGATTATCTTCAGATCATATTCTGTGGGCATGAACCCCCATTCTTTCATGTTACCTAAGCACTGTTCCCTTGATCTATCCACTTTCAGGCTCACATTCCTTTCTTCATTTGGTCTCCATTTCTCTGGGGCTTATGAAGATGGGTATGGCTAACCATGTCATAGGTAGATTTGTTTTCATCACATGAATTTCCAGTCTAAAAGAGTTATAATTGGGTGGGGCTGAGAGAAATTGTTCTCACCATTCCCATGAAATCTCTTTCTTTAAGATTATTCATTTCTAAGTCCCAAAGGAAATGTTTCTTAGAAGAATCCTCCCTGGTGAAGATATCTCTGTTATTTCATGAATTAGAGAGCTTACTAACAAGTAGAACATTTCACTAGCATCCTCAGTGATAAAATCTCATGTTCTAAAGGCTTTTGCCCGACGGCAGATAAATTTGTACAGGCAAGTTCTGAGAATTTGTATTAATTGACAGTTACATGAATATTGCACAGATATGTAATGAAGAATGTATCTGAAGATATCCTTCTTTTATTCACTGGCGGGCAAAAAAAAAAAAGGACATGAGATCCATGTCAGTTCCTTACCTCTGAAGTTCATTCTTATTGAAGAGTGATCTGCAAAAAGACACCTGTGATCTAATTTATCCAGTTATACATTGCTAAGCTTACCATAGATTACATCTATACCATGTGGAAATTGGTGGTGAGGAAAGAAAAATAACATGTCACGGAGAAGATGGTGCTGAACCTTTTCATTTCATGTGCTAGCATTCTACCTGCAGGGATATTTATTTACTTCATTCCTTCTATGAGGAAAATATTCAGTCATGAAATTTATCCTAAGCAGCTTGTAACAAATAGGGAAGGGGATCTTAAACTTTTTTTCAAGCTGGGATCTTTCAATCATGTCACTTCCCTGTTGAGTTTTGCTTCAGAGATTGAGTTCCGCCTCAGGTTACTTTGCAAGTTTTAAAAGTTTAGGAAGATCTTGGCAAATTCAACCTTCCTCTCCTGTCACCTTCCTGTTATCCTTCACATTTAGTATCAAAGAATCCTTCCAGTACTTGAAAAGAAGCTTTATCCTTAAAGGAATTTAGGACAAATACCACAATTCCTTTTTCAAGTAGTGCCTATTTGATGCACCAACTCATTAAGCACAGCAGAACTCCAGCAAACAATCATTATGTCAAGCATAACCATACTATATGTAAAGAATACAATTAATCTCTTAATTGGAATATAAAATAAGCCAATTCCACAACCTGGCACACGAGATAGCAATCTAACAGTACAAGATGGTTATCCAAGAGTTAATTAAGAACCAAATATTGCCTTGGTACTGTAGGCACCTTGAAAAGTAGGAAATTGCTCAAACGTAGTGGATGGTGGGGGAAAGAAGAAAAAAAAAGGTGTATTAAAAATTGAACAACCTTTCCTTCTCTTTTTCTTCCTTTCCCTTCTTCACACATTTTCTGCTAAGTTTTTGATAGAATCCTGACAGGTGTATTTTATTTTTTACACTGAAATAATGTTGACTTGCCCTGGATTTCCTACCAATATTTGGCTTAAAGAAAACCATCCAAATCTGCTTCAGTTACTAGCCTGAGGCAGAATAATTTAGTAGCAACTCAAGACATGTCAGCAGATTACACTCATGTGTTGTTGTTCTTTACAGAGCTCTAAAATACAGCAGGAAATTATTTCATATCAATATCTGGAATTTTGAAAGGATGCCACTAATCCATAAAATACAGTTACAAATTTCAATAATGCTGACATTCTAGGAAGCTCCATATGGGATGCCAACTGAGGGAAGATGATGCAAATGACTAACAAATGATACAAATACAAACAAACAGCTTTGTTTTACATTATGTCAATTTTCAGGTACAGTGGTAACTCAGTACTTGTTAATTCGTTTCAGGAGGCACAAGTACTAAGTACTAAAAACGAGTACCAAACAAATCACATGACTTACTATGTAACCCTTTGTTTCATCTGGGAAGGATTTCCTGTCCCTCTCTTTTCCCATATCAGTGACCTTTCCAGCATGGCCGACTTTCGGTCTGCCCTCTGTAGCTGTCCCCCACTTCCTTTTGCAGTTACAGTATCTTCTTGGTATCCTGTTCATTCTCTGAAACAGTTCCTCTCTTCCTATCACAGTACATCATTAACAAATCAATAACTAATATTGGGACAACATGTTTATGACAAAATATGTCAAGTACCAAATTCAATGAGTTTTAAAGCAGTTCATTACTGACCACTGTATTCATTTTTTTAAACCAAAGTAAAAAAATTAAATAAGCCATGTCTGGATGGTGTCAAGCAGTATTCCTAGACATTAGTACCTATAGGCTTCACATTATTTACTTCCCAAAGTAGTCAAATTAGAAATAGTGGGCAATTTTGATTAGGAGAATAAAAAGTGAAGTTTGCAAACAAACCTGCATCTGAGTGTGTACAGTATCACAGCATGGTTATGTTTGTGGTAAACTGATCTTTGACTGTGCCTATATCCTAGGTCCCACAAAGGGACTTTGCCTGGGAGAAGGAACCTGGAGAATGTCACTACTGATCATTTAGGGGGTGTGGTGGAGGATAAGTAGAAACAATTGGAAATAAACAGTCCCATAAATCTGTTCCTGTCTGCTTATAGATGATAAACAGATCTTGAATTGTACCCAGGAGCCCACAGGAAGCCAATGCAGCTTGTAGAGCGGAGATGAGAATATTATGGAATGTCCCAGTCTTCCCATATCTCTGCATTCTGAATCAGTTGTTGCTTATGAATGTTGAACTACATTCCCATCAGAATCTCCTGGATTCCCTATTCCAGAAACAGATACAGTTAGCACATAAGATGGACCCATGCAACGATTCTCCCAGACACCTGCTGTTTGAATGGAATCCAAGAGGTCCCTCAACTTCACACCAGCTCTATCTGGGGGAATACAATCCAATTCAGAACTAAAGAAGAAAAATCTCTAGATCTTGGGGGGCTTCGGGCCCCACAATCACTTAATATATCTGCAAGAGTTAAGCTTAAGCTTTTCCTTTCTCACATAGGGTTCACATTCTCTAGGCTTTAGAGAGTGCTTTTATGTTATCACTTGTTCATCCTGGGGCATAAATATATAATTGGATATCATCAATGTACCGATTGTGCCTCACCCAGTATTGATGGATTACCTCACCAAGGTCTTCATGCAGATGTTAAATAGGAGGGAGGAGAGAATGGATTCCTAAGAACACCTCAAATTATGGCTCTTCATAATTCTTCTTGGATAAATAGATGATTTGAGATTGCCTTCATGATGAGAACACAAGACACTATCTGGCAGGAAATAGGCATGATCAATGCCTTTAAAAGGACACTAAATTTGTATACCTACTTTTCTCATCACTTTTAAAAATTGCTTGTTAACTGCTTTCCAGTATTAGGAAGCACAACAAGTCTGGACATACCAGTTGAATTTCCTCCAATCCTTAGCAAAAGAAGTTTTAAATACCAATTTAAGAACTTTTTTCCCTGAAGTAATCCGTAAATGGGTGATTGAAACTTTGATTTTAAAAACTGACAAATAGATTAAGGATTCATATAAATTTGAAATAAGATTTTGGAATTCATTAAAAATGCTTCCAGTGGGAAAATGCTTTGGTTTAGAATTCTTTAAAAATATAGTATAATAAAACTTTTAAAATTGGACACTAAAGGGAACTAGAAGGAATTAAAGATTACAATAAAAGAAGAAAACTCAAATCTAACTTACTAATATAGAATGAAGCAAATTCTATAGTTTAACATTGGACATATTGAATTATACTTTTGAACAATGGATTTAGTTAATTCTAAAAGTGTCTGCTTGCATAGATAAACTATCTTTCAAAGCTACTATGAAAGAGAAACAAGTGTTACCTGACAAAATTGAAACTGATTTGAAAATGGATTTTAAAATGAAGGTTTTAATTTAAAAATATTGTACCAGTAAGTAATATAAATTTGTTTATTTTATCATAGTTAAAGTAGATATTTTGTTATCTGATCTTTTACTGGCATCAGATTGAAATGACAAGGTTTTATGGATTTGTTTATAGATAAAGAGATGGCATATAGGAAGAAAATATCATTTGATGTATTTTAAGAGAAGGCAATAATTTACCAAAATAGTTTATACTTGTGATGAAGTGGGAAGTCATTTTTACATCCAGGAAAAATGATAGAAAGTCAAAACTCTTGTTGAATACCAATAAAGGAGCATATTTGTAGCTCAGGGTTGAAATGAAAAGATGTTTCCTTACCCAAACTAGATAACATTATCAGACTAGCACTGATAAAGTTACCTAATTTGGATAATGAAACATCGGCAAGAAAACAACCGAGCTCATATGCACCAAGGATCCACTCTTGTGAGTATTTTTTTAAAAAATGTATGACTGCAAGTATAAAAGGTGTAATTAGAAAAACATTAAAATATAGCCGTGGGTTGCTTATGGCATGTCTATGTGGTTTGTTTTATAAATGAATGCAATGTTTACAAGAAAATTATTTTGTATTTGGCAGAAGGTTTATGTCAGACTTTGCCCAAGAACAATGTAAAACAATCAAACCAATCAAAAGTTAAGGTTTTTTATTTGCTTATACCATATAGACAGAATCTTGCCAGTCTAAACTTACACTAACCTAACCTTGTTGAAAGAAATATCCTTCTGGGTTCAGTTCCAAGTAGGGAAAAAGACACTGGAAACATGGAGGCTGCTTGGAAGGTTTAATGGTGGACAGGACCACATGGCCTGGACCTCCAGAGTGAAAGGGAAGAAATCAATAAAAAAGGTGAGAAGAGAAGGTCAAGAAGAGCTGAGTTGCTGAGAGTGCCTGGGTTTTATAACCTTTGTTGGGCCCCACCTTTAGTGTTTCCTGTTCCTGTATAAGAGATATATCCCATTGGTTGTCAGACTCTCAGGGGCAACTCTGTAAGCTGTCCTGAGTTCCAGGCTTGGTCTAGCCTTGCTGGATGATTTATGCCCTTAAAAGGGTTTAGGCAATTGTTATAGCTTTACCAGGAGATCTTTCTTATGTGAAGTATTCTGGCCCAGGCCTTAATGGCCCACCCATTAACAAAGGTGGGGGTAAGATTCTGCTTCTTGGATGAGTTTCTGCTTCTGAGTTTCTACACTTTTTAGAGGAAATAGTCTGCCTTTTTAATATTTCTTAGGCTATTTCAATTTTCTAGGAATGGGGTGGGTGCTAACTTCCAACAACCTAATGGATATACTCTGGGAGATTCTAGACAGTGGCTACTCTCAATCTCTTCCTCTTACCATGATCCAATTCTAGACATTTGCTAGACCAATACTCAAATACAGCTCATTAGTCTGGAACCCACATTACGTATCTGATATTAACACAGTTGAGAAAGTCCAGAAATATTTCACAAGTAGAGTTCTCCACTCCTCTACTCGTTGCAGAATACCTTATGCCACCAGACTCGAAATTCTAGACCTCAAAAACCTAGAACTATGCCGCCTTCAGTCTGATCTAAGTATAGTATATAAAATCATACATTGCAATGCCCTACCTGTCACTGAATACCATAAAACAAAAGAGCAAATAATAGATACAAACTCAAGGTTAATCGCACCAAACTTGATTGCAAGAAATACGACTTCAGAAACAGAGTGGTCAATGTCTGGAATACTCTACCTGACTCTGTGGTTTCTTCCCCAAACCCCAAAAACTTTAACCTTAGACTGTCTACTATTGACCTCACCCCTTTCCTAAGAGGTCTGTAGGGGGCGTGCATAAGCGCACCAACGTGCCTACCATCCCTGTCCTATTGTTTCTTTTATATTTTATTTTTCTTATATGTATCCATGTATTCATAACTATGTTTTTACTTATACCTATTATCTTGTAAGCAATTGACAAATAGAAATAAATAAATAAATAAAATAAATCTTGTCTGGCTCCCCCTCCTTACAAAGTGCTCCCTCCTTCCTGAGAACCTGTTGCATTACTGTTGTCCACCACAGTGTGACAGAATTTTAATTTTATAAAGTATGAGAGATGACAATGAGCAAATTTTGAATGGTAGGGATGACACCTAGATTTTTGCTCTGAAGCAGAATACTGTGAAGGATATGAGTGTATCTCTGGTGAGTAGGATGAAGAATATGATGAAATGAATAAGCTGTGTTCATAAAATGTTTACATTGGTATGTAGTTGAAGAATGTTAACTAAACACAATAAGAGAAAGAGAGATATGATGAAAGTAAAGCACGCTTGAGGATAAATAAAATGTTTACTGAGAGTTTCATGAACTGTAGAGAGTAAGAAAAGGATTTGTAATGCCCCTTTGGTTGTTTAAAATGCTTTTGTACAAATATATAAGGAACACTTGTGTTAGTTGGGTACATGAATGTACACAGTGCTTTGTAGGTGGATAGTATGTTGTTAGTTGAACACCTGAATAATTTAATTGAATGATTCTTCTGAATCACTATATGCATTTGAACCCATTTTTTAAAAATGACAGAATTTTTTAAAAATGACAGAATTAATTGAAATGACTAAATTGAATTGTTTCATTAGCGAAAAGATGATATCAATATTTATTAGAGCTAGAAACCCCTCCTCAACTTTTTATATAAAAAAGAAAAAATAAACTTATGATACATAGCTGAGATCATTAGACTACAGATTAGATTACAGAAAGAAGAGAGTCATTTAGGGAAAGAATAATTTTCATGGATTACTCTATCGTATCATAACATCTAATTTTAGCTGCAAGTTACTCAGGTTTCCTTTTATGTATGTTTTTATATAAAATAAAATATTTATAAATAAATATTAAAATAAATGTTTTATATAACTTTTTATAAAATGAACATTATAATTGTTATTGAAAGTTTTAACAATAATAATAATTCATACAATCTAAAGCTGGGAACCTTTTTATTACAGGCACATTTTTAAAAGTCTTACTGTGACACATATCAGGCAGAGGAGAGGTGACCAGCTCATGATATTCTTCAGGTAAGTAAGAAAAATGCTAGAAAATGCTGGTCACCAAAGTCATGCCACAGACAATAACAACAAAAATGAAAGCATCCGGAATGTTGTCTTGTATTTTATAATACATGTGAAAGAAAGCTAAAATACAGTGTATAGGTAGCCTATTTGTTTCACATTGGGCTATAAAAAATCTTTCTGGCACTTTCTTGTATTTTTATATAGCCCCCCAAATTACTAAGGCACCTCTATTTTATGCCTTTGATATTTCCGAAGGAAAATTTGGTGAAGGCATTGCAAAATTACTTCCAGGGAACAAGGATTTTGGCATAATGATCAGTGCAGCCTGCAATTAAGTTGATGTGGTTGTACCATCAAGCCATTTTCAGGCATTTTTTGCTTCTTGTAACTTTAATATGCTAGCATACTAGCAGTATTAATCTGCATAAATTTTGGGATAGATAGTGAATTCACGCCCTAGAATAAGAGAATTTCTGCAACCAGTGAAACATAACTTGTTCTGTGTATATTGTAGCTCCTTTCACAAAATGGCTGCCATCAGAACTTATACTTTTACAAAACAATTGTCATGGTGAATGTGACTAGTCATGCCACAGAGAAGTAAAACATTTACCAGAATGCAAATTGGTGAAGTTCTTCAATCTCCTCCCAGTACTTCATCTTCTACCAGAAGCTGTTGACCAACTTTTCTTACTTTTGTCTTTTTCTTTTCTTCAGTGAATGGGAATATTTCCAAACAAAGCATATAGCTGCAAAATCAAAAGCATTTTTTATTTTCCTAGTATGCCCATGGGATCTATTTACTGCCCAGAGACATCTTGTCTACGAAACCAATACCAAAAACTGGCATTTCGCCTAAATTATTTCAGTTTCTCAAATGTCATTTTATTTTTTAAATAAAAACTATTTATTCTATCCATCCATATTTTTGTCTGTCTGTCTGTTTGTCTCTATCTATCTATCTATCTATCTATCTATCTATCTATCTATCTATCTATCTATCTATCTATCTATATCTCCAGTTAGCTATCATCTATCCCTCTATATTCTATATACATTTTTAAAAATATTTTGTTTTCTTCTACTTCCACCTGACATGGTGTGTGGCCACCACTACCTTGACAATACTACTAGATATACCATAAAACAAGGGTCTTCAAACTTGGCAAGTTTAAGACTTGTGGATTTCAACTCCCAGAATTCCTGAGCTAACATGACTGGAGGAGGAATTATGGGTGTTGAAGTCCATAAGTCTTAAAGCTATCAAGTTTGAAGACCCCTGCCATAAAATTATGGTCACCATGAGAGTGGCACTTTCAGAGTTAAAAATAGGTGCCTTCAATTTCTATCATTTGTATCATAAAAAAAAAACTTGAATACCTAACAATGTAAACTTAAGCACACTTTTTGTTCCTTCATTTCATGCTCGCGTTTCCTTTTTTTTAGATGGATACTTGTAATTCTGAAGATATTTTATCATGCAGAAGCATTCAAGAAGTGTGTGTCCCTTAACCTGTAGACTCAAGTAGTTTGGTTTCTTTATGATTTGGAATTTTGTCTTCTGTCATGTCATGTTGCTCATATATCTAAAGCTTCAACCACGATAATTTACAATGAACAAATGGATACATTCAGCTGAGATGAACATTAAATGATGACATGCATATACAGCAGTTCACCGAAAGGCAAACATCCCCTTAGTTATGAATAAGAAAGTGAAAGCAATGAGCTACTATATTTGTATGTTGCCTGACCAAGTTTTAAGATTTTCACATGACTTTATTTCACCTTCTGTGCAAAATATTCCTTGTGTTCAACAAATTAGTTTTTGCTTATTAAAATTAATCATTCTTTCCTCACCTTTGATTTTACCAAAAGAAAAAAAAAAAAGACCCTGGAGATCCTGTTTCATGTCAGATTAAACAAGCAGGTTCTTGCTAGCATTAAATATGCAATCAGATTTCAATCTTTCCAATTAATTGAGTTGCCATCTGTGGGAAAAAAAAAATCCTTGTTTTAAAATTGTTGATGCAGGAGGTATGCCTTTCAGCGATTTCACATGCAAAGCAGGTATTTGTGTGGCTTTTACAAGGGAAGAAAAAGAAAGATTGATTATCTGCTGGAGGTCCTCACTGAAAGCAAAATCTTTTAAACCTCTTGCAACTGCTGTACAAAATGCTATTTTTAGCAATATTTATTGTTTATTTAATGCTGCTTGAAAGCCTCATAAAGTGTTTTCTTCTGCATGGGATGGAGTAGAATGGGCTATTTCTGCCCAGTTTTGGACATGTACACATTCAGACCACCAATCCACACTATTCTTTGTGGACATAGATTCCAATGAGGATGCCAATTCATCTACAGAATAATCTTGAAAAATATGGATAAGTTGAATTCTGAATGATGATCAGCCTTATTCTTCTAGGATCCATCAATGTAGCTCCTCGTTGCACCTAGCTCCAAGATTGTTGATAAGGACATGGGCAGTATTTTCCGTATGGCTCCATTCTCTGTGGAAGGATAATGTAAAATCTCCAATCAAAGGTAGTATTTGCCGGTTCTCTGAACTACTCAAAATTTCCGCTACTGGTTCTCCAGAACTGATTCTCCAGAACTGATCAGAACTTGCTGAATATTTAAATGTAAGCGGTGTGCATAAGTGCACCATTGTGCCTCCCGTCCTGTCCTGTTATCCCCATTTAATTGTATCTACTTTCTGTATTCTTACTCATATTTATACTTATTATTTTGTAAGCAATTGACAAATCAAATAAACAAACAAATAAATAAATGCCACCTCTGATTCTCACTATATATTTCATTTGATCACTGGGATAATGGCATTTGGGGGAAAGCTAAAAAATAGTAAATCGATTCAATCCGTGGACCCAATCAAGATGAATTAGATTTAGTCCTGAAACAGATTGGTCTTACATAGGATTACATCGTATGGGAAATATCAAAAAGCAATAGATTGTCCTATTTTGCATATTGGTGGAGAGGAAAAAATGGTTGAAAAAGCAAGCCCATCTATTACAGTACTCACAGCCAAGAACTGGCAGTGTAGACCAAACACTGATTTTTTTAAATTATTTATTATTTTGCCATTTGCCA
Organism: Bungarus multicinctus; assembly: GCA_023653725.1. Taxonomy (NCBI): domain Eukaryota; kingdom Metazoa; phylum Chordata; class Lepidosauria; order Squamata; family Elapidae; genus Bungarus; species Bungarus multicinctus. Next base: position 9,013,468 of record CM042846.1, read on the forward strand.
CAAATGTGACTACATGGCAAAAAATGTGCCCAAATAGAGAAGTGGCTAGTTATGTAATGAAGTTTTTATAGTACTCTTCTGGCTTAAAGGCTCTTCTAGAAGGTGGTGGGAATGCTGCATTCCCTCTATAGGAGGTCAACTGTAATTTCCAAATCTATGTAGTTCTTTCTTCCTAATGCAGACAGCAGTTGGGCTTTTTTTCCTACCCCTCACTGTGGTTTTATGAGTTCAAGGTTATCTCTGAAGAATGAGAGCTTTTTTTTTTCATATTTACCTAGGAAACTTCATGAATGCTTTTACAGATTTTCACACCCTTTATTTTCACAGAAGATTAACATCCAGTAAAAGAACCATTATCAGGAGATATGACTGTGTTCCTCTTTGCTTTTTCTGAACCAATGTTGTCTTTGTTTTTTAAAACTAGTAGTATGTACAAAATAACACTTTTTGAGCCATTTTTTTTATTTAAGATGTTTTTTGGTCATTAGCTAGAAAAGAGAGCCTTACGTGTAGCATAGTTAACATGATAGAACCAAGATAAAGCCAAGTTAGAACCTAAGGGTGCAATGCTATCAATGTTTCTTCCACAAAACTCACTACAAGAAGTTATATTTTACCCATATAGGACCTTTTTGACATGATCTTGAACTGTTTATACCCTTCCAGCTTAAAGTGGTGACTATCTAGGTATTTGTAGTTATCTTAGATCCTAAAGGCATGCCAACTTGAATTTCCTGCATTGTATTCAAGTGAAGTTATCAGAGTATTTGTCAACATGAATGTATTATATCAATGGCTGCTGAAGCCATAAACAAGTGTGGTACCAGGAACAAAATATCAGGGTTCTGATGATGCAATCTGCATTTCAAGGAATGGCACACAGGCTTTGCCTTGTGTAATCTGAAATTCAAATCTGGAAAAAGCCATTCTGAAAAAAAAAATGGAAAATTTCTTAACTGCCTTAAAGTTAAAATGTCTTTGCTCCATCTGCCAGGAACATAGTGATTTTGAACTATTTCCATATGATTCATTTAAGCCAAGAAGCTTGTGCTTGGTTTTCTATCAAAGTTAGGTTCTTGCTCCGAATGTCCTTAAAGATCTTCAGTACTTAAAAAAGAAGATAAGTTGTAAATGGACAATCAATACAATTCTGTTCACAAGGGAGAAGCAAAAGTGTCTTCTCAGCTGTGACCTTGAAGTCTGTTTAGATGTCATCAGGTACATCATTCTGCTAATAATCTTCCCCACATAGTTATCTGGATTGAATTTAATATTCTTCCCCTCATAACAAAATGGAGAAAAGTTAATTAATTTTTAACTTTCTTCCTGAATCAACTTCATGAATATCCTATGAAACATTAATTATCACCTTAAAAAAATAACATTGGAAAAGCTGTAAATACATTTTTGTTACGTGAATATATATTTAAATCTTTCCTCAGAATTAATCACTTTGCTTTTTGCACCTTGCAATAATGTGTAATAGACAAGGGAAAAAAAACTTATTTTATAACTCTAAGACTATTATCTACATAGAAAACTGCAATTAATTAGATTAACTGAATGTCAATAGCAAAAGTTTTCTTCAATATATTTAAAAATACAAAAGACAGAGTTGTCGAGAGTTAGGCAGCACACAAATTTAATAATAAAAAATATTTTATATAAACTTCCTGATATAAAACCATAGATATATCTTGCCACAATTCAAATCAATTCCTAATGCTTTACATGATGTAAATAAGTATAAAACATTATTTGTAAATATTAAAATAAAAAATAAAACAAAAACAAAAAAATGCCCACAAAAACCAAAATAAGCCAAAATAATAGGAAACTAAACTTTAAAATGGTCAAGACTGGTATTTCTGCTGTTAGAGTTGCATTGCTATAATATGAAAAGAGAAAAGGAGAAAAACAAACAAAAAGTCTTGTAACAAAATGCTCAAAAAAATCTTGAAGTTTTTTTGTGGAATCAAAGTGATTTATACCGAAATCCATTATAAGTGCAATTAGATTATTTGAGAGTTCAGCACAGTTTGATTCTTCTTTTAGTCAGAATGTTTTCCCAACATGAAAAGCTACAAAACATATTTGGGAGATTTGGGACAGAGGTTTAAGCTTGATCCTTGCATGCATTCTTCTTTTTTAAAAATGATAATTTGGGATATTAACAATCTAAACCTCGCAGCCTTTTAAGGATTTGAACAGAAAAGGGTATTAATACTTTGGAACAGTTTATTGTTAAATATTTCTTTAAAACATTTGTTGTATTGCAAGAGGAATTTGAATGGTCTAAAAATGCTAAATTCAATTGAAACATTTCTGGATGGATTAACCCATGTAAAACTCCAGTTTACATTTTTATTAGAAAACGGTTTAGATGGATGAACCCACAGTTTATTTCTACAGAAAGCTGAAGAGCGTTATTAAAACAAGTATTTGTAGTTTGCAAAAAAAAAGAATAAAAAGTGGATGTCCTATTGAGAGAAACCAACCACTGAAGTTTAAAGACAGTTAAATATATTTCCCGTGATTTTAAAATGTGATTAATTCAACAGAAAGATTCCTAATCCTAACAGAAAGATTCTTTTTTAAAGTTTTTGAACCTCAGTAGATCTTTAAAAAGAGATACATGTCAAATCTCTCGTGTTATACAGGTAAATTCTGGGCACAGATGATTTGGGCTCGTTCTATAGCTGCCCCACTTTAATTGACTATTCATATTATGGTTCCTGTGGACTTGGGAAGAACAACAAGCCTTCCATGTGGGAAAGGTTCAATTTAATGATTTAAAAATGAATGAATTTTAATGCTTTATTTTGGCCAATGTTTTGCTGCTAAAGAAATACCATGCAGAACTTACTAGGGTTCAGGGGACATTCTATAAGAAATACACTATTCTGTTCATAATATGCAGCTTGAGAGTTGATGCTTTAATGCCTCTAAGTGAAGTATGTTCAGAAAAGGTTATCCATGGCTTTAACCTTGCAGTGACCCTAGCCAGTGAGTTTTAAATATCCCGATCAGTTGGTCATCAAAGGAGTAACCCTAGCTTCCTCTTCACCAGGAGATCATCCTCCTGCCAGGATCAGTGATCATCAGATGACCTAGGTCATCACATTCTCCAAAATAAAAGCTATTGCTGTCCCAGTAAAGATCATCTGTCCTTTTCTTTTATTCTTTTTTCTGTACTAGGGATTTCACTGGTAATAAAATTTGCACAATGATTAAAAGCACCAATTGTGTCTTCTGCTGTACTTGGCCTGAGCACGTTGTCATGCATTAGTAATATGTGCATTCCATAAAGCTCTCTTTTGGCTTTCTTTACACCACAGCTCATGTTCTTTTGGAATATGGCAAAGCTTAATGGAGGTATTGTGAAATGCTTTTCGTTGAGGCTCCCTTTTAATTATGGATGTCCTGCATGACAAGTTCTTCTTTAGCATATGTTTCTTCACTCAAAGAACACCACTTTAAGTCTGCAATCAAAGGTAACTTAAGAAAAAGTGTGGAATTTAACTGTGTACAGATAAATTCCATTTTGATGTGTACCCAGGGTGGACCATTATACTGCCCCAGATTTTTCTTAATAACCTGGCAGGATGCCAGCCATCATAACTACTGGAATAAATGTGAGAAGAGGACTGGCATTCAGAAAAGTCCCACAAACTCTCCTATGTCAGGAAGATATAACTACAATTATTTATTTATTTATTTAGCATTAGGACATGAAAGCCAGGAGAATACAATGTTATTGCAGAGTAGTAGTTTGGCTGCCTAATATTGCTAGTTTGTTTACTTCATGCTCATGAGCTATCCAGGTTGTACACTAGGAGCAAACTAGCTCTGCATATAAAGCAGCTAATGGCATTCTGTGGGAGTGTCTGGGATTTTTTTTTTCTCTGCTATTTTTCACCTTGTATTCAGGCCAGTCCGGTGCCAATTGATTTCTTGCTTCCATTAGTCACACTGAAGCAATACCTATTTATCTACTTGCATTTGCATGTTTTAAAATTGCTAGGTTGGCAGAAACTGAGGTAAGTGACAGGAGTTCACTCCATCATGTGATGGTAGGGCTCAAACCGCTGGAATCCAGAAAGCCAACCTTCTTCAGCCAACCAATCCAGCATCTTTAAGCCACTGAGCCACCACATCTCTTGTAACCACAATAGCTAGGCTTTATTTTTCTGTGTAGAAGGAAATTTTATGTATTTATTTAAGAAATGCATATGGCCAACCAAGTCAAAACACAGCCGAACCGAACATAAATGAATCAACAGTTCCATTAAAAATAAAAAGGCCCTTAATAAGCAATCAGTGACAACAATATAATTAGTTAGGAGAAAGCAAATGTGAAGTAGCCTTTTGCATAGACAACAGAATATTTATTTCCATGTGAAAATCAGGGCACTCAGATTTTAGGCTCCTGGGATTTATTTAATTAATTAATTTATTTATTAATCAGATTTCTATACCGCTCCCTCTCCCAAAAAGGGACTCGGGGCGGTGTACAGCCTACTAAAAAACATACAGAATAAATACAGTTTAAAACTAGATTAAATATGCAAATCCGGCTGAATCCCATCCAACTACAAATTCAGACATTTAAAATCCGGGATTAATTAAAAATTTAAAAATTATAAAATTTAACAATTAAAACCCTAAATTAAATTTAAAACCCATAGACCATTTACTGGGCCAGGCCGGCCTGCTCGAAAAATAAGGTCTTAACTGCGCGCCGGAAGGTCAGGATGTCCGTCATGGCCCGTATCTCCGGGGGGAGATCATTCCACAGGGAGGGGGCTCCCACAGAAAAAGCCCGCACCCTTGGGGCCGCCAGCCGACAACGATCAGGCGGCGGCACCCCAAGGAGGGCAACCCTGTGAGAGCGTACTGGGCGGCGGGAGGTTGTTGATGGCAGCAGGCGGTCCCGTAAGTACCCGGGTCCCGAGCCATGGAGCACTTTAAATACCATCAGTACCACCTTGAATTGAATCCGGAAGGCCACAGGAAGCCAGTGCAGCCTGTGGAGAAGCGATGTTACGTGGGAGCCCCGAATCATTTCTAAAATCAAGATGTCCATCTGTCAGAGTCAGGAGCAGGTTAATAACTGTCAGGGGAGAGGCTGATGATCTGTAGGAACATAAAATCTACACCTGTGTGACCATAGATAAGTAATTTTAACATACAAATCTATACCAAAGCCAGTTAACAGAGGTACACCAAGATCACTACTCACAATCAATGAACAGCTTTTTTTTCCTGTTTATGAATGAGGTATGAATTATAATATGAGGTATACTATCCTTGCAAGTCTTGTAGCACTCTACTAGTGCCTTCTAATTTATCAGGCCACTAATGGTTTAACAACTGGCAGAGGACCATCGCCCCCCACCTTTGGAAAAACAATTCAGAATGGGTACATAGAGGGTGTACATAATTCTTTTCTTCCTTGCAGCTTTTCTGATTTAGCATATACACTCATGCTGTCTTACAAACACTATTATAGATTCCCAATAATAAAGTAGTAGAACTAGTTATGTTTGACTCTTCCCAACCCATCTATATAGGGCCTAAGATCAAAACAAAATAGATTGGAATGTAAATCAGTGGTCCCCAATATTTTTTGCATTAGGGAGCGGTTTCATGGAAAACAATTTTTCCATGGACCAGGCAGGGGAGGAGATGGTTTCCGTTTTGCTTACTTGCCCTTGGTTCACCTCCATCTTTGTGGCCCAGTTCCTAACAGGCCAATTTTAGGGGGATACTTACATTGTAGAGTAGAGAATGCAGAGAGAACAGATTAAAATAATAGAGAAAAGATATCAAGCTTCTGTTTTTTGCTCCTGCTCTTAATTCTGATCATGCAGAATTTCTTTAGCACATTACTAGACACCATTTCAGAAAAAGTCCTTACTTTTTTACATAATACACTTCTAATGATGCCATTTGGTTATCTTAATAGATATGGATGGGGAGGATAAGTTTCCCCATGACTTAGATTATAAGCAAGATAGAATCCTGGCTTTAATTAATTTACCATTGTTTATTCAGAAGTAGCACCTACTTCTGCAAAATATACTCCTAAGTATGCTTTTGGGCCTACAGGCCAGTTAATTAAAATTATTTCAGCAACTGACTAAATGAGCATTTGTTCAAAAATATTATTATGCCTGTTTTAACTAAAATTATTAAGCATCACTTTATTATTTTTTATAGGTCACTGCTAAATTCTAATTCAGTGGCATTAACAACCACTGAGTTTTTTGTCTGGTTTCTTTTAAGAATTCATATCTTCAGGTTTCACTGGACTCTAGAACACTATTTGCTATTAGTTTATGTCTAATTGATTTGATTGATTACTAATTTGTATCCATTGTTATCAGTGTCATTTTCCCTGTGGCCTAATGAATTTTCTGCATGGTTTAGAACTGGATCTTCCAGGAAAAAGTGGTACTGGTGATGAAAAGCTAATTTTATTGGATAACAAAAGTAATTATAAACTGCTATTACAAATTTCAAGAGCATATTAGAAGTATCAAATTAGACAATAACTTATAGAACAATTCTTCCAGCCTTATGGTTCTATGAATTTCTATAACAAAGATTTGATTTAGTCCAACTGATGAAATAGATATTGCTGAGAAGGTGATGGGAGATTTGGAATGAAAAGGTTTTTTTGGGGGGGATGACAATAATAAAGCAATAATAATGATAAAATATTCCAATAGGTTTGAATAGAAAAAATAAGGATAAAGAAAACATTTTATTAGAGAGAGATAATTTACAAAGGATGAAACTCTACAGAATGTTTGTATAAAGAAAAAGATGCTGGGAACAATGTTAGTAAAAATATAAACAGATACCAGCACTGATTTTCTGTGTACATTTATTTCAATATCCAGAAAAAAATGGAAGAGGAATGAAATAAAAGTAAATGAACTGATGAAATGCCAAAATTATATATCTTCTAAAGTAAAATGAACTCTGCTTGACCAAATGAAATGGTAATCAGATGATAGATAGATAGATAGATAGATAGATAGATAGATAGATAGATAGATAGATAGATAGATAGATAAAGACTCAAATCTAACTCAAGTTATTAATAAAATCAACATATGTTCAAACAGAATATATAAAACATTCTCAGATGACGTTAAGATATAAAACACTCTCAATTATTTGCTTCTAGACAGTCCAAATGTAGTTCCAGAGCATTGCATTTGAAGTGGTATGTTTATTATAGTAGCAGTTGCATTATTATTTTTTGTTGTTGTTTTTTTTAAACAAATACATTGTTATATGTTTTGTTCCTCCCAACTAGTTAATTAAAATGTTGTGAAACAAATCTATAGCCAGGATAGATATAAAACATAAATTAAATAAAAACTGAAAGATTCATTCAGCAAGAAAATGAATATATAAAATTTCCCACCCAAGGCTGGAAGTAGCTGCATTGTGGTTAAGATCGTAATGAAGTATAAATGCCCATCATGTAGCTTTTGTGATATTATGTAGCTATCCATGAATTTCCCTACCGGCAAAACTATGTCTAATGTTTTCTGTTAATCCCAAGTATGAATGTGATGACTCCAGAGTTATTTCAAAAATTCTTCCTTCCTTCCTTCCTTCCTTCCTTCCTTCCTTCCTTCCTTCCTTCCTTCCTTCCTTCCCTAGTTTTTCATTTTGGAAAAATGTGATGATTAGCTCTAAGCATATATGTGTACCACCTCTATGCCATCTGATTTTTGTTCATCTATACTAAAAAGTCCTAAAATGGATAAGCTTCGAGCCATTTTAATATATAATGTACTTGGTGACCAAACTGAGAATCAGCTTATTTCTGCCTTTCATGGTACATCCCAGATTCAGATTTGATCTTGAAGAAGCAGTTTGCTATCCAGGAGCAAATTTTGAAAAAGGGGCATTATGGGCCCCATGTATTAAACATCAACATATGTCAACTTAAACCACTCGTTGTGTGAGCACTTTGAGTATTAAATTTGCTCAGGCAAGGAGGTCTCAACATAATTCAGTCAGGCCACAATGCCATTTTAACTACTGTTTTTGCTAGTTTTCCTAATCCTATTTGATACTTTCAACCACACTTTAAAGATTTGTTTGTAGAAGTTTCCAGCCTTCCATCTGGGTAACTTGCTGAAAATGGAACCTGACAGTCAAGTGGAATATATCTTGGTTTCCTTACATAAAGGGATCAATAGCACTTTACACCTAATCTTTATTTCAGCTTTCAAACTTTTAATGCATCATTTGCTCCATTTTGACATGTAGGAAAGGCCAAGAGGGTGAATAGGAGAGGAGAGAAGTGCAACAGAACAACAATATCATTTTTACCTTGTTATAATAGGCTGCAAACTCCACCCCACTCCTTTTAATGCTGTGAAGGAAGAAAAAAAGATGTTAGACTCCCTGGGAAAACATTTTATTTTACTTCTCAGTAGACTAGGTAAAGAAAATGACTTTTCAGTCAATAGAAAGCTAGTCAATCAGGGGAAATGGAAATAAATTCTGTAAAGGAAATTGAAGGGCCTTTTGCACTCTACACACAAGGGTGAAGAAAACACTTTCCCTTGGTCCCTATGCATGACCAACTGCCACGCTAGTTGGCTCCCCACCATGTACCCCAATATAAGTCAGCAGGTGCTACCATAGGGAGAAAAAGAGACAAAGGGCAATGGATCTCATAGAATTAACCAGGCTTGTCACCATTAAAGACACTCTCTGTCTTTGTCTCTCTTTCACCAATGCCACCAGGATTGCTATCCAAAGGCCATCTGACATTTGAACTCTGAAAGGACATTATGATCTGGGAATTGTTTTTTTTTTAAATAAAAGGGTTGTAGTAATTCTACCAATCCATCCTACATTGATTCTTTCTCTCCTTCTCCCTTTCTTTTTTCTTTTAAATTATCTTATTTACCAAACATTAAATATTACTTACGCCTCATATTCCAAGTGTAGGATGTTTGAAATATATAAAATACATTCAACTGCATTCTGCAGCACACTAACTTATTTTCTGTTCTTCAAAATATACTTACCCATTTCTACAGTTTTAAACTATTGTGAGATTGGAAGAAATTCTAGAATTTTCTGGAACATGCTGGACAAAGATTTTAGCAGTTGCAGTAACAATTGTGATTCTACCAAAGATGTATTAAGTAAACTAAATTTGTTTATGAAAGATACTTAATGTTACATACTAATTGCAGATACTAGGGGCTCCAAAATTATATCATTGATGGTTTTTACAAAAATCTATATATTACTGAAGATTGAATACAGTTGCAAACATAATGGATGTTATCATAGTAATACAGTATCTTATTGGCATGTAGAAGCTTCAAGATTTGCATATTGATGCCTTGTGAAACATCATTCCCTCGCCCTCCAGATAAGACTGGCCCCATCCTTGATAATCTTTCAGAAGTCCCTCAAAACATGGCATGCCAGCAGACAATCTCAAGGAAATATTGATCTAATGAGAAGGAGGAGGAGAGGGATGAAGGAGGAGGTAGACAATAGACAGACAGATAGATAGATACCTTGTTTCCCCAAAAATACGACCTGAAAGTAAATCCTAGCTTGATTTTTACAAGTGAGCCCAATATAGGCCCTACTCACCAAAATAAGCCCTAATTAAGATCCCACCCACTCCAGAGTGCATGGGTAAAAATTAAGCTAGGGTGGGGATGGGAGGTGGAGCTGCACTATTACTTACCTTTAGACAGTTGTAGCCAGGCCTCGCACACCCTAGACCTATCTTGCTGGCCCATTTCTTCTGCAGTGGCAAGGCTGGCAAGGCCTCTGTAGCTGATAACAAAGCTCCGAATTGTTATCAGCTGCAAAGGTCTTCAGGAAAACCTTGCTGGCCACAGAAGAAGTTCCTGAAGGCCTCTGACAGTGAAATTGAGGCCAGGGGAGACGTGCACAAGTCAGTGGATTAGTCAGTGGATGACTTCCCTCAAAAATAAGACCTGGTGGGAAAAATTATAAGACAAGAGTCTTATTTTTGAGAAAACACAATAGATGATAGGTAGGTAGGTAGGTAGGTAGGTAGGTAGGTAGGTAGATAGATAGATAGATAGATAGATAGATAGATAGATAGATAGATAGATAGATAGATAGATAGATAGATAGATACTGTAGAAAAATAGGCGGGCAGGCAGACAGACAGACAGACAGACAGACAGACAGACAGACATTAGTTAAAGGATTAGATGAAAGGAAAGACCCCTTGGCCAAGTTAAATGATCAGATTCAGTATAAAACAGTGTATTGTTCTGTTTCTGCTAAACTCTAAAGGGCAAAAAGAATTGTATCTCTTGATCAATAGACAGATTTTGTTCTGTTTGTATCTTCAACTGAGTTTTGATTCTTATCAACCACATGGATAAATCCCTGAAGTCTTCTTGACAACATTTTTTGGAAATGATTTTTGATTACCTTCTTTCTGGGATTGAGAGAAAATGACTGGCCCAAGGTCACCCAGGTGGCTTTGTAATTAAGTCAAGATTAGAGCTCATGGTCTCCCAGTTTAAACTAGTGCCTTCAACCACTATCAATTTATTTTAATTTTTATAATTATATCACATGACCTAACATCAAAAACGTCATCAAAAAAGCACAACAAAGAATGTTCTTTCTGCACCAATTCAGAAAGCTCAAACTGCCCAAGGAGCTGCTGATACAGTTCTACAGAGGAATCATTGAGTCTACCTCTATAACTGTCTGCTTTGATTCTGCAACCCAACAGGACAGACATAGACTTCAGAAGATAATTAGGACTGCAGAAAAAAATTACTACCCACCTGCCTTCAATCGAGGACCTGTATATTGCACGAGTCAAAAAGAGGTCTGTGAAAATATTTACAGACCCCTCACATTCCAGACATAAACTGTTTCAACTTCTTCCCTCAAAACAATGCTACAGAGCACTGCACGCCAGAACAACTAGACACAAGAACAGTTTTTCCCCGAAAGCCATCACTCTGCTAAACAAATAATTCCTTCAACACTGTTTAACTATTACAAAGTCTGCACTACTATTACTGTTAATCTTCTCATCACTCCTTATCACCCATCCCCTCCCACTTGTGGCTGTATTACCGTAACTTTGTCATTTGTATCCTTACAATTTATATTGACTGTTTCCTAGTATGATTTGATTGCTTATTGTACCCTATGACTATAATTAAATGTTGTACCTATGGTTCTTGACTCTTGACGAATGTATCTTTTATGTATACAGAGTATCTGCACCAAGACAAATTCCTTGTGTGTCCAATCACACTTGGCCAATAAAGAATTCTATTCTATTCTATTCTATTCTATTCTATTCTATTCTAAATAACTCAAGGTACTTTTCATCTCCTACTTTCCCCACAACAACAACCACCCTGTGAAGTGAGTCAGGTTGAGAGAGAGTGACTGGTTCAAAGTCACCCTGCTGACTTTTATCCTCAAGGTGGGACCCGGTCTCCCAGTTCCTAAGTCATTACTTTAATCACTAGACCAAACTGATTCTCAACATTGTTACCTGCTACAAAACTATACACAATCTCTCTCAACGACTTTAAATGATTAATTGTGGGAAGACCTTTTCAGCCCTGGTAGTTGGTTCTTTTATTTATTCTACTTATTTATTTGTTTAAGCATTGTATGTTTTAATTATTATATCATTTACTACATTAGCCTCATTTTGTATTCTTAACTGCCTTATAAGTTACCTTGAACATCCTCACTAGACAAAAAGTAGAATAGAAATATAAATGAATTATACATAGATTAACAAAATACACATTTAGTATTGTGAATTATTCATTGAAAGATGGTTTATTAATACATCTGGCTTCAATAGAAACTGTTTTTAGGGTGTTTGAAATTCAAAAGGTAGTTTACTTCATATAAGCTGAAGCAAAATTACAAACTAAAACAAATATCTATTTTCATACAGCAGAGTGCCCACTATCTGAGACAGATCATTCTTACCTCAATGTTTCAAGAGGTGAGCTATACAAAATTAAGCCTTGAGATAAAGCATGTCACCTCCATTATAGGAGACAAAGAGGGGAAATAGGGCTGTATTCCATGTGTGCTAGTTTGGTGTAGTGATTAAAACCAACAGGCTAGAATCTGGGAGACTATGAGTTCTAGTCCCACTTAACGTTCAAAGTCAACTGGGTGACCATGAGTGAGTCACTTTCTCAGCTCTAGGAAGAAGGCAAGAACAAGCCATTTCCAAAAATGTTGCCAAGAAGACTTTAGGAACTTATTCAGGCAGTTGTCAGGAATTATGATTGATTCAAAGGCAAAACATAAAAATCCATTTCATACAGATGTGTTGATTTTATATCAGCCACAATTGTTGTGGGCCTAAACATGCAAAAGGATTGGGGAAGTGACAATGGAATGGAGAGTAAACAGGGGATAGGAAATTATTAATATAGTGCTGAACAGCATAGAGCAGAATTGAGTTAATCATATTAAAAAGAAGTCTATGGCTTTTTTTGGAAAGGCTATAAAATTATTAGCCAATTATATTCTGAGATTTTCTGTACTAGAGCCAGCCTAGGGTACTATGCCTTTTGTCTAAGGGCAAGGGGAACTCCACAGTTCTATCTTAAAAGGGGAAAAATCTTTGACCATCTCTATGTTCTTTATATCTTCTGTAACTTAATCAGATCCTCAACTGAGGCATTCACTTTAGATGAAATTCAGTGGCAAATGATTTAAAATTCCATACTTAATCTGCAGTGCATATGTAGTTCTGTTAAATTCTATCGAAATAATCTTTCCAAATGACAGGACTAGAATTTCTTACATTGACAGGTGACAAACCAGCTCTGTTAAATTGCAGGATAAGATGTTAATATAGAGAACAAAATATATTCTCTCTCACACACACACACAAACTTACTTACTTATTTTTTTATTTTTTTTTATTTTTTTATTTTTATTTGTCAATTGCTTACAAGATAATAGGTATAAGTAAAAATATAGCTATGAATACATGGATACATATAAGAAAAATTAGAATTAAAATTAAAAAATATATATAAAAGAAACATTAGGACAGGGACAGTAGGCACATTGGTGCGCTTATGCACGCACTCTACAGACCTCTTAGGAAAGGGGTGAGGTCAATAGTAGACAATAATAATAATAATAATAATAATAATAATAATAATAATAATAATAATAATAATAATAATAATAATAAGTAGACTTACTTAGTTACTTATTTACTTACTTACCGTACTTACTTACTTACTTATTGCTCTGTTCATGACTCTGAAAAAATCACACAGATCTATGCGCAAATTTATCACATTGCATTATATTAGCATGGTCTTTTAAATCATATACTATATCTGAGGAATTTTTATACTCAATTACCAGTAAAATCAGTGAGTATAGGCATAGATTAAAGTATATGACTTACTTGCTTTTCTTTTCAATATATTTTTCCAGCATTTTTACACCAAAACAATTCAAAGGGAAATTCACAATAACTATACACATAAATATACATATTTAGAAAATACAATTACAGGTTTTGAGGGTTTCTTGTTTTCTTTTCCTTTCTTGCAATTCTAATTAAATAAATCTAGAATTAAAAAAAAACTATGGTCAGAGCTGATTGAGTAAAAAGACCAACTTTAGCCTTGCATGCTAGGGATTATGAGGGTTGAAGTCTAACATAGCCAAAAGGCATTGATTTAAAGCAGTATGAACTAAAGCATCTGATTCAAATGACAATGAGTAAAACAGCAATAGACTTTTCTATTTCTACATTCAAATAATTCCTTTTTAAGGTTTCTTTGGTAAGATTCTAGTATTTGCTAAAGTTCTTTTTCTTAAACGCACCAACCAAACTCATTATTGTTTGATGGCTAGAAGTATTTCTAAAGCAAAAGAAGTCTGAATTTAAATCCTAGTTCCCAACTCCATATGTAGGCCCCATTGTTTACATAGGTTTATTTTAAACATTATTTCAAAAAGTCTTGGATATTTCATAAAGCCAACCAGACAAGAAAGGAAAACAAACCCAGTAAGAGATTGAAATGAAATAAAATGGGTGGTTTGGTGGTTTTTAAAAAGGTTTTATGCACTCAGAGTCCAAACAAATCACAAATGCACTAATAACTTTTTCCTAATGTTCATTTTGTACACATAAACAATTTTTTAAGAGATATGCAATTGGCACCAGACAGCCCTCCATTATTTTGAGATGTGTACTAAGACAGGCCTGTGCAACCTTTGACCACCAAGTAGAAAACAATATACCATTTAAGCCCACCAAGGACTTGATAAACTTGTTGCAATCTGTCGAGTATTGCAAAAACACAAAGTCACTCAGTCATTTGCCCGGCTACATGTGGTTGCTGGTTGGACTGCTAACTGTTTGGAAGCTAGCAAGTTGTGCAAGTCTATCCTACACAAATTGTTTTCTAAAGGCAGAGTCAAAGTCATTAAGAAGTGCCTTATTTTTCTTAAAGAATGCTACTTGTCTAAAAAAACCACACACACACACACACACCCATAAAATCACCTTGTTTTAAAATGTGATTCTTGCAATATCATTTTGCCCAACAACAGAGCACTGTAAAAGTGGAAGAAATGAGCAGACATCCATTTATTTCATTCTGAATTAAACACTGAATCAAATTAAATTTGGCTGAAAAGTGGCTAATTACTAAACAAATGCTCTGAAAAATAGAAAAGTGATGTGTGAATTAAATTAGAGGCTTGTTTTCATTGGATTACCCTTAAACATTTCAGAAGAGAGAAATATTTTTCTTGGATAGCAGCACTGATTTCTGTCTTCAGTCTTCTGGCATCCTTCAAAAGCCTCAGATTTTTCACTAACAAAAATCTTAACATAAATGTAAATGGAGAGGTTTTGGATTCCATTCAAGCTGTCAGATATTTTTCTTAAAATGTTTGTTTATTTTAGTTTTTTTTTATGTTGGATGTATCTGCAATATTAGCCATAGCTTTATCATGTCCCTTGGTGAACTGACAAAGACTTTGAATTAGAGATTACATGCTTACATGGGAATTGTCCTGCTGAATGTTCAAGATTCCTTATCAAGGCAGAACTACAATATTTCTTATCTAGGGAAAGAACATTTGATAATATTTTGAAAGACACAAGATGAAACTCTGGGGAAAGAAGGAATACTGACAGTACAATTCTCCTGGGAAGACAATTTCCAGATAAGTATTTATAGGTTTATGACCTGTCTTAACTTTTTGTTAGAAACCCAAAACAACCAATAATAATAGGAATAATGCATTGAAGTTTTATGGAAAATCAGAAATCCAAATCCAGTCATTGATATGCACTAATTTTTAGCACAGATATAGCAATGGAATTTGGCCATAAATTGGGCTAAAATCACAAATAATAATGGAGTTGAAATGCTGAATGTGTAAACCATTAGGATGAAGCCTATAAATATCTGGGTGAGAAATCAAAGAGTGAGAAAATTGCTAACTATACATTTCAGAAGTGGAAATATCATCAAAGACATCAATACATGGACCATACAATACACTTCTGGGATTCTTAACTGGACAGAAGCTAATCTGGACTGTTTGGACCAAAAAACAAATAAACAGATGACCACTCACTATGCATTCTATCCCTATAGTGATATTGATAGATTACACCTGTCTCACAGAAATGGAGGCAGAGGTCAAACAAATTGTTGAAGAAGAAAAGCATACGTTGGCTGATTATGTAACAGACAGCCAAGAAAAACAAACAGAAGGCTGGCAAGGAAAAGTATTATATACTCAATTTCTACAGAAGATTGAGAAGAAAGTGGATAAAGATAAAACCTGATAATGGCTTAGAGCATTTAAAAAAAGAAATAGAAGGCTTGATTTGGCTGTTTGAGAGCAAGCTACTTGGAATAACGTAAGGCCAGAAGTGAAAAATCATAATATGATTCAAAATGCAGATTTACATGACCATTATGGTAAGGTGACCAACTTTTTTGCAATGAAAAGGAGGACACAAATAAATTGAAGAAAAAAACCAAAGCCATTTGCGTGCGGCGCACTCTCTCAAAACAATTCTCCTGTGTGGAACGCATGGGTCTCATAATCGCGTCTTGCCACACTGTACTGAGCCTTGACTAATCATCATGTCAAATACAAATACGTCACATCACACACAATGGATCGGATCGGCATCGATCAAATATGGAGATTTACAGATTAGTCTTCAAATATCAAAAAGGACATGTAGGAGGATACTTTTTGAGGGAGGACAGAATTTACAAAAGGAGAACTGTCCTCCCTAAAGGAGGACAGTTGGTCACCTTAATTATGGGCTTCTCCTTCTCAATTGTGTATGATTCTCAGTTGCTGTCTGGACAAATCCCTAAAAAGCAAGGTTTTTCAGAAACCTTTACCTTCTTACCTTCTTCCTAGGGCTGAGAAAGACTGATGTCCAAGGACACCCAACTGGCTTTGTGCTTAAGGTAGGACTAGAATTCAAAGTATCCCAAAGGTAACAAATAAAATAAAATATCTTGAAAATTCCTGCTGATGTTAACCAAGAGTTCATTGCCAGAAATAATATATCTTCAAATCTTCTACTTACTTTCTATCAACTAACAACTGATTAAGGAGAAGCCTCAGGTGTCAGGTATACAAGCATTACTTCAAGTATCACCAAAAGCCTGTTTAGGCAAATATGTAAACATTTTGGACAATTAGATACTATTAATCCATGACCATCCTTTAGCTTTGCAGTTCTTTGTAAACATAGCTGCATTTTCCCTGCACTTAAATCTCATTCCTTGAGCTTTCGGTGTAGGTATTTTGTTTGTTCTCTTGGCAGATACTTTGACTAAGAATTGGAACTTAGGGTTGAGTGCCTGTTGAGTGCCTTGAGCCAGTCAAGGGTCTATAAAAAATTTTATTGGGTTTTATTCACTCTAGTCCCTATTCTTTAGTTGCATTCTTACATGCATCAGTTCCACTCCCTATAGTCTTAATCTCCTTTTTCTCTCTCTCCTCTTTCTTTTGAAATTATTCAAATGCTAAATATCTTTGTTCTAACTACCTAAAGCAAAGGTAGTTTACACTAAAGCAAAGAATAAGCATGGGGTGATATTTTGTATATTTTCAATTTCTTGCTAGGATGTATTGTTTCAATTGTAAGAAAAAATGCCCTGGAGCATGTAGGCTGAATTGTGGCAGAAACTCTTTTTTTAAAAAAACACCCTCTCTTTAAAGTATTTCTCACTAAAATGAAAAGTTTAAAATAATCTATCATAGATAACGTGAGAATAAAATGTTAGAATTGCTTTCTCAAAATGTTCCCTAACCTGCATAATACTCTAATACATTTGTTTGTAATAAACTCTTCGAATGCAGTCAACCTACATTATATTATTCAGATCAGTTAACTTATTTTAAAGATTTTATACCTATCATAGAAAATAATTGCCTACTGAAAGAAAAGGAGCTACTTCATCCTCCAGTGTGTGTCACTCACAGATTTTGTTCCTAAAACAAAAGATTTTAGACCAGAATTTTTTAAAAAGTAGTCCTAATTAATTGTGAAACTATCTTAAAATCAGTAAAACTGAAACATGACCAAGTTTTATAACCCCTTCCTTCCTTCCTTCCTTCCTTCCTTCCTTCCTTCCTTCCTTCCCCTTCCTTTCTTCCTTCCTGCTTCTCTCCCTCCTTTCTTTTTTCATATCAAAAATACTCTAGATAAATACTTGAATATATATTTATTTGATTGATTGATTATATGTCATCAAGTCAATGTTAATTTTTAATGATGTAATAAAGAGGCTTTTTCCTGGTTAACCTGTTCACAACCTGGCACTTCAGGTTTTCCAACAGTGAAGCTATTGTTACTGCAATTCAGTCAGTTCTTTTTGCTGTTGGTTGTCCTCTTTCTTTTTATCTTTTGCAGCATTATACAGTGGACTATAGGCAGAAAAGTTACTTTTGCATAAAATACCCAACATATAACAATTTGAGCTTGTTGTGTGTGTCTTTACATTGATCTGTTCTCATCAGTTGTTTTCCTAGTTATCTGCAGTATTTTGACGAGTCTTTTCCAACACAAATGTTCAAAAGCGTCAATACTATTTCTATCTGACTCTTCAAAATCCAACTTTCACTTCCATAAAGTGTTGCTGGGAAAAATTTACCAGCACAATTCTGAGTTTTGTAGATACATACTACATTTTATTTTATTTTTTCTAGAATCTATATATTATTTACTATATTCCAATATGGATAAAGGTGTCGTTCTATAGCTAAGATTAATATTAATTAATAGTAATATACAGTAGCTAAGATTAATGTTACAGCTGCCTTATTTCTCACTCATGTAGAACAATGACTTACTTTTTATAAACTGAAAACATTTGTGTTACGTGAATTAAAAGTAGAAGCCTTTCAAAAACCCTCTAGCCTTTTAGATTATTTTCTCTTTCATTTCAGCATCTCTTCATTTTAGACTGCATGGGTGAAGGACAGGAAAGGAAACAATGAGGTGGCCTCAGTTCCAGGCCTCAGAACAGACCCTCTGACCGTGGCCTCAGGCTCTTTTCTATTAAGCTGACCTTCTGCCTCAAAGCCCAGTGACCTGTGACACCATTCAACTCTTATTTAATCAATTCAGTCAAAATTAAAAAGATGTATTTTTATTTGTTGCTATCCAATCCCCACCCCCCACATTCACCCCTTCTTTCTGGTTTAATGTTTTGGTGACCTTTGAAGCATTTGACTTCATCTGTCGATATACCATGACTAGATTGCCTTTGTAATAAATAATGAAGAAATTTCTGTGGAGGACTGGTAGGTTGTGGGAACTGCTTTGGAGTGTGGCAGGTGAATCAGTGCAGATGAAAAAAGCAGTTAGTGCAGGTAATCAAAGACATGATTACATGCATAACATACATGCATGCATGCATAAATCTTTGACCTGAGGTATACTCCAAAAGGAAGTTTATTTGTTCTAAGAATCCCTATGCACTGCATGATCATGATTGGTCCATCAACCATGTTTATGATTAGCACCAATCTGGGGTTCTGAAAACATATTAAAGTGCATTAAGATAGAAATGGAAAATTCCAGTCTCTTTCACTTAGCCACAGCAGAGAAGAAAGGGGGAAAGCCGAGTATGAACCTTAGAATCATCAATGCTTATTTAATAGCAAGCCCCTAGAGATGAATGATACAAGACGATAGGAAACTTTTAAGTATGAATTTGTGTAAATAACTTATTGTTTCATTATTTTTATGAAGTGATCATAATGCCTTTAAATTCTCTAAAGATAGTCATTTCCAGCTGGTTTGCTTTAATCATGTTGGGATTAATGATTATTCATCAATGTCTATTCAGGAGTTCAAGGCACCATTGATAGCATCCCATTTGCATTCCTATTCTGATCTAGAAGTAAGCTATTCAAATATGCCCATTATCTACAACATGATCATAGATCATGTCTCTTAAAATAGTGAATTTTAACAAAATCTACTACTTAAAATAGCTTTATCTTCTTGGATTTATGAAAAACCCCAACATGCAAGCTTATACGATTAGTTTCTGTGGATTTCAAAATAAGAGGCCAATCCTCTTATTTTTTAATTTAAAGAGTTCATTCATAATCATATTGACTTTAGTAGTATGTTCCTTTAAATCAGTGGCATTTACTTCTTTTGGAATCAGTTAAAAACTTGCTATTTATTAAGTCTAGCTTTAACACATGTGGCTTCATAGATTCATTAAAGTTAAAGTCCTCATTTTAATATCAATTAAGGAATATATTGCCTAGAAAGATAGTGGTATGGGTAAGAAATAAAATTTGCTGAGTGATTTCTTTCTCTTGATTTTAGAAAGAATGCATATCATGCTTGAAACACAGCCATTGCCCTCTTGCATCTGAAAGAAATTCTAAATTTCTCAAAGGAGAGAAATACGAGGGTAACAATTGCTTGTGTTATGGAGAAAGTTGTTACTAGCCTGACTAGATTAACCATGGTAATTGACACAGTGGTGTTTTTTTTAAAAAAAGAGCACTGTGCTGTGCTTTGCAGGCGGTAGTAATAAATAATGTGCACTTAGTCGCACCATTGGTCATTCAGAGCCCTATCACAGCAACCTCCCCTATTCAGGGAAGATAAATGTGATTTAAATTAATAGCTAGTCCTAAATAACTCCTCAGCTGGTAAACGATCCATTTATCTGGCCCAGACAGGCGGTGTCCTTTGATTCATAGTTCCCCCTTACAATGTGAAGGGTGCGTACAAAAATTGTTATTACTTTTTAATAAAGTGTAGCAGTCAGTCTTCTGTCATTTATCAGAAACGGAGGCTTTCTGACAAACGGAAATATCTTACCAGTGGGATGAATGAGAGGGATGGTGGAAGCATTTCTCAACAAAAATAATCACTGGCTAAACAATCTCATAAAAGTCAGCTTCTAACTGCCTTCAAATAAATATATGCAACTGAAAGAGAAGGCTTTGATGTGTTTATTGAATTCAAAAAAGAAGAGGAAAAAAGTAACTATTCTAATATTCTTTCTCAGGCCAAAGGAAACTATCCTTATTTACATTTTCTTTCTTCATGATAGGGATGTGAAGAGACTAAAAAGCTGCAAGGGACATTAGCGTGATAAAGTACACACAATAAATTTCCAGTTTGAATTCTAAACAAAAGCATGCCTTCCCAAATGTCCTTTCTTAGAGAATAGCATTTGCAAGGGGTAAAGAAAACAAATGTAGGACAAGAGGTTGGGTGAGCTTGAGGTTGGATTCAGGAATACACATGCAAAAGAAATGCTGGGGTACTAATGTCAAGTAAACATCTGTTCAGGAGATAATAGAAGACTTTCTTCAGCAGAGTCAGAGTATTGCCACATATCTTAAAATGTTCTATCAAGGATTGTATAATGGCTTGTGCTAATAGGAGCATCTTTTTCTTACTTCTGCTGTGGGAGGAAAAAATCTTTCCCCTGAATCTTACCCCATAAGGACAAATTCATCTGCATTTTTAGTTCTATCAATACTGGAATGTTGGTCATTACATTTCCAGGTTTTGGGGCCATATATGGCCCTCAGGATTTGAGGTCAACTCATGCATTGTGTGTAAATATCATAGCTCGTGTATACTAACAACCTCAAAGATCTAAAGGAAAAAATCCTAAAAAGATAAATAATGACTTCCTATCAGGAAAAAAAGTATTTGCTTTTCTTCAAAGACAACTGCTTCAAACCCAATTTTATGGGATCATGGATAAGAGGACACTCCTATTTCTTTTTTATTCTGCAATAAATGAAAGCTGTCAGGAAGATACAGAGAATTTTCCTTTAGCATTGCTACATAAACACAATCCAAGATACTTTGCCAGCCAATGCTGGACACATGGAAGCCAGCCGGAGAATCTCAAAAGGAAGTGTTGGTTTCAGATTTCAGAAAAATATGGAGATAAACTTCACATTGGATTCTCACTGATTGTGGGGGGAACCCTTTTGCCATTTCAAGTGAGTGTATAAGAGACAGGGAGGAAAAGGCTAAAGTGAAGCTTTTCCCAGGGGATGGTCTATATATCGCGTGTGTAATCTTATCCAATTTGCTGGAGCCAATTAGATGCAAAACAAAAAAGCAACATTTTGATGCCAAGTCTTTCTTTAGAACAGTGAGATGTACAACTTGTGACTTGAAAGTAGGATCTCAAGTTTCAGACAAAGAGTTCAGTGTTTTGCTATGTGAAATGCTTTCTCTGGAGCTTCCAGAAACCCTCTTCTTGTGTCTGAGAGGTTAAAAACATGGGAAGAACAAAATAGTCCAATTGATCCCATGGACAATGTAAACCAGTAACAACAGAAGGATTTGCAGGGCTGATATATTCATGCCTTCATATCCATAAATAATGTACATAAATAAAAACCAGGAAGATTTATGGAGGAGATAATCTTGTAGCATATGAGGAAGAGGTTAAATTGCAAGTTTAGATCACTTCCTACCAAATTACGCTTTGGGTTCTGAAATTTCGTTTGCCCTGCTATGCCATTTAAATCTGTCTCTGACATTATCAAAAGAAATACTTGTTCATGAAGAAGGAGAATACAGTTTTAATTTTCTCTACTGCCCAAACTAAACTGAAAGATATTGAGTGCTACAACATGCTTTCCCAGAAGGAAATTATTGACCTTGAATAAGATTTGGATTTTTCTCTGCCTACCATTTTGCTTTAGGAACCATTAAAATTAGATATCTTATCCTCCCCAGCAAGAAAGGATGCTGAAGAACATGTCATACAACTTGTATATATGGAGTTTTCCTTTTGGCATGTTACTTCTTCATTCTCACCTTTCCCTTTCAGAGTACAATATTTTACATCTTCTTCATTTCTTGTCTCTGTCCATGGAATTAAAGCATATGCTTAAATAATTCGTGTGTGGGGAATAGAAATTTACAAAGCATTAAATCTAGGCATTTCACTTATTATTATCATCACAATAGCTGAAGACCATTACACTAATTCCAAACTATTTGCAGTAATCATACCGATGTGCCTTGAGACATAAATAGATGAAATAATAATAAAAAAAAAATTCAGAGGAAATTAAAATATTCCACTATGTGGAGAGGACCACAATTCTTTCCTTCCTCTTTTCCTTCCTTCCTTCCTTCCTTCCTTCCTTCCTTCCTTCCTTCCTTCCTTCCTTCCTTCCTTCCTTCCTTCCTTCATTCCTTCCTTCCTGGTGGTACAGAAATATTTGAAGTGCCTCTGCTGATGTCACCTTTCATTCCTATTGTAATGCACCCTAAAATTCTGAAAAATTCTAAGCAGGCTTCAGAAAACCATGTGCCTCGGCTATTATTCATTTGGATATTACTAACCTACTAAAACTAGCTAGATTTGCTGCAATAAATGGAACACAATCTCATTCTGAATATTTAAATTAATCTCACTACACCCACTTCCCAGAGAAGATCTGTTGTGACTCTAAAAGGAATTGAAAAACAATCCCACTTATTTTGAACGAAAATGACCAACACATTCACATTTTCCTCCTACCCATCCACCTCCCTCCCATTCCCCCCCCCCTCACACATACACACATGAACTCACACAGGGTGATATACTAGAATAAATTAGCTCTTTAATTTAGTTTCCTTGAAAAGAATGCAGCACAGAAGCAATTCTCTTGTGTATAGGCCAGCATTAAGCTTCATACCCAGGTAACAGTCAATCCATTAACCTTTGCTTCCCACATAACCTGTGTGCCGTTCACATCATAGTTGTAGTCCTCTTTTTAATACCTCTTCCTTAAGACTCATACACCCACAGCTGAAAAGGGCAGAACAGCTCCTTATGACACTGAGTGCATGGCTACAATAATAAGCTTCTTTTATTTTGCTCCCCGTTTGCTCACTGCTCCCACCCCTCCCTTCTACCTCCTGACTCACCATGGGTGTCAGCAGCCATTTTTGGAAGGTAATCTAAAAAGAGCTGTAAAGGCAGAGGTCATGTTAAACTGTAACACAAATGTTATTCCTCGATTATCTGGTGAGGCTAAAGGTCAACAGCTTCGGGCTACAGCAACTGCAAAGGCAAAGTGTGTGAATCTAACAAAGAGGCAGAGGGGCTGAAGAGGAGAGAGGATTTAAGCTGGAACATGCTTCTGGGCTAAGAATGTTAAACCAAAAATTGTGTCTATTGCAAACATTTAAAAAAATAAATACCCCCTCCATCATCCGCCCTAAGTAGACTGCAATTTACATTAGGACTGTTTATTAAAATTTGGAGCAAAAATCAATCAAAGTAGAAGTCGGAAACAGAAAGTAAAATGGATTGACTTTATATCCTCCATCCATCCCTATTTAAGAATAATGTGATTTGCATGAATAGGTACAAATATCTTAAAATGGCCGTTTCTTCCTATATACTTAAGACATACAGCATATACTTCTTTTTGTGTTTTAGGGATCTCAGTTTTTATAAGAGCCACTTAGAGAAAATAAAATCAGAATAAAGTGGGCTGTTTTACTGAATTTTTTGCTCACCATGTTTTTCCCCCTGTTGTAGCTTCTTCACTTTTTAAAAATAAATTAGTTAGAATTTGTGTATAATATAATTAGCCCCATAGAGTAACATATGAACTACTGTAATTGCAATAAAGAACAGTACTCATTTTACAATATTATCAATCATACTTGAAGTTTATATACAGGAACCTTGGAAATATTTATGGAAGTAACTAATAAAAGTTGTTCTATTTTAACTATCTCTTTTTTCAACCTCAGTGCAGTCTAATTGAAATACAATAATTATAAATGAGCTTAGCTTCTTAGTATAATTTCCCTGTGAGTAGTTTCATTTATTTATTTTCCTAGATTTTGTTAACATGTTTAATTAAGAATGAAGAAGCCTAAGAGCACAGACTAATTCTCAGGTTGGCACTAAAAATCTTTGGTGATAGTTACAAAATAAATTACTTTTAAAATTATACAGTATTAGGTAAGCTAGCCATAAAATATATATAGTAAATTACAGGTATGTTTATGGATGTACAACAAGGCATCCATAAACCGAAAGCAGTTTGTATATGAATAATATTGCTTGGAAGGGGCTATTCATATCCATAGATTCTAAGCAGATTTTTGCTGAAACAAATAAAGCAAAACAGTGAATTCGGCAGTTCTTCTCAGGTTTTCTCAGGAAAATTCCATTCATCCCTACTAGTAATTTTTTGCATTTCAGGAAGATAAGGATGCAAATTTATATCTAGTTATCTGCAGTGAGCTGTGGTGGTGCATCTGTTAGATTGCAGTATTGCAGGCTACTTCTGCTGACTGCCAGCTGCTGCAATTTATCAGTTCAAATCCCACCACACTCAAGATTGACTCAGCCTTCCAATCCTTCCGAAGTGGGTAAAATGTGGACCCAGATTGTTGGGGGCAATAGGCTGACTCTGTAAACCACTTAGACAGGGCTGTAAAGCACTGTAAAATGGTATTTAACTCTAAGTGCTGTTGTTAAGTGCTATTGCTGTCTGGGCATAAACATGAGGGGATTTATTTTGGGAGAGATGTGGAAATTTATCCAGTGAAAGAGTGGTTTTCATTTAAGCATTGGACTAAGCTACAATACCAGGGTAAATTATTTATTAGAAGTGTGGATTTTTAAGCGATGTTCAGTTAAACCATTAACATGGGTTATAATTGCTATGTTTAAAATCCATTCCGAGTAACCTCAATTTCATTAACATCAGCAGCAAAATTCATTTTGTTTCCAATGGAGTGTTGTTTCCAAAGGAACTGTTTTTCTAGCCAGCAAAAGACATGCAATTTCTTTCCAGATGACAAATATCAAGAATTGTGCTTTCTAGCCAAAGTCACCTTGAAAAGTGTTGCAAGCTGATAGAACAATACTAAAAGGCTGAGACCCTCTGCAAGCAACTTGACCCTGCAGGTGTTTTGCTTGTGGGTATATACAGACACACCCACAAAGGACACTGAAGAAAAAGCCAGCCAGTCAGTGGATTCACATGAATAGATGACTTCCCTGGTGGGGGGTAACAAATGCACTTCTTACCTCAGCATCTGGGACCTGCAGCTGCCAAATCCAATTCTGATTTTCATTTCTCTGAGGGAAAATGTCATTGCTAAGTATAGTATACTAATAAAAAGGTTTAATTAACATTCAACCCAATCCTATTTATGCTTACTCATAAAAAAGTCAGGGTTACCTATTCTTAAGAAAAGGGAACCTTAGCATTTTTATTATGTATATATGTAAAAACTAATTTTTGTGGCATGTTTATCCTGCTTTCAAGGACTTCAGAGTGATATATTTTTCTCTCAACCCAGGAGTGCCCATAGGATATGATTTAAAAAGGCAAAATCATAACGCATCTGAAAAATGGATGGAACTTTGGTTGCACAATTGCAATAGATAAGATTCTATCAATAGATAGATAGAAACCAATAGATTCAGAATTAATATGACACAATAAGTAGAATTCTAGACTTAAAGCAAATAGGTTTGGACTGAAGTCTCTGAATTCTTATGTAGTTTTGTGGATAATCATGCATGCTAACCTTAGATATGATGACTATATAATGAAGAAGAGTGGGTAATAATATAAAACTAATAAAGCTTCCAAGGGCAGCCCAGGTAACAGTGGAAATCCTGTCCAGTCCATTAACCTTATGGATGTATTATTGTCTAAGAAGTACAAACTGAGTTCCAATCAAGTTCATAACACAGTTACACTAGAGGAAAAGAAAGAGACAGCTTAGTTCACAAATTTGAAATATTTATTTACCTAATTATACTAGTTATTAGTATATAGTTATTTATTTACCTAATTATGCCTAGTATGACATGTATAACCATAGCTATAAACTTAAGGGATCAAGAGGTTACCCTGAGAGCCTGCATGTAAATGTCTTTGAAATGACTGAGTACAAAAAAAACAACAACAACCAACTAGCTACCAAAAAAGGAACAAATTATAAACAAAAGTAGAAAAGAAAAAATTAATGTCAGATGAATAACAAAGAAAAAAGGGGGAGACAAAAATAAAATTATAAACAATATAAGCATATCACATATACAGTATATCATACATAAAACGATATATGAAGATTTCAGATCTAAAAGAGAAAAGGGTTCTGTTGAAGTAAAATATCATGAAATCTGTATGAGAGGGAAGCATATTGCATTATTTTATGATTAGCAGAAAGATCACCTTTTTGAAAATGTATAAATAATACATATCCTGAATCCAATTTTTATTATCAGAAAAAAAAAATCCAATTTTTCAATAATAGTTCCTTTGGCAATTTCTCACTCCCAATATAGCTAAAGCTTCTCAAGAACAGTTGAATTCCGCATTTTCTGAATGTAATTCAACACGATATGCACATCTTTAAGAGATTTCCCCATAAGTCTATTTATATATCTTAAAATATTGTTCTAAAAGAATTTCAATAGCTTATGAGACCATCATCTATGAGTTGTTGATCCTTCAATTTGGCATCCATCCTTTCAGATACATTCTCTGGGATGTCTTAAAGAATGTTACATGGGACTCATCAGACTTAAGATTAACATCAATTCATGAAAAGATTCTATTTCAAGTTGATCATATTTTGTTTTTCAGCTACCGATTGAACCTGAGGAACAGGTGGAATTCAAATGGCTATATTGAAGCCATCATTCCAGAGCAAATGAAATGAATGTTATCATCATAACCTCTGCCCCCAAAACAATGAGTGGATAGAAGCTGTTTCCTCACTAGTGATATGTAATTATTACAGAATTACCCACCCACTAGGCTAGCAATCTAAGCTGTCTTCATTACTGATATATTGGCATGGGAATGGTTGGGTAACATTATAAATCACTGGTAAGGAAATAGCCTTAATCATTCATTGTACTATGTATCTACCCAGTGTGCCCATAGTGCATGATATTGACTTGCCTAGGAGTTTCTACACATAAGAGATTTTACTGTCCAAATATTGTATGTCTGAAGTGAAGGATGGGATGCTTCCCCTTTCTCTACTGATTCCATGAATAGAAACTGATCAGATTGATAGTTGGGGGCACCTGTTTGATTGTTTCCTAGATAGCATCTCTTCCCCTCTCCTCCCACCCCCAAAGTCATTCACACATTCCATTAGATCTAACAACAGCAACTGGGACTTCTGGAATACAAGTCATAATTCAATGTGGCCACATGACTTTGTGCCTTATGACACCTGTATTCGCCATCATCAAGTGATATTATCAGTCTTTTAAATCACTTTCGGGGGGGGGGTGTCTTACACTGCTTATTCTGTGATACTGAACCAGGGATTGGAGATCTAGCTCCCCTTCCCCAAAAGTGATGTTACCATCATCCCTATTTCACGTCATTCCAGCTTAGTCAGAAGAGGGAGAGAAAGTGAAAAAGAGGAAAAGTTTGGCAAGGGTAATTCAACGATGGAAAAGACAATTGTTGCTTCTGACAATTCCCATTCATTTTAATTGGCTTCCTATTTCCTGTCCAACAAATCTGGGAGAGGTTGTTATCCATTCGAGTAATTCATATTAATTTTAATTGGGATAAATAAGTTCCATTGTTTTCTGATTTCTTACATAACTTCTTATGCTTCTATTATCTAGAGTACCTCAGTATATTATATAGTTAGTTCAAATTTGGAGAGTGCTTACACCAAACAGTCCCTATTAACAAATATGGCAAAAAGTAAGCACACAAATATGTACACCCCTCCCTATAAATAGAACAATCCAATGGATGTGGTTTCCTTCCCATTTAAACTCTGATAAGTCTACCCAAAGATTATGGAATGCTTAAAAGGTACTTTCCACTGGCTTTGAAAGCTTTTATTAATGTTGTTTTAATAACCTTTTCCAATGTTACATTCATTTATTACCACAAGCTCACAGTTGCTATTAGTCATCTTATGAAAAGAGAGTGGCGGGAGAAAATACAGCTGAGAGGTTTTAATCTTCCCTGTTCTATTCATGGTAGAAATACTGGTAAATATCATACAGTTGACTGTGGTTGAAACTTTTCTGTCAAGAGTCCTCAGTTATAGTGGTTAACACCATCTGAACAATGTGTCACATGAAATACAAGTAAAATCTTGGAGGCACTGAGGGCATTAATGCACAGATTGTGCACTATTGATTTTCTTAGCAAAGGTCAGACATTTTAGAAAAGAATTGCAAGATCACCACCTGTGGCCCTTTGAGTCTCTTTTTCTCCAGCCTGAAAGTATCCTAGAACAATTGACATAACAAAACCACAGGATGCTTGCCATCTAGCTTACAACCAATACAACACAGGGGAAAAAAGGAGATGGGGAGGGAAAAGAAAAACAAAATAAGTTAGGCACCAGTTCTTAATGTTTTATCTTTCCTTCAGTGCCTGGTTACAGTAGAAATATGCATAAGGAAGGCCCAGATAACATCATCACTGCCGCAGCAAAGGGCTTTTGCTCTTCCTCACAGGATATATTCTCTCTCAGAGGGGTGGAGAGGTTCCCAGACCACCTGGTTACCCTAATAAGGAATGGAAGTGCTATTTTCTTCATTGACAGACAACAGACATACTGTAAAATCCATGATAAGAAGGTAAAAGCTAACAGAAGTTGTTTCATTTTGTTATATATGTACTGCACATATTAGCTTGGAAGACTCATTTATTGTTGTGGCAGAAAGACCAACAAGTGAGTCAGATGCATGCATAGAATAAAAACAAGCTGAATATATTTTAGAACACAAATGTAAAGAAAAGCTAAAATAAATCATAAACCAAGAAAATGGGAGCTTTGCATTAAACTAACCAGCTGGTAAAATGGGAGGCAAGTGATGGAGCAAAGCTTTGCAACGCTGCTAGAGATGCCCCAAAGTTTGGTCTGACAAGAGATAAGAAACAGATTTTCCTTAAAGAGGGTATAATTATAGCATAGAACATCAGGGTTCATTTTCTCCACCTCACCAATCCCACGGTGCCTGAGATGTACGTTCTGATACCACTTGTCAATGGTACAGAGGAAAGAGCATTAAAACAAGATAGTGTAAAAGCCTGATGGTGTTCCAGCACTGACTCAGGGAAAGATAGGTAGACAGAGCAAAACTACAAGAATAAAGGAATTAAACAAAGCACCTCACATCCTGGACATAAACTTTTTCAACTTCTACCCTCAAAACGATGCTATATAGCACTGCACATCAGAAAAAAATCAAAATGAATGCCATCACTCTGTTAAACAAATAATTCCCTCAACACTGTCAAACTATTTACAAAGTCTGCATTACTATTGGTATTACTATTAATCCTTCCATCCTTCCTTTCACCCATCTCCTCCCACTTATGACTGTATGACTGTAACTTTGTCCCTTGTATCCTTATGATTTATATTGACGGTTTCCTAGTATGATTTGATTGCTTATTGTACCCTATGACTATTATTAAATGTTTTACCTTATGATTCTTGATGAATGTATCTTTTCTTTTATGTACACTGAGAGCATATGCACCAAGACAAATTCCTTGTGTGTCCAATCACACCTGGCCAATAAAGAATTCTATTCTATTCTATCACCTTAATGGGCCTAGGCTCCTTATAAAAATTTAGTTGGACTCCACAGAAAAGCTACAGATGCAGCTTTGTATCATAAACCTTTACAGTAGCTGGTTATCGAGGGGATATGAGACCCAAAGTTCAAATCTGGTCTTAGTCACAAAAGCCAGCTGGCCTGGGTTCATTCTCTCTCAGCCTAATTCAAGTCACAGGGTTGTTGTTCTGAAGAAAATAGGTGGAGGAAAGTGTGTTGGATATGTTTGCCTCCTTGAATTATTTGTAAAAATAATAAATATATGTGTGTGTGTGTGTATGCATACACAAAAATGTACACACAGACACATACATACATAAGCACAAAGTGGTTTTAGGAGCACTTGGGACTATGACTCCTAAGCTGGGAGAGTGGCTCCAACAGATCCCAGGAACAATATCAGAGCTCTTTGTCCAAGAACATGCAGCGCTAGCAACAGTTAAGATCCTGTGCAGAACTGCCATGCTTTATTTCTATTTGCAAAAATACATACATACTATGTGGAGGAGGCAGTGGTTAAGCAACAGGCAGTCAATACATATGGTGCTCTTTTTCTCCTAGAGAGATTATATATGTCTTCAGTGTAGAATAAATCACACAATTGTCTATGGGAAATTGTCAGACAGCAAATTAATTAATGAAGGAATACAAAAATTGAAATAAAAGATGATAAATGCACCTTTGACTTTAAAAGATATCTTTGAGGGTTGTACCTTACCCTTTGGAATTTTTATAGAGATGATGAGTAAGGAGCAATAGGCATCTATTAATATAAATTAATTCAATTCAATTAAGTTCGGTTTCTTTTAAAGGTTTTCTCCAGGGGATGGTAACAAATTTTCATTTTCAAAAATAATATATTTTGGTATGATGCTACAAAATTAAACTTCATCCAAAGTCACTTCATCCTTCATCCTGAAGACCTCTTTGTTCTTTTTCTAAACTGTTGTCATTGCTCAGTCAATTGAGAAAGTTCCAGTATTACTGAAAAGCCTTTTGCAACTTCACTTTAGGTTGGATCAGCTTTCCTTTCTGCTTTGGTAAAGTGGAATAATGACTGCATAAATTCCAATATTTTTGAATATTTTGGTACAACTTAGGTGGGTAAAAAGAACTGGAGTCTACCACCTGATCTTAGCTAGCAAGAACTCTATGGTGATAACATCTCTTTCAAGGGTATTCCCTATTTATGCATTCAGAAGCTGTGTGTGGAGATTTTATATTTAAGAAATAGACAAAATCAATCAAAGAGTCTTATCAATTTGTAAAATGAAAGGAAAAAATAACTTTTGTCGAAGTGATTAAGGTAATATTTTAAATTATAACATTTAACTCAATGTTTTTAATTGTCTAATTTTAAAAGGATATTTGTATATTTTACAAAACAGTGTCAGTCATTCATCAATATAATTTCTAAATCTAAAAAAACATGCTTGCAAAATATGCAAAGATTCGTTTTTGAAGATTAAAAAGAATATAAATGCTAACATCACAATGCCTTCCTTCGATCAAATTAAGAATGAATGATGAAAAAAATATAACATTGAGAAACATTGTTCATTTACTTAGTTTCCAGATCAAAAGACTAAATAAATGTATATACTCTGAATAAGATATTTTTTAAAAAAAAGTCTTCTGTATTAAATCAGTGTATACTGCCTATACAGGCACTAAGTCATTTTGCTTTCCCAACAATTCTTACCCAAGAATTTTTTTCATCCAACGTTTCTGTCTCTGGGCTCCTTGATGCTGTCTGAGCACAGCTGTTTCAGATGCTTTATTGCTTACTAGGTAACATCATCAATGTTAGTAAGTGCAGAATTTGCTCACTATTTAGATACAGTAGCTTACCCTACCAGTGTTGGTGAGGTTGTAGTTTTCTCCTTGGTAGTTCTTTGATAAAGGCATTGTGTTCTACTTCCTTGATTATTTGTCTGTTAGATTGCTTGTCTCCTTAGTAGTTCCTTGAATTATATTTAACAAATTAATCCATGTCCCACAATACTCTGTTAGAATAACTATGGTGATGAGTTGATGGGAGTTCAAAACCAGTCTATCTAAAAAACATTAGCTGTAAAAGATTCTATTAGATCCTTTATAATTGCATAGAAAAAATATATTGAATAATAATATATAAGAGTAATTGGCACAAGTACTTTTGGATATGTCAGTGAAGGATACACGGAACAGATGGCATTTCTACAGGAGAAAAAGCAGGTAGGTAGGTAATGAAGCTTCTGAGCAAAACTCTGTGCTTTGTTTTTGCCAGATTTTAGAAGGCATAAACGAAGTGGGCAAATTCAATACAATAATTATGGTGTAATATAGCATCAGCATTTATTTGGAAGAAAGTCTTAATTATTCTTCCTGAGAGTTAGATCCTGGGTTTATACAATACGGCCCAGTTAAATAAAATATGGCTTTTTTCTGTCTGAGTGCCTTTCATAACAGATGTGCAGGCAATATTTTCCATATGCAGAACATTGCATCAGATGGGAAGCCAAAGGATGCGATGGAGAGATTGCTTAAACTTTCCTTTTTAGAGCTGGCCCCTAGGAAAAGGAAGTAGCTTAAATTTTCAGCATAGAAATGATTGTAAGTTTGTGAATGAATCTTTTCTTTTGCCAGCTAGGAAATCTATTCTTGTGTTTTATCAGTAGAAACTTACAGACGTAAAACTGAAGAGTACATTTACCCTATCATATAATGCCACAAACATGTAATGTTTTGTCATTCATCACGCTTTATAGAAGTATATGGTATTTAATGAAAAGAAATGACTTGAGTGACAGCTGAAGGCCACAAAGAAAACAGCAGCCCTCCCCATAGCTCATGTCGTAAATTGGCTGCTGCTGTGATTTAGTAAGATTCTCCTTTCCAGCTAGAAAGTGGATATTGTGACTCACAAAAGATAACTTAGAGCAACAAATTGAGCTGAATGGGACCTAAACTAATTCATGTTTTATTGAGTGGTCCTGTTGTCAGCGATAGCCAACAGTTAACTTGAAGTGGTCATTCTAATAATCATTTACTGTGATGTACTATCAGCTGGCTAACTCATGGGAACCTGGCCAATGGAAGCAAATGTTTCACTGAAGATGCAGTGCATCAATTTCTCAAATTAACCATCTGGAAAACAGTGAGCCAACCATTAGCTAGTAGAGTGGGAAAATGTATCACTTTCCTAGAAAGTCACTTAAATAAAATGGACAAAATATTGCTGTAAAAATGGGATTGGTTTTTGCAGGGTCTTTTCCCCTGTAATAAGAGAGGACAGGACGGGAAACCTAGGGACTTTTTGAAATCCGGTTTTCAAATCTACAAACTAAGCTTGTTGGCGAAAACAGTATTTTAAAGCAAGCAGCAAATGTTAGAGTAGAATATATTCGTGGTACAACGGGGCAAAGAAATGAAACTAAAACCCAATAATATTACTCTGCATGAGCGCTGAGAAGTTCTGAATGTGGGACAGATTATTCTTTGGCAGTGACAAGAATAAGTATGAATCGTATATTTAAGAAGAATTAGCAGACAGATTAAACTCAGAATAGAATGAATGAGAAGAGAACATAAAGAGAATATGGAGGAACCAAGTGAAAAGAATGATGCCACAGAGTACCATGGAAATGAGTTATGCTAATGGGAGTATGAAAAAGCATTGGTGAAAGAATGGTGAAATAAAAAAGGCAATGGATGAGGAAGGAAATGATTATGATATAAAATGGAGAGAAGAAAATGATACGATGGGATCCCTCCTCATTTCTGTAGCATCATCATTACTTTAAAAAGAGTCCTATTTTTTATGTTCAAGAAAATTGCCTTCTCAGCCTATGTTGTCTTAGAATGACACCAGCAGTTTATTTGATCATCTCATAGAACAGGAGTGTCAAGCTAGATTTCATTGAGGGCCACATCAGGGTTATGTCTGACCTCATGGGGTCGGGGTGGGTGTGGCCAAGGGTGCATGGCAGGGGTGGGATTCAAATTTTTTAACAACCGGTTCTGTGGGTGTGGCTTAGTTGGTGGGTGTGGCTTGGTGGTCATGTGACTGGATGGACGTGGCTTGGTGGTCATGTTATTGGCTGGGCATGGCCAACTCAATATCACTCACATCGAGGTACGCATCTCCTCGCCTGGCCTCTCATGACTGTGGGGATGCTGCAATAGTTGTAAGTGTGAAAAACGGTCATAAGACACTTTTTTCAGTGCCATTGTAACTTTGAATGGCCACTCCACACAAGCAAAGTACCAGCAAAGGAGGGGGAAAAAAACTCCAGAGAAGTTCCTGAGACAGGAAGTCTAGTCCTGCCAAGAATGTAATAAGGGTTAATGGAGGGACAGTTTCTGTAAGCAACACCAGAATGTTTCCTTCCTGCCTTCCTTACAGGATTAGGCCAGTAATTTCTTCTAACAACCGGTTCTCCGAACTGCTTAGAATGTTTAACAACCGGTTCTAGTGAATAGATGCGAACTGGTAGAATCCCACCCCTGGTGCATGGCCAGTTCAACATCACTCATGTTGGGGCCGCCGGAGTGCTCTTCTATGGAAAACAGGCTCCTGAGCTCCATTTTTTTGGCTGCAACAGCCTCCTGCAACCCTCTGCCAGCAAAACGAAACTCAGGAAGGGCACTTGCAGCCCTCCCAAACTCTGTTTTCACTGGCAGAGGCACCACAGGCCATCCTTCATTGTTTCCAGGGAAGCCCCATGGACCAGATCTAAGCACCCTACAGGCCGGATTCAGCCCCCGGGCCTTGAGTTTGACAACCCTGTCATAGAAGAACATTGATTTTTTGTCCTTTTTTCAGGGATAATAACCCCCCAAAAAAGCTAATCTCTCTAATCAAACACCAAAACAAGTAGCAATGTTGAAAATATGAAACCAAGAAAGAGCTGCCCTTGTTGATCTCGTAGAGACTATGAAGGAGAACATCACTTGATGTAACAAATTTAGTATTTCCTAAACAAAATGCTGATTGACAAATATATACAGATAATCCTCAATTTATGACCACAATTGAACCCAAAATTTATGTTGTTGAGTGAGACAGTTGTTAAGTGAATTTTGCCCCATTTTACAACCTTTCTAGCCATAGTTGTTAAGTGAATCATTGCAGTTGTTAATAATATGGTTGTCATAAGAATCTGGTTTCCCCATTGACTGTGCTTTTTAATAGGTCACAAAAGGTGATCACATGACCTCAGGGACACTGCAACCGTCATAAATATGAGTTAGTTGCCAAGCATCCAAATTTTGATCACGTGACCACAGAGATGCTGCAATGGTCGTAAGTGTGAAAACGGTCACATTTTTTCAGTGTCGTATGTTTGAACAGTCACTAAATGAACTGTTGTAAGTTGAGGACTACCTGTATAGCCATTCTTTCTGATACATGAAGGCAAAAGAAAAATTCTTGCAAGATTTAAAAATTTGTACTCTTAGAAGTAAAACACCAAAAAATGCAACAGTTCAGATTTGTTTATTTTCATTCCTGAAGACTTTTTTTTTGACACACACTTTAGGATAAATCCCCAACAGCAGATAAAGAAATCGTTTTTGAACTCCATGGATATTTTTCCTCAATTGACTTATTTGTGCATCATATTCCCCATTCACAAGCATTTTCCTAAGCAATTAGAGGGAAGAACCAAACTGTTATTGTGCATATCACAAATGTTATTTGTAGTTGAGCAAACTATTGATCAACATAGACATCTAGCAGCATTTTGTGATTTCAATCATTATGGATTGCACGAAGGGTGATTTAAATGTGCAGTACCTGAACCTTCCATTGTACTATTTTTCCACTTTCTGAAGCTATCATTTAAATCTGCTGCCTGCCAAGACATTTATTTGCAACTTTCAGTAAGTGGTGTTCACACCAAGAGGCATAAATCAAGGGCATTTGCCAAATCTCTCATGCAGGGCACAGAATGTGAAACAAATTTGAAGACAGCCTTGCTCAAAATATTGAGGATGTCTTCCAATGTAATCTCCTCCAGCTGTGTGTACAATCAACAAACAGACAAACAAAAGTTTTCTTCAACCTCAAAATATTTCAAATGTTTATAAATAAACAAGTCTTCAACATTGTGAGTATTCTGTGAATGGAAACAATGGAAGCTTGAATGAAGCTGCTAGGTTTTTCATTTTTGTTCAATGTGAGGTGGTAGTTCATGGTTAATACCTATTATCATCTAACCTAAAGAAAAATTAGCCAATATTTTTTTGAAAAAAATACTAGCTATTAAATGTTCAGCACCAATGAATTAATTTTACCATAGCCTGTAATAATAGTAAATTTCAACATAGCCAGTAATAATAGCAAAAATTGTCTTTTCTGACTTTAGTTAAACACTTCATTTGAACATAAATGCATAGTTTTTGTAATTGGCTTGTGTAGAAGGCAGTATGAACAAAGAATCAAAGCAATATCATTTTTAAATACGAGAATGGAAAATCTTAACAGCACAGTTCAGTCTCTGAAGATGTGCTAAACGCTCAAGATAAGATGGAATGAAACCATTTTTTTCTTTAAGTAATCTCAGAATACATAAAATGCCTACTGCAAGGTCAAAACAGTTTGCATCTGTCCGAAAGTTGCTTTCTTCTCACCTATAAAGGCAAACATGTCTGGAGGGAAATTTAATACAGATGACATGAACTAATATCACACAAGGAGCATGTTATAGAAGAAAAGGTACAGATTTTCAAACCTCTTTTTCTCAATCAATTCTTTTATGCTTCACACAAAAATACAATTAGTCCTTAACCTGCAATCCAGTTACAAAAGAATCGATTTCTAAAAGCTTAGGTTTACAAAAAATAAATATATTAATTAAAACAGGGCACTAGACTATGATTTGGATTATGTTCTGTTCAAGATGAAGAGCGAATGTATAATAGATCTTTTGGTTGAAAAGATGACTATATGTTAGAAATGAGAGAGAGAATTGTTCAATGACTATGTTGGTTTTGTGATTTCCAATTCTTCAATATGAATTCAAATTGGCAAATATAAATCAGATGATGAAAGAAAAATGCCAAAATCATACAATTGATTGATTATATGCAACCTGGTTGTCAATTCTAAGGAATAATTCTACTTCTTCTATCTCTTGGGAGAGGCTGTGGCTGCCTTTACTAAATTCATTTCATTTCCTTTATCATTGTTTGAATCACAGAGAAATCTGCAGGATTTGAGTTAGGGAGAAAATGGTTCCTGTCTGGACAAATCTCAAATGATGAGATCAGTAGTGGGATTCAAATAATTTAACAACCGGTTCTCTGCCTGGACCTTGGGTGCTGTACTGCAATGGAGAAATGGGAAATGACGCAACCCATGCAAGGGAAGGAGGAGACTGATTTATCTCTTTCTTCTCCCTCCTCCTCCTCCTCCTCCTCCTTCCCTTGCACCAGTCTCTCTGTTTCCCATTTCTCCATTGCAATACAGCACCGTATGTGGAGCTTGCCCTATCCATCACCACCCTCGCTTCCCCCAAGTATTTCCTTGCTAGTCTGATTTTCCAGCTTCACCACATTTCTCCACTGTGTTTCTTGCCATCATGTGCAGGGAAACAAAATTTTGTGGGAAAAGAAAAAGTTCAATTAATCAATTCCAACTTTGCAAGATTTTTTTTTTTTTTGTGAGAAATTGGAATTGATTGATTGAACTTTTTTAAACAGCCCAAAAATAAGACCTAATGGGTTTTTTTTTTAAAAAGCCGGTCTTGTTTTCGAGGAAACATGGTAGTTTTCATCTAAGTGATGTGGTCAAAGACACTGCATCTCTATTTGGTTTCCATTGCTCCTCTTTGAACTTTGGGGAACGGTTTGGGTTTTTTTTTCCTCCTGGAAGGAAGTTGAATGAAAACCAGACATGTTCTGGAAAACACAGGTTTATCATGACCGGTTTGTCAAACTCAGTAAAAAAAATTAGGTATTGGTTCTGCTGAACCGGTGCAAACCAGCTGAATCCCACCACTGGATGAGATGGATTAATATGATTTGGAATAGACTAGCAGTGGTACAGGCCAAAAACCTCTGCAGAGCTGCATTCCCAATTTGTTGTTTAGAATCACCAGCTTGCTGTAGATAGATACTGTATATGTGCCATTTTTAAGAAAAACAACTAATTTGCCATACAGTATTATGTTCAGAAAAAAGAGAATGAGGTCTATACTCAACTTAGTTCCTCTTTGCAATCAAATTAATTATGCATTGTGATATAATCATGGGGACAAGGTGTTTTTAACATTGAGCAACATAGGGCTGGCAGGAGATGTTCTTACTCAGACTGAACACAAATGAATTATTAGGAAAACTGTGGGAGTGATCAGAGCACGTAATTGCTGGGATCTAGAGACAGAAATAAAAAAATATTGCATAAGATGCCTATATATTTGATTGGTATAACTTAGTTATTTTATCCATTCTCATTCATAGGTTAATTGTGTTGTTTCAATTATTATTCAATTATTCAATTCACTTAGATACTTGGTCCTTACATCAGGACACAGGAGGAGGAGGAGGAAGAGGAGGAGGAGAAGGAAGACAAAGATATTAGTATGGACTGCACTTGGGTTGAGTTGGGGCAATCATCCAACCTTCGAGGATTGTTGGATGACTTGTGTATAGCCCAAAGATTTTCCTTATCGGCAAAACAGGTGATTGCAAATAGATGAGCCTCTTCTTGGCTCAACTCCTAACTAGTTGCTTAATGGAGCCTGTCTGTCCATCTGCTATGTTTACTGAGGTTACTAAAATACACCTGTGCTTCCATTTTGATACTACTGCATAGATGAATTTATTGGGAGCAAGAAAGAAAATTTTGCATCACCAGATGCCTGAAACATTTATGAGATTGCTGCCAACTGGGTAGTTCTGCTTTAAGTTTCATTTCAGCCACACTGAAAGAAAATAAAGAGCTCCTGGTAGCCCTTTGTAAAACAATATATTTATATAATGTTGTGGGAGCAGGAAAGGATGATTATCCCAAGACAGCTGATCCTATCTGATTACTTTCTCTGACATGAGACCACAGTTGACTATGGATATGGAGGGAATGCTAGAAAAGCCTCTGATTGGTTCGATTAGAAAGCCCAGAGGAGGTGGACTGGAAGAATGTTCTCCCAATCTCTCCCCCTGCCCTTACGCCCAGTAAATCAAGTAAAAGAGAGTATGTAATCATTTTGGTATTATGTCTTAAGGGCAAAGAATGGAGATAATCGCTTCCTTAATCAGCCATCTATGTAGCTCTAACTACATTCAGTCTTCCCTGAAGATTTTATTTTGTGATTGCAGGAAAGAAAAAAGAAAGTAAGATGGTGAACAGGAAATTGAAACTGTTATTGTACAGGAAATAACAGTACTCTGTCAAAATCTACAGGGGGGGGAAACATGTTCAAAGTTACAGTCAACATCTAATGTATCTGATCAGATAGTGAAAAGTGGAAAATTACAAGCATCATTACAATATCAATCCAAGGTAACCTTCTCTTCAAAAATAAATGTGTTCACATTAAATGAATGGGAGATTAAAGCTACAAAATACAGATACAAATGTGAGTCTATAATTATTTCATATGCTGCAAGATCAATAGTAGAAATTTTGGTTACAAACAATTGTAAAATACCATTTTTGATACCGGTATTTCTTCAGCTATCTGTTACTAATGCATACTAACATCATCACATGATGGAGTCTTGGTATTGTTGTTGTTGTTATTGTTATTAAAAAATACTGTAGCTCAAGAAAATATTCGAGTCTTGAAGTTTAGTCCCATTATATCATCAGAGTGCATATAAGCCTCTTTGTCTGTTATAAGTACAGACATTAGATTTTGTGGGGGAGGGGATCAGAGCAAAAAAGAACATACATCACAATCACTTTAACCCTGTTAGTGTAGTTGCATTACATCTGAACTGCTTAGAGTTATTGTGGTGGGTGGCCCAGATTTGATTTCGTGATTATCAGCCATAAAGCTATTGCTATTATTTACTCCCCAGTAAAAGCCTCCTAAGTTTCTATTCCAAATTTAACCTAAAATTTTTGTTTAAAGAAATTATGAGAATAATGTGCAACCAAGGCAAGATTCCTAGACACGGTTCTTTACAAGTACTTTAATACTTGCTTATAGTGTTTCCTATCCTGTGTATATTGATTTTAATGGATACTTCACCTTGGCAGAAAGTCCATTCAGGTGAATCTTACAGATTTCTCTTCCAAAATTAGTCTTTCTCTCCCTCTCTCTTGTTCATCAGCCCCAATTTTTTTTTCTCAATGTAAGTGCACAAGGATGCTATGATTTTGATTCTTGACTGCTCTTGAAGTCTCTGGTGTCTTTATTTGGAATTAATCTATCGGACTTTAACATAATAACAGTGTTTGAAGAGACCTTGGAGGTGTTCTAGTCCAGTGTTCTCCAACCTTGGCAACTTTAAGACTTGTGGACTTCAACTCCCAGAATTCTCCAGCCAATAAAGCTGGCTGAGGAATTCTGAGAATTGAAGTCCACAAGTCTTAAAGTTGCCAAGGTTGGAGACCACTGTATCTAGTCCAATCTGCTGCTCAAGCAGGAAATCCTACACCATTTCAGCCAAATGGTTATCCAATCTCTCCTTAAAAACCTTCAGTTTTGGAGCATCCACAACTATATTTATTTATGAGTGGAAAATTTTAATTCATACCAACCACTTTCTGTGGAAAGAAGGCATAAAATGCAATTTTGAAACGAGTATGTCTTTTTAGTGCAAAAAAGGAAGTTGCTATTCATTGCCCTGCTTGAATCAAAACTTGACACTTTGGATTTAATAGTTGAAAAGCTACATAAAGCTTGGATAGAGATGTTTCTGAATATCTTTGTGATGTGCTTACTGTATCTACTGTCAGCATAATTAGATTATTCTCTTTTTTAGATTTTCCTATCCTGCACTTTTTTATAAATAACTCGAGCAAACATTCCTAATATACCTCCCTCCTTCCATTTTACCCAGAACAGCCCTGTGAGGCAAGGTACCTATTAGAGATCTAAGGAATTCCATCTTAATGATTTCAGAAACACTGTACAACATGCATTTCTGATTATGAATGGTGGATATCTGTGTCTAGACCTCAAAGATCTAGATCTCAAATATGCTAAGGTTATTTTTTTTCTCATTAAAATGCTGACAATTTCAAATGGCATGAATGTTTGAAAATATGCTTCAACATTGTTGTTAATGCCGATCACTGTATCTTACAAATAGTAATACACACAAACACACACATACTTCAATTATTTATGATTTCAGAATTGTCAGTATTAATTTGAGAACACAATAGTTATTAAATTCCATTCGTAATCAGAAATGCATGTTGTGTAGTTTTTCTGAAATCAGTTAAGATGTAATTCCTTAGATCCACAGCTTTTCAACTGTTAAATCCAAAGTGTCAAATTTTGATCCACCAAAAGTGGAGTGGAGTGGAGTGGAGTGGAGTGTAATGGAATGGAATGGAATGGAATGGAATGGAATAGAATAGAATAGAATAGAATAGAATAGAATAGAATAGAATAGAATAGAATAGAATAGAATAGAATAGAAGATGGGATGGGATGGGATGGGATGGGATGGGATGGGATGGGATGGGATGAAATGGAGTAGAATAGAATAAAATAGAATAGAATATAGCATTACCTTTCTCTTTGTCTATTTCCCATTTGTATTGACATACAAAGAGAATAGTATAATTTTTATAGCAATCTTATCAGGCACCTCATAAACTCAAGCAATATCTGCAGCTCTGTTCTTCACTGCTGTCTGTCTAAAATGAAATTCTCTTCCAGTCTAGATTGATGGTGGTGGAATGCCCCCAGTGCCAGCTCTCTGACTCAAGCCACCTTGCATGATAGATGTTAATACTTTTCTTTAGTAATGCGCTGTATATAAATCTTAGTATTGTTGATAGGAGGAATAAAAGTTTTATTTGTTAATAAAATATGATGTAGCCTTTGCCATACTCTACTCAACCACCATCCAGGAATAGACTGTGGGTTTTTTAGAAGTCAGGAGTAGCCCCAGGCTCTCTATAATTCTAATTGATGTAAATGAAGAAAATAATGAACGTTTGTGTGTGCTGACCCTGTTATATAAGGTGGTTCACCTCAATTAATCAAAGAACCTTTACAGTAGCTAAAAGCATCTGGCCAGAGTTGAGTTCTTCCTTTTTGGATGCTCAATTGGCAATGCTGACATACAAGTTGCTCTACAAAGATCTGGGGGAATGGTGGCCATAATTCTATCATCTTTCTCTGTAGTTTTTTTTTTTTAATTTAAAGGGAAGAAAAGAATAAAAAAAATAAAATAACCCCTGCCCCTAGGAGATTACAAATGGCTATCAGCATTCAGCATTTCATTCACAGGAAAGGAAGAAGAAATAATATAAACGTGGAGAAAAATATGCAAAAAAATAGGGTGACTAGATTTAGCAAAATTTGGTTTTACACCCCAGATTATCAAGAAAGACAAAAGATAAGTGCAAAAAAGCAAAAAAAAAAAAAGAATTTTGTTGCCAGCGAATGATTGTTTGGAACTTTGTAGCCTGAATCTGGTGGTCCTAGCCACAATCACCATCCTATAAATATCTATTCCAAAATAAGTCACATAATATTTATTGGTGGCTTTGAAAAGGAGAATTTTATATTATGCTTTTTTGTTATTATTAGAAGACACAATAGATGAGCGCCTGACTTAAGACTCAGCTCTGGATTTACAACGAAGAGCTGTTCTTTTCTTGGTCTAAAAGGGAATCATGATGAAAGATGATGCTCCCTAGGAACCATCAGGTTTTTTTTCAGGTACCTATCTAGAAATACAATGTGTATGTATGTATGTATGTATGTATGTATGTATGTATGTATGGTTATTAGAATTGTAAAACAGCATAAAAATTAATATGCAAAAGAGGAACAAAGAAAAGAAAGGGGAAAGTACAGAAGTCAAAGAAAAGAAAAAATAATATGAAGAAGTTACTTCTGATTTTCTTTTACAGCAGGCATAAGAATAAATGTAAATTAATCTTATACTGTTTGGTCACGGCATTGTCTACATTTCTTCTGTAATGCATTTTTTTCTACTCAGCAAAACCATATATGATAATTTCTTTTTTTCTGTTTCTGAAATGTCGATAAGGATTTTACAAACTTAGATAATGTTCTAATTAAAGCAGTCAATATGGCCATCTCAACAAGCTCCATCATCTGCACCATTCATTCCTCCATCATTTCTGCTTTGTGTATGTAATAATCATCCTGCAGTTGTCATTTATAAAAATGAAATTCCATGGATTTTTCCAGCTGCTTATTCATCAACCCTTGACATCTTGTCTTTCCAAGAAATGTTGCTAAGGAATCCATTTGTAACAGACTGTCTATTTGGTCTTTCTTCTCAACCCTGAGCAATCTATTTATTTCATATGTTTTCATTAGAGTTTCTTTATTATGTTAAGAAAAACACCAGCTTTGGGAACTGAATATTTTATATTCAAAAAGCTACCCTGAAATCTATGGAAAATCAAATAGCAAAATATAGATTCAAGACATTAAATAAAAGTGAAAGGTGAAAGTAAGTCACATCTATTTTACTATGACAATAGCCAAAAAAGAACTTTCTAGAAAATAGAGCTGGAAAAAGAATATTGCTCAGATGGAAAAATCTTTGGTAAAATTTGTAAGGGAGTTTCTTTCCCTGGGCCATCCGTACTGCAAATAAATATGAGTCGCTACCTTATTAAGATGTGAAAAGAGGTGAAACCGCAATACCTCATTCAGATGTATAATAACATATTACACTACAATCCATCTCTTGTGTATTACACTTGGCAAGTGTCACAATCAGTATTGGATGTATATTTTGTGTATATTCGTAGATATTGTGCTCTCAAATTGCAAATGGAGATGTGGGTACTCTATTTTTCTTATTTTCATCTTTAAGTGCTTTGGTTTTATTGTATTGCAAACAGTTGCTGGGGTGCATCATAGTTTCGTTGTACTTGTACAATGACAATAAAGTTCTATTCTATTCTATTCATAAGAGGCTCTTATTTTGATTTGTGTCATGTTAGAACCAGATATAGTTACAAGATTTGAAATCAAGTTTCAGTTGTAATTTAATTTTTAGAATTTTCTCAATTAGTATATCTTTGTATCTTTTTTTTTTGTGCTTTTTTACATGTTCACCAAGTCCACAAGTCCATCATAAACTTAAAATGAGTAAAATGTCCCTTCATGTTGTTCACATTTCCAACAA
Organism: Bungarus multicinctus; assembly: GCA_023653725.1. Taxonomy (NCBI): domain Eukaryota; kingdom Metazoa; phylum Chordata; class Lepidosauria; order Squamata; family Elapidae; genus Bungarus; species Bungarus multicinctus. Next base: position 9,057,918 of record CM042846.1, read on the forward strand.
ATATTCAAGATATAGACAATTTGTCTAGTGACAAATACCAGCAATACATCATCTTATAAAAATTCTTTTTAAAGCTTTTTAAAGCTAAAATATAATTTCATTCCTTTCAATCATGTATTTTCTCATTGATCTATCTGTACATTACATCCAAAAATTTTAGCCCATTTTATCATACATTTTTTCATTTATGCTTCTTCTCTATGATATCTTATATTTATTTGTACTCTTCCAAGAATCCCTCTTTATTTGCACCCCATCCAGAGTCTCTCTGAAAGGGCGATGTGTAATTTGATAAATTTGATAAATAAAAGAAATTTAAAAACTCAGCAAAGATTTATACATTTTAGCATTAACATGGTCATCATTAGCACACAATTCTATTTCAAACTCAATCTTAGTTTCTTCAAAACTATAACATTTTATCCTACTTTAATTTTTTCTTTAATCCTCTAGATTTTACAAGGATTTTCCCAGCCTTTATAATAGATATGGAGGGTACAAAAAGAGAGAGAGAGAAATTACTTTATACCAATGGAAGAGCTGTTGTTCAATGTCATAGTTTAGACTCAGTATGCTTAATTTGGTCAAATTGAGGGCCTGAGGCTGGGCTTTGGAGAATCAGATGGTTACGGATTGGACCTTTGAGACCGACTAAGACATGTATAGTTGGATGACAGGACTAACTAGGCTACTGGAAGCATGGAGTACTTAGTTATGGAGATACAGATTAAATGCCTATTAAATGCACTATTCTTAGACATATATACTCAACAAATATTGCATGTATGTATGCATGGGCATGTGTATTCTACAGATTGCAATTAAGCAAAATCATTCACCTGTTCATAGTCTTTTCTACTACTTGTTTGTACACTACCCCTAACCCTAACTATCTCAATAAATTTAGAAAAAGGGATTAAAAAGTTTCAAACCAAGTCTAAATTCCAAAGGGACCTGTACCCAAACAAAAATGGATTTGGAGGGAAGAGATCCAATATTTCTGGTAAATCCTCCACCCCTTCTTCCTAATGTTATTTTAACATTACTTCAAGTTCCTAATAAATTAATTGTCCTCAATAATTCTTGTATTTTTCTTGATAATGATCTATAACAACTTATCTCTGACTTCTTCTGGAATATTCATATTCTTCAATAGCCTGATATTTGTATTCTTCAACTATAGCTTGATATTTTGTGGTAGTTTCTCATTCAAGAACTAACCAGGTTCATACCTGTTTTGCCTTTTATGATCAGCGAGGATTGGTTAGAGGCTGCCACCTAGCTAGATATTTATATTAGTAACTGCAGTAACTTAAGATCTAACTGATATGCAACATTTTACAATGAGAAAACCACAATCTTCTAATGCAACTTTGATGTGTTTCATAAGAATGTTAGATTAAAAAACTTATGATTTGTACCAAAATCTATAATTAACTGTTCTGATTCACATCATCCCCCCCCCCAAAAAAAAATCCTTCTGTTGTGGGTGTTGGGTGTGTACACACCACCAATGTTACACCCATTGCTTGATCCTAGCGGAGAAAAGAAGCATAGTTTTAACATTATTTCAACAGTTTGAAAAAAAAAATACATTCCCCTGAGATTGTGCAAACTTTACAATTGGTTCTACATTTTCAACCTGTCTAGCAGCTTGTTGTATTTTTCACAAAGGTGAAAAAATACAAGCTTCATTTTGCAAAAATGATATAGTAGATAATAAGCTACTAGTTGCCATAAATATTGTCATTTAAATTGTATAGTATTTTAATGTGCTTTATTGAGTGGGGCTCTGTAAACTGTCATGTCACATTTCCTTTTTTCTGTAATGAATTAAGTGCTGATGAGTTTTTCTGTCATCTGCTTTATGGTGAGTTCATCTGTCTAATGGCTGGGATTATGGAAATGATGGGAACGAAGGCTTGAGAGGAGCTGTTATTGGACACATTCCCCTCAAAGTGGCTCAGTGATTTATTTATTTGCTATTCATTTCAGCTTATATGCTGCTCCATTTCTGAAAACTCTGAGTGGCTTATGGTACGCTGACAAGTAGGATTAAAATTTACAATGAAGTCCACCCATAACAAATTACAACAGTCTGAGGTGCCACATTTCAGGAGTAATATGATCATATGTATTCTCAAACTCCTCCTGCTGATGTTGTAACTGCTTTGCAGAAACATAAGAGGGAGGGGATGCTCAGGATAAACAGAGTGAGGCTATTTGCAGGGGTAGGGTGTCACCAAGAAGGTTTGGCTGTAAAATCCTGGAATGGTATTTTCTCAGTGTGTGGGATTTGCAGCAAGTTTTTTATTCTGGATCTTACCAGACAGGCAGATTTAATCAGAAGATACCCTCACTGATAACTAGGCCCTGTTACATGTGTAGCTTTGGAAATGCAAACAGAAGCTCACTGCAGCCAAGGCAGCTTCCATAGTATTACCTGGAGAAATCTTAATGTACGCATAATTCCATGCTGCACAACTGAAGCTTCCAAGCCATCTTCAAGAGAAGCCTAGAAGAACAAATTGCAGTAATCCAGCCACAAATTGTCATGTATATGAGTGATTGTGTCCTCTTCCAAAAATGGCTGCAACTAAGGTACAAGATGCAATTATGCAACATTTTCTCCACAGCTTCCATTTGTATCTCTTGGCGCTTTGAGCCCATAAAGACCACTATCAAGGAGATTGCAAAACATCCAAAGTCAAACATTGACTATCTCTGGATTCATTTATCTGCATAATCCACCACCTAGACAGTCTAAGAGTCTGACAGCCTCCATGTACTGGGTTAAGGCCTTCACTATGATGTTCAAAAAAAGTATGTTCCAATCATAAACCTACAATGGAATTTTGAAAAACACTGGGAGTTGGATTGTCAACAATAGGAATAAAGACTTGAGTTTAGTCAAAATTGTAGGGCGCCTCCCATGTACCCTTATAAGATGTTACTCTGCTTTGATTAAAACAGTATGACAGAAACCTACTTCAAATTCTTTACCCAAAATTTATCCAGCAGATAAATAAGGAGATATCTTAACAAACAAAGATTACAAAAAGGAAGCTAGTCTTATTTTTGCAGGAGACAATTCCACTAACGGGAGGCAGTAATTGTAATATTGTTCCCCTCAGAGTAAACAATTGTGCAGATATTTACATTCCAAAATAGGTAAGACTTTATAATTTATTAGTACTGCCTATTGACAAAAGCATTCCACCCCACCCCACCCCAAGGGAAAAAGAAAAAAGACTTTTGAGCAATCTGTTTCCATTTTTTGGAACAATTTTGCCTCTTAGTACCAAACTTTTGTTTTTCTAATTTCATATTACCTCCTATTGATTTATATTTCTAATCATTTCATTTATATCAGGTATGTTAATAATTCTGTATTATTCATTCTATATTTTTATTTATTTGTTTGTTTATCAAACATGCATACTGCCCATCTCGCCAAAGGCAATTCTAGGCAGTTTATGGATTTGAAAAAAATACAGAATAAAGCAATAAATAAAGATCTTAATTTTTTTTAAAAAAAATAAAATAAATTAAGCAGGAGGGAAAGGGGAGGAACAAAGTGGGAATGGAGAGGAGGTGGGGTGTTTTCTACTCTATTAGCCACCTCCAACATGCCAGACTCCCATTAGGGCCCAAGCTAGTTGCCACAGCCATGTCTTCAAGTCTTTTCAGAAGGCCAAAAGAGTGAGAGCAAATTTGACCTTGGGGGACAAGATGTTCCAAAGGGCAAGAGCCACAGTAGAAAAGGCTCTTCTTCTGAACCCCATCAGCCAAAATTCCTATATGGTTTGCTAATAATTGTATCCCTGAAAACACATATTTTACATTTCTATCTTTTTTTATTTGTTTGCATTCATAAAGCAAAAGAAATAAACTCAAAATGGAATCCAAAAAGTAGGGAATAGCTACTTATTTATTGCAAGCAATAATTTTCATGACTGACATTTACTTTATTGGGTCATTCAATTGATCTGTTCATTTTTTTCTTTTTTGTTTGTACCAGAGGTGGTATTCAGCAGGTTCTGACCAGTTCTGGAGAACTGGTAGCTGAAATTTTGAGTAGTTCGGAGAACTGGTAGCAGAAATTTTAAGTAGTTTGGAATACCACATCTAACTGGCTCCACCCTCCCATCTATTCTCTGCTTCCCAAGTCCTGGCTGGTTCTTCTTTTGTTGCCTTCACAGAAGAACGGAGCTGGAAAGCAGGTTAGTGGGGTGGGGAGGGAATGGGATTTTGCAATAACCTTCCCCTGCCATGGCCACCAAGCCACTCCCACCAAGCCACACCATGGCCACCAAGCCATGTCCACAGAACCGGTAATAAGAATTTTTGAATCCCACCATTAGTTTATACTATCACATATAGTAATGGGAATAAAAATTGGAGAGTCACCTTATTGGGCATATAAATTTTATAAATAAATAAAGCTTGATCATCCCTCTTCTGTTTTTCTCAAATGTTTAAGACATGCTTCATTCCAGAGCCCCATTTACAAGAAAATAAAACATATACCAACCATCTGAAGTATTTATGGGGATGGGCTCAAAAAATAAAAATCAACATGGCCATGAAATTGAAACCCTGACTACAAAAGGCATATGGAAAGATAGTGGGACCTCTGTCATTTAATTGTGGGTGTCATTTTGAGCATTTTTAACACACACACACACGCATACACAAACCAAGTCAATTTAATAACCACAACCAGCAACCACTATTTATTTATACATAACCAGCAAGGTCTTCTCACACACAAATGAATGGCCAATGAATAAAGATGGGTGAATGAAAATTAACCACTCGTGACTCTTGACATTTCTTCCATAATGTAGGAAAACTGAGTTAACAGATGTCATTCTTGTTAGTGTTTCATTCATTATAAAACAGATGCATAACTGCTTACTGTTCACATGTTATAGATAGGGAGAGCAGAGAGAGGCTTCTTTAAGGCCTTCAAATAGCAGATTTGAACATTTGCAGATTTGAACAGTGTTAGGGGTATTCCTAACACTCGGCTCTTAAATGCTAGCTTAAATTATACATGTAGACACATCAAATTACTGAAAATGGTCATATATACAGTCTTTACTTTACTTCATATTCTATTTATTCTTACTTTGCTCCCATTTGTTGGAAAGAACAAAAACCAATTACACTGAGTGGATCCTATACCAAGCCAGCAATCTTGTGCAAGTTTACTAAGGAGTAAACTCCACCAATCCCAACCTTTGAATACAGATACAGAAGCTCAAACTCCGAACTTCTTTAATGAGAAAGAACTGTCAGGTTTCTGTTGATTGACAGCTGAAATTCGGGGGAGGGAATTAAAATAATGACTTGGGAAAACAAGCCATTTCTAGTGTGGAATCCAAAATCATGTTGAGCAAAAAGAAATGCAAAGAGTTTCACCAGGGTGCCAGTGCTAATCATGTCAAGATCATTTGCTTTTTGCATCTGTAGCAATAACAAAAAAAGGGGGAAAATGAGAAGAGAAGATGGAAGAGAAGTCCTGGGAAGCAGCAGCTGCTGCTGTTGCTAGTCCCTGCTGAGTCCTGAGCCTTGGTGTCTCTGCCGGAAGGCACAGCAATCTGTTGACATCTTCAGCTCTTTACTGCTCCAAGACACTCTGCTGAATCAAAGACAACCATCATCTGGATGAGTGAATGAAAATCAGCACCAGTAGTGTGAAGAAGTGGGACAAACACACCAAGCAGATGGCTGGAGGCCTGTTCTTTTCTGTTCTTGGAGCTGTTTACATTCTTAAGTGACTAATTTTGACATGTTCTACCACTAATGAAGTTTTTTTGGTGTGACCCAATAAACAGTAAGCAATGCATGCTGGGACCATTGTAATTTGGCTTTGGAGGCCCATTGCTATCTCAGCTCTACAAGTAGTCAATTAAAATTTTCTGAGCTTGACTAATCATTGTTAGGAAGCCACTAAAGCTTTGTCTCAAAAAAGCAATTCTTCTCCCTTTGGTTGGTGTGTTTATTTATTTTTAGCAGACCATTAATGAAGCTGAGGAGGAAATAACTTGAAAAATCAAATATGATATCAAAGAAATTGCATTTCTTTCCATCACCCATTTCTATTTAGTAATTATCAGCTAGACCCCGAGATCTTCATTCCAAATGAATTTGTCTGATACCTTCAAAGCAAAGGAGGGGAGAAATGAAACAAGGGAATCCTGTTGGCTCAGCAGGCAGATGCATATGAGAATGGATATTGAAATAGGGCTTTAGGCTCAAGCTGTAGCTGAGTGATTGGAGAACATTAGCCATAGCCTCTCTTCTTAACTGGTTTTATGCCACCTTTCTTTCCTTTGGAGTCAGCTTCTTTAGGATCTTCATCTTTCTGAGAGACTTTGCTTTCATAAATTCTGCCCCTATTGGATAGTCACATGGAAGATTCTTAGGGATAGGATTCATCTCTCATTATATTCAACCTAGCTATAACAAATTGAAGGAAATGCCATTAGAGATACTTTAGTCAGTATAGATCAGGGGTAGGGAACCTTGGCTCTTTTATCACTTATGGACTTCAACTCCCAGAATTCCTGAGTGAGCCATAAAAGGTTCCCCATCCCTGGCCCCCTGGTTTTTCAGTTGTGGGGGAAATCAATTTTTGACTGGAATGGGACTGTTTAATATACAAATGTAGGACATATTCTTTATATATTCTTTATATGTCCTACATTTGTATATCAAACAATCCCATTCCAGTCAAAAATTGATTTCCCCCACAACTGAAAAACCAGTAGGCCAGGGATGGGGAACCTTTTATGGCTCACTCAGGAATTCTGGGAGTTGAAGTCCATAAGTGATAAAAGAGCCAAGGTTCCCAACCCCTGGTATAGACAAAACTTCATCGTGCTCATACAGGGAGGTTTTCAAATGGTATCCAGATATATTCTGTTCAGTGTATATATACAAACCATATATTTCTATATATAATTTAAAAGACAGCCTTCCACCAGAAAAGCCCAGGACAAAATATAGGATCTCTAGCCTTATTGCAACAATATTTAAGCTTTTTGATTGAACAAATAGAAAGAATTAAAAGTCAACCTCAGAATAGTTATTTTATTGCTTAATGTAGATATCTGTTTGTAACTATGATAAGGCAATGGCTAGATGCCCATGTTATGCTAAACCAGGGGTCTTCAAACTTGACAGCTTTAAGACTTGTGGACTTCAACTCCCATGAATTCCTCCTCCAGTCATGTTAGCTCAGGAATTCTGGGAGTTGAAGTCCACAAGTCTTACACTTGCCAAGTTTGAATACCTTTGTGCTAAACCATGAAAATGCCAATCCGGTGCAAACAGTTTTATCAGTTTTCTAACGTTATTTTTTTAATCTTTATTTCTTTATTCTCTCCAATGATACAGTAAGAAAGTTTCAAAATCCACTTAAACTGTTAAATGCTGATATCAGTTACACTGACCCATCCATGAAGGTCCTCTTACTAGTGGCACCCCCGTTTCATGGGGTGAGTGAGGTTGAAGCCAGAAAGCATTGCTTTTCCATCATGGCATGAATATTGTGGAACAATTTCCCATCCTACCCCTAAAAATAGCTTGGCTTCTTCAGTGACAGCTTTCTTGAAGTTGAATTTTTGCAGAAGTCCTGACTGGAATACTGTTCTAAATTAGTAACTATGTTGTAATTTTTATTTTGGGGCTAGGTTCTTTATGATCCTGTAGTATGTTATAATGTTATTTGGACTTTGGGTTGTATTTAAATTATTCTGTGTTACTTATAAGCCATCATGATTTTGATAAGATTAAGCAGCATAGAAATAGTGATAATTTTTGAATTGCTAGCAAATCAGTACCGGTATTTGATTAAAAAAAAAATCTTAAAAGATGTAATAGATATTCTTTTTTTCAGATAATGTAATATGAATACAACACATAGTCAGTATACTTTTTAACAGGTAAAACCGTAAGATTGTTTTATATGTCTGCCTATATATCAGTGAAAGAATCTGGGATACTTAGAATGGACCAGGCCAACATGTTGGAAATCAGCTTTTTATTTTGCTAAACACACACAAGCATACACACACACATGTACACACAAACATATGAACACAAAAAAATACAAGGACTGTTGTTCTTTTATTTTGACTTGAATTATTCTAGTCTGCTTTTCAGTCTGCTGCTTATGGATTGCACATAGCACACTAATTCAATTGAATCCACTCTTATTGTTCTTTATTAAAGTAATGTATTGTTGCAGCATGGGAGAATATTCTGAGGTCCTCAAGAGTTCTGACGTAATGCAGAGAATTCATATATTTTGTTTCACAAAATCAGAGAAATAATTAGAGTGTGGATATCACTGCCCTCTACTGTAAGGAAACACGGACCTGCTCATGGCAACTCACAATCCAGTCATAAGCAGATACGTATATTTTAAGCGAAGAAAAAAAAGTATACCAGTTTTTCTTGTAAGAGGAATTGTGTCATACATACTACGTCTCCTGCCTTAGTTTCAGACAAGATATTTATCTTCTTAAAAACATGAAGTCTAGGTCAGAATCTTCTGTACTTTCTGAAGCTATGCTTATATTCCTGTTTAATAAATATGTACTAAATCCTTTAAGTCCGTGATGGCAAACCTTTTTATTGTGGTGTGCCAAAAGCGCATGCATGCCCGGCACCCACAATGCAATGCACCCCCCCCCTGCATAACACCCCCACCCCCTTACCTGCACTGTACATGCGCACACCTCCCAGGTGATTTTTGGCCCATTTGAGGCCTTTTTCGCCCTCCCGGAGGCTCGAAAGAAGCCTCTGCAGCCACGGGAGGCCGAAAAATGGGTCTTCTGGAAATATTGGAAGTGTCTGTTTTCAGCCTTTGGAGAGCCTCTGGATCCCAGGGGAGGCCGTTTTCGCCCTCCCAGGAGCTTGAGGGAAGTCTCTGCAGTCTTTGGAGGCCAAAAAATGGCCCTATTTTGGCACTTCCAGTATTTCTGGAAGGCCCATGTTTTGGCCTCCAGAGGCTGCAGAGGCTTCTCTTGAGCTTCTGGGAGGGCGAAAAAGGCCTCAAATGGGCCAAAAATCAGCTGGGAGATACACACATGTGCAGGTAAGTTTGGCTGGGGCTCGCAAGCCCACACAAATGGCTCTGTGTGCCACCTGTGGCCCATGTACTATAGGTTCACCATCATGGCTTTAAGTGCTATTGTAAAGAAGGGGTTAAAGCAAAAACAGAATACAAGTACAATAGAATAGAATTATAATATAAATTCTATCTTGCAAAAGATATTAAGATATTTCCTTACACACAAGGATCATCAAACTGTTTAGACACTATAATGAGATCTTCTACCATGGTGACAACCTCTTCCTCTAAATGGTCAAGCCATCAGAGAAATCATTAAATCTTGTGACATTTCAGAATTTGAACTTGATCCAAAGATCATATCCAATGCAATCTTGCCCTTGTGGAAAGCTGGATGGAAATTCTCATCCCTCGTCACTATCTGTCCATTGCTTCCTTCAAGAGAAGATGCAGTTCCAGTGCCCCATATGTCCCATTGCATGCAACTAAGCATGCCGTGCTTCATTCACTTTGTGCATTACTACATTAAGAAAGATGCAAGCCATATAAATAGACCAGACAATTATAAGTCTTCCCTGACTGGAGAGTACATGGAGTGTCTTCCATTTTGCTTGTCCTTCCTCTTAAAAGAGAAAGATAACCGTCATTTCTTCTTAAAGATAAAAGTAGGAGGGTTGGTTGAAATGAAAAGGATGAGCAGGGAATTGGGAAGAAGAAGGAGGTCTGCTTAAAGTCCTGGAAGGTTGGCTGGGCCAGTTGTCAGTCTGATTTTGATAGATAGGACAAATAGATTTGATAGATATGACAGATTTCTCATTCCCTGCAGTTCTATGAATGTTTGTGTGGTGCTACTAGCACTAGTTAGGAATTCAACCCAAGGAAATTAGAATTGCATGAAAATCACATCTGAGCCATTTTGTATTCTTAATGACATTGGATCTCACCTCTATTCATTGGAGAGGGAGACGAGAAATTGGTCCCAACCACTTTATTCTTAACACATGGTATATTCTTTATATACTCTTGTATACTCTGTGAGTGTACACACAGATACATACTGGGGGGGCTTACACACACATATACAGTGTGCATGTGTGTTTGTAAGTGTGTGTGAATACACATACACACACATTATTAATTTGAAGCAAATGAACAGCATGGGAATATTGTAGCACAATACGCACAATACGCAGATTTTTCCTGCCCTCGTCAACATAATTAGATCTACAATTCATTCCTCACTAGCAATATTTTTCTTAGATTCTTAGTTTGGTTTGGGTATAAAGGTACTCAAGATTCTCTTTGAGTATCGAAGATGAGGAATTTACCTAAAACAATCCCAATTTCTCTGAAAATATTGAACATTTTTTGTGTAATAAAACTAAGCTGCAGATACTTTGTCTGAAAAGTGTTATTTGAGAAAATTGGCCTGAGCTCTAATTATTTTACTGCAGCCACTCCTTAGTTCTGGGGTCTCCAAACTTGGCAACTTTAAGATTTTAAGACTTTAAGCTATGCTGGCTGGAGAATTCTGGGAGTTGAAGTCCACAAGTCTTAAAGTTGCCAAGTTTGGAGACCCCTGTCTTAGTTCACCAAGTTCCTAGCTAGCTAGATTTCTTGCTATGTGTCATTCTTATTAGCAGTGGGCAACATTCATTCACCTTGATTGTTCGTAAGATGCTACCAACAGACAAGTTCCTGATACAATTTATCTTGACATTTAACTTACACTCAGCTATTGTTATGCCTGTGATGTTAAAATGGAGTGTTGTCATTTTGAGTATTAAAATGGTTTTCATTGTAATGTACTAGAGCAAAAGTGTAAACAAGAGGTGCTGAATGAGAAAAAAAATATCCATGTTTATAGAAGCACCATGACCACTCTCTTCCGCAATGGATATTTGCCAGTTCATAAAGCATAAGGGAGATAATCTTCTAGGTGCAGGTGCAGTTTTGTAGTTTTGCCAGCAAAAATATCACATGATTTCTAAAGGTAGACTGAAGTTGTTTTAATCCTGTTGTAACATGCCATTTCTTTTCAAAAGATAGTCACTTTGGAGATATTATTGTTGCTTAAATTCAAAAGTGAAGCTGAGCAAGGAGAAGACAGATGATCAAACTGCTATACTTGTAACCACTATAAGAATAATTATGACCTTAATTTTATTATCTAGTATGTCAGTCCCACTAGATAGACCACACCAGGAAATTAATTATGACTAAAACAAAGGAAAAACCTTCCATCTCTCTTGAAATATTTACAAAATGGTTGTCAGATCAGGAAACCAACACTGCAGGAGGGACAAAACTACTTTTATTAAGAATGGCTACTACAACAGAAACTTGCAGGTCTGATTGTGTTAAACCTCCTCCCCCTTATTGTAATCCAGTGAATCAGGGGAGGGGCTGCCTGAGCTGCTTTTGAATGTTATCTCATTATTCTGGACTTTAAAAATGTTTGGGTTCCTTTTGCTCAAGTAACATTTCTTACACATTTCCATCAAGACTATATTCCTTGTTCTCTACAAGGGCGAGGAGACAGGAGAAGGAAACATAAGCCATCACTCAAAACAGCACCCATCAATTCCCCAATTGAAGTAAAAAAAAATGAAATATTTTGTATTCATTAAAAATGACTAGCAAATCATGAGATTGCTGAATCTCAAAAGTTCTTATTCCACCACAACCACCACCTAGGCCTATGTAAAGGCACAAAATGCTAAAACAGCTACCGGTATTAACCTATTTCTGTGTCTTTAAGTCTGGACAGTTAATGAAAAGTCAACTCAGTGTGGATATGATAGAAAAAGTAATGCTGTATTGAAACTTTACCCAATTTCTTTTTTAACCACCGTTGTCCAGTGTGGTGGGAAAAAATTGCTTCCTGAAAGAAAAAGAAAATATCATTTTGGCAAATACATAAAAGTGTCCTAAATCTGACTCATGCTCTAAGTCAGATGGAATCAACTGCTGAGATGGGTTGCATAGTCAGCTCATTAAACTATTTCACACACATATTCTGACAGACTTCTAGGCAAAAGTTTATACAAGTCCTGCTACTGTTATTAATAAAACAATCATTCTGAGAGGTTGCCAGATTCCAGCAGAATTCCTGCTCTTCAAAAATATTTTTTTGCTAAAACAGTAAAACTTCTACATAAAACAATGATGTATGAAAACCATAAACTTCCCAGCCTCCATTAATTGTCAATCTGTGGCCAAAAAAGGAAAACAGGTCTAGCCTGTGGCATTAAAAGCCTTTGTACATTCTATTATAGAAGAACAGAGCTATAGATTTTAATTCTTAAAATGAACTGTTGGCTAAAATACCTTAACCTAATCATTTAATGCTCCTCCCCATTATCACCATTATTTGAAATATGTAACTTTTCTGATACTTGTGCAAAAATGACTACAAGTAGTCCTCATCTTATAACAGTTTGTTTAGTGACCATTCAATGTTACAATGGCACAGAAAAAAGTGACTTATGACAATTTTTCACACTTACAACCATTGTACTACCCCCTAGGTCACCTGCTTCATATTTATGCAGCATCCTGGAGTCATGTGATCAGCTTTTGCAATCTTCTGAGTCAATGGAGAAGCCAGATTCACTTAACAACCATGTTATTAACATAACAATTGCAGTGATTCACTTAATAACTGTGGCAAGAAAGGTCGTAAAATGGGGCAAAGCTCATTTAACAAATGTTTCACTTAGCAACATAATTGTGGTCTTAAGTCAAGGACTACTTGTATTTCTCAAAAGGCAAGCAAAATATATTTTCTAAGCAACAATCTAGGAGCCACAAAACAAGGATGATTAAAATGAAGTGATTTATACGGATCTGTACATTATCTCTGATTAATATCTTTCACAGGATGGACCATGTAAACATAATTGGCCCTGAAATTTTCCTGCAAGCAAAATCTCAGGAATTTCTGTGGGTAACGAAAACAATTGTTCTGAAGGCTGAATTTCCTCCTGATACTTCCATCTAATTCTGTCCCAAGCTTTTACCAGTGGTAGAACTAAAAGGGAATTCCTTCACAACGCTTAGGAGAAGTCTAAAGATCCTCAGAATGTGAAACCACTTGGATGGGAAATCAGTAGACACTAGACATAATAAATATAATTCTTTCTCTCATCACTGCCAGAAACAAAATCCACATTCTTGTAGGAGAAGCTGTGAATGTTTAAATTTTACTTTTCAAAAAACAACAACAAGAGTAAAACTGCCAAGGGTCAGCTAAAATTGCTCCACAGGCTGCCTGTGTGATAAAGGGTGCCAGCTGGCTCTCCTTAATCTCCTTGAAGTTTGGAGCCCCCCAAATTCCATCTAGTGACTTGGAGTCAATCTATCCAGCGCTGCATTACTTTTTCTCCTCGAAGGCATTCTTCACATGTTGTTCCTGGAAACCTGCTGTGGCTCTTATTGTACAGTCTCTAATCTGTCTCTCCTTGTAACCTCCTCTGTATGTCATAGTGTTTTGTGTATATAATTACATAGTTCTAAAGTAAGACAAATTGAAATGTCTATTATGGAAACATCCAGTTGTAACTCTCCTAAACAATAAGCTATGTGTAGGAAGCTGTACAGAAAGAACACGCTTAATAACCTAGAGGCTGGGTGCAGTTTCATGGTGCTTCAAAGCAGTTCCTATTTTAAATCTTAGTACCGCTTGAAGCTAACAACTGACTTTATTACTGTTCCAAATAAAAACCAAACAGTGAAAAGAGGCTCTGTTTTTAATAGGCTTTTCTGAAAGACTGCCAGCATTTATAGAATGAATATATTATAGAAATTGTGCCATCTGTTGTATAACAAGTACATATTGGCAGAAGACATTTCTGCAAGGCGAAAAAATTCAAGGGTTAATACGGAAGTTACCCCAGTTGGAGCTTGCCTGACATTGATATCCAAATTTCAACCCAGCCTAAATCAATCCAGCAACTTATGAGCTGGCTATCATTGGATGACCATGACAGCAGTTGTCCACAATTAATAATCACAGACTGCCCAGTAGATTCTCCCTTTGAAGTCTCTCACTGATACAGTGTTTCTGTCCACTATGTCTGCTACGTCTTCACTCACTATCTTCAGTCTCTGGCTTCTCTTTAAGAAGAAAAGAAGGAAGTCATTGGGACTTGCCTTCTCTGCAATATGTTTGGCTTTGTGCTCAAGTGCCAGGAAGGCAGCAAATGCTGATAATTAAGGATGAGGGGATAGTAGGGAAAAGGATTCTCCTTCCATGCTTATAGGGCAGCAGCTCATATAATCAACTAGCAGCCTCTCAGCAAGTGGTTCACGGACTACTGTATAAATTAGTCCTTAGGGTTCCTTCTTCTTTAGCTAAAGTCACCCAACAATGATGAATGTCTTAAGTGCCCTGTAAATAAAGTCTAGTGTCTCTAGAGTCTGAGTGATGAAGTAGCAGTGGCATTGTTGAGCAGGTTACTGTTGGGTGACCTGTTGTACATGCCTGTAGCTGTTAGTTCCGACAGCTGCTGCTACAGTGCCTCAAATAGCCCTGAATACATACAGTAGTTACTGGCTGGCAAGGCTATGTCAACTGAACCTAAGTTATGCTAACATTTGAAGAAACATAATATGTCACCTGTCATTGCAGAGGTCTCTCGGTGTTCAAGGTCTTGGTGCTTAATAAAAAGGATTCTTCATCCAGATATCATATTCTGAGGTCTGATTTTAATGTTCCACACATATACATAGTCATTCACACTATCAACAGGGGAAAGAGAGCCTCTCTTCACAATTGTTTGGAAAGGAAAATGGGCAAATGATAACACACATGCTAGTTTGACAATATGTGCCTTCTTTAGGAACAAAAAGTTTTTAAATGATGTTGTCACTGAAATATAATGGCTGGCTTCAAAATGAAGGTTCATTTGGGACACTGAGGTGATTAGATGTTAACTTAGATTTTATTTACATTATTTGCCTATGTTCTCATTGTTCACATAGCAACTGACACCTGGGTATTGTACCTGATACTTGGCCTGGCTATTTCTTTTTTTTTTTTTCTTAAATATTTAAAACTTTTCTTTGTGTGACCCCATGAAGGTATGACTTGAAGCATCCTATCTTAGGGCTGTTTCTTGGCTTTCTATTTTCCAACAGTTCTTATCTGACCATTTTTTAATGCAAATAATATGTTCTACCATGAAGTAATGACCTTCCATCAAATATTATAGATGAACTTTCTTGAATATCTTCAACCAAAGTTTCTGTTCCTTTTCCACTCATATTTAGAATAGCAAAAGAGTGGAATGTTATTGTTTAGAAGATGTGCTTTATAGCACTACACCCACAGACATTTATGGGGTTGGTAGTGTTCCTCAAGCCTACTGGATTCTTTGTTAGATTGTTACTCTTTGCCTTGATGAACCCAAGAAGCTTTCTCGCCATCATTCCTTGCCTACATTCTCCCATACTTTTGTTGCCTACAATCCAGAGACCAGACTGAGGTATTTAAAATTTGGTTATTGGATTAGCAAACAATCAAATATTTGAGATTTGGCCATGTGCATCCAAGTATGAGATAGAATCTCATCTATGGGGGCTCACTGATTCCCAAAGTATATCCACATAGATTTATTATGTGTTATATTCAGACTATGTTTTTGGAATGTTTAGTTTCAGGATAGAGTGCCGCAAGAGATAGTTACATATATTTGCCAGCAGCTCATTTTCCCAGCAAGTGTCATAAATTAAAAGACCATTGGATTGATAGATAACTGTAGTTTAGAGCAATGTTTCCTGCCTGATGAACGTACAGCTGCTGCTAGAGTAAATGCAGAGGTCACCCTGGTTTCTTCCCTGTGGCTTTTCCAGGTGTTGCATCTGGAAAAAAGACAGCACTTTTCCTCAAGTTACCAATAGTTCTATAGGAGCAGAAAATTCCTGTTATATTTTATTCCCCTGTAACAAAAAAATGCAAAGAAAAAAATCATAACCTCAAAGATCCTCTAGAGTAAAATTAAAAAAGAAACCAAAATATTGGTGCTACGAAATATATTTTTCAACCAGGCGATATCTAGAATGCAACACATTGCTCTTAGTTTTAATGGGTCTTTGCTTATTGTTGCAACATACAGCTAAAAATGTGTTTGGTTTGATGTAAAGGGATTCAAAAATGCATAATCAAGTCTGAATTTAGGCTATGGTTGCATAACCATTGACCCAGGACACCAAAACTTAGGAATTGCCAACACTTTAGCTCCTTCTATATCCTTCTGTATAAAAATGGAAACCTTTGCCTCAACAGGAATGGCACCATGAGTCAATATGACCTACGACAATGTACCTGTTAGTCTACCCTATGCATAGGTGCTAGGTGTTATTTTACCAACCAGAGACCAATATCAGAATATTAAAAGAAGGTCACTCTCAAAGAAATCTCTTCCAAATCTAGCTGATGAAAATTGATTGCTTGAGCAAATGGCTGTTGGTCAGCTTCTGTTAAAATTTCATGAAACTAATTTGCTCTGATCATTTCAATAGATCTCATACCCTTTTTTGGGATTGGTTGGGGGGAGACAGAAACTACCTTGGTTAATCCATGGCATTACTTGCTCCGAGTAAGAAGAGAATTGCAAGCCTTTTTTCTTTTTCTTGAACCCCTGAATGGTTTTCAGTCAATAGTTCTATGCTCTCTAATTTATATTGGGAACTTATCAGTAGTGTTAATCAGTGATGTCATCAAAGTGAACTATCAGATCCAGTTATCAAACTTTACCAAATATGACATATCTAATCCCATCAATAATGGCCCTAACTTTAAGATAACCCTCCACTTGATTGCATTGAACTTTGGTAACCTTAGGCCATGACTGTATTGAAAAACTATATTTTTAACTAAACCCTATTTTGACTCCTTTGGAAAGAAAGCCCTAATTACAATTTACTTTTGTTGAGATTTTAAAATCAGCACTTTAAATGCAGAGTATAAAGGGGTTTTTTTTTTTACATCACAGCCTGGAACAAGAAATGAATACAAACAGTACTTTACAGGAAGAATAAAGGAACCCTTTAAAAAGTTTTCCAAAATATATATGCAAGATCACACTTTATAATCTCACAATGAAAATTTGGTCCAAATTATAATTGTAACTTGAAGATTATCTTTATCTTTCACAATTATCAAATTCGTGCTTAAAAGACCACACAATGAAAATATACTTTTTGTCAAACAAGAAGGCAATGCTGAAGATTTAGGTCTTATATTGAACATCGTTAATTGTGACAAAGTCAACTTCTAGGGTCTAAAACTCTCCTGCTTACTGTTGTTTGAAAAGAAGGGTGAGAAAAAGATAATAGTGATGTTAGAAACAGTGGGCAGTAGAAACATAGATATTTTGAAACTCTCTAAAAGTGTCATACAACAAAAAGGCACAACATAGTCAGCCTATGTTAAAGTTATTAAACATGATGTTAACAATTGTGGAGTTTGTACAGGTGTGGAAAATCATTTTTTATCAAATATATGTTGGAACATTGTGATGCACAATGTGATCTCTAATTTCTATAATGTCTCAACATGTCAAACAGCTTGAGAATTGTTGGCAACATTCATGTTTTGAAGATGATGAGTTGTTTTCAACAAATAGCAACTTAGAGAAGTAGGTGATCATTCATCAGTAGAAAAGACGTTTAGATACAACATTTTCCAAGATGCTATTTATAACTGCCAAAGTCATTTTGGGTAGATTTAGCAAACATTACCCCAGAAGAACACAAGCTTAAGAAAAGGCCCCTTCCTATCCAATTGGCTTATTTGCATTATAAAAAGGAAGAGTAAAAAGCAATAGTTCAATCACTGAATATTGGTTTGATCAAGATGTTAGAGAGGGTACCCAGAAATAGCAATAGCAACAGAACTTAGATTTATATACTGCTCCACTTTTACGGCACTCTCTAAGTGGATTACAATGTTAGTATATTGCCCCTAACAACCTGGGTCCTCATTTTACTGACCTTGGAAAGATGGAAGGCTGAATCATTGATGAGCCTGTCAGGATTGAACTCCTGGCAGTGGGCAAAGTCAGCCTGCAATATTACATTCTAACCACTGTGCCATCAGAAATGGAGGGTTTTTAAAACAATTAGTAAAAGTTGGGCTAAAATAGTGGAAGGCTATATTATACAATACTAATAAAGTTCTGGTAAAAGCAACAAGAACACATTAAAAGAAAATTTTCCTATGAAACAGCCACAATTCTGAATTTTATAGAGAAATAAATAAAAAACTTGAGTGATACTTTCTACTACTGGTTACAGCTTGGAAAATACGGTGAAAAGTGCTATTATAGCACTGAAAGAACATTGACAAAACCCCCCATATTAGTAGATATTTCTAGCTGTAAAATATCTCCAGAGTTTAATTTTCAGTTGAGCCTCTTTAGGATAACAGCTTCAGTTTCACTATGAGTGACAAAGTGATGAATATGGTAACATTCTAAAAATGTCTTCAGAGGGTTATTTAAGAATTCCTTACATGCATCTGTTTGCAATTTGTAAAGTGTTTTCTCTGGAAGATATTCTGAAAGGTGGCAGCTACATCTCTCCCCAATTTGTCAGATCAAGGAATGGCCCTGGCATATTCAGATGGTACATCTATCACAGATGATTGGTTTCGAGCAGTTTTGTTTAAAATGTTTGAAACATCTATGAAATCAGATGGCCATTGCTGATCTAGACCAAACGCTACCATATTCATTCTATGGAAATTGATCTTTGTGCATTTATGAAAGGTACAAGCCTCTTAACCCTAGAAGAAAATGCTTGCCCAGTTTCCTGGAGTGTTTTTTATTATGTTTTCTACTACCTTAATGTAAGGAATGCATATCCTCATAACTCGTTACATGATCAGACATGTGTTAAATATTATTTTGTACTCCAACATATTGAAGGACTGTGGGGAAATGTTCACAAGTTAGGTTAAAAATGTATTGCTATTGGTAATATGAGAGCCGAATTGGTGAAGTGGTTCAGGCTAGAAACCAGGACATTTTGAATTCTAGTCCCTCTTTAGGTCAAAACCAGCTGAATAATCTTGGACCAGTCTCTTTCTCTCAGCCCTAGGAAGGAGGAAATGAAAAAGCACTTCTACAAAATCTTGTCAAGAAAGTAACTTGTTCAGGCAGTCCTTGAGAATCAGACACAACTGAATGGGGAAAAAGAGTTGGTAATATAGATTAATATAGAGTTCAGAGAGATTTTAATGTGCAGATTTTTAAAAAACCTTAACAAATAGAAGACTGTATTAGAACTTTATTTCAAAAGCAGTCAAAATAGGATTGGCTTCAAATTCCTACCCTTCTAACCCTATTCCTAACCCTAATTTGACATACATTGCAAAATGGCAAGACATTTTTTGTAGCTTGGAAGAATGTTGACTAAAAAGGAGAAAAATAACGGAGAAATTTTAAAACAAGGAAATACTAACAGAAAGATAATGAGTAGTGTGTGGTCCACCATGAAGAATGGATGAAATTAAGACAGATGTATATATATATATATATATATATATATATATATATATATATATATATATATATGTGTGTGTGTAAGGTTTTTAAGCTGATAATTTTAAATAATAAATAAGGGAGACTAGTATAGATCTATTTCGAGCTAGTTAGCTCTCTTCAGCTAGCCATACCCTTACTGGGATTCGAACCAGGGAAGTATTACATGTGAGGCAGTTGTAATTGCCTCTACACCACTGGCTCTCTCCTTATCAGCTCAAGTATATATATATATATATATATATATATATATATATATATATATATATTATTTCAGTTTATTACAGTCATAGATCAGAGATCAGACAGCTGTGCATAAGAATATGGTTCTGTTCACTTCATTATATTAAAATGAGAGTTTGATATATTGGGAAAACATAAAAGCAAGCTAAGTACAGTGGGAATGAGGTATTTGAAATGTATATGTGGTAAAACAAAGAGAGGGGTTCAAAAATTAATGGCTGCTGAAGTTGTTTAGGCAGAATTAATAAGGATCAAATCACAAAATACTTTTCAGCTATCAATTTTTGATACTATTTAATCTTCTAGATTTATAATACACTAAAATACAATAACATTTTATACAGGAAGTAGGAATCATACAAAACAGTTCAGCACAGGAAAACATAAAATAATTGCTAATAATAACTACAGTATGTAAAATTCAGGTAAAAATTATAACCAATCTGTAAAGGCCTTGAACAAGACTGTGGTGTTTAAAGGTTAGCACACTCTTAGAGGAAGGATGTTTTATGATAAAACTGCCAAAACTGAGAAGTAATGCTTTCTGCCCATCCCTCAACTTGCTAAAATGGGTCATGTGAGTAGCATCTTTGGATAGTTCAAATCTAGTAGAAGTTGAAGGTCCTGTAAATATTTAAGGGCGATGATGGCGAACCTATGGCACAGGGTGATGATGGCGAACCTATGGCACGCATGTCAGAGATGGCACACAGAGCCCTTTCTCTTGGCATGCGAACTGTCTCCCTGGCTCATCTCCGCTGTGCATACTCACATGCCTCCTGCCAGACAGCTGGTCTTTGGGTCTCTGCCACACATGCACGGGGGGCATTACACATGCAGGAGGGCATTGCACATGCACGGGGATGCATGTACATGTGAGGGGGTGGGTGCATGCACGGGGATGCACCGGGGATACCCATGCATTGCATTTTGATGATGTGTGCGCTTTGGGCGCTCAGTGCCGAAAAGGTTAGCTACCACTGCCATGGGGGCTATCTAAGTCAAAGTTAACCATTTGAATTTAACCTAAAACCCATGATCATAGTAATGATGATACAAGTCAATAATGGTTGGTCTTTTGCTTCCAAATAACACTCTGAGTAATCAACTTGCCATAGTGTTGATTAAAATTAGGTAAAGGTTATTGAAAGTAGCTTCCTGTTCAAATTAATCACTCTTGTTTGCAAAACTTATTGCAGAAAATCAGTTATTTTTATCCTCCACTTTTATCCTCCACTATCATTTAATGTTATTTTACTTATAAAATTTAGAAACTGCAAATCTCAATCACAAAGTGACTCTTTACATACTGTACATGGTGATATTTAAATATTTAATAAATTTTAAATGTATTTTAATGTGTACATTTAAATACATTAAGTATATTTATTTTCTTACCTTTTCATTGTTAAGAGGATAAAAAAATGCTGTATATAGAACTATCCCCAGCAGAGGGAGTGGCTCTTCTGCTACAGGGTATTAGATGTAACTTTAAAGATTAGCAAAGGGAAATTCCTAGATTTGTTTTACAGTTAAGAACAACAATTAAAGTATCTTCCCTTGACAAATATTCCAACAAATCATGTTTGCCTTTGCCAGGATCAGCACCTGAAAGGGGTGCATATGTGAAGTATAGCTTCAAGGAATAGTAATTAACATTAGCCACAAATGGACTGAAACAAAAAAAAATTGTAAGAAAAAAAATGTTTATCAAAAGTAGGCATCTTTTCATGCAAAAAAACATATTATTTTCTCTTGCTTTATGAAAAGCTTGTTTTTTGTCTGCATTTTAAAAAAAATATTTTCCCATTCATGGATGTTTCAGACAATCACTTCAGAGCTCAATGAAAGAATGACTGTTAATCATGGATCTATAAGTCTATACAAAGTTAAGGATGATGGGCAACTTGAAGTTGGTGTGGCTTGACCTTGCCTCCAAAATCCTCTTGCTTTGGCCTCTGCACAACCAATAAACAGAGATGGCATGCTGGGATTGCATTTTAGTCACTTAGTTCATGACCCTTTAAAACCCTTTTTAATTTTTAGATGGCTATAGCATCCAGGGCTCCTTCTTACGCAACGGGACTTGACATATCATTAAGCAGAGTGAGATAATAAACATTGAGTGCCATCAGTAGATGACTAAGTGGAGCAGCTGTATTGCTGAATTACTCATTGTTTCATTGCAATATTCAAAGAACATTTTTGATTGAGATGAAGATTGAATATAAATCTTACTCATTCATTTTCAGTAGTTTATTCATTCTGTTGTAGTGGCTCACAGCACCCTCATCTCTATAAATTCTTGTAGCCCATCTTTGTTTTATTTAATAATTCAGTGCTGCAAGACGGTACACATTTACTTTTGTAACTGGCTTAGTTATGAATACAGGACAAGATTGTGTTTGTATACACTTTTAAGCTTCCCATAATAAAGCTGAATGTGAATGTGAGAAATACATGGCTGAACTGATCAACAGGCTATTTGTTTTATTATGTCTAAATCCACTTAACATCTGAAACTACAATTTTAAAATATCCAGCAAGAACATAGACAATATTCCATTAGCAATTATGATACATTTGATTCGTCCACAGCAACAACTGATAAAATCAGTACATGGAAAACCAGTCCATATCTTTTAAACTGGAGTACACGTAGCAATTACTGAAGAATTAGGAATTACTACTGACACTTCTGCAAGTAGACCTGCAGGATTTAAAGAACATGTGCTGTTTGCATTCATATGTGTTCATTAGTTATAGTCTATTACTGCAATTTTAATGAATGTTTATCTCATTTTCTTTGTGTAATCCAATTACTTTTGTTTTCTTAACCATCATTAGAAATCTCTGTGTCTTCAGCAATCTGCCAATCAGCTCCCCTTTCACTCTGTCCAATTGAATTTGTTATCGTTATGGGTTTTCCCCCTCCCACTCCACTTCCTTACATTGTGGGGGCTTTGATGAAAGAGGAGCTGGAACAGAAGTCCTTCAACAGCAGGAGTCTTTAAATGTGGATGGAACACCTGAGCAATTAGGTTCAATATTTTGGTCCCAGAAAGATGCTTCAGTGACTTTCTAAATTTGTATCATATTAGTGATTAGAACATCTGGCATGTTTCTTTACCAATAAAATTAATAACACCATTAAAAGAAAACCTTTAGGGGCTGAGAAAAAGTAATCAGTTGGAAACAGTTCAAACATTGTTGTATTTTAAGAGTGCCATTTGTAAGTATTTTACATAGCCAAATTAATAGGGCTGAATGAGGTGCTTCATTTGGTTAGAAATCTGAGCAAAACTTGTAGTGGCAATATGAAGTAGCACTTTACTTCTAATTAGCCTTGCTTAGCTCAGAAAAAGGGCTTTTGCACAGCAGCTTGTTTGTCAGTGGTGACGGAGGGAGATCAACCACACCAAGAATCTCTGTCAAGATGGAGTAACTTGTCTTTGTAAGACACAGGCTTCAGCAGGGCAGCCTGATCATGATATCATTGATTTGTGTAGTACTTCTTGACAGTTAAATTAACAATAATGGGCCAAGAGCTGGATTAAACTTTACAAACAGTACGGGTACACATCCAACAGCAAATGATATCACATATCTCTTTCCTCATTTGCAACATCTAATTCTATTTCTCTATTTCTCTCTGATGTTCCTAGATGGATTGAAGTTGTCATTTCAGAATTTTCTAAAAGATAGTTGGCTGAGGAGGGTGGTTTAATCCAGCAATATTTCATGTTGATCTTATTACAGACAATCTTGGAAGGATGACAGACTGTATTCTTCCTATCTATATCTTGGTTGTGGACATTGTTTTGACTTGTGGTATTGCCTATGCATGTCTTTTGTTAATTACTACAGATTAAAATTATCTCCCAGTGTTGCTGCTTCTTTGAAGTAAAGTTAGATAATCCCACGTCAAGATTGTTCCAGTTTAATTTATTGTATTTCAGGTTTTTTTGAATGTATAACTAACAGCTTTAAAAGACGCTTATGGTTAAAATTTTATATAATCAGAAATCTAGGGAACTGGAAGATTATCCGCTCTTAAAATATTGGTTTACTTGATGGTGTCATACAATTCACAACATTCTTTCATTGGACTATTTACCTGCTGTTCAACTTAATTATTTTTCCAAAGCAAAGTAAAATTTATGATGGGACTACATTTATAATTTTATTTTGTGTATCATTGGGTTGATGTGGTATGCAAATGGGGCTGGTAGAAAATCAGTCAATCAATCAGTGAAGTTTTAAATATGTTGTATATTATTTATTTTTGTATTTTCATCAACTTCTTACAAACTTCCCTGGAGATCTTAATAATACAAGCAATGAATGAATAATAAAATGTTGAAAATGGGTCTCTGTATTCTAAAGTATAGATCTGCCTCAATCATGCAGGCAAAAAAGGAAGAAAAGTCACTCTTGAAAGCAGGGGGGGGGGCTATGGGATCAAGATGGCTGATCTTCCTTCTGTGTCTCTCTTATTTCCCTTCCCATCTGTTTGTAGACATGTTTACTTTGGTTTCACTTGAACATGATATATCTTTGATGCAATTGGTATAAGCTTACATGAGTTTATTTTAATTGCCTTTTTTTTTAACCTGGGGCCCAATTGGATGGATATTTGGCAGGTGGGTGGGTGGGAAGGGAGGAAGGGAGAATATTTTGCCTCCCAGAAGCTTTCCATTTCCATCACACACACACACACACCCCTCCCCCCCCACACACCCTTATTTTTGAAAACTGCAGCTATTGTGCCTCTGAATTTCATCAGTCAACCCCAGCATTCCAAGAAACCATAAAGGAAATCAGGAAGACTGTATGGAGTCTGGAGGCTAGAGAGTCCCCATTCCTGCTTTAAGCAGCTGTGGGGGTGGGGGGAGGAAATGACCTTGTGAAAAGAAAGTACAGGTTGCTGGCTCCCCCTGGCCCTGAAAGGTTTCCATTACCTATTTTTCTAATGGAATCTGGACCTTTTGTGGAACGTATGTGTGTTTGTTTGTTTGCAGTCCCACTGTCCCCTAGGAAGTACATTTCAGAAGTTTTCAGTTTGTAGCACGGCTTATGCATTCATAATGCCTTTTTTAATGGTCTTCTATGCCTTCCCAATAGCACCACTGGGGATGGGCAGGGAGGTTTCTGCGAAATGAGTGGCCCAGCTGTTTGCAAAGCAGACTACCAGAGTCATGTCAAGCAAAACCACCAGAGAAATTATTTTCCACTGACTGACCTTTGCATAATTGTATATTCTTTATAAATAAACCACAGGAACAAGGAGGGCCTTTTTCTACCTCCTTACTGAAGGAGGGGGAAAAGTTTCTTTTAAGCAAAACAGCATTATTGATCAAAGGCAAAGGTAGAACTACATGTAAAGAAGGAACAGCTGGTAGTCACCTTTCTGTCACTTGCAAACACACTTCGTGCACAAACCCACACTTATTAAAAACAGGTCAGATCGGATTCCAGGTTCACCCTGCAAAATTAATGACAGCCTTGCAATAAAGTAACAGCATGAATTTGAGCCTTGTAATACAACGTGATTACTAGCATTTTTATTAGCCAGTCTTGAGCAGCAGGCAAGGCCGGCTGGTATTTGACACACAAACAAGGATGTTACCAGGTGCTCAGCTCTAAAATGTCACATCAAAGTCGCAGGCCTGCTGGCTTGGCTTACACCTGAGCCAATTAGCCAAAGAGTTCAGAAGGGTCTTGAAAATGACTTGCAATCTTTATTTTGTGCAGTATAGAATCGCTTGATCCTCGGTAAGATGATACAAGGGGAACAATAGTTGCTAAAATATAGCGAAGGGGGAATAGCAGGAATGTTAGGCAAACTATCACAAAACAAATAGCAACAGGCAAAAGCAAGAATATGCAACACCTGGCCCCTCTCTCAATGTGTTTGTCAGTCTTTTGTTGGCAACAAAGGGACTAATTGAAATGAAACAGTCTTGAGTCTGTTTGTTGGCACATCAAATATGCTGTAAGATATGTTGATTCTTGCTCCTCTTGAATTATTGAATATCATGCCTTCCAGACAGAAGACAAGGGAAAACCCCCTCCAAGAATCTCAGTACAGAAGATGTGTGCTCTTTTGAGGCATCCTGGAGTTCCCTTTTTTATGACTGATTCATCAGATTGAGAATATAACTGCCATGCATAATTAATGTATCAAACTCCATGTCAGAATTTGAATTATCAACAAGACAAGAGAATGTTATGCTAACTGGAATGAGAAGACAAATTCTCACAATATAGTTAAATAGGGTTCTTTGTGTACACATGTGCGGGTCCATGATTCTCAACTTCAAGAATTAAGTGGTATAATCCTCTTTGACTACATGTACAAAAAAAAAAAGTCTGGGTGCCAATAAAGCAATATTTCACATACAAAGAAATCAAAATCTCCCCCCACCTAGGGAAGTGAAATCCCTTTGCTTTGGTTAATTGCATTAAACACATTTCCCAAATATGCTCATGAAAAGCAAATTATGAGTAAATATTAGGATGCCACCTCATCAAAAGAATTCTTATGAGCAAATATTTCCAATGGCCAATTCTAATTCAGTGTTGTTGTTTTGTTCAAGAGCAGCTTTGACTTTCGTGAACTTAATGAAAGTTCAACTTCAAATATTCCAAATGAACCACTGCCCTCTGTCCCATAGTGATCCCATACCATCACCTTCATTGAGAGGTGATCTACAAGTTATCTCATTTAAATTGCATCCAAGGTATCAGAACCATATAACTCTTTCTGATTACTGTTGGCCAGGTGACTTTGGGCCAGTCAGTCTCTCTCAGCTCAATCCACCTCAGTTGTTGTTGTGGGGAAAATTTATTTATTTATTTATTTAATCAATTTTATATACCGCTCTCCTCTCCCAATGGGACTCGGGGCGGTTCACAGCCAAATAAAAATGCAGTCAAATACAAAATTTAAAATGAAGTTAAAAAGATTAAATAGGTAGCTGGAAAATAAAAACAATCAGAGGAGTTAAAAAGCTAAAACCATTTAAGATCAATTAAAAACCCTACCAGTAACTCTAGGCCAGACCGGCTTGATGGAATAGGTGGGTCTTCAGCGCGCGCCAGAAGGTTAATAGGTCAGGGATGGTGCTCATCTCCGGGGGTAATTCATTCCAGGGGGAGGGAGCTCCCACAGAGAAGGCCCGCACCCTTGGGGCCACCAGCTGGCACTGTCCAGCCGGTGGTACCCTGAGGAGGCCCGCTCTATGGGAGTGCACTGGCCGATGGGCGGCCGATAGTGGCAGTAGGCGATCCTGTAAGTACCCAGGTCCCAAGCCATGGAACGCTTTAAAGATGACCACTAACACCTTGAATCGCACCCGGAAGGCCACTGGGAGCCAATGCAGCTCACGCAGAAGTGGTGTAACATGGGAGCTCCGAGAAGCCCCCAAAACCACCCGCGCAGCTGCATTCTGCACCAACTGGAGCCTCCGGATGCTCTTCAAGGGGAGCCCCATGTGGAGAGCATTGCAATAGTCTAGGCGGGAGATGACAAGGGCGGATGTGACCGTGTGAAGTGCACCCTTATCCAGAAAGGGTCGCAACTGGTAGATCCTACGGACCTGACAAAAAGCCCCCTTGGTGACGGCCACTATATTCTCTTCTAATGACAGCCGTACGTCCAGGAGGACACCCAGATTGCACGCCCTCTCCATGGGGCAAGAATTCACCCCCCCCCACGGCCAGTGATTAACTGGCTGTATCGGGGTGCCGGAAAGCACAGCCATTTGGTTTTGGCCGGGTTGAGCTGAAGCCTGTTTCGCCCCATCCAACCCCACAGGCACCAGGTCGTCACTTCCACAACTTCGTCGGGGTGGCCTGGGGAAGACAAAGGACGATGCTGATATATGTTTGCCATCTTGTGTTACTTGTTAAGTAATAAAAATTATATAAATCTGAATAAATAATAATAAATGACTCAGCAGAGATAATGGTGCTGTGAAAGTTGATGGAGAGCAGAGCTTCCTGAGCAGCTTTTGGATGACCAATGAAGAAGATCTGCTTGGTGGTCAGTCTCTGATTTAGGGTGAGACTGGGTTGTATAGCCATCTGGATTGTTCAGTAATGTCATGGCAGAATGATACAGCTGAACTGCCTGTGACCAACTGGAGCAGTGCATAGTGCTTAGCACCACTATTCAGCTAGTGAACATGTGGCAGTGGACATAAAGCAGCAGCAGCTGATTTTTGTCCCAAAAATGGATTCATAATGTGTCTTCTCCATCTAAATGTGGGCTGTGCAATGAACCAGCTATGCCTACCCCTTGTATTTCAGAGAGCATGAGTTATAGGCAACAATGATGAGTGGCTCAACTGATGAACTAAACTGCAATATCTGGCTGTCACAAGGCCTGCCACATTGGCATTAGCCTTTTTTTGGTATGGTGTGGTGGCATCTAAGGATTCTAGTGTGTGCCTCTTATTTCTTCACCAGCTGCTCTAGGATTGACCATGTTGTTCTCCTGAAAAGTTGGTGCATAAATTGAATAAGATTTGTGAACCCTGAGAAAAGAGATGCTTAGTGGATTCTCTTGAGGGATTGGTCCTGTATCTGCCCTGGGTGTAGATGTCTGTTATCTCCTGCATGTGGATTATGGATGTGATTAGAATTCAAGGAGAGTCAGATGAGTATAGAAGATCTTGTGAGTATTAAGGGGGTGTACAGTGACAGTCTACAATTAGGAATGCCAGGTGCTGAGACAAAAGCATCCTGAAGAACTGGTTAGCCACTAGTTGGATGGTTGTAGAATTGGAGAGATGAGATGGGGCTATTTTACCTGCAAGAGTCAGGGGCAGGTATGTTGCGCATTGGGCTCAGATAATTACAAGGTAAGGATAAAGGGTAAGGATACACATGAAAACAGAGAGGACAGCCTACTTACAGGGAATCCAGTCTCAATTTACAGATTCTGCATTCCAGCACTTTATTCTCAGCCCCAGTTCCTGGTCTTCAGACTTTCAGTGTCCTTGGCTTTGGGCTTCTGCCCCCACAAGCCAGGTCAGCCTATAATAAGGACTCCCTTAATCCGTGATTCAATAGTAATTGAATGGGTCAACCTGATATGTACTACAGTGTACTTTACTTATATGGGGCATGCAGCAGCATGGATAGATAAGAATGTATCACAGAACAACCTATCAAGGCATAAGATGGGGCTATTTGCAAAACTACCTGTCTCCAATTATTTCTGCCCATCCCAAGAGATCTGACAGGGTTGTCGTGTTTGAGGTTCTTTCTATGAAATAATGTCATTTCATATGACCCTGGTAGGATGATTTCTTTGATGTGGTTCTTAACCCTTTGGAACAATTTAATCTTCAGGTTCTGGTGGGCGCTGATCATCTTGGTCTCTTACAAGGCTTGAAAACAACTTTCCCCAGAAATTGGGCCAGGACTTTGGATGAACCTTTGGATAAAATAGGAGTGTTAATTATTGTAGTTTTTCTATAGTAAATAAAATAGATGAAAATTAACCACAATGTAATCTAAAGGCCCCTTACGTGATGAATGTAAGCAAGAGTAAATGTTAAGTAAGGTAATAAAACAGGCTCTGGGATATGCCACTCTATATTGCAGGTGTAAGTTCCTATGCTGGTGTGTTCCTCAATACAACAAAATACATCTGAAGATAATCTCCACCCAAATAGAGTGGAAATAGAGTAAATGGATCAAAGGAAATCATTCTCGTCTTTTTTTCCTGACATCTAATTTCCCACGAAAGATTAAAAATATAGATATATTCAGTAACACAAGTTTCAAAATATAATCTGAAATATAATCAAGACATGACTAATTCAATTGCATAGTTCAGAGCTGTAGGATTTTGTTTTGTTTTGGTTTTGGTTTTTGCCTGGTACTGATATGATGAGAGGGTATCTGAAAATCTAATGCGCGTACTTAGCCTGTTTTACAAAATCACACCAATCCTATTCCAGCAATTGGTTTGAATTAACTTCCCCAACAACCATTACAAAGGAGTTAACCATTAGGGAATATAAACCAGTCCTTTCAGGTTTGGGGACAAAATAAAGGTAGAAAATATTTTCTTTACTTTATAATTGCCATGTAGAGGCAACATTTCAATATGTAGGCATCTATACTGGATGCAAACTACAATTCCCAGTATCCCTCATATTATCAGACTTGGTGAAATTTTAATTTATAATTAAAATGAATCCTAGCTGCATAGATGATTGGTGTTTAACTACTTGAATATAAAAAACTGATTTACTCCAACACAGAAAACTCTGACAATACAGCTAATTGCTACTTGTGTTTGTTTATATACATATTAAAGTCTTGCAACCCCCGGAGAACCAAAGATAAGATCAGTTTCACTATATTTTTTATTATTTAGTTTTTAGGTGCACCTTTTAGATCTACTTTTCAGATCTATCCTCTCAAATATCACAGTATTCTACCCAAAATCTATCTTATATTATTTCTCAAGATCTTTAGGCTCAGATTTTGGTGAACAATTGGGAACAATTTAATTGCAAAATGGTAGCAAAAGCACTTCCCTGCTTTTATTTATTTTTATTTATTTATTTCAAACATTTATATACCGCCCTTCTCCCGAAGGACTCAGGGCGGTGCACAGCCGATTCTACCCCGATACATAATACAAAAATTAAAATGAATTAAATAATGAATTAAATTTTAAACCATCCAGTTGTCCTGTATTTGATAAGTGAATGGATACCTTAGTGGAACAACAGATATCGTATAATAGTCTCTCAATTTGGTATCTTCATTTCCATAAAATGAATTACAGTCCCAAAAAATCTGGAAGTCAAATGGTTGAGAAGTTGATCTAGAATGCATGAAGATAAAGAGATCTGAAGCAGTTCACTACCTAAAATCTTCCTGTAAAATATTCTAGCCTTTCTAAGACAAAGACTGTAACTATATTAATAAATAGGTAATCTCTATTTGTCCAGATATGCAGGAGAAAATAATACATTTATATTTTTCTTGATTATGTTGTTTTCTTAAAGAGTTTCTCTCCACCTCCTTTCTGTCTTTTCAAAGTATGAAATGGTTAGCATAGTCACTAAAGCAGTTATCTTTGTTTTTCCTCTCTGGAGCATATTTCTCTTCAACAGATGTTTTCCAAATAATTAAATTATGTTGAGCATGCATTATTGACAATCTCAATGCCTTGCTAATGTACTCCACACTTAAACAATATTTTTTTCACCAGTGGAATTGAATGCTAAGGACTATTATGCTTATTTACAAATAATTGCTATACTGGTCTCGGAGATTTCAATGGCAAGAGAGATAAAACTGATAATAAATAAGTAATTGCTTATTGCAAGAATGTTTTTTTTTTTTTTGCTATTTGTCATTCTATTTAAGTAATTATGGATACTTAAATGTGTCGTAGTTTCATAAAACTGTCACATAAGAGATGAAAGGAAAGCAATACATCTCTACTTCCACCATGTTACTGTCAGAAGTGCGACAAAGTGGTACACCTCTGTTTTGGTAGTCACATTATAAAGATGGACTTTAGAAAGTGTTCTGTATGCTATATTTGTCCTTGTTAATTGGGGCTAGCCATTTTTCCAGCATTTGTTCCTGCTAATTTTTGTGGGTAGCCTTCTGTGCATTACTGCTTATTTACATGATATGCCTCTGTATGTGTATATATAAATGACAATATAGAATTGGATTGGAATGAGGATGATCACTTCAAACTGTATCATCCAATCATCAAAATAGGATGGTTCGGTATAATAATTTTTCACCCTGTAATAAATAAATAAATTAAGAAAGTTTTGGGAACTTATATACAAACCAATAAATAAAAAGTTGTTTTATGATGCAGCTTAGATATTCTAAGTCATTTGAGGGGTCAGGAGACAGGAATGTGAGATTAAAAGCAAGATCTTGTAGATTTCTAATTTGAATAAAATCTCCTTATTTGTTTTTTATTTACAATGCTTATGGGCCACTCTGATGAGGGCTGTTCCAGAGGAAAGAGGGGGAGACTGAAAAGGCATTCTTACATGAACCCTGACAATATGGTCCCCTTGATTAGAGACTTATCATCCCAGAAAATAATACAGGATAGGACTTTAGCTATCACAGCTGAACCCACCAAACCTGAAGCAAATGGACCTACCACGTTCCAATCAGTCTTGAACACCTTTGTCTTCCTAGAACCTCCAAGTTCTTTAATAAGGCAGGCATCACAATGAAATGCTTGCAGAAACTTGCAGTTGAGCATTTTACAAGCACAGATTACTATCCAAAGCAGCAGGAAAATGGAGTGTTCCAACACAAGCCTTTCAGAACAACTGGGGATAAAAAATCTGCTCTGGCAGATATATCCAGCCATGGATGCCACCCTCCTATCTGCTGTTGATCCACCCATCTCCTATTGACCATTTTCACTAGCCCAGACACTGCACAGTCAACTCGGCTCAGTGTCACCCAAGAGCATCCAATATGCCCAATTGTGAAAACTCCAGGGCTCAAGTACCATTCCCTATCCTTCTCTCTTGCTGCTGGGTCTGCTTAGGATTTCCAAAGCCAATCTATTACATCTCCTCTATTCCTTTTTACAATCTACACAAACCCACACTAACTCACAATGTCCAACTTAACCAGGATACTTCACTATTCTGTACTTGCTTATCAGATAAGATTGTCCATTCCCGCTTCTTCCAAAGAAACTCCATTCTCTCTTCAGTCTCTTCAGTCTTCAGATGCCCCGCAACTTCAGTTCTGGTATCAATGCAGCAATATTTCCATCCCTTCAACTATTTTAATTATTTTTTTATGCAAATTCTTCCTGATCAACATCATTTTCCCTATTCCTTATACATTGGCACATTTCCCTTGTGCAATTACAAAAGAAAAAAATAAATAAATGTGCTAAATAATCTGCAAAACAAAAACACATTGGGGCAGATTTCACAGAAATATTTCTTCCATTTCATAAATGTGGGATCAATTATCAGTTTTCACTTTTTCTCAGTAACTTAGGAAAAGGAAAATTGTTTGTGTATGAGAAAGAGAGAGAGAGAAAGAGAGAGAAAGAGAGAGAGTGAGAAAGAGAGAGAGAATAAGTATAATATGTAGTAGTCATCAATCTGTTAGATTGTAAATTTCTTTACCCCCTTCATTGTTTTGCTGAAATGGCTCCCCTTCCAGAACATTTCCGGATATTATAGAAAATGGCTAGTCTAGGACTGCATCCCTATTGTTTTGAGTTGCAAATGTCTTCAATAATTATATAGGTAGTTCTTGACTATAAACTAAAATTGGGACCAGAATTTGCATCATTAATCGAAGCAATCATTAAGTGAATTGCACTAGAATTTAGAACCATTTTTTGCCAAAGACATTAAGTGAATCACCATGGTCATTAAACAAAACATACAATTGTTACATGAATCTGGCTTCCCCCATTGACTTTGCTCGTTGGAAACTCCCTGGCAAAGTTGTAAATGATGATCGTGTGACCATGAGATGCTGCAACTTTTGTAAATACCTGCCAGTTGCCAAGTGCCCAAATTTTGATCATGCGACTATGGGGATACTACAATGGTCATAAATGCAAGAGGAAGTTGTGAGCACTTCTTTTAGCACCGTCGTAATTTCAAACGGTCACTAAACAAATGGTCATGAGTCAAGGATCACTTGTAACCAGTATCTTTGTAAGATAACAGTTTGATTTGGAGCCAATCCAGATGTGACTTTCAATACTATGTTTCTATTTTCAGATTTCTCTTTTCTTTGCATTTAAAAGAGGCCAGAGAGGCGGTAAAAGAGAGCTAAAGAGCAGCAAAGAGGAAGGGTGGTAGATTAAGGCTTTCGTTTTTGCTAATTACTCTTTCATCAGCCATACAGTTGTATGCAACAAAATAGCTGAGTAGGAATTTGTACTTGGGTTTAGCTATTCCTAATCTAATGTCTGACCTACTACACTATACAGATTACAGTATATTTATATTTAATCAATATAAATGCTTACCTGTTACTGGAAATTACTTCTCTCTCACCAATGGGCCAATTCATTCATATGAAGTAACCACAGAATTACCACAGCCCATTATTCTATTTCCATACTAGTTTTGCTTTCTTGGTGTTAGAGCACTCTATTTTAAGGAAAATACTATGGTTCCTAAATGTACAAATTAAAGAGTGTACATCCATTTCAAAGAATAAGTGCAAGGAGGCTTAGGCTTCACAGATTATCTTTTTGCTTACGAAATCCCAAAGGGGCTTCAAAAAAAGCAGCTTGATTTTCTTTTGTCTTATCAAGAAAGCCCAGTTGCCTTTTTAAAGCACCTTTCAGGGAACCAGAACCTGGATAACTGAGAGCCTCCATAGACACTTATACTTCCAAATGCTTGGGAGAAATAAATACTGAATAAGTTTTTTTTAAAAAAAAAAACGAAACATGGCTAGATTTTATATTCTTCTGCCAAACAGGATAGGGAAAGGAGAAGAGAAAAGATTAAAATCAAACACATCTGCTTTCTAATCCCAGTAAATGGTTTATCCGGGTCTTCCCAATCACAATGCTTGGGAGAGTCTGTTATCTACCACAAGTAGGGATTTAATAAAGGGAGGGATTGAGTGACCCATTGCAGACATTGGGTTAATTGCAATTACCCATAAGACATGGGGGAGGGGACAGGGATGGGCTG